>CAMPQE020000006.1:0-1200000 GCA_946902985.2 Meconema thalassinum | reverse complement strand
ACAAATTTAAATCAGAGGCCGTGTAGGTCGTATTAACGTCACAAGTACGCTAATAACACCGACAAACCAAAATATAGCAAAAAACCAGACAAAACTTGAAGAAGGTTACTAAAATTAAAATAAGGCGTGACGCAAAAGCAGAGATACTTAGCCAAAAATAAAATGTATTAAAATAACAACTACAATGCACAACGATCCCAGAGATATTAAAAGCAAGAAGAGAAATGACCAACAAATTAACCACAAAATTAGATTACCGCAAGAAAAATACAAATTAGGAAGAAAATCGAAAATATACTAAATTAAATTATATTAAAATGAAATAAAATAAGATAAGTTAAGGTAACGTGTTCAAGGCAAGATGAAACGATGACTAAATGTAAGTATGTCGTAATTAGATAAAAAAAAAAGACAAGACTCAGAAACGACTACACGCAACGAAGTCAAGATACGTTCTCAAATTTAGACAAAGCGTGTCAAAAGGGATGAACAAAATAGGAGGGGGTACAATGGTTCAGATCGGGGTGGAGAGGGGTGAGAGGGAGGGGAGGAATGAGGAAGAAAGACGTGGAGGCACATGCAAGATCGAGTGAGTTACGAAAAAAAAATAGGAATTTAGACAAAAGGAAAAATTACATTAAATTATCGGCAAAACCAAAAATATACTTTAAAAATTGAAAGTATGCGTAGGAGATAAGGGCACACAAAGACGACAAAAATATGTGATGCGCAGACACAAGAATATCACAGGTTAGGTCACCAGCAAATAGCAATGGTGAGACCTCCTTTTGTGAACTCTTGAAGATAAAGAACAAAGCATTACGGGAAGCAAGAAAAATAATCTGCAATCCCGTTATGTTGTTCTATGATAAGATACACTCTGAATGACAGACTCAAAGGTGCCCCCTACAAGGTAGGCAAACCCACCGTCACGCACTCCAGAGTAAATCGAAGACAGCCCACATACATAACTTTCAACCCTTAAAGTACAAAAACAACGTTATCAAAATAAATGAAAATAACACTACCATACAAAACAAAAACTCACCAGCAATTACACGCACACAAAGGGCGGAGGGAAAATATCGGGAGGGGGCAAGTACACGCGACCAAAAGAAAATAACACAGAATAAGAGTTTTAAATTGCCGAAATATGAAACTGAACTACAGTAAAGCAATATTGATTACGACATACAGACACCTCGTCATGGTTTCACCTTGAACGCGGGCACTTCCCCAAGAATATAGGAATACGTCTAGCCTACTTGGCTGCAAGAAAGAAATGCCTCGAAACAAAGCAAATGACGACGCAACACAAAGGTAACTGCGTGGTAAAATTTGATTGGTCACGACCCCTTCCAATATATAAATCACTGGCCAATAAGGGGACAAGATGTAGATATGTCCATATATGGTATTAATAGCTTCACAGACCAAGCTTTCACGCACCACAAAGGAGTAGATTCATCACATCAGATAAAAGGCACAAAGAAGTAAATCATAGTTCTCATAAAAATGGCTCATAATTCAAGTTCAATATATGAAATTTTAACAAAAGTTTGGTGCATTTCAGTCGGTCAACACGAATGTACCCAAATAAAGCTGGGTTGTGCCCTAATCCTGAAATAAATTGCATAAGATTAATAAATACACTAGGATGACCAGTTTCGATCGTCAAGCGATCATCATCAGATCCATTACACTTTGGCTATAACATCTATGTTTGAGACTACAGGTGAAAAATATATACAATATGTACAATTATTTAGTTGCAGTATTGGTAATGCAACAGTCGATGTATGCTAAATGTGGTATATCTCACAGAACAATATAGGAGAACGGTAACTGAGGCTTTAAATTTGATTCCGATTACAGCTGCCAGTATGACGTTATCCGCCGGCTCAGCCTGCTACCTGTCGGCGGCTCAGCGTACTAAATTTCAAACGGGGGCGATTTGAAACCTGTACCACGGCAGCCCTCTCCCCCCCCCCCCCCCATCCCTTTACTTTTCTAGTATTATATGCTGTTTTTATTATTTTTTCCATCAATGACATTGATTTTTTGGATTTTAATTAATTAAGTTTTTTAAAAATAATATGGTGGTTGGATTTTCACCCATGCCTTGTAAAACTAGCTGCATAGCCATCATCCACCCTACAGTAATATGCTACAATATAATACCAAACAGGTAGAAGAGTGGTTTAGTTGCCACCAGTGTTAACAGTTGTGGGTTCTCTCCAGTCCTTAGGTAGGGTTATCCAGTGGCACAATAATATAACTAACATTGTGAAGAACTGTTTAGTTCACCTCAGGTGATGACCAAATTTACAAATTAATACACCCTATTAGGCCTACAAGCTTATCAAGAAAGGATTGCAGCACACTAATACCGGTATGAATACAAGGCCATCATCAATACAAATTACTCATCTATATATATAAAGCACAATGTTTGTCTGTCTGTCTGTCTGTCTGTCTGTCTGTTATGTATACAAATCTACACCGTTTCACCGATCTGAACCAAAATTTGTATACTTACCCTTTGGAACCCTGCGAGTAACCCTGTCAACTTTAAATTTTGGACAGACCACCCCATTCCCTGCATTTAGGCCCTTTTGCACAAATCTACACCGTTTCACCGAGCTGAACCAAAATTTGTATACCTACCCTTTGGAACCCTGCGAGTAACACTGTCCACTTCAAATTTTGGACAGACCACCCCATTCCCTGCATTTAGGCCCTTTGGTCCAAATCTACACCGTTTCACCGATCAGAACCAAAATTCGCATTCTTACCCTTTGGAACCCTGCGAGTAACACTGTCTGCTTTAAATTGCGGACAGACCACTCCATTCCCTGCATTTAGGCCCTTAGTCCCAAATCTACACCGTTTCACCGATCTCAACAAAAATTCGCATTCTTACCCTTTGGAACCCTGCGAGTAACACTGTCTGCTTTAAATTGCGGAGAGGATACTCCATCCCCTGCATTTAGGCCCTTTGGCACAAAACTACACCGTTTCACCGATCTGAACTAAAATTTGTATACTTACCCTTTGGAACCCTGCGAGTAACACTATCCACTTAAAATTTCGGACAGACCATCCCATTCCCTGCATTTAGGCCCTTTGGCACAAATCTACCCCGTTTCACCGATCTGAACCAAAATTTGTATACTTACCCTTTGGAACCCTGCGGGTAACCCTGATCACTTGCAATTTCGGTTAGACCACCCCATGCCCTGCATTTACGCCCTTTTGCACAAATCTACACCGTTTCACCGATCCGTACCAAAATTTGTATAGGCCTACTTACCCTTTGGAACCCTGCGAGTAACACTGTCCACTTAACATTTCGGACAGACCACCCCATTCCCTGCATTCAGGCCCTTTGGTCCAAATCTACACCGTTTCACTGATCAGAACCAAAATTCGTATTCTTGCCCTTTGGTACCCTGCGAGTAACACTGTCTGCTTGAAATTGCGGACCGACCACTCCATTCCCTGCATTTAGGCCCTTTGGCACAAATCTACACCGTTTCACTGATCAGAACCAACATTTGTATACTTACCCTTTGGAACCCTGCGAGTAGCACTGTCTCCTTGAAATTGCGGACCACTCCATTCCCTGCATTTAGGCCCTTTGGCCCAAATCTACACCGTTTCACCGATCAGAACCAACATTCGGATACTGACCCTTTGGTACCCTGCGAGTAATACTGTCTGCTTGAAATTGCGGACAGACCACTCCATTCCCTACATTTAGGCCTTTTGGCCCAAATTTACACCGTTTCTCCGATCTCAACCAAAATTTGTATATTTACCCTTTGGAACACTGCGACTAACACTGTCTGCTTGAAATTGCGGACAGGCCACTCCAACCCCCGCATTTAGGCCGTTTGGCACAAATCTACACCGTTTCACCGATCTGACCCAAATTTTACATACCTTTTGGAACCCGACAAGTAACACTTTACACTTTAAATTTCGGACAGACCACACTATTCCCTGCTTTTTGGCCCTTTGGCACAAAACTACACCGTTTCACCGATCTCAAATAATTACCCTTTGGAACTCCACGAGTAACACTGTCCACTCGAAATTTCGGACAGATCACTCCATTCTCCGCATCTGAACCTAAATTTGTATACTTACCCTTTGGAACCCGACGAGTAAAACTGTACACTTAAAACTTTGGACAGACCACTCGATCCCCTGCATTTAGGCCCTTTGGCAAAAATCTACGGATCTGAACGAAATTTTACATACTCACCCTTTGGAACCCGACATGTAACACTGTCTAAATGAAATTTCGGATAGACCATTCCATTTACTGCATTTAGGCTCTTTGGCAAAAATCTACATAGTTTCACTCATCTTAACCAATCTTTATGTAAGTTACTTACCCTTTTGAACCCGACCAGTGATTTTTAAAATATTTATTTTTATTACAGTACATTGTGTACCTTATAAGTTGAAGTGTCAATTCAATACAGGTAGTAGTTTCCCTTATCATCCTCATCATAAGGGCAAATGACTTAGATGTTACGCTCATTACACCATTAATCACCACACACAATAAGTCTTCCTCGCCTGTGAATTTTGAAATATGTATTTCTATTACGGTAGTTTGTAAGTTTGACGTGTCAATTCAACAGTAGTTTTCATTATCATCCTTATCAAAAGGGCAAATGGCCTAGATATTACGCCCTCATTGTCTTGGGGGGGGGGGGGGAGGGGGGTGGGGGTGGGGGTGGCAAATGACCTAAATTTTAAGTCCATTATGTTTCTAAGGAGACTTTGATACATTATCATCATTCCACCGGGCGAAGCCGAGTACTATTGCTAGTATCCAATAAAACATATGAAGTAATTAACCACTGTCGAATGAATTATGATATTGAAAGAAATCAGGATGCAGATAAGGAATTCTGAAGGTTAACATGAGACTGAAATAAGTTATTATGCTGCGATATACAGTATACCGTATTTGCTCGCGTATATCTCGCCCCCGCGTATATCTCTCACCCCATTTTTTTAGTTGAAATTTCAGGGGGAAAAAAGTACTCGCATATATCTCGCATTCATTTTTGACGTCGTCATATAAATGACCGTAATAACCTTGAGGTATAAACACGTTCGATTTAGCGCGCCACAAGTCGTCATTGAAAAAGACGTTATAAGCTCGTTAAGGATGATTCAAGGCAGAAAAGGAACTCCAGCATTTATATTGGGTACGATCGATCATCTTCCATATCGATTCCTCGTTACATGTACGAGCGAGCTCGATCTTACCCGACCGCGGCTGAAGACACAATGTAGGCCTAAAGCATGCTAACAGTCACGCCGGAGCCGCATCGCATGCTTGCGCGAGGTCTGTCCGAGTTTGTACGTTCGTAGCGGCACTACAGTATAGCGTCAGTTTACGCAAGTTTGCATCAGTTCGTGTGTTATGGTTATACGACATTAAGAACCTATGGAAAAGACGTCATAAGCTCGTTAAGGATGATTCATGGCAGAATTTAGAGCGCAGACGCGTAGCGATCGATACGATCGATATCTTCCATATCGATTCCTCGCTACATGCCCGAGCGAGCTCGAACTTAGTCGAGCGCGGCCGAAGCGGCGCCGCTTTACATGCTTGCACACGGCCGAGCTCTGAAGCGACGCAATACGTAAAGACGAAATCATTGAGATTCGAGAAGACTGAACTGCGTTTCTCTGCGATGTAAAAGTAGGCCTACTTGCGCAATCTTCGAAACATACGAGCATGTTGGCGCGAGTGGTATAGCACAGATTTTCTTATCTTCAAAGCCCAAACAATACAAGAGGAATGCACTTCACACTCGGAACCTACCCTACCTTTGCCAACAGCTGATCTGTGAGTTGTGAAGGATGGATGTGTGGACAGCGTATTGTAAACAGCGATTATTGCCGAATGGCGCAAACTTGCGCGACACCGAGAGCGTGTTTGTTTGATGCTCTTCATGCAGTTAACAAGTCATGGGAGTAAAACACCGCTACTACGCTCGTACATAAGCAAGGGCAAGTTAGACGTCGATAAATTCGATTATGATTTAAGACATGAAACCAAAGAAGAAATAGCACGGAATTTGACTGTTGGTTAGGAAAACAGAAATCCAGTTGATATCGAATGCGGGAGTGATGCTACGGAAATCCCTAAAATTTCACACAGTCAAGCTAGTGTCTCTAGTTACACTTATCTCTTAATAGAAAAACGAGATGAATTTTAATTCTCATATATTGTTTTCTTCTGAAATGTGCAATCGAAAGGTAGAATAAACGATCTATGAAACAGTTTATTTTCTAGGTTTAACAAAAATAACTGCGGATAATTCGCGATTTTATTCACGGAAGTTCGTGCATTAATTACCGCGAATTATGGAGAGTGCACTGACTTTTTTTTTGTTAAATATTAATGTAGGCATAATCCACATAGCCCTACCTCTAGCCAGCATGTCTTATAAGACACTACAATCATCATCATCATCATCAATGTCCCACTCCAGTCGCTCGGGTGTGGTTAACAAGCCTCTTCCACTCGTTTCTGTCCTTCCACTTTTCCTGCTCCATTACTTCCTCCACATCCAATCCAGCTTCTCCGATGTCCTTCCGAATCTGATCCATCCATCTTCTTCTTGGTCTTCCAACTGATCGCTTACCCTTAACTTCTCTTTCCAACTCCCTTCTTGCCGCTCGTTCCTTTCCCATTCTCTTCACATGTCCGAACCATCTCAGTCTTGCTTTCCGTATCTTCTGTACTAACGGTTCCACATTTAGCTCCTCTCTGATTTTAACATTTTGAATTCTATCTCTTCTTGTCTTTTTTACAGATGTTCTTAAAAATTTCATTTCTGCTGCTTGGATCTTACTATCTTGTCTCTTGTTAGTTACCAGCGTTTCCAGTCCGTATGTTACAATTGGTATGAAGTACTGTTTATATAGTGTTAATTTCGTTCTCCTGGGCACTTTGTCATCCCATAAAAGCTCTCTGACTTGATGATAGAATGTTGTGCTTTTACTTAGTCTGTTGTTAATTTCAGGGTTGATTTCATTACCTCCGTTAACAATGCTACCCAGATATGGGAACTGTTCCACATTCTCCAACCATTCTCCATCTATGTTCACTTGGCTTCTCTTTTCCTCTTTTCCACAGTGCAGGACTACAAGACACTACAATCAAGTGTTATAATTATTATTTTCCATGTTCAAGCCTATTTCTATATTTTAACCAATAGTTTTGTTTTTCTAGGCTTAACAATAATAACTTTGGATAATTCGCAGAAGTTAGAGCATCAATTACCGCGAATTAACGAGAGTGCACTGTATGTGGAGAGAGTGCTGCAGTTAGTGATGAAACCTATCGAAACCTCGATTTAAGGTAAACCCCCATTTAAGGTTAAAAAATACCGGTCCCTAGAGAAACGTTAAATAGGGGTTCTACTGTATATATTATTCTTTCCAGCAGCTTGTAACAGACGCTCAGGAGGGCAATAGGCCTGTAATCTTCTGCACTATCTCCACTTTTCCCAGGTTTGAGTACAGCAACTACTTTAGTTCTTTTGAGTGCTGGTGGAAGTTGACCATCGGGTAAGATGTTGCTATAAAATTTAGCAAGCCATTCAATTGTTCGAGGACCACAACGTTGTAGGAATTCTGGATAAAGACCATCCAACCCAGCTGCTTTTCCTGATTTTACTTCTTTTAGCGCAGTTGAAACTTCAGCAGCCGTGATATCAGCTGTAAACTGGGATGTTGTTTCTGCATGGAACATCTTAGATTTTAGTTCTAACTGAATTCTTTTTGCCTCTTTCTTGTCAGTATCGCCTGCTGTAGCCAAGGTTGCAGGATCAAATCCTGGTGCAGTCAGCTGGCATTTGAGGGTGCGCAATCAGGTTAATCTCTGGCAATCTAAACTAATAATACCTGTTTATCAACATATAAGCAGGTTTCCACTACCTGCATCTCTTGTATAGTGTCCACCACAACTTGCATTCTTTTCTACTTACGAATTCTTCTTTTCGGGTCGTTCTCTGGCAATCATCAACTATCAATACCTGTTTGTCAGACATATAAGCAGGTTTCCATTACCTGCATCTCTTGCAGAGTGTCCACCACAACTTTTATTCTTTACTACTCACAAATACTTCTTTTCTAGTAGTTCTCGGGCAATCATCAACTATCAATCAAATCACCTCCATTCTGCATGGCAGAGAAAAATCAATATCCATCCCCATGGTTACCTTGCCATAAGCAAAGCCACCTACTGGTAGACCATCCTAAACGAATCCAATAGGCACTAAACACTAGGACTCCATGTGGTGCTCCACCAATAGGTGGCCTTGGTCGGTAACCTCAAAACAAAAATAAATACCACCAACAGAAAGAAACTAAAAGCAAGCTCTGTAACCTACTAAAGTTTCGGTTACAATCAAGGTTTTACTTTATTGCATAAATTGGTAAAAACCGTGCTCGACTTCATCTTATAGGTACGAGATAGCGCCTGAGTAATTTGATTTTATAGTGAAACAGGTGCTACGGTTGTCAACAATGTCATTATGGCAAAAAGTACGAAATGGCTTTAGCAAGTAAACAATGTGTTCAAATTACAGCTGTAAAGCTTGAATCACCAGTAAAATATTGTTTTGTTAGGGGCAGATGACCCCGTAGTTCCGCCCCTTAAAACAATAACTAACTATTTTGTTGTTGTTGTTCCTCCTGCTGCTGCTCTTCTGGCTGGCTAGCTGCATGGCTCAGCGGTAACATTCTCGCCTGCTGTGGCCAAGGTTGCAGGATCAAATCCTGGCGCAGTCAGCTGGCATTTGAGGGTGCGCAAACGCGAGGAGGTCATGCCAGTATATTTATACTGGCACATTAAAGATCCCTTTCAGGGCAAAATTTCTGCACCCCAGCATCTCAAGAAGCCCCAGTTTTTGTTGTTTGAGCTTCAATCTTGATCCGTTTTATGTTCGGTCTCCGAAACACGAGGTAAGTATTTTCGTTGTTATTTAATCTGTTTAATTTTAAATACGGATAAATATTTTAAGGTAATGAAAATGGGGAGAAGCTCGTGTCGCCAATTCTGCCACGCGGTAGTGCTAATGACGAAACTGTTTGTCGCTATGCGCGTGTCCTTTTAGTTCCACATTCCAGCTGTTTGAGGCGATGTTATTTGAAAGTTCTTTGGTGATAATCCATATAACTATTTTCTTTGCATTTTTAATCTCTATGGTGATGCGAATTAAGCTATTCATTTGTTCAAAGAGATGGAAAAGTTTGACTTACGTTTAACTTCTGTGCGCTGTAATGGCTGACAACAAACCTAGTAGTATTTCGATTAGTGGTGGTTCTAAGCGTTAACTGTACCCAGGAGGATGCATAGGGGACATATCCGATTTGTCAGCCCTAGTGAAAGGATGTTTAGCCAGTCACTATATAAGGAAATTATTTTCCAGGTGCACCCCTGAAGGAAACTTATTTGAATATGTAACCCAATGTAATATGGACGAATAGGGAGAATATTTTAAATTGATTTAGGGCCTTGAATTAGAACTCCTAGGAAGATGCAGATTACAGTGGTTTGGACACTCCATGAGAAGGACAGAAATAGAACACCAAGAAATTATTTCGACAGAGAAGTGAGTGTGAGGAGACCAGTAGGAAGGCCAAGAAATAGATGGATAGACACGGTGAAGTCTGAGGTTATTTATTTATTTATCGTATGGCTTTTAGAGCCGGGAAGGCCAAGAAATAGATGGATAGACATGGTGAAGTCTGAGGTTATTTATTTATTTATTTATCGTATGGCTTTTAGAGCCGGGAGTGTCCAAGGACACGTTCGGCTCGCCTGAGTCTGTAGCTACTTCTAGAGGACACCCTTAGGGTGAACTACAAGTTCCGTTTAATTTCAAGTAGTTCCAACTTTCGCTACCAGATATCAATGATACCTAGTGGTGAATGTTGGAACTTTGATAGAGCGTTCCGACGAAATCTAACCTAACAATTTAGCTTCACACAAGTTTAGGTTGTGGAAGGATCTTTTGCATTCCGTAAATCTATGACATGGGACCGCTGGCTTTACTTCCCCTCCGAAGGCATACTGAAGGATTTTTAACGCTCTTAAAAAATTTGAAATGGGAAGATGTAGAAGAACAGCAACTCTACTCCGACTGAAAGAAATGGTGAGCGCTTGTATACCACACCCGGGAAACTGGAGCTGAAAATGATGATGATGTAGAATGGGGTTAGTCATCATCAGTGTTCTGCCCTAGGGCAGGTCCTCACATGGCAGCTCTCCAAGCAAACCTTTCTCCTGCTTCTCTCTTTGTCGTTTCATACTTTGTGTTGATCTCATTTCAGTGGATCCCTTCTCATGTTGGAATAGCAGGTAATAAAGAGGCAGACAGATTAGCAAAAAAAGGTACCACACTACAACAACCTGTCAGTCAGACTGATTTTATGTCTGCAAAAAGGATTTTGAAAAATACTATCAAAAACAGGTATGAAGAAATGACAAAGAAAACTGCAGAAACCAAATTATGGAAGGACATTGATGCTAAATGGGATCAATATAAATTAACACCAAGAAGAGAAGCTGTAGCCTTCTTCAGACTTAACACTGGCCATCACTGCCTTGCAGCTCATCTGAAACGAATCAACATGCTGAGATCTGGAAAATGCACACTTTGTCACGAACCTGGAAGTAAAATGGATAAGGGCACCTGTTACATCGCAACAAACTTGATGTGACTGCTAGAACTTCAGGAAACCTCACACAACTCTATTGGAACGCAAGAAAGCTGATGGATTGGAATCCGGGCTAGCCATAAGAAACAAAAACAACAACTTTGCATTGATCCTTATACTGTCAACCATTTGGAATCTACTCCGTCCTAATCGTCTTCTACCATTCACCGTTCCTTCCATTGCATCCATAAGTAAACAATTTCTTCTCATCCAATGGCCAAGCCAATTTTGTTTCGTCATCCTGATTACCTTTAATATATATTTTTCTCCTCCCCAACTCTCCATTCTCCTCCATATCCAATCTTTTTTCTTCCTCTTTTCTCTATGTCCACATCTCAGCTCCATATAGTGCTACACTCCAAATAAAGCATTTCGCTATTCTCTTCCTCAGGCCTTTGTTCATACCCCCACGAAACAGCCTGTGTTTCTCATTAAATGCCTCCTTGGCATTTGCAATGTGTGTTTTCACCCCCTGTTTGCATCTCATATCTTCAGTTATTATGCATCCCAAGTATTTGAACGCACTCATTTGTTCTATTTCGTCCTGGCCTAACTTTAAAGTTGTCTTTACGTTTCTTGAACTTATCACCATACATTTTGTCTTATTTTTATTAATTCTCATTCGGAATTTCTCACAGGTCGTATTTAGATCTTCCAACATTCCAATCTTTACTCTTTCACTCTCTGCCAATAACACCATATCATCAGCAAATCTAATACATTCTATCTTCCTACCACTAACCTGCACTCCTCTCTTTCCTTTCATACAATTCTGGATGATGTGCTCCAGATACATATTAACCAGTATGGGGGAAAGACAACATCCCTGTCTTACTCCCCTTCTAATTCTGCTTTCCTCAGTCAACTCATTCCCAATTTGAACTCGGATTTTCTGTTGGAGATAAAGATTCTTAATCGACCTTCTTTCCCTGCAGTCAACTTCATTCTTCCTTAGAATGTCCATCAAGATATTCCACTTAACTCTATCAAAGGCTTTCTCCAAGTCAATAAAAACAGTATATATTACTCTTCCTCTTTCAATGTTTCTTTCAGCAATAGTTCTTAACAGACCAATTGCATCCCTTGTTCCTCTCCCGCTTCTAAATCTATAGTGTTCCTCAGCAAGACATTTGTCTAGTCTTCTGTTTATCACTCTCAGTAAAACTTCGGCTGCATGTGAAATCAAATTGATACTTCTAAAATCCTCACATTTTTATCATTTTAAATGATCTAGTCGACTTCGTCATTACGGCGACGTCACGAAATGTCCCGAGAATGCACTGAGGTGTGTGATGTCATAGTACCGCCTGGTGCATGTGTACTGAGTTCACTGGTGAGCTCTGGCGTTACGAGACGGCAACGACACGGCGAGTGTGACGTCATCCAGCCAGCTCCCTCCTTTCACCATGTGCTCCAGCTCCCTCATGACGTGTAACTTTCTAGCGTTCTGATTGTTTCTTGATCATCTAACATGTCAAGAGTCTCCAGCCTTTCTAGCATTTTTCAGCATTTGTATCATTTAAAATGATATAAAGTCCAGTCTTTCAGACTGACTGTCTTTTTTTTGGCATTATGTTTCTTCTCAATCGGTATCATTACTGCCGAGAGAAAATCATGTGGCCATTCACCTTTTTCTTATCTCATTACATAGATATGTCAGCTCTTTCACACCACTATTACCAAGGCTCTTAAATAACTCCATTGGTAATCCATCAATTCCACTTGCTTTTTGATTTTTCATCTCCCTTAAAGCACTTTCTACTTCTTCTTCCAAGATACAACATCCCTTCTCATATTCTGGTACTCTTGTCTCCTCTTCTATAAATATTGTTTGGTCTTTTGTCAGCCTCATACAGACACTCATCATATTTGTGCCACCATTTCCTCACTTCATCAGGCTTATACACCAATGTACCGTCACTTCTTTCTATTCCTGTACCTGTCGTATTCCTTTTTACGGCAAAAATGAGATCTGTAGCTAATCTATACATCATTTCATATTTTCCTTCCTTTTCTAGTCTCAATTTCATCAAATCTCTCTTTCATCCATGTCTTCCTTGCCTGTTCTGTTTCTCTCCTTAATTCATTATTTAGCTTTCTGTACAATAGTTAACCTTCCACAGTTCCAACAGTCTTCCATTTTCTTCGTTCTTCCATCTTACTCAGCATAGCCTTAGTAACCTATTCTTTCCTTATTATGTCGCACTTCCTCACCCCTACAACTTTGTCAGCAGGTTTACTAAGGTTTTATCCCATATTCTTCCATTTCTCATTCGCGCTCCCTTCTTTATTACCTCGATCCCAGTTTGACACAAAAGTGTCTTCCAACTCTTTATCAGGGGTAGATGACCTCTTAGTTCTGCCCCTTAAAACAACAATAAGTAACTAAAAACTCCTTATCTTTACCTTTTTCCTTAAGTTTCTAAGATGTGTGAAAATAACTCAGCACATGGGTGTTCATTCATCTGGAAATACATAGCAGTTAAAAGGTTAAGTAAGGGGTGCAAATGAATTATTTAAAATGTATGTGGTAGATTGAGGGATGAAATCTAGAGTGGACAGTGTATACGTGACCGGTGTTTTGATGTACTGTACTGTACAGTGTTGTTATAAGGTATTATCTTCTTTTGCAGAATTACTTCCGTGACTACCCACAATTGTTGCGACAGGCCATCTCTCTGGCTAGAAGAATGCAAGATCCCCTCATTGAGTTCTCCCAGCTGTGTACCACCGATGAGGAAATTTTGTGTCTCAGATACCATCCAATGCAAGTAAGTAAGCTGGGCAAGTACTAGCTGTGTGTACCTGTTAGGCAGACCTGCGTTTATAAACGAGAAGACTGGGTTATTTCCCGTGGGTACATACTCTTCATTGGCGCCAATTAACCTCTTAACTGGGTATTTTTGAGCGCTTGGTGTAACCTGCCCTGTGTATTATTTCCAGCCAATTGTTACGATAATATAGGCGGAAATGTTAACGGGAATATTAGCAATAATAATGTTGTGCTATAGAGTAATAACGAAATTTCATTGCATTAAGTATAATTCAAGAGACATTTTGACCACAAGGTCATTTACCTGATTGGAACTGAAGAGTTTTGTCTGTATGACCTAAACTGTTCATTTCCGCGAATAAAAATTGTCAAATGCTATCGAGATCAAATGTGTAGGTTTGCTTTCATTGATTGTCGTGTATTGCTCCCTGCACAAAGCAAAAACAAACACATGAACAAAATAGAAAGCAAAAAGCAGAATTCAAAAACAAAAGCAAAACACAAGCACGAAAAAGCCAAAAACAAACAAAAAGTGAAGCAAAATTCAAAAGGAAAAGCAGAAAACAAACACAAAATCAAAAACAAAACAAAAAATAAAAAAAAAAAAAGCAAATACAGAAAACAAACACCAAAACCACAAAATCAAAAACAAAAAACAAAAAAAATAAAAATGCAAATGCAGAAAACAAACACCAAAACCACAAAGCAAAAACAAAAATTCAAAAACCAAAGGAAAAGCAGAAAATGAACACAAATTCAAAAACTAAAAACAAAAAAAAGGCAAAAATCAAAAACAAAAGCAAATACAGAAAACAAACACAAAAACAACAATTCAAAGACAAAATAAAAAGCAGAAAACCAACATAAAATCAAAAACAAAAAACAAAAGAAGGAAAATTCAAAAACAAAAGCAAATACAGAAAACAAACTCAAAAACAAAAACACAAAGCAAAAACAAAAGAAAAAGAACACAAAACAAAAACAAAAGCAAATACAAAAAACAAACACAAAAATAACACAAAGCAAAAACAAAAATTTATTAAAAAGAAAAAGCAGAAAACGAACACAAAATCAAATGCAAAAACAAAAAAAAACAACCAAGATACAGGAGGCGGGAAATGTCGTAACTGCTGCCAACCTGCTGCCAAAACGTCAATTTTCTCGAAGACATTCGCCATTCCGTGAAAACTGCCTGTCTAGCTGCCTGTCGATTTTTGAGGTGGAAGGCACAGGCTTGTGTTTTTGATGGATTTGGCTGTAGTTGGTTCTCTTGGTAATAACCACTTAGAATTTGTAAAGCATGGGAGAGCTTCTCTTCAGCAAGTTCAAACGTTTCCTCTTGAGCTGCTAGAGCGACATCATCTGCATAAATAAAGCTCTTTGTCCCTTGCGGGCGAGGCTGATCATTGGTGTAGATGTTGAAAAGTATAGGAGCTAGCACACTCCCTTGTGGAAGGCCGTTCTTCAAATTCCTCCATCTACTCCTCTGACCTTGGAATTCAACAAAAAACCTTCTGTTCTGAAGAAAGCACTCAATCATTTGGGTGAGTTTATAGTCCTTAGTTATACTGTGCACTTTACGAAGCAGTATACGGTGGTTAACTGTGTCGTAGGCTGATGTCAAGTCAACGAAAACTACTCCAGTGACTTTGTTGTTTTCATAGCCGTCTTCTATATATTGTGTGAGGTGCAGTACTTGGGAAGTACAACTTCTCCCTGGTCGAAAGCCTGCTTGTTCTGGTATGAGTAATGGGTCTACCACGTCAGATAGTCTGTCCAAAATCATTCTTTCTAAGATTTTGTATAAATGACACAACCAAGAGATTGGTCGGTAGTTCTTCGGATCACTTGCGCTCTTTCCAGGTTTAAGTATTGCTATAACTCTTGCTTTTCTCCACAGTTTAGGAATTGTGCAGTAGTTGATGCAGTTGTTGAATAAGTCCAAGAGCCACTGCTTACTGACAGGACCAAATCTTTTCAGTTGCTCAACACAAATGTCATCAAGACCTGCCGCCTTACCATTTTTGCATTTATTCAGCGCTATATTTAGATCTTCTACAGCTAAGTGGTTAGAGAGAATGCTGTTCTCCTGATTAGTCGGCTTTACTGCTTTTTGTTTTGATCCTCTTCCAGCTTTATTTGGTTTGCTGCTCTCCACGAGCTGACTAGCTATTTGATTTGCAGAAACGTTGCTGTGTACTGAGGTCTTAGTTGTATCATTACTGAGGTGTCTAAGTAACCTCCACGCGTTGTAACTGTTTCTTCCCATATCCAGCTCTTCCATTAATTTAATCCACTGGTTACGTTTGGATTCTGAGATGGAGGAAATAACACGCTGCCCACTGTGGATAGTTTCGTCACTGAAAGGATCTTTTTTGAATAGGTCTTGATATTCTTTCAACAGAGTGGATGTTTCAGAAGTAAGACCTTGAATGTAACTAGTCCTACATCCTCTAGGAATAGTTTTTCTGGAGCAATACTGAACGACTTCCAGGAACTCTTCATATGCCTCTGGGATGGGATCAATTGTTGTAATCCTCTCATCAAGCATTGTGGTGAATTTTTGCCAGTCTGCCTTCTTGAAATTGTACCTTCGCCTAAAGTGCGTGGTGCGTGGGCGGATTGCTGGTACCAGCTGACACATAATTGGGCGGTGTTGAGTGTGAGGAATTGGTGTACAAATTGATTTTATGCTTTGATTAGCTAATATCTCACTCACAAAAATAAGATCAGGATTGTATCCACGTTGCCATCTACCACTGTTAAAAGATGGAGGAAGTTTGTTATCGTGGATCAAGGATAGTCTATGCAGTTCTGCCCACTCGAATACGGCTTCTCCATTTGAATCATCTTGAGAGTAGCCCCAAACAGTGCTATGACTATTGAAATCACCAACAATAACAGATGGTTTCCGACTGTTGAAATTAGCGGGAGGATTAAATGAGAATACCTCATTGGGAGGCTTGTAGACAGAAGAAATTACAAGGTTACTAACTTCTACAGTAATGATTTCGATGTTATTTTGCTCTGTGAAGGAAGTCTTAAGAATCTTGAGATCTGGTTTGGCAAAGATGGCACTGCCATACTGGCCATGAGGTCTTTCGGCTACTAATTTCATTCCTCGGATCTTAGGGCGCCGTTGGTGATTGTCCCTATGTGTTTCTTGAACACATAATAAATCACATTTATGGGTATAACAAAGGTTGTGTAATAGCTCTTCTTTACACGTTGATAATCCTTCTATGTTTACAGAAATGACTGTAATGCTTGGCTCTGAAACGAGCCTTTCCCGATTGTTTGAAAAAATCTTACTCATCTTTATATGTTTCTGGAATGCTGATGCTCAGTTCAGTAATGGAAATCGATTCCAAGTACCTATGCAGGGGCACCACGTGCAGGAATCAGCTTCACCCCCAACATCTCAATGAAGAAGCATAAGTGATAGCAATCAGTGAATTCAAAACAGTATTTGCGGTCATTTATTGTGAGTGAGAAACTTAAAGTTGTGTGGGAAGCTGAAATCATTGGAAATCATGCCACCGGCAGAAAGTTTGTTATTGATGAATCCTTTATTCGTGATTGGAGGAAGAAGAAATCGTAATTCAAAGGTTGATGCCAATCCTGTAACGTGTTTTTCGAGGGGTTTTATGCAACTGGTATAAGTCAGTAGGAAGCCATTCTATATTTATTTACGCGGCAAATTGTTCAGCCAAGAGAATTTTTCATGTTAATTTATTATTATTATTATTAATTTATTATAATTATTATTTAGGTATTTTCGGAGCATTTTATAAAAATTATTAGCATTCAGATAGGTTTTCTATGTCTTAGAAAACCCTATCCAGCAAATTATTACGAACGACGATATCATAGAAAATTATCTGATTACGGAATTTTACGGAGTTTTCGTCAGTTAGGGTATATCGAGAGACGTGACTCACTGGGATTTCAAGTACACGCTTAATCTTGTCGAGAAGCATGACGCAATCTTGGGTCGCAAGGTCTAGAAAAGACGAATTGTTGGAACGGAACCCTCCCGCCGAGTGTAATGACCCGGAGGAGGAGAAGATCGCGTGGTGGGTCAACCAATCAGTGAGGACGACGTAAGCTAGATGTCGGTACCATGGTGGGGGAGCCAACGTGTGCATATATCGTTCGACGCGCCGTGAAACGAGAACAATCTGTATAGTTCTTGCCGAGTGTGGATATACGCGGGAGTCGCTCCGATGTTCCGTGGGACGAGGACTATCTGTGAAATATTTGAGGAGTATGGATGCGCGTGCGTGTCGCTCCGATGTTCAGTGGAGTTAGTATCTGTGAAATACTTGAGGTGTACGGTCGCAAGTGCGTGTCGCTCCGATGTTCAGTGGAGTTAGCGACGAACTTTTGTAAAACTTGGTTGTACGAGTGTTTGGGTCCGAGGTACGGACCATAGAATTATCTAATCTACCAGAATATCATCAAATTCCGACGGAGATGACGACGTCCAGGAGACTGTGGGAAGCTCACAACATCATCAAGAACGAGGGAAATGCTTTGGCAATTTCCAGTGGTAAGCGCCAATGACGCAGAAATACGCAATCTCTCATTTTCTTTGTTTTACATTTCATATTTCAGTAACTTCATAGCTTGGAAATAAGAGTAAAATCAATTTATCAGACTCCGTTTTCACGTAATTTTCTATCGGTAATATTCAAATCACAACGCTCCAATTTAAATTTTATACTTATTATTATTAATTTTGCTATTCTTGTTTTATATAATAAATTCATTTCTTTTACAATGCAATCTTTGCTTTCAGTAGGTAGCATTAGATATAGACCAATTCCTTCTCCTGATACAATTGTTTGTTGGGTTAATGATCAAATCATACCACGATCTGAGTGAATAGAGTCTTGAAGGTGTTCTGCCAGAGCTAGACGTTGTTAAATACAAATTTAGATTTCAACATTGCGTTGAGGTCTTGGCGCCCATTAAAACAACATAGCTTAGGCAAAGGTAAACAGTTACATTTCTCACCCAACAGTTAGGAGCTAGCAAAACGTTTCACTTGTCGCTACCAACATGGGGCTCTAATTAACGTTTCACTTGGCGCCCAACGTGGGGCATTAAAAAAACGTTTCACTTATCGCCGACAACTTGGGGCTGAAAACCTAATAACATTTGTGGAAGGAGAAGGGTATATATTTCTGTGCCTGTATTTTGGGGGTTATTTGTCTGTATCAGTGTATATCATTATGGGGGATGAGAAAGAAAGACAGATGAGGTTACGTAGTGGTCATCAACGGGAGAGTGATGATACGAGCAGTATGTCGAGTGATGGTAGTACCGGGGTAGCGGAGGTAAATCCCGATACTGAAACAGGGAGTGTAGGCGGCCAACCAGAATTAAAAACTTTACTTCTCGAGTTTATGTATCAGAACAAAGTTAGTAGTGATGCCTTAAATGCAAAGTTAGAACAGAATAACGCTAAATTAGAACAAAACAGTAGGGAAAATAAAGAAAGTACAGAAGCTTTAAATGCAAAGTTAGAACAGAATAACGCTAAACTAGAACAAAACAGTAGGGAAAATAAAGAAAGTACAGAAGCTTTAAATGCAAAGTTAGAACAGAATAACGCTAAATTAGAACAAAACAGTAAGGAAAATAGAGAGAGTACTGAAACTTTAAATGCTAAATTAGAACAAAACAGTAGGGAAATGAGTGACAAATTCGAACTGATTAGAGGTGAGATCAGGGGGGTGATGGAAGAAAAGGCTAAAGAGATTATTGCAGATGTAGACAGAAAATTAGGAAAAGTACAGGAGGAGTTGGAAATTAGAATCAGTACACAGGCTGAAAATTTAAAAGAACTAGTGCAACTGGAAACACAGCAGGTCAAAAAGCAATTGGGGGGAGAAATTGACAAAATTCAGGTAGCTACTAAAGAGGTTAAGGAACAGCTGGGGGGTAGAATTGAGAAAGTCCACTCACAAATAGTTGCAGAAGTAAATGATTTAAGAGAGAGTAATAAAGAGAGCATTAGCAAGATTGAGGAGAAACAAGCAAAGCTATATGATAAAGTAGAAGAATCAGAAGGAAACATTAAATTAACAGTAAACAGTATTGAGAGGAAGGCTGAGGAGAAAATCGCAGAATTAGAATTAAAATTAAAAGCTAGGATCAGGCAAGAAAATAGTCAGAATAGACCAGTTTTTGTGAATAGCACACACAGGGAGGTAGAACTGGGTAAGTTCAGCAATCGACAGGGGTGCCCAATGGAGTTCATGAACACTATAGAAAATAAATTCGGGGAGAGGTTGGAAAATGGTAGTATTGAGTGGTGCCAGGTAGTTGAAATTTTAGAACAAGTGTTTGTGGGGGAAACGAGGAATTGGTTTGCTGTCTACAGAGACAAGTTTACTGATATGAATGATTTTAAAATGAAATTCTGTGAAAAGTTCTGGAATGAGGTTATTCAGTCGCAGCATCGTGAGGGAGTAGTGTGTGGTAAATATAACCCTAAAGGAAGCTCCACCATGACCGAATACTTTTTAGGGCAGGTATTAGTGTGTAAATATCTGGATGGCTTGAAGGAGGAAAGTGATGTGGTGAGGTTGCTACTTAGGCACTTTCCCTATAGGATCAAGGAGGCTGCTTGTATCCAGAATGTAAAGACAATATCACAAGTAGAAAATTTGTTAAGCACATTTGATGCACTAGGGAGAGGGGGTTATGAGGACAATTTCAATCGGAACCAGGGTAATAATAATAATAGACCTAATGAAGCCAGGCATCAGGAAGTTCAAGGGAACGGTGGCGAAGGGGCCAATGCTCAAAATAGAAATAATAATAATCAGCTAAATCAGAACAGAGGAAATGGCTATGGTAATCAGTATCAAGGGAGGAACAATGATTACAGGGGAAATCAATGGAGAAACAATGATTTCAGGGGAAATCAAGGGAGAAATTATAATGACAATAATTACAACCAGAATAGGGGTCAAGGAAGAGGACAGCCTAGTGGTAGTAATATACAGCCAAACAATGACAACACAACTCAGAACAACCAGACCAGTGCAGTAGTAACTAGTACTACGGCCAGCTGTAGCGGTTCTTTAAACGCGAACCAGGCTGCGAAGTAAGGTCAGAATCTCAGTCTGTAGCATGCCCTGTCCATACAATTATACAGGAACCCTATGACCTAAATGTAAGAAATGAATTATTACATGAACTAAATGATGAAGGTATTATTCAGGAAGTGGTTAGTAAGAGCCCCATAGTTAAATTTAACGTGTCCGAGGCGTACACAGATGTTTTAATTGATAGTGGTTGTATGAAGAGTTGCATAAGTAGTGCATTTTATGATAAAATGAAAGGAACTGGAGTAAATTTTGAGGAGATGCCAATTAAAAGCACTTTTGTTATCACAGCTGTTGGGAAGAGGTCTAAAGTAATTTCTAAGCAAGTTTTAGTAGACATTAAAATTAATAATCATGTAGAGAAGCAGATTTGCCTTGTAATTCCAAATTTAGTATTCAGTGTTATCTTGGGTTCAGAGTGGCTAAGTAGAGTGTCTGGTAACTTATGTTATGATGTAGGGAGTTTGAAATTTAAATGGGGAGATTCTGAAGTAGAAGTAGCGTTCAATGACCATATTCAGAGGAGTAGTATTGTTGGTGTGATTTGTACTTTAAATGAGATATCGCCAGCCGTAGAGCGGGGTTCTCCATGTTTTGTGGGCAGTGTGATTACGAACGGAAGTCTAGAGGACTCGTTACGTGAGGCTGCATTTCAGGGTAATATAGAGGTGGAACAATGTGTTCGGCTCTATGATGTGTTATTGTGTAATAGGAGAGTTTTTGAGGATCGCATTGGTATGGCCAATTGCTATACACATTCATTGAACGTTATTGATAGGTCAGTATTCACAGGACATAGATATCCTGTACCTTTCGCTTATCAGAGTGCAGTTGAGGCACAAATTAATCAGATGCTTGAAGATGGGATTATTGAGCACTCGAACAGTCCATATGTTAATTCTTTGATCACGGTACCCAAGACCGACGGCACTGTTCGTATTTGTTTAGACGCTCGTTTGGTTAACAGTAGAATTAGTTCAGATCAGCTGAAATCTATGTCAATAGAGGAATTAATGCAAACATTTGAGGGGAAGAAGTATTTCACTTGTGTAGATTTGAGTTCCAGTTTTTGGCAAGTGCCACTTATGTACGAAGATAGACCATTTACAGCTTTTAGTCATAAATATAACCTTTATCAATTTTGTAGAACACCTTATGGGTTAAAGAGTAGTTCAGCAGCTTTAATTAGGGCTTTAAACATCGCATTAGGGGATGACACAGGAGAGTTTGTAACCATTTACATAGATGATATGGTAATTAGTTCACGCAGTTTTGAGGAGCATCTACGTCATTTAAATATAGTTTTTCAGAAGTTAGATCAGGCAGGGTTCACTTTGAAGCTGTCTAAGTCGTCATTCTGTCAGTCAGAAGTGACATTTTTAGGTCATAGAGTGTCGAGTAGAGGTGTAACACCAGAAGAAAGTAGGGTTAATAAGATACTTAACGCAGAGGTGCCACAGAATGTTAAACAGTTAAAAACTTACCTGGGAATTTGCAACTTTTTCAGGAGGTTCGTTCTTAAATACTCAGGGTTGGTAGAACCATTCAGGGAATTGCTTAAAAGTGGGACTCGGTGGAGATGGGAGTCTAAGCATGATCAGGCTTTTAGAGGGCTGAAGGAAGGTTTTGAGAAAGCTGTAGAGCTGAAATATCCGTTAAAAGATAAGGAATATGTGGTTATGACAGATGCTTCACATATAGGCATTGCTGGAGTATTATGTCAGAAAGATGATGAGGGTAATCTGTGCATTGTATCTTTAGCCTCGCGAGGACTGACAGCAGCGGAGAAAAGATACACGATTACTGAGTTAGAGCTTTTAGGTATTGTTTTCAGTTTAGGGAAATTTAGAATGTATTTAGTAGGGGGGAAATTGGAGATCCACACAGATCACCATGCATTACTGTATATGAGGACTTGTAAACTCAGTTCTAACAGAGTTAGTAGGTGGATTCTTGCTCTGCAGGAATACGAATTCACAGTAAAATATATTAAAGGTAAAGATAACATTCTTTCAGACATGCTATCGAGGGACACTAATTTATGTAGGGATTATCCTGTGGTTAAAGCAGAGGATGGTATTTTAATATGTGCATGTGTGGACAGTAGCAACAGGGCATCGTTACAGACACTGAGAAATATGCTAGGTAGAGCAACGTGATGACGTTCATTTAAGGGAGCCACTTGCAAGGTTGGAAGCAGGTGACACAGAAACATTTATAGTTTCCAAACGTATTGGCAAAACAGCATATGTGCTGGAGAATAGTGAGGGAAACAGATTATACGGGACGTATAATATACATAGTCTACGAAAATATGTGTCATAAAGTGAGTGTGTTTAGCTGGCGAGCCAGCCTATCAAATGAGTAAGTGTGGTGTCTGGTGCGTGGAAGATCTGGTCTTCAAGGCAGGCGTATGAGAAGTCGCACAGGGGGGTAGTATGTAAGTAAATGAGAGTTTTTAAGGTACAGGGAAATATGACGGGATTGTCGGATGCTGTTGAGCACTAAATTGTCTCGATGCACCAAGGCCATTTTTGGCAGCGCTGATGGGTTCCCATTTATCTCCAAGAGATGGGGGAGCGCTTGAATAGGGCTTGTTAGCTTAAGGCGTCCACGAGATAAAAGATGGGCCATCAGAATGCGAGACAGTCCTTCATGAAACTCATACATATCAGCACACGTGATTTCTGTTTACGGCCTCGCCATGTAAGATTTGTAAGTGTGTAATTTAAGATAATATGTACAATGGTATTATTTGTGTGAGGAGAAATGGTCTGTGTTGAGAACTAGTATTAAGTAGAATATGGTTAACGGGAACTTAACAAGACAGGGCGATTACGGCACAGAAATATTTGGTGTTATATGTAATGCACATTTACTGTTTTTTTCAGAAGTCAATATTAATTTAATCATCTTTAAAGAGAGATTAAGTATTATGGTCACGAGGCGCTGCCACAATAGTGTGATCGTGTGCTCAGTGATAAGTGGAATTAAATGTCACCATAAGGAGGGGACCTCCAGTGAAATTAGGAAGTTCTAGGGTGATATAAATATATCAGAACACCTTCAATGCGTGTGATATGACATCATAAATACATAGTGCTCACACATTAATTATGTCTATTTCTCCAACATAGAGAAATTTGAGAGGCGGAAATATCCGTGGAACACTATTCCATATGTAAAACATTGGACTGGTTGCAAAGTGCAATCCATTGTGACAACAAACTTTGACGCAAAGTGCGTGAAGAAAAAATATGAGTGTATATATCTGTAATTTAGGGTGATTTCATTTATGTAATATGTATTTTGGATGGGGTTTATTAACGTGTCTGGGATAATCGGATAATGGACCGTCGTCACGGTAAATCATCCGATGATCCGAGGCGAATATGTAACGTGTTTTTTTCGAGGGGTTTTATGCAACTGGTATAAGTCAGTAGGAAGCCATTCTATATTTATTTACGCGGCAAATTGTTCAGCCAAGAGAATTTTTCATGTTAATTTATTATTATTATTATTAATTTATTATAATTATTATTTAGGTATTTTCGGAGCATTTTATAAAAATTATTAGCATTCAGATAGGTTTTCTATGTCTTAGAAAACCCTATCCAGCAAATTATTACGAACGACGATATCATAGAAAATTATCTGATTACGGAATTTTACGGAGTTTTCGTCAGTTAGGGTATATCGAGAGACGTGACTCACTGGGATTTCAAGTACACGCTTAATCTTGTCGAGAAGCATGACGCAATCTTGGGTCGCAAGGTCTAGAAAAGACGAATTGTTGGAACGGAACCCTCCCGCCGAGTGTAATGACCCGGAGGAGGAGAAGATCGCGTGGTGGGTCAACCAATCAGTGAGGACGACGTAAGCTAGATGTCGGTACCATGGTGGGGGAGCCAACGTGTGCATATAACGTTCGACGCGCCGTGAAACGAGAACGCGGACGGACTTGGACTTGAACGAGAGAGGTCACGTTACTGCAGGAGAGAGCCGACTGAGTACTTCAGGACTTCGCCGCGGGGAGCGCTTCGGCGAGCCCCGCCAGACCAGTCTTCGACCAGCCGGCACGAGCTCACCAGCTAAGGACACCAGGAGTCCGAGGCAACTGCAGCCAACCAGGACCGTCAAGGCCGCCCGCCCGCATCTCATCACATCACCTCATCATTTCATTTCCCAACCAGTTGTGGGCTATCCACACTTAGGGCTAGGTTAGGGCACGCCGTGAGTCAGGGACCCGTTCGTGTCGGATCATCCCGCGCTCACTAGCTCGATTTTAGATTTATCCCCTCATCTCATATATAGGCTAGCACCAGGCCAAATCCAAAAGAGCTTGTTGTCTGACTCTGAAAGAGCAATTTGTCTGGCAACCCCTCTTGGCTCTGGTGCGACCCCTATTATTTCATAAGCTGTTCACTTATACTATCCCTCATGTTTTCATTCCCCACCCCGCGCCGCGCACTCCCCACCTCCCCTTGCTTCCCCATTCTCCCCTCATTTGCCTCCCCCCGAACCCATCAGGACCTACTAAACCTGGCCGAATGGTGGAGAGATAATCCCATGGCAAACCTGTGCGTGACCCCGGTGACTAGCCCCGCTACACCCGGCAGCCCGCACGGGAACCAAAGGAATCTCTACACGCTCACACCCAAGCACACCATGTCCCCCGTGCTTGGCACCCCTCATGAAAAGCTGCGCAAGATAGGCAGCACTGTAAGCGTGACCCAGGTGCTGCGGCTTGCCGCGCCCTGCAGCCCGCTGCAGGAAGCACCTGTCCAGCTTGCTCCCGCAGCGCCCCGGCTCACAGACGGCACCCCAGCGAGGCTGTTGAGTTGCGGAGATTTCCCGGACGGCTGCCTGGACTTGCCCAGCAGTCCGCCAATGGGAGAACCCGACTCCAGCCTCGTCGCGCCAGCGACACCACAAGGCGCGGCATTGGTGCCAACAGGGACAGGAGGCATGGAGACGCCCATCCTGGAAACCACAAGACAGGCAGCGAAAGCCGCCCCGTCAGTGGTCCAGGAGAAGGCAATCCCAGCCCTTATGTCAATGGTGATCGACCTGAAAAGCCATGCGACTGACCCCAACCCTACGGGAGGCCGGTTAGTAATGGACGTGCCGCCTGACAAGCCACGCCGCAAGAAAGCCGGTATTACTAAAGGGGGGGCCAAGTCAAAGGCCCCAAAGTCGGCAGCCCAGCAGTCCCAGTCTCCGAATGGCACGGCGACTCCAACCACAGGCCTAGGCCCGGAAGGAGCTCCGCCAGCGATATCGTTGAGCGGGAAGGTTGGCAATGGCACCCTAGCCAAGGTTAAGAAGCCAGCACCAGCGCGGACTTCCAAACCTGGGCAGGGTAAAACCAATAAAAAGCCCTCCACGCAACCTGGATCCCCTGAGCCCAGGAAACAGACTCCAGAGCTTGGGGAACAGGAGGAGGGCTTCACACCGGTCCTGTCGAGGAGGGCGAAAACCGATGCCAAGAGGCAAGCCCGAGCGGCTGATGCTGAAGACGGGCAGAGGCGGAGTGGTTCGCGGGATTCGTCCGGCTCGACCACTTCCACTTTCCCCGACAGACCAAGCAGGCCAAAGCCTAAAAAGCCGCCGCCACTTACGCTCTACACTACCGACATTACCAAAATTGATAAGGGACTTGTAACAGCACTACCACATGAGTACCGTAGCAAGTACCATTTCAAAACCCCCAAGCGAGACCCCGGCACGTCTGTCTGGCTTCTATGCGATAGCTGGAAAGCCTACCACCATTGCGTGGAGTACCTGGAAACCGTTAATGCGCCGTACTCACAGATCGTTTCAGCGAAGCCTGTAAAGCGATATGTGCTGCGCACACCGGCAAATCAGAAGACGTGTGCAGACCTCGCAGCCGCATTTAAAGAGATAAATTTCCCAGTGGAAAATATCGAAACGATGCGCACGAAGACCTCCCGCATACACTCCCCACTGTACTTGGTGACAATCACGGCAGGGCCGGAAGCGGACAGCATATTACATGTAAAAATGCTGGCTCGCATGGAGGTGAGCATCACCCCATTCCGGACTCCCACGCATGGGCCGCAATGTAGCAACTGTCAGAGGCTGGGTCACACCTCCAAGGGGTGCCACGATAGGCCTTGCTGCAGGCGCTGCGCGGATGGACACCACTCTGCCAAATGCCCATATGGTTCCAATGAGGCAAAATCCAAGTGCAGAAACTGCAAGGGACCACACGCGGCTAACTATAAGGACTGCCCCACCCGCAGGGCATACGAAGCCAACAGGCGAAGCACGCTGCAAACTGGTGCGCATCAAGGTGGCATGCACCAGGCACGTGGAGGCCCTTCAGGCACCAAGGCATCATCAATGCCTAAAGGCCCATCAGGCAGGACCGAAACTAGATTTGAAGGGGGGACACAGCCATCCCTTAACAGAGACTCTCACCCAAACACTGAGATCAATCCCCAGCCCGGCACTTCCACCAGCCCAGACTCGATCTCAGTGCCCCCTCCCAAGGAACAACGGAAGAAGAAGGTCCGGTCCAAACGCCCCAATAAAACCGAAGCAAAGACCACCATGGCTGCGGAGCAAACGAGAGAAGCACAACAAGCTTCTAGCTCCATCCCTTGCCAGCCACAGGAAGACGCATCGCCCCCAGCTACTCTCCTCCCTATTGCCCCCACCCCTCCCTCAAACACAGCCACTCAGGCCAGCCCACCACTGGATCAGGATCCCAGCGCCATCTGGGACAAAATCAATGCCTTCCTAAATCAACTCTTTCCAGGGTTGACGATGGGAACATTGTGCCAGGCCGTGTTGGCGCTAATTATGCAGCTAATCACGGCCCCTATGAGCCAGTGGATGAGCATTTTCACCACATTTATTAACACCACCTTCACATCCCGTCATGGATAATACACCTGACCTACCTGAAGGGAACGAGGGGAACCCAAATAATACCCCCAACTACACACACACGGACGGAATCCGCGTTCTAAATTGGAACGCTGATGGAGTCCGCAAAAAGAAAACGGAACTCGCATTATTCCTCCAAACCCATGACATACACGTGGCGCTTATCACCGAAACACACTTACAGCCCAGGCAGAAATTCACCATAAGAGGCTTTCACACAGTAAGACGCGATCGCCGCGAACACACGGATATGGCGAAAGGAGGAGTGGCAGTACTGGTCCGTAAAGAAATAGCCCACATGGAGTTAGACAAACCAGAACTGCATTCACTCGAGGCCTGCGGTATCCGCTTGCCTGTGCAAGGTACATATCTGAATATTTATTCAGTGTACAATCACATCGCCGACCGGATCAATACACAGGACATAGAAACCCTATTCAAAACTGGTGCTCATACCATACTTGGAGGGGATTTCAATGCCAAAAGTGCCCACTGGGGATGTCTCCGCCCCAATCAATCGGGGAGGAGGCTTTATGCGCACATGATAGCCAATGACTACATAGTCGCTGCCCCCAGCGAGCCAACCTTCGTACCGCAACGTAATTCGACGGATATTGCTGACATTCTGGACATATGCCTGATGAACCAGGTAACACTCAGTCACAGAATCAGCGTGATTAATGACCTATCGTCAAATCACAAGCCAACGATTATAACACTTGCGACCCCCCCCCCCCCCCCCCACCCCCCGAAGTCATCGAAACTGGAACCAGGCCCATACGCAACTATAAAGCTGCCAACTGGAACCAGTTCAAAGCCATACTAGACCAAGAACTAGATGGCAAAGATGACATGCCACTACACACAAAACATGAGCTAGACACTGCCGTGGAAACCCTGGTTTCAGCCATCCAAGTCGCCTTGGACACAAGTGTTCCCCTTGTAAACACCCGCGAGCGAAAACTGGAAATACCAGCACGCATCCGGGCACTAATAAGGGAAAGGAACAACATAAGGCGGGACTGGACGAAATACCACAGGGACCACGA
Organism: Meconema thalassinum; assembly: GCA_946902985.2. NCBI lineage: Eukaryota > Metazoa > Arthropoda > Insecta > Orthoptera > Tettigoniidae > Meconema > Meconema thalassinum. The sequence continues at coordinate 1,171,378 of CAMPQE020000006.1, read as the reverse complement.
CAGAGTCAGGAAAAATCAACTTAATGTTGAAATCCAGAACGCTCTCCATGAACATCGGTGCAGCTCTTGGGGTAACCTCATATCAAAATTTGGCACCAACCCCACAGAAAATACACCATCAGTGTGGCCCCTCGCGAGACACTTCACCCGCGAAACCCATCAGGTGCCGACCCTAGAAACACCGACAGGACCGGCCTATTCGACACGGGACAAACTGGAGGCCCTAGCGAACTCCCTAGAGGAAGCATTCACTCCCAACGATACACCCTCTAACCCGGAGTTTACGCTCAGGATGGATGCAAAGGTAAATGACTTCATAACCAATGCACCCAAGCCGGAAGTCCGCAAAACCAATATACACGAAATTAAGTGGATCATCCGGCACCTCCCCAATCGAAAAGCCCCGGGCCCAGACAACCTACAGAATATAGTTCTGAAATGGCTGTCTGACAAGGCCCTGCAAATACTAACCTCCATCTTTAATGCAATGCTCACGCTACAGTACTATCCTGTATGCTGGAAGCAAGCAAAAATATTAGTATTCGGCAAACCGGGCAAAAACAAGACAAATCCCGACAACTACCGCCCAATAAGCCTACTAGACTCACTAAGCAAAGTATTCGAGAAAATACTGCTAAAGAGAATAGTAGCACACGTTAAGGAACATGGACTGCTCAGGAACGAGCAGTTCGGGTTTCGCAACCACCACACCTCAACGCAGCAGCTTATGAGGCTGGTCGAAAACGCCACGGTAGGGTTCAACCTAAAACGCGACACCGGAGCTGTCTTCTTAGACATCCAGAAAGCTTTTGACAAGGTGTGGCACACAGGCCTACTAGCCAAGCTAATAGACTGTAATTTCCACCCGGCCTACATACGACTTATCCAATCATATCTAGAAGGCCGCACATTCCAGGTTGATATTCTGAACGTGCTGTCCACTAAGCGACAGATCAGAGCAGGCGTCCCGCAGGGGAGTATTATAGCTCCCGTGCTGTTCAGCCTGTACATCAATGACATGCCAACACCAGCAGGAGCTTTAACTACGTTATACCTCTATGCTGATGACTCGGCAATGACAGCCCAACACTACCGCATAGCCAGCATTCGGAAACGGCTGCAGGAAGCGCTATGGGCACTGGAACCCTATTTCAGAGACTGGCGGATCAAAGTCAACGTGGACAAAAGCCAGGCGGTTCTCTTCACCAAGAAAAACCGCATCACACGCCGACCCGAATCCATCAGGCCACTCACACTATTTGCGCGCGACATACCATGGACGAGCACAGTTAAGTATCTGGGTGTAACCCTAGATGCTAAACTAACCATGCTGCACCATGTCAAAACACTACAGCGCAAAGCCAACATGCGATTACTGCAGCTTTACCCATTCCTAAATAGGAAGAGTCGTCTCGACAAGACGCTGGGCGTAAACATGTATAAAGCCCTCATAAGGCCCATTATTATGTACGCCAGCCCTGTATGGGGTTACACAGCTAAGTCGAACCTCAAAAAGCTGCAGATGATCCAAAACAAATGCTTGCGGTTAGCACAAAAGCTCCCGCGGGACACACCCACGCGGGAGCTAGAACGTATAACAAACACGCCAAGCATCAAGGCCTTTGTGCGACAACTTGCACTAAGGTCGCTACGCTCCAGGCGCTATTCGGCAAACCCACTCGTAAGAGCCCTTGGCCGACACGAAATGGGCCGAAATAGCAAATACCCTACCCCTCGACACATTCTCTTCAGGTAAAGTCAGGTAAAGGTAGGTGCTATGAGTAGCGCAAAGCGGCACTAACCCCAGGGACATACAATACAAATGTCACCCCCAAAATACACATCCCATGGAATTCTCCATGGATAACCCCAACTCCACATTCCCAAGGAAGTCCTTGGTCACGGCTCAGGCCAACCAAGGCGGCCGCACGCGCTCCCCTTGCTGCATACATGAAGTGTATATATTTATGTGTAGAAACTGTCTATGTCCATGTGCACGTCCGACTCTCTGTTTCAGTTTGCTCCATGTTCCAGCTTTAAAAAAAAAAAAAAAAAAAAGTTTTAAAAACCCTTCCCCTGGCTTGCCGAAAGGATAGCCAAGGGGAGGACTATTAATAATCATTAGCTTATAGTTTCAGGACGAGTGTATGCAGCGGCGGAGTGATTGATAACAACCATCAGCTATGTCCAGGACACGAGAGAAGAAGCCCCTGTTCGCAGGCGTGGCTCCCCTCTCCGGATCACGGAGACTTGGTACTAGGACGCTCTAGGCGGGCGGACTGTGTTCCGAACCTAACCCCGGAAGTGCAGTTCGTCCGCCATTGCGGACGCGCTAGTCCCAGCAGTGCCAAGCCAACTGATTCCCACAAATACTAATCTCGGCGAGGAAACGGATTTTGCAACTGTTGCATGATACACCTCCCGTACTAACAAAACCTATTCATTTCCATACCCACATTATCCTTGCATGTGGCAATAACCAAGCCGCCAGGTTTTACGTGTAGACAATCTTTCCTTTCTGTCTATGCGGTTTTCCCTGGCCCTACAATCTTACCGTTGTATATGTGTACATATTTATATGTGCACATATATGACACCATATACCAATGTTAATACCTATTCATTATGCCTGGCAGATCGCGACCGCGATGGGACAGGCGCAAAGCCTCAAAGGGCAATCCTTCCTTTCCAATCCCCTATGCTTTCTCTTCTACTATCGTAGACTAACTGCATGTCGGAGGCACCAGTAGTAAGGTCGGGTGCCACGCGGGGGGAGCGGGAAACCTTTCGCCCCCCCCCCCGAAAAAAAAAAAAAAAAAAGAAACGAGAACAATCTGTATAGTTCTTGCCGAGTGTGGATATACGCGGGAGTCGCTCCGATGTTCCGTGGGACGAGGACTATCTGTGAAATACTTGAGGAGTATGGATGCGCGTGCGTGTCGCTCCGATGTTCAGTGGAGTTAGTATCTGTGAAATACTTGAGGTGTACGGTCGCAAGTGCGTGTCGCTCCGATGTTCAGTGGAGTTAGCGACGAACTTTTGTAAAACTTGGTTGTACGAGTGTTTGGGTCCGAGGTACGGACCATAGAATTATCTAATCTACCAGAATATCATCAAATTCCGACGGAGATGACGACGTCCAGGAGACTGTGGGAAGCTCACAACATCATCAAGAACGAGGGAAATGCTTTGGCAATTTCCAGTGGTAAGCGCCAATGACGCAGAAATACGCAATCTCTCATTTTCTTTGTTTTACATTTCATATTTCAGTAACTTCATAGCTTGGAAATAAGAGTAAAATCAATTTATCAGACTCCGTTTTCACGTAATTTTCTATCGGTAATATTCAAATCACAACGCTCCAATTTAAATTTTATACTTATTATTATTAATTTTGCTATTCTTGTTTTATATAATAAATTCATTTCTTTTACAATGCAATCTTTGCTTTCAGTAGGTAGCATTAGATATAGACCAATTCCTTCTCCTGATACAATTGTTTGTTGGGTTAATGATCAAATCATACCACGATCTGAGTGAATAGAGTCTTGAAGGTGTTCTGCCAGAGCTAGACGTTGTTAAATACAAATTTAGATTTCAACATTGCGTTGAGGTCTTGGCGCCCATTAAAACAACATAGCTTAGGCAAAGGTAAACAGTTACATTTCTCACCCAACAGTTAGGAGCTAGCAAAACGTTTCACTTGTCGCTACCAACATGGGGCTCTAATTAACGTTTCAATCCCATGTGTACGATTTAAATTTTTAATTTGAAATTTCTTCATTGAGCTTGATTTATTGTACAATATTCATTGCCCTGCACTTTGAGATGGTGGTCCTTGAATGCATAGCTTCCTAGAGATGAATATATCGACTCAATACAGTCAAATAATCCATATTCCCAAATAATACAGTGATTCTATGGTCTGGCAAAACGATTGATTAGTTGCATTTGATTTCAAAAATGGCTGATACAACAATGTTCTAGGGGAAATGATATATTTGTTTCATTTGGTTTTGCTAAAGGAATGTTCTAAGTACCTAATGAGAAGGGAAGACCCCCCACTTTGTACCTGTGGAGAAGTTTTCACAGTGGCCCACATTTTAACCAAGTGTGTGGATCTTGCTGACTTGCGAAGAAACCTTGGTTTGCAGATGACACTCAAACTTATATTAGCCGATGACGTGGTCGCTGCTGATCGTGTTATCCGCTTTATAAGTGAGATTGGATTAGGGCCAGCAATCTAAATTTTCCAGTGTACATTGACTCAACGACTTGTGCGTTTTTGAATGATATTTTTTTATTTTTCCACAATTTTTGTTTATTTTTATAATTATTTTTATTTAATTTTTAGTTTTATTAATTTTAGGTCTATTCAAATTTAGGTGTCCACCTCAAAATTTTAAATTCAAGTCCAAATTTGTATTCTTTAATCTGTGTTAAGAGGGGTAGATGACCTCGTAGTTCCGCCCCTTATACAACAATAGCTAACTAGGATGTCTCATAAGTAATGTGTTTTTTTAAATTTAATGTTTGGTGTTTTATAAGCTAGAATTGGTTTCTTTGGTTCGCCAATGCTATTTACAGGAGGCCATGACTAGGAATTGCATATCTGCAAGAATGTATCAGTCGTCAGTTGTTATATCGGCAGATTAAGAAACTTGGAAAATCAAGCAGAAGCTGTTGATCTGTACCTCATGAATTGACCCCTGTAGTGCTTTTATTTTCTAAAAACAATTTAAGGGGTACTCTAAGTTGTAGTCGACAAAACTTCACGATCTTGCAATTTTCGGCAATTTGCAGTGTCTGGTTATTACTTTTCGGGCTGACATGTTAAATGAAAGGTTGCATTGGGTTAATTTATTTGTGGTCAAAATATCAAGGTGGTAACTTCACTCAGTATTTCTAATCATTTTACATTTTAAAATTAAGTGAAATAAATATAAGCACTGTGATAGTGTCTCATTTTGCTGTCCTGCTTGCAGTAAATTCCACACTGGTAAAAGAGGCTGATCACTGCCATCTTCACGCTTCCTCTGCTTGATTTTCGTGTCGGTCGCCAGATGTCTAGCCACATGCACAATATAACAACCTATCCCGCCTCCAAACAGTAGCCTGTGGGCTTATAAGAACAGAGTGCAGAGTTGCTGACCAAAAGAAACTGATTCAACAGACCGATTTAAATCGAGAATTACTCGAAATCTCCTCCAGCTGTTGTGAACGGTGCGTTGGCGCCAGCTGATCGATGAACTTTCAGGTCGGAAGTTACCGTATATTTTCCGGAATAGATATAAATGTACCAATATTGTTTTCTTAAACAGTTTTCAAATGTTTAAGGGGTACGCGTACCCCCCGCGTTCCGCCTGAAAAAAAAAAGCACTGACCCTTTGAACAGGCTCTACGTAGAGTGGATATCAGTCATCAGCTTATCGGTACTCCATTGATGATAGATATACATGGTGGCCACTACTCCTGGAAAACCTGGAAATCCTGGAAAACTCCTGGATTTTTAATAGGTCTTGAAAACTCCTGGAAAATGACAAAAAAATTTGAAAACTCCTGGAAAATAGCCACTGTTAATTAATTATAAAAATCTTTCAATCCACCATCCACCGCTAAAATTCTCCAGTCCACTCTTAGTCCTCGACATCATGATATCGCGGATGGGGTAGGGTAGCAAGGGCCATCTAGCGGCCGCTCTACAAACCCTGCTTATTTTTAAAAGGAAATTTATGTGCCGTGCTTTATCTTAAATCATACTCCCGCTGCAGTTTTGGGTGAGCACTCTATCGTTAATGAAAGAAATTTCCTCGGGCTACTTGTTTCTGTGTGGGAGAACACGCGATGGTATCTTTGTAAAACATATTGAGTATAGACAACTTCACCGCAATAAAATTGCTAGCGGCATTCTTTTCTCTCTTTTTTTAAAGCGGATATTTGAGTCACAAAGGCTTTTTTTTTTTAACAATTAAATCATTTGTGAAGAGGCTTGCGTTTGTCAACATCTGTATAAGTAAACCAAACACAACTGCTTTATCTTGGTCTAGAAGTAGGCAAGCGACAAAGTCCCCGCTCCCAGGACTCGCGCTTATTTTTAAGTCTGGAATAAATCAGTGGCGGCCGGTAATAAGGTTGCAGCGTTGCACAACGACCAGATTTTTCATAGAGACAAAATAGAGAATTTTTTGAGGGAAAATATTATGCATTTTATATTTTTTCCTCTTGCATGGATAGGAATTGATAGATTTGTTCTTTAATAGTTTAGGAAATCTCATAGTCCTGTGAACTGCATTGAAAAAGTAGAGCGCGCGAACAGTGTAGGAGCGCTGGACGTGTGGTCGTTGCATCGCGCCAGCACCGACCAGATGTCAACAGTGAAAGGTATGGCAGAGCTGCTAGGCCGGGTAAGTCCTATCCCAACAGTTAACTCGGCTGGTCGTTGCCCGCTCATTGCAACCAGAATGGAGTGGGGCGGGCGATGATACCAGAGTGGCTCCGTGAACTGCCGATACGACCGTTTTGCAATGTAATTGGCGGATGAGTCAGATACTTCCTGTTCTTTATTACCCTCGTGTGTTAAGGGACGCTGATTTGTTCTCGTGAAGTTTTATATCGTTTTTCATCCATTTTATCCCGAGGTGAATGTGATGTTCTCGTGTGAATTTAATTAGTATTTTGTGTTATTAGTGTTTTGTATTCAATCTAGGATGAATTCCGTAAGCAGTTTGCAAATTAAGACTTTTTCTCAGTGCACTGATGAAGAGAAACTTGAAATTTAACAACGTGGTAGACCATTGCCAGAGTTAAAAATTGTCCAAAATGTTCAAACCGGGAAGAGGCAGTTTAGGAGAATTTTTAAGAAAGATGTATATAACGATCACGACTGGCTGTGTGGGTGTGAAGATAGGAACGCATTGTTTTGTTTTCCGTGTTTACTATTTGGCGGCGAACAAGCGTGGACGAAATCGGGAGTTACTGATTTGAATCATTTGAGTTCAAGCATTAAAAAACACGAGTCCTCAGGTATTCATTTAAGAAATGTGCTGAAGCTAGCGCTCTTCGGCAAGGTAAATGTAGCTTCGCAGCTGGACAGTGCATACAGGAGGAAAATAGCAGCAGAAAATGAGAAAGTGAAGTACAATAGGTACGTCCTGAATATACTAATAAATTGCGTTAGATTTTGTGGCGTATTTGAACTAGCTTTGAGAGGTCACGATGAAACTCAAACATCATCAAATCCAGGAATTTATAGGGGATTAATTAATTTTAGTGCAGAACTAGATGTTGCTTTGAAGTCTCATTTAAAGAAGGCCACGGTCTATAAGGGGACATCTAAAACCATTCAGAATGAGCTGCTTCAAGTGATGCTAGATGTGTGCCACGAAGAAATTGCAAAGCAAATGAAAGATGCAAATTTCTTGGCTGTATTAGCTGATGAAACCAGTGATGTGTCTAACATTTTTCAAATGGCCATTGTTTATCGCAATGTGGTGAAGGGTAAGATTTTGGGGTTTTATTTCACCTCAACACCATGACGCCAAAACATTAGCTTCTTGTTTGCTTGAAGAATTGCGAAAACATAAATTAGATTCTCCAGAAAATTCGTGGAAATTAATTGCACAGACTTACGATGGGTGTTCGGTTATGTCTGGTTCTTCTGGAGGTGTACAGGCTATAATGAAAACCACATTTCCAAATGCAGAATACGTGCATTGTTATGCTCACCAAGTAAATCTGGTAATGGGTAAGGCTGCTTCTGTCAATAGAAACGTGAGAATTTTCTTTTCAAATTTACAGGGTATTTGTACATTTTTTTCTGTTAGTCCCCAACGTACTGCGGTACTTGATTCAGTGGTGAAGAGACGGTTACCTCGAGCTAACAATACTCGTTGGAACTTTTTATCTAGAAGTGTAAATACCGTTTTTGACCACAAGAAAGATATTATTCAGTGTATGAACGAGATTCTGGTCAGTGACGAGATCAAGAACTCCAGCACAATAAATCGGGCTGCTGGTCATAAGAAAATTCTAATCAGTCATGATTTCAGTTTTTGGCTCTCCTTTTTCAGCAAAGTAATGCCACTTGTTGAAATGTTATTTAGTCAACTCCAGAGAAGAGAAATTGATCCTTGTTCTGCCCAGAGGGCAATTTTTCAGTTCTAAGATAACATAAAACTCATTCGGGAACAAATTGATGTTGATTCAAGCGCAGAACCTACCGCGGCTTCTTCGAAAAGGAGGAAGACTGACAACACTGAATGGAAGAGGGAGGCAAAAGAAGTGTGTGACGTGATCGTGTGCGAAGCCAAAGCCCGCTTCTCTTTCTCAGGACATCTTGTTGCATCAAATTTGTTTGCGCCAGATATGTTTCCAAAGTACGCATCAAAATTTCCAGAAGAAACAGTGAAAACAGTGTGCACGATTTATAACTTTTTGACAGGATTAAACTTTCTCATGAACTGTCTTCTATCTACTCGGCAGAAGAATTCAGATGTGTGTCAGGGGCTGTGAGTTTATTAGATTTTGTTCTGCGAAATAATTTGGAAAATACAGTGAATCATCGAGACTACTGAAATTGATTCTAACTGTGCCTATACGTCAGTGGAAGCTGAAAGATGTTTCTCTACATTGAAGAGGATTAAAACATTCCTAAGAAACTCCATGTCTCAAGGGAGATTGACAGCATTGGCGATGCTCTCCATTGAAAAGGACCTTATCATGGAAATTCCAGACTTCAATCAGCGCGTAATAGACAAGTTCGCTGCAACAAAAGACAGGAGAATGGACTTCCTGTTTAAATAATGTGAGTAAGAGATTATTACTAATTGTTACCAATTCTTAACATTGTCTTTGAATTATATTTATATAGGCCTAATAACGTACGTTTTTTAAAAATTTGATTGCTTATTTTGTGACTGTTAGCGGATCCTGTATGCTATTGTGCTTCTGCCTTCACAATCGAAAACAGACTTGATTCCAAGAAATGTTGTCCACCTGTTCTATCCCATTCAGGCCTTTTCTCGCTTTCTATACAGCCCACAGAACTCTCCGATAGCCCCCGTAGGCTCATATTACCGACGTCCTGATAAAGGCTTACAGCTCCATGACCTCCAATCAAGGAAATTGATGTATATCGCAATTATTACCTGATGGCACATACGTACGGAGAGAGTTTCGTATGCGGGCGAGTCCACGTGCTGCAGCGGGAGTGAGAAGGGAGAGAGGGGAGAGACGTTCACTTCGCTCATTGCTAAGGGAATATTACTATCGACTCCTACTGTAACTGTCACGTTTGAATTCTATTTGTATAATATGTTTTTATTTCATTTGATTGCTTATTGTGTGAAGTCAGTGCCTCCCAAGAGCACAGCAGCAATGACACCCTCCACTACCTTCCTTCTCCTCACCCGCGAGTTCACACAGGTTTGCGCCATCAGGTATTAATATTGCTGTCTAAATGAGAATGCCCGTGTCTGAATCGCTCCAGAGAGAGAGAGAGAGAAAGAGCAAGCATATTGCATTATAGTGTCTGAGTATATTCTTCTATAGTTTTTGCGGAGAAATATTTATACTATGGATTAGCTGTTCAATTCTGAAGACAAGCAATCACCTCTACAGCACTCTTGGCTGGACACATTTGTTTTGTCCATGAATGATATCCAAGGTCTCGTTTAAACACAGCTGCTATCTGCCTCTATATAGCTGACGTGTGGTGAGGAGTTGATTCGTCGTCACCTCCCGTTGCGTCATCAGTGGCTGCTCTGGTCATGAGACGCAGGCTGCATTGAGGAAGAGTTCCGAGAATAATACCAAACCTTGCAAACAATGGAATTTGCCCCTACTGAACTAGTATTTTCTTACAGGCTGATCAATCTGAAGCAAAATAAGTTTCTTATAAAGTTTAGTGAATATCATAATTAGGGTAACTAGCAGCTAAGCTACGTTTGAACCGCAGCTTGTATATGATTTACACTTACTGCTCGAGTCTAAGCTGCATGGGCCTGAGTGGAATGTGGTGGTGACCAGTGATGCGGTTTCTCGGTCCTTGCGTAGTAACAGAAGCAAATACATTAGTCGGTGACTCAGTCAATCATTCCCAACGCCACACTGGTTTCAGAAAAGATCCATGTTAGCAGTATTGGAATAAACGAGAATGTCAGATAACACGGCGGGCTGTCGACAGGCTTCTCAATTCTCGCCTGCTCTTACCCTGCCTCTGCGCTTCATCCCGCAAGTTCACAGAGCTTGGAACCGAGCAGTACATACGATCACAAAGGATATGGTAATTGATAAACCTATGAGCAGTGAATGAGATAAGGGTGTAAGGGTAGCATACCTGCCTCTCGCCCGGAGGCCCCGGGCACGATTCCCGGCTCCGTCAAGGACAGCCTCATGAGGGTAGTAGTGGTCGCTTGGTAGGCCAAGGCTTTAATGGCTCTAGTGCCACGGTTTTTTAGTGAATGAGCTAACAGTCTACTACTCAACAAATAATAATAAGTCCTGAGCTTGAATTTACGTGCGGAAATGTGTGGGTAGACCTGTATTAACCAACATTTAAAAAATCATTAACATTTTAAAATCGTTGTAGTGAATCATTATTTCGATATTATACTTCATTTTGAATTATTTTACTGAAGTAATTTTGTACTCAGGCTTAGTAAAAAAAATGCTGTTAATTATTAAGGATTCTTTAGACAGATCTATTTGCTCCTTTGTTATAATAATAATGCTATTGACTGTACGTCCCTTTTAACTACTGCGGCTTTTAGAGACGCCGGAGTGCCGGAATTTTGCCCCGAAGGGGATCTTTAACGTGCCAGTAAATATACTGACACGGCTCCCTCGCATTTGCTTGCCCTCAAATGCCAACTGACTGTGCCATGATTCGATCCTGCAACCTTGGGAACAGCACGTGAGAACATTACCGTTGTGCCACGCATCCGGTCGTTCCTTAGTCTATTATTTTGATGGTAATATGGATTTACCTTTAGTTTAAAACACGTAGTCTGATATATTCTGTAATTGCGTGCTGGGTCATATAAAGTAGGGTCTATGTGTTGAGCTCCCACAGGAATAGGAATTCTGGATACGTGTTTAAGTGAAAGGAAAGAACGGGAGAACGTTATTACCTGGATTACGAGGACTGCGACATTCGTAACGAAAGAGCTACGACTGTTAAATCAGACGTGTGTAACACATGCATCTCAAGTCGTCTTTTACACCATCACCCCCTTCCACCCGCCAAAATAGTGCAACGCCCAGAAATAATATATACCAGCCGCCACTGGAATAAATGAGAATTAATCCTGGAAAAATCCTGGAAAACTCCTGGAAAATCGTTGACCGATTTGAGTGGCCACCATGGATATATCAGGAGAATTGTCATATGTGATGAAAAATGGGTCCAATACCGCAATGCTGACGCCTCGAAACAGTGGCTCAGTCCCCGTCAACCTGCCAAAGTCATCGTTAAAAAGAATCAGTTCGGCCCCAAAGTGATAATGTGTGTCTGGTGGAATTTTTGAAGGAGTGATTCACTGGGAGTTTATTCCGAACGGGCGTAGTCAATGCGGATCTTAATTCTCAACAACTGGAATGAGTTCATGAAATTTTGAGACAAAGATACCCAGCATTAGTTACCGAAATAGTTCTCTTGCAGCAGGACAATGCAAGACCTCATATTGCACGAACAAACGTGGCAAAAAATTCAGTAATTGGGAGGAGTCGAACTGCTACCACAGCTCTGATTTTACGCATTCAGAATACCCTCTTTCTCGATCCATCGCCCATTTCTTGCGTGGAAGAGATTTCAAAATCATTGAAGCTGTGGAAGGGGGTCTCGCCGAATTCTTCGCATCAAAACACAGACACTGGTACCATCGCGGGATACAATCCCTCGCTGAAAGATGGCTCAAGACCATAGAATCTGATGGTCTGTACTTTGGTTGGTTGGTTCCTTAGTTTAGGGGCTGCGACAACGCGGTCATGTAGCCCCGTGTACTTTGGGTGTGTGTAGAATCTGTCTGATAACCGGTGTTAATTGTGTTGACTGTATTAATGTGTGTATCTGTTTTTTAATTCAAGTAAGGACTGCAACTTTGAATTTTTCATATAGTTCCTACTTTTGCCGCCGAACGCCACTGTCAACGACTACTAGGCCTAATTCAGAACTTAGCTACTAGATGCCACCGCAATCGGCTCTTGGCAACGAACGTAGAAACCTAAGAGCGTTGTTTACATTCTTAACCTATACAATTTAGCTTCACACAGGTGTAATTAGTGGAAGGTTCTTTAACATGCCATAAATCTATGACATGGGACCGCCGGCTTTACTTCCCCTCCGAAGGAAGGCATACTGAGGGATTTTTATCGCTCTTAAAAAGTCCGACGGCTTCGGCCGGGTTTGAACCCGCTATCTTGGGCATAGAAGCTCAGCATGCTACCAACTACGCCACCGAAGCCGCCCAAAGGTCTCTACTTTGAAGAATAGTTTAATTTCTTGTCAGAAAACTATCCAAATACAATTTTCTTTAAGAAACGATATTCATACCTGCCAACTTGTACGGTTTTCCTTAAAATTTATGGAAAGGCTGTGTGTTTTACGGATGAACTATAATATTTTATGGATTTTCGTACCAACATCTTCTTTTTAAAATTCGCGCCAGAATGAGCTTTTGCATGCCGCCAATTCATGCTGTGTGACCAGCGCACATTCGATAGATCGCTCTGAATTATATTCACAAGATTGTTACAGTCTTCGACTGGCAATACGAGATGCGTCTTCATTTGCCTGTTTAACCCTCTTAGTGCCAAGCCATTTTCAATGGTCATGCAGACTATTCGAAAAAAAAAAAAACTATCTAGACCACATTTCCAACGATAGAATCATTATTTTTGCTTTGCATTATAACCAAACAATTCCTCATTCTTTCATACAATTATGTTCATAAAAGTAAATATGGCATCTAAACCTTTTTAATTGAGGTTATTCTGATGATTGATCAATTTTTCAATATATCCCTATTCCCTATATATATTATAATTGTGAAAGTCTGTGTGTGTGTGTGTCTGTGTGTTAGTTTGTTACCTCTTGACACTAAAACGGCTGGACGGATTTGTATGAAATTTGAAATGGATACAGCTAATTCCCTGGGATAACACATAGGCTGCCTTTCGTCTGGAAATAAATCATTGTTCCTGTGGAACGGGCAACATAACTGAAAAGTCACCAAAAATACTCAACCGGGACAAAATATCGAAGTTGTCGCATAAAGACCGGACACAGCTCATTTTACGCCCCTCGATGCAAGAAACAATACTCGGGTATGTCCCTATGGGACACCGAAAACCACATTTTAAGGCCCTAAAACCAACAGTTTCAATGATATTCGCAGAAAACTATCTTTGCTCTGATAAACTGATGAACTAATGGCAAGTCCGTTTCCATGGCAACAGCACATCTAGGTATGACATCCGATTTTCTACATATCATTGTGGGGAGCAATGCCAATCCATTTATTAACTTTTTCAAGTTATATATAAACACAATAAGAACAGGGTAGCGCGCCTGCCTCTCATCCGGAGGCCCCGGGTTCGATTCCCGGCTTCGTCAGAGATTTTAGACACTGACGTGAGGGCTGCAACGGAGTGCACTGAGCTTCGTGAGGACAATTCAGTAGCTGTCTGATAGCGAGGCAGCGCCCCGGCCACGAAGAACAAGGTTAACGGCCGAGGGGACACGATGCACTGACCACGCGTCACCACAATATCTGCAGGCCAAGTGGCTGGGAAGCGGTCGCATGATAGGCCTAGGCCCTTCATGGTCTGTAGTGCCAGGGGTAAAAAAATTAGGAAAAGCGCCTTCTAATATCACTTCTAATTTTTAAACACTAGAGTAGCGGCTACTAAATAAAGGTAGCGATATTGCTACGTTCAATTTCATAAACACTGGGCTCACAAATCCCGTATAGTTAAGTACAAATGTCAGTCTGGTCGTTATTTCAGTAGCAACGAAGCTCTCTGGAGGCTACTGCCGTTTCCGTAACACTGAAGGCATCCCGCCGTCACGTACCTCAATGTGCACTTACAAAATTCTGAACCAGTCTATTTTACTGAAAATAATTTCTACGAGCAAGTATCCACTCTGGCAAAAATCACACTCACTACCTTTTCCAAAATGTTCACAAGACATGATTTTTAACCCTTTGGGGTCCAATGTCGGACTCAGTCCGACATTGTTAATTTTCAGTTCCGGTCCTATGTCGGACCTAGTCCGACACAAATTTAAGGTTATATATTTCGTATGCTGGAGCAAAAATGGCGCCCAGCTTTACACAGTATACAGCCTAGGCCTTTCTCTGGTACCAACTGCCATCTGCTGTTTAATTTCTTGAAGCTCAATTGTATTTTCTTTGGAGATAGTTACTCACTGCCACAGCTGTATTTACTTTTGTTAACAACATGGCGTCCAGTATCGTGTGACCTTCCGAGTGTGACGGTTGACGTATACCTGCTCCGTAGCAATACTTGTTGGTGAGAGTATCCAATAGTTTTTGTGTGTCCTACCATTTTGTTTCTTTAGTGTGTGTGTTTCCTTCCTGTGTGGTCAGTCACATACCATTCTTCTGACGACAACATGGGTGATAATAGTGGAGGGGGTGAAGATACGCGTCCTCCCGAGGAAGGGATGGAATTTTTTACTACAGAAGTCATTGATCTCACGGCACCTGTCCTTAATGTAACACCTCTGATTCCCTCGACTGATACACGACCTACACAACCACTCTCTATAGCTCCCGTCATACCACCTACTGTGAATGAGTCACCCCGAATGTATTATGAGCACCATACTGGACCATATTATGTCATGGTGGAATCTTCTGATCCCACCAACAGGATAGGTAATTTACATCCGATGGGTCTCGGTAAACTTTTCTACGAACGTAAGATTGTTGGAATACAGGAAATCCACCGCAAAGGTAGGAATAGAATTCAGGTCACCTTTCGAACCTCCCGGGATGCCAATAACTTTCTTCAGCACCCACTGCTCACGGAAAAAAGCTTAAAGGCGTTCATTCCCTCAGTTAATATACATAGAGTGGGTCTGATCCGCGGGGTTGACACTTCTTTCTCGACTGATGAAATATTACAATATTTGAAGGCGCCTTGCCCCATTGTAAAAGAAAAGTCACGGATGGGAAGGTCGACTTATTACCTACAGGTACGGTGAAGATTGTCTTTGAAACTCAAACTTTGCCCACCCATGTTTCTATATTTCATGTGATGTTAGAAGTGCAGGTTTTCATCTTTCGCCCTATTATTTGCAATAGATGCCAAAGATATGGGCACACTGGACAAAACTGTAGAGCTCGGGCACCAAGATGTGGGCGTTGCGCCCAAGGACATGAAACGGCTCAATGTACTCAGGTTTTGGTGCGCTGTGTACATTGCGATGAAAATCATATGAGTGGCTCACCGAGGTGTGAGTACCACGCAAAACAAATTGACATTAAAACTAGGATGTGCACTGAAAATAAAACGTATCAAGAAATTCTCCATTCCCTATCAGGACATCCGTTTCAACCCCTTTCAGTCCCGCAGCAATTTCCCCCCCTTACACAGCAAGCTTCTCTTACACCGAATTCTGTACAGAAGAAACGCAAGTTTACCACGATCGTCACGAGCCCCCCTAAGGTCATTTCCCCTTTGGGGTATGACCGACCTGCATATTTGTCCATTATCCATGGGGACAAAGCCTCAGGCTATGTGCCCCCTTCTGCTTCATTGCAACCGTCCCAGGTGGGGCCAACTCCCACTCCCTCACTTACAATGCCTCCCGCCAAGAGTGTGCCTCAAGATATTACAGAGGATGTTATGCATGTGATGGAACTATTGGGTTCCAATGTCCAATGGGCCCATTTACTTTAAAATATTTATGAGAAGATTTCACTCTTATCCTTTCCTGCTGAAACCCGACCGTCTTCTAGTAAAATATTACAATCTGTTGGTACTTCTGTTACCTCAACATGAAAATTATTCAATGGAATGCACGTAGCATTCAAAACAAGAGACATGAATTATTACTTATAATCCAAGAGTACACCCCTGATATCATTCTCATCCAGGAAACATGGCTAGCCCCAAATTTATCTTTTCACGTTCCACGATATAATATTGAGCGCCAAGATGGACCGCAATGTGGTGGTGTCCTAACATTAATCCATGAAAGACTTTCGTACCAAGTTACCCCATTTCTTTTTCCTCTCCCCAGAACCTATGTGATAACTATAACTGTTGCCTCCCTACATATCACTAATTTGTATATTCCTCTGGCTGTCAAAGGTAATTTCCGACAATGGTATTCCTTTTTTTTCCTACTGTAATTCCTTCACCTCCCACATTATTGGTGGGGATTTTAATGGCCATCATACCGACTGGGGTTGTGTCCGCACAACACCCAAGGGTAGGAATATCATGACCACTGCTCAGCAGTTTCATCTCCAGATTTTAAATGATGGTTCACCCACTCGTATTTCTCCTCCTCTCAGGCCCCCAGTGCGGTTGACCTAACGTTTGTTTCCCTTTCTCTGGCCCACCGAATTATATGGCACACAACCCCTGATTTACATCAAAGTGACCACTATCCGATCTTGATGACCTTTGATTCGGCTCCTCGTCCTAGTAATACCTTGCATACTCCGGTTTTTACTAGGAGTTTCAAAAGTTTTGATTCAGCTCAATTTTTCACCTATATCCAACAGCACTATTGTAATACGGCTCCCCCGATTCGTTCCTCCTATAATTTGCTACTTACTTACATTGTTCGCTATTTTGACACCTATCATCCGTTAATTCCCAATGCACGCACCTCTGGAAAGAGGAGGTCTTTACTACCCTGGTGGGACGAGGAATGTACGAGAATGGTGAAAAGACGCAAACATTTATTACGACTTTTTAGAACGTACAATACTCCGTATACTTATCGCCATTATAAACAGTTTGTTGCAAAATGCCAGCAGTCTTTTAATGATAAAAGAAGATCGGCTTGGAGAGAATACGTCTCTCATATACATCACCAGACTCCCATTACTCAAATATGGACTGTGTTAAAAACCTTATCGCGCCGCCACTTAGGTCCAAGTCTGCATCGTTTGAATTATGATCAGTCAGTAGAATTTTATCACACGATGACTCCTGAATTTGTAGAACAAGAAATTATCTTTCCATCCCTGGAACACAACCATATGTTTTCTTGTCTTTTGCATCCGGTTATTGTTTCCGAATTTCAATCAGCCTTATCACAAAAAAAATCTACTACACCTGGACCAGACTATATCTCATACCACGTCATTAAGAGTCTCCCCAATAATGCACAACAAGTTCTAATAGATGTTTTTAATGCCGTCTTAGCCTCCGGCAATGTTCCCGAGGATTGGAATGAGTTTTTAGTAGTTCCTATTTTAAAACCAGGAAAAAATCCGGATTTAGCAGGAAGTTATCGTGGGATACATCTTGGGTCCTGTATTAGGAAGACATTCCAACGTATTCTGTTGACATGCTTAGTATGGACTTTAGAATATTATGATCTGTTTCCGAAAACTCAATACGCCTTTGCTAAACGGAAATCTACTACCGACGCCTTGAATATTTTTCTTCTTGATGTCATGTAGTCATTTTGCCGCAAGCACTCAACATTAGCAGTCTTTTTAGATATTAAAGGGGCTTATGATAATGTGAATACCGTCCTTTTACTGCAAAAACTACACCAACAACAATTTCCGATCAGCTTTATTAAAATCATCTCGGCATTTCTCCGAAGAAGGCATATCACACTTTCCAACTTTCCTACTGGGTTAAATTACAGGTATTCGTCTTCTGGTTTGCCGCAGGGTGATATTTTGAGTGGAATCTTATACCTTATTTATACTAGTGAGATTGAGAGGCTTTTACTTCCTCATGTCCGCCTAATACAATATGCTGATGATATACTCCTATATTGTTCCCATTCTGATATAAATATGTGTCGGCAGATCATGTCACGTGCTCTCACGATATTACATTCATGGCTGTTCTCACATGGCCTTGATACTGTTCCGCTCAAAAATGCGGCTTTGCTCTTCACTCAAAAACGGGTGTGTGACCGGTTGCCTATCCATTATAATCAGGGTACCATTCCTATTGTACACCATACAAAATATTTAGGACTCATTATAGATGATAAGTTGACCTGGACGCCTCAAATATCTCACTTAAAAGCTCATGTATTCCAGAAATTAAATATCTTACGGTCATTAACTCGTCGTAAGTGGGGAGCTGATCCTCAGATATTATTGTTATTTTACAGAAATCTTATTCGATCTGTCCTTGATTACAGTAGTCACTATTATGACGTCATGCCGAAAACACGCCTCAATGAATTGGATAAACTACAATTTTCCGCCCTCAGAATTGTTCTCGGGGCCCTTTCTTCCACCCCCACACAAGCTCTTCTCGTCGAGGCGGCAGAGCAACCGCTTCACCTTCGGAGACGTTATCTGTCTTCACGATATCTCCTACGACAAATGGCACTATTAACAACACCCATTCTTCCCAAACTACAACTTCTCTCCGAATATCATCAAAAAAGTTTATTCAAACGCTATGCACCTCCCTCTATTCTCCTGGCTTATCTAGAGCTTTCGGGTTTTCGCCCACAAATTCTTCAAACACGAAAACCCATTT
The DNA here is from genome assembly GCA_946902985.2 of Meconema thalassinum. NCBI lineage: Eukaryota > Metazoa > Arthropoda > Insecta > Orthoptera > Tettigoniidae > Meconema > Meconema thalassinum. The sequence continues at coordinate 1,152,658 of CAMPQE020000006.1, read as the reverse complement.
GTTATAATGCACCGCTCTCGGTATTAATGTTTCAACCTGATGTAGTGAGACATTCCTCGCATGTATCTCGTATGTCTTCTATGCTTACCCCTACGATTGCCCGCAAATATGTATATAATCTTGCATTGAATCATCAACAATATACGACAATTTATACAGATGGATCAAAATTTCCCTCTCCTTCGAATACGGGTGCTGCTTTTTATATCCCCTCTCTATCTTATCTTGCTTCCTTTAAATTACCGCATACCCTCTCTATTTTTTCGGCTGAAGCCTTTGCTATTCGACAAGCCCTTCTATATATTAAACGGAATAACCTCACTAAAGCATTAATTCTATCTGATTTACAACATGTCCAAACTACGAATAATTGGTATATATTTAATATTGTACAATTAACGTATGACCTATATCATTCGGGCTTTCAGATAGTGTTTTCTTGGATACCCGGCCATGCCAACCTCTCGGGGAATGAATTAGTGGATAAAGCGGCCAAGGATGCGGCTTTGGGTCATGCTGTATTGATGAATGTGGCTACCCCCGCCTCAGATTATCTCCCCATTCTCAAATCTCAATTACTTAATGTTTGGTTACACCAATGGCAGGATTATACACGCACAAAAGCCAGGTTATATTATAGAATTCAACCTATTATCCCTAGACACCCTTGGTTTTATAATGGATCCTACACTCGACGGCATATTATTACGATTATCCGTTTCCGTTTTCATCATGCTTTGACTCCGGTATATATGGCCCGCTGTAAGCTTCGTCCTTCGGCTCTCTGCGACTGTTCTCAGGCAGAGCCCATTGGTACACTGGGGCGAAACGCTGGCAACTGTTTTGAGCTAGCCGGACCATTTTATCAAATTTCTTTGTGAATTTGTTAATGTTCTCAGGCAATCGGTACTATTAATCATTTAATTTTTCAATGCCCTATATTTGACACTCAACGAGTCCCATTTCTACATACTTTGCGTTCTTTAGGTTTCCCCCTCCCTCTCCACATTTCCGTGCTCCTTCATACTCCTATTCCTTCTGTTATTCATGCCTTCCTTAGATTCCTACACGAATGCTCCCTTACTTTTTAATTTCCATACCCTTACGTGTGACGATGTCATGTTTGTGTTCAAGTAGTAAGTCACTAAGATACGTCGCTTGGTGTGAAGATTAGTACCTATTTGTGTCCTTGTATATCTGTGTCACAATTTTCCAGTAGTTTATAGTTCAAATATTGGATACTTTTCACGTGTAACAGTACTTTTTAGGGCTGCGACTGGGTCCAGAGCATCCATGCTATGCCCATTACCTAACCTACAAAAAAAAAAAAAAAAAAAACATGGCGTCCACAATCCGCATGGAGCCCGATGATATTTACGAACAGTTATGTGACAGTGGCGATATTGATGATGATGATTTGTATACGGATTCTGATAGTGACATTAGTATTCCCGAATGTGAGAATGATAATTATATTGAGAGGGGAGGAGGAAATTGAGGCGGAAGTTAGTGATGAAAGCGGTGATGTAGGATGTGACGAATGGAAAGTTTATGAAGAAGGTGACCGGTTTTGTAGTGAAAAGCCTGAAGTGGTGGAGGAAATTGTATTTCTGGGTGTTATAGGTCGCTTTGTTGAACAGTTTTCGCCTATATAATTTGCAACGACAGGCAGAAAATAAGCCCAAAGTGAAACATAAGACTTTCAGGGACCAAGTTATCATGGGGCTTGTTGGGGACGTTAGGAACAAAAATGCCCGTAAACGCGGCCGACGGAGCAGCTGTGACGAAGAATTTTGACTGAACGGGAAGCTACACATCACAGATGCTCGTGAGGACAAGATAACCAAGGACTGTGCCGTGTGTTCCGACAGGAAGGTGAAAGGTGGCAGAAAGGAGACATAATTTTATTTTGAGACCTGTCCAGGGAACCCAGGACTACACCCAAACAAATGCTTCCGGAAGTACCATACTTCGGAAAAATATCGCTGACAATGTAGTTAACTTGAATGATAATAAATACATTTGCTGTTTATGTTTTTAATGTACAAATTCAGCTTTTTACTTATGTGAGTATTTCCTTCCCATACTTGCCTAATGTTAAATTGGACCTGTGCAGGATGCAGGCGGGAAATCAATTGGACCCCAAAGGGTTAAAGCAGCCTTCTGTATGTTGATGTACAGAGATAAACCACATGGAAAGATACAATAAAATGTTGGCAAACCTGAGTTCAAGGAACTGCTGTTCAGAATAGGCTTTCAGTACAGGTTATGCGGCCCATGTTCGTAACATAGAATGTTTTCCTTTGACAATGCATCTACACCATGTGCGAGGGCAACACATTTCAAAGATCTCTAAAAACACAATAATCAGGTGTTGGAGAAAAATTTAAAGTGGGAGCGAAGATTCAAGGAGAAATCATTCAACTTTGAGATTTCCTGATGACATCGTCATCTTGGCCGATACGCCAGAGGATTTGAACGAGTTTTTGAATGGTATGGACTCCGTCTTGAGGAAAGAATTCATCATGAAAATCAATAAATGTAAAACAAAATTATTGGAATGCAGCCGAAATAAATCAGAAACCTCTATGGACATCAAATTGGCAGGTGAAATGCTACGGGAAGTAGGAGACTTCTGTTACTTAGGAAGCAAAATAACCAGTGATTGATGAAGCAAAGAGGATATAAAAAGCAGGTTGGCTCGGGCAAGGAAAGCATTTCTACAGAAAAGGAATCTGTTGACATCGAATATACACACATCAAAAAAAGTTTTGCATCACCTCGGTTCCAAGAGTTCCGGAACCTTTAAATACAAAGGGAATAGAGATCAACACAAACAACATTTCAGCTCGTTTTATTGCTCATGAGACCCACACATTGCATGTTGTACCATCATACAGCTAGACTTTCAGCATTTGTGGTCCAGATTGCAGTACACACCACTACCTCTAATACCCAGTAGCACGTCCTCTTGCATTGATGCATGCCTGTATTCGTCGTGGCATACTATCCACAAGTTCATCAAGACACTGTTGGTCCAAATTGTCCCACTCCTCAACGACAATTCGGCGTAAATCTCTCAAAGTGGTTGGTGGGTCAAGACGTCCATAAACAGCCCTTTTCAACATATCCCAGGCATGTTCGATAGGGTTCATGTCTGGCGAACATGCTGGCCACTGTAGTCGAGCGATGTCGTTATCTTGAAGGAACGCATTCACAAGATGTGCACGATGAGGTCGAGAATTGTCGTCCATGAAGACAAATGCCTCTCCAATATTCTGCCGATATGGTTGCACTATGGGTCGGAGGATGTCATTCAGGTATCGTAAAGCCGTTTCGGAGCCTTCCATGACCACCAGTGGCGTACGTCGGCCCCACATAATGCCACCCCAAAACATCAGGGAACCACCACCTTGCTGCACTCGCTGGACAGTGTGTCTAAGACGTTCAGCCTGACCAGGGTGCCTCCAAACACGTCTCCGACGATTGTCTGGTTGAAGGCATATGCGACACTCATCGGTGAAGAGAACGTGATGCCAATTCCGTGGGGTCCATTCAGCATGTTGTTGGGCCCATCTGTACCGCGCTGCATGGTGTCGGGGTTGCAAAGCTGGACCTCGCCATGGACGTCGGGAGTGAAGTTGCGCATCATGCAGCCTATTGCGCACAGTTTGAGTTGAAACACGACGTCCTGTGGCTGAACGAAACGCATTATTCAACATGGTGGCATTGCTGTCAGGGTTCCTCCGAGCGGCAATCCGTAAGTAGCGGTCATCCACTACAGTAGTAGCCCTTGGGCGGCCTGAGCGAGGCCTGTCATCGACAGTTCCTGTATCTCTGTACCTCCTCCATGTCCGAACAACATCGCTTTGGTTCACTCTGAGACGCCTGGAAACTTCCCTTGTTGAGAGCCCTTCTTGACACAAAGTAACAATGCGGACGCGATCGAACTGCGGTATTGACCTTCTAGGCATGGTAGAACTACAGACAACATGAGCAGCGTACCTTCGTCCTGGTGGAATGACTGGAACTGATCGGCTGTCGTACCCCCTCCGTCTAATAGGCCCTGCTCATGCATGGTTGTTTACATTTTGAGCAGTTTTAGTGACATCTATGAACAGTCAAAGGGACTGTATCTTGGATACAATATACGCAGTCAACGTCTATATGCCGGAGATCTGGGAACCGAGGTGATGCAAAACTTTTTTTGATGTGTGTACATTTAGGTATTAGGAAGTCATTTTTGAAAGCTTTTGTCTGGAGCGTGGCACTATAAGGAAGTGAAACTTGGACTAATGGTGCAGCAGAAAAGAGGAGAATTGAAGCGTTTGAATTGTGATGTTACAGGAGAATGATGAAGATCAGATGGGTAGATAGGGTAACAAATGAAGAGCTATTAAGACGAGTGGGAGAGGAGAGATGTTTCTGGCGACTGCTAATGACGAGATAGGTTGGTTTGACACATATTAAGACACCCAGGAATAGCAAGCTTAGTTATGGATGGGAGGGTCGAGGACAAGAACTGTTGGGACATACCAGGATTAAACAGATTGCCTCGGATATAGGGTGTGGTAGCTATGTAGAGATGAAACGATTAGCTCAGGGGAGGGAGGCATGGGATGCTGCATCAAATCAGTCAAAAAACTGAAGACTCAAACAACAACAATCGGGAATTTTAATTACTTAGAGAGGCATGTGAGGCAAAAGCGTTGTTGGAGAATTTCAATCCCTTGGCTGTAACACTGGAAGAGACTACATAATGTACATCAGCGGCCAAGGTGAGAGATATTTTACTTGAGGTCTATTAATAGCGACATGTTGACGTTCAAATCATCAATAAGTGTGGCAAAATTACACCCAGAATAGCTTAAGGAAAAATACTTTTAATTCCCCATATTCCGATAGATTTGCCATTCCAGTGTGCAAGAGTGCAGTTCCCTCTTCAAACAATAATCGCAATTTCTATTAACAAAGCGCAATGACACACTCTTAACAGCAGCAGGTGTACATTTAGACAAAACCATTTTTTCCAATAGGCAACTGTATGTGGCGTGCTCGCGAGTATCCGGACAACAAAATCGTTATGTCTCAGCAGAAGATGGCAAAACCAAAAACATAATTCTAAAACGTGTTCAGATAATGTAACATCGTACCCTGCAGACTTTCACAACTCTATAAATTTCCCACTTTTCTGCTCATATCAATATACTGTATGCATCAGAATTTTCAGAATTAGAATGGACCCACCTGTAGCCGCGATTGCTGTAATAGAATAGACCAATTATCAGCAATAATGCATCGTCCGCATTGTCTTGATCGCGAGCGAAGCCGCGGGAACCTGCTAGTATATATATTTGTAAAAAAACAGTTTTGAGCCTAAATTAAGGACACCTAAGAGTCATATTCAAAGAAACACTACGTTTCCAGCTGTAGAAAATTCTTAGATACATCTGTATGCAGAAAACTTCAACAAGAAGAAAACAACTGCACTGCATTTTTGGCTGGAACTCGCGTGATTGGGGGAGCGGAAAGGGAGGGCGTGAATACAAACTCAAACCTATCGCGTAACGGACTTCGAAGGATAAAAGTAAACACCACACAGGTAAGCTTGAAACCTCACCTTTCCAACAGTATGAAATAATCACGGACATGTGCCTACAGAAATCTACAAATCTACTATATAAAGCTCAAATACCTCTGACTCACTCACTCATTCATTCATCACGAAATCTCAGAAACCACCAAACGGATTGGAATGAAATTTGGTATGCTGCTTCCTCAAGGGCCGCAAACGCCCACTAAGAAAGGATTTTTGGATATTCAGGTTCTAAAGGGGTGTTAAGGGGGTAGACCTGCATTTCATTGAATAGCAATATCTCCCGATTGGTTTCATTGGGGGATGTGATACTCGGCATATAAACTCATCATTAAAAATAAGAAGACACGTGTCGGAGGGTTTTTCGATGTGGTGTATATTATGAGGTGAAAGGGGTGAAAAGTGGGGGTTGAAGGATTCCTAACGTAGCGTATATCTCTTAAACGACATAGGCGAGGAGTTTGGAACTTAGCCGAAAAAAATCAGCATAAAAAATAACTAAACAGGTGTTTGACCGTTTGTTCATAAATCCAATTTAAGGGGCCCATGGGGAGGGGTGAAATTATGGGGGAGGGGGGGAAACTTAATATGTCTGAGTGTAAAATTATACATGGCCTATGTTGTAGACAATAACACATTACATCTTTTTTGTCTCTTGCTATTTCATAATACGACGAATACTTAGGGAGTTATTAATGATTTTGTACTTTTTGGCCGGAATTTTCTAAGTCCCAGGAATGACATAAAAATTGATTCGAATGAAATTTAAAAACATAGTTTTTTTTAATACTTTTATTATATTTTTCACGTCTTTTAGGGTCCGAAACCAACATGATATTTTGATGTTTTCTTTTTCGTCCCATGCATTTTTGGTTTCAGGTGATAGAATTATTTTCCACTAAACTTAGGACCCATGCTTATCTATCTATTTAACTAATGTTATAACGTGATTCCAAATGTTATTGCGGGCGAAGCCTCGGGTAACAGCTAGTATAAGATAAACAGCGCACCGATTGAAACGGCTTTGGCACTTTTGGCGCGAGCAGCGAGAGCCGATCTGCCCGGCACGTGGCACTGGGAGGGTTAAAGCATGAATTACTGTATTTTGTAGCCCAGGAGGATTATTGTTTCAAGCCGGGGTATGTCAAAATTTGTTGGATTTTTTGGCGCGTGAGAGTTTTACTGAAAGCCCTTTTTGAAAGTTGGCAGGTATGGATATTACTTATGGGACATTCCCTATATTAATTCCTTTTTACAGCAAGAACAGTAGGGTTATGTTTATTCTGGTATATGTCACATCAGCCACTCATATCTTTTCATATTTTACTATGAAAATTAGAAGTACGTTTTGGTAATTATTTTTCATGATGTGAATAAGATATTATTTATTTTGCGTTCTCCACTGATGTCTCTTCGTATTGAAATATTTTTTAATATGAGAGAGGTGTTTTCTGCAATGTGTGACTTGTAGATTTTGTTTTATGTTGTCCTACAATTTCTCCGTTATACTATTTGGATATACACAAGGGCATATCAGTAATTACATGTTTCCATTGGCCTTAAAGGTTTGTCGTTTCGAGGGTATTGTCCTGGCCCCAGCCCTTTAGGAAAGGACTGTGCCTATAAATACATAAAATATAATAAGAGATAACTACGTAAAAGGCGACATGGCAACGCGACTACGGAGTAGACCGTAGGTCATAGACCTAGCTCCAATAGCAAGCACTTGGACAGGACACAGAGGACATTACACTCCCAACATACCGCTGACTGGACTGACATCGCACCTTTTACTTATAAATAGAGGTACGAACACGCGCCGCGGTCTCTAAGCTTTTGACGCTCTAAGCTCTTAGGAACGTGGACTCTTCTGAACCTGCAGTGACAGTCCTACACTCTATAGGAGTTGTGCTACGTCGGACCGATATGGGGGATGGCCCCATATCGAGTCCCAACGCCACCATCATCATGGAAGACCGGTATTAACGGTGGGGTGAGTGACATCGTGCCTGCTTAATTCCTTTTTCCCCCTAGATTATTATTTCCATCCTCCCCTATTGCAATTGCCACTATTTCTTAATAAACCCCCTTTCTGAACAGTCTATTGACTACCTTTTTATTTCGTTTAGGTTAAGAAGCCCTTCCCTTTAGATTAGTACCTAGTTTTAAGATCTACATTGAACGCTGACATGCAGGAGGCGCTGCACCGCCAGCGTGCGGCCTAGAGGTGAGCTAGGTGAGTATTCATCCCTCCCGCCAATTCCCCTGTATGTAAATTGCTCTCTAAACGTGTCCGCAGTTCTTCCTAAAACAATCCCAACCTCTTACAAATTCGCCAAGCTACAACCCCAATTTAGATTAATTTCATCCCCTAGATTTAGTATTTGTATTGGCATCCCTCTCAGATACAATACAAATGGTGGGAGGCGCGGGTTAGTCAAACCAACAACACCCTTAACATAACAGATACAATACAAAATGGTGGGAGGCGCGGGTAAGAACACTATACAAAAGATACAATACAAAATGGAGGAGGCCCGGGGTATCGTGACGTTGTCGTCAGACAACGCCTACAGGAGTTCAGACAACGAATTTCTACGATACAGGTCCCTAAAAACCCTCTTATGCAGCCAAGCAAAAATTTACCCAAAATTAAGGAAAATTTTTTGAAGTACGGGTCAAATATTTTTTTTGGTACCCACCCACACCCGCCCCAGTAACTAATACATACGCAAACGCCCCCTATACTCATTACATTAGCCAAGCGAGTGAGACAATTTAAATCCCCCCCGAACAGATTTTTTTTAGTAGATTAAGTTAGAGAATATTTTTAGTACACAATAATTATAATACCCCCACCCCCACCCTTATAGATTTCGCGATAAACACCTCTTACGCCAAGCGATTTGAATATTAACAACCCCTATCTAATAAGTCACTAGGAATATTAATGGAAGCCTAGTAGGAAGACGTATTGATAACTACCCTACTATATTCAGAGAAAATTGCTCCTTATTTCAGATTAAAACCCCCCACAATGAAGCTCTATTAGGAATAAGATTGTGATATCCCATAGGATAAATGGAATAAGTAAATAACTTTGTATTTTTTACAGCAGTGCAACTATACATTGTATATGATTGTAGGCTAAAATATTTTCTTCTGAGTCCATTTTAGTATAACTTAGCGGAAGGTAGTATTGGCTAGATGCTTACATAGAGTTAGGAGACCTTGCAATCACATTTCTGCAAGGTGCCGCAATAATTAGTTTGTAAACGCATTCAGTCAAGACGTACTACAGTTTCTCTTTTGTTCTGAAAGCCGACCACAGAGGAAATGCTTATTTGTCCATTGTAACACAATCCAATATGCCATATGACTGACACGTGCTCAGCACACCGTCCGCCCGCAGGACATTAAACCTGACACTATCTCGCTAGCTCAGCGTGCAGACGCACTCGAGCGGAAGCCAGACACCTTGAGTTCAATTCCTGGCACTATTCACTCACACGCCAGATGACCTTGCATAAGTTTGCCTGCATTATTTTTGTTTTCAATGCGAAGCGTGCGATAGTAGAAAAGCGCACTAATGATTTTAAAGATGTAAGCGTAAAGTACACTCTTAAGGTAGAATTCTTTTTCCAGCAGTACATTTCAAACAGGACATTCAGTTAGCAAAGAAAACACCGTTCCCTCACGAAGTAACATAGGTGAGAAAGCAATCCAGTAGGAATATATGAAAAACGCCGACAAATGCACGGCGATATCAGTATAGCATAAATGCGTAAGCACGGACTTGGGCACAGCAGGGCAGCATCGCAACGTACGACAATTGTTATCAAGAGTATCATCGTTAGTATGTTAGTAATAAGTATTAAGTAATTTAAGTGAAGTTGAAGTGAAGTTGAAGGAATATTGATATCTTGCAGCAGGTCCAAAGGTGAGCATTGCTTTGAGATAAGGGAAATATTAAGTGAAGTTGATAGATATCTTGAGCTGGCACAATGGTTAGCACAGCCTCAAGAACACGACGTTATTGATATCTTGCAGCAGGTCCATGGGTGCACCTCGCTTTGAGATAAGGGAAGTATTAAGTGAAGTTGAAGAAATATATTATAGATATCTTGAGCTGGCACAATGGTTAGCACAGCCTCAAGAACACGACGTTATTGATATCTTGCAGCAGGTCCATGGGTGCACCTCGCTTTGAGATAAGGGAAGTATTAAGTGAAGTTGAAGAAATATATTATAGATATCTTGAGCTGGCACAATAGTTCGCACAGCCTCAAGAACACGACGTTATTGATATCATGCAGCAGGTCCCAGGGAGGACATCGCTTTGAGATAAGGGTAGTATGGAGGAGATTAAGGAGATATTAACACACCTACGTTGATAACAAATGCCATTAATAAATAAGATTAGTGACCACACCGTGGCCCCAAAGTCCACAATTTACGCAAGCCAAATGCGTAAAAGTCGAAACGTCACACCCAGAGGGAATTAATTAGCTACAGGTATATTGGTCAATATAATAATGACAACCGGCGACCGACGACTATCATTACAGATTCAGGGACCTAGCCAACCCGCTGAACACGTAAGACGTAGTCCAGATATTAGAACGCTACTGAACTTTGAAAGGACATAGCCAACCCTTTCGCCTAGATGACGTTCGTTTTAATACTTTCAGGGAATTAGACCCTCCACGTTATACATCTCGTGGCGGTCAATTCAAACTTAATACATAATAAATTTAACGGCCGCTGGGACGCGTTCTGTATCGAAGTACGGACAGCCTGCCAACAGCCGATATCTTTATAGTATTCTGATAAAATATTAGGAGATATTTATATTAAAATAAACTTAATACACAATGAACTTAACGGCCACTGGGATGCGTTCTGTATCGAAGTACGAACAGTCTGCCAACAGCCGATAACTTTATAGTATTCTGGTAAGATGTTAGGAGATATTTATATTAAAATAAACCCAATACAGCATGGATTTAACGTCCGATGGAATGCGTCCTGTATCGAAGTACGGACAGTCTACCAACAGACGATATCTCTTTGGTATTATGTTTAACATGAGGAAATAGTGACACGTTTTATGATATTGTAGCATAGTAGGTAAACTGAAACCTACACCGCTGGACACATTTGCTGATTTTCTATATAAAGAGTGACACCACTTGGTTAAAAGTCATAATCACATGCATCCATATTTTCTATGACAAGAAGGCAACAGGATATGTAAAAGAAATAAAACTGTGCAACTCAGGCATAATATTAGTCATTCCATATAGAGCAACCGCATTGTATTCTTACGGAGCAAAGATAGGCATTTAATTAAAGATACAGCCCCATTATATTCTCACGGAGCAAAGGAAGGCATTTAATTGAAGATACAACCCCCATTAATTTTATTAAAGAGCAAAAGTAACTATTTCAGTGAAGTTACAACCCCATTACTTTTCTTACGGAGCAAAGGTAGGCATTTAATTGAAAATAAAGCCCCCATTAATTTTATTAAAGAGCAAAAGTAACTATTTCAGTGAAGTTACAGCCCCATTATTTTGCTTACGGAGCAAAGATATGCATTTCAGTGAAGACACAGCCCTATTATTTTATTAAGGAGCAAGGTAGCCACCTCATTGAAGGCACACTTTAGAAAATTTTCATGGCTGCGGATACAATATAGAGAGAGCTTAAATATTTAAGAAATACCTTTAATATATATCGCCCCCCCCCCCCCTTCAAGAGATTTTTTCACCCCTGTCCAGGCACGTTATTCCACTTTACCCCATGTATATAGCATAGTTAGCTAAGAAAAGATAGTATTATTAGGTTTAGCATTAAGAATTAAGTTAGATAGTAAATCACCCCCCCCCCCCCTATATAACGTGGCAAGTTTTACAAAAGGGTCTTACATACCATGTCGTTAACAGTGTTATTTTTTACAGGCAATTATCACATGTCAATAATAAATGTCATTTTTTTCAGATAATATTTTTTCAGATAGTATTATCTTGTTAATTTATATTTCCTGAAGTTCTATACAGTGCACAGAATTTCCAAGTTAGCCCGGAGAGGCAACAAATAATTTCTAATTTCAATAACTTCCCGACGAAACAGTCGCCATTTTAACAATACTCTATTTAAACTTAACGATCGAGTGTACACGTAGTGCGAGTATCCTTACATAATGTCTGCATATCTATAGATTAAGAAGCGAATACGTCGCTTAATTCACGCTGAGAAAGTGTAAAAATAATACTTAAGGATTAATTCTCAGCTATAGCAAAGATATACGTCGATATATAAGTTTTTTTTTTACAAATATAAAGGATTCAAGTTCTACGAAATATAAGAGGATATACGCAGCTAAATGCTTAAGGAAGCATGTTGCAGTTTTACAACGACGCATATAAGACGTGGTATAGTGTATAACCACAATGGCCAATATGTCAATGAATACATATTGCACGTTAGTTTATAAGGATATTAGTATATTATGTCATAATGCAGACATTAAGTAACGAGATTACCGCGTACGACGTAACGAACTTCAGTGAAAAAAAATAACGGTACCAGGGTAAACCAATCCCTCTGTACAAAACGTTAAGAGAGATTTCTGATTTCAGACTAATTATACGGTGTACAATCCTGTAATCCCCTAGTAGGACATTCATGCAGGATGCCCCCCGGATGAACGTGACGCAAGACCAAAGTTACGACACGCATGGCAGCAAACAGCAGTCAAAACCTACAAACCATACTAGAATGTCAGCCGATTTAGGCAGGAGCCTTCAGCTATTTATTAACAATACTTCAATGCTAATTTTTTCTCTTAATAACTTAACTACATGTTTTTTTACGCACTTCATCAAGTAACTTTGACGGAATTTCACGTTTTCTAGGATATTTTTACAATTTTATTTCATCATCCCCCACGTTGTAAGGAGGTTATTCATAGTAGCGCACCCTCATAGCTACACTTGGCCTAGAGTACAATACACTACATTTTTTCTTTCCCTTTTTTATACACGCTACGAAGGGCGCGTGCTAGTTAATAAGGGATCGCCATTATTTAAGCTCCTTACAGCATCATTTCCCATCGTAGGAAAATTACAGTTATGTATGCATCCTCGAGGCAGGGCTCGACTTGACGGCATCGTACGCAAGTCACGCACTAGTCCGAGTACGGTGCTAATAATGTAAATTTCCTATGCGATTTCATTAAAGATATATCTTTTAGCTTCATTTATTTCAATTTATATTTCCGCTGAAATTCCACTTATTAGTTTTTTCTTCAATTTTAACAAAACAATGTCAACACTTTTATGAAAATTTCAACTCTGCCAAATGGGCAATACAGATTATGTAAAACATACAATATGGGATATAGACAGATACAGAGAACTATCTGCCATGAAATGACTGTAAAACAAACCACCCCAACACTCTTGCCACGCCTTCCAACCCTTGGCACGGTACAATTTCGCTCATCCCCCCACCCACGAAGAAGACCAGAAGCGACGAAGGACGATACGACGAATCGAAAACAAATTCACATCGACGAAAGAAAGAAAAAAAGAAGAAGAAGAAAAGAAGAAGAAGGAGAAGAAGAAGAAGAAGAAGAAAGAAGAAAATAAAAGTTTCCGCCCCCACGTCTAGTCCAATAATCGAGGACGATTATTAAAACAGGAAGAAGACTTGTCCTGGCCCCAGCCCTTTAGGAAAGGACTGTGCCTATAAATACATAAAATATAATAAGAGATAACTACGTAAAAGGCGACATGGCAACGCGACTACGGAGTAGACCGTAGGTCATAGACCTAGCTCCAATAGCAAGCACTTGGACAGGACACAGAGGACATTACACTCCCAACATACCGCTGACTGGACTGACATCGCACCTTTTACTTATAAATAGAGGTACGAACACGCGCCGCGGTCTCTAAGCTTTTGACGCTCTAAGCTCTTAGGAACGTGGACTCTTCTGAACCTGCAGTGACAGTCCTACACTCTATAGGAGTTGTGCTACGTCGGACGGATATGGGGGATGGCCCCATATCGAGTCCCAACGCCACCATCATCATGGAAGACCGGTATTAACGGTGGGGTGAGTGACATCGTGCCTGCTTAATTCCTTTTTCCCCCTAGATTATTATTTCCATCCTCCCCTATTGCAATTGCCACTATTTCTTAATAAACCCCCTTTCTGAACAGTCTATTGACTACCTTTTTATTTCGTTTAGGTTAAGAAGCCCTTCCCTTTAGATTAGTACCTAGTTTTAAGATCTACATTGAACGCTGACATGCAGGAGGCGCTGCACCGCCAGCGTGCGGCCTAGAGGTGAGCTAGGTGAGTATTCATCCCTCCCGCCAATTCCCCTGTATGTAAATTGCTCTCTAAACGTGTCCGCAGTTCTTCCTAAAACAATCCCAACCTCTTACAAATTCGCCAAGCTACAACCCCAATTTAGATTAATTTCATCCCCTAGATTTAGTATTTGTATTGGCATCCCTCTCAGATACAATACAAATGGTGGGAGGCGCGGGTTAGTCAAACCAACAACACCCTTAACATAACAGATACAATACAGTATTTTGGGGGGGGATTAATTTGTTTACTTCGAAATTTGTACTTACAAGTCCATTTTTTCCATCCAAATCATTTTGATATATTGAGATTTTACTGTACATATGCAATTCTTCTGTTCCCAATTTTTTCCCCTTATTTTTTGGACAACCCATTCATTATGTGAAAATTCTAGTCTTATCTGTATTTTTCCATTTGTTTAAATTGTATTCATTTAGTATTATGCAATTTTTGCTGGAATTATAATACCCTTCTAACTTTTAAAAAATAATTATTTTAGGCATCACTCGCAGAAAACCACAGGGAGATCAGCTTGACCAGGCCAATCCTGTCCGTAATGACGAGACCGGTCTGTGGCAGTGCCCTTTCTGCCTGAAAAAATGACTTCCCTGAGCTGTCAGAAGTATGTATTTAATTTGTATTTATTTATTGTTATAGTTTGTGTTTCTTTATGTTACTAGGAACAAAACCTTGTCCTTCATCACTAGAAACATGGTGATGTATAGTAATTTTCATGCTGTAAAGTTTTATCCCGACCTTCGGAACTGAAGGGACTGAATTAAGGCAAAACGTCAAGGAAGACTGACAAGGGGTGCTGCTGCTTCATGATACCACACGTTGGTTGGTTCCTTAATTTAGGGGCTGCGACAACGCAGTCATGTAGCCCCGTGTACTTTAGGTGTGTGTAGAATTTGTCCGATAACCGGTGTTAATTGTGATGGCTGTATTTGTGTGTGTTATCTGTGATTCAGGCAGAAGGACTGCAGACAATTAATTTTTCCAAGTAGTTCCTACTTTTGCTACCAAATGCTACCATCCACGATACCTAGCTGCGAACGTTGAACTAATTGAGAGTTATCAAACTAACCTACAAATTTTAGCTACCACAAGTGTAATTAGTGGAAGGTTCTTTTTCATGCCATAAATGGGGCCGCCGGCTTTACTTCCCCTCCGAAGGAAGGCATGCTGAGGGATTTTTAACGCTCTTAAAAAATCCGACGACTTCGGCCGGGTTTGAACCAGCGATCATGGACATAGAAGCTTAGCATGCTACCAACTACGCCACCAAAGCCGCTAAATACCACAAAGGTCGCAATGCAGAAGGTACGCCAACTCAAGTGGGAGACACTCCAGCATACACCCTATAGTCCTGATTTCACCGCATGGGATTATCACCACTTCGGTCCCTTAAAAATGGCCTTGAAGGGTCGACGATTCCTGTCGGACGAGGATGTGTAGCAGGCAGTTGTGGACGTCTTCACGCAGCAGGATACGGTGTTTTACCGTACAGGGATCTTCAATCTGATGCGTCGCTGGGATGTGTGCGTCAATGGTCACGGTGCCAGTACAAACAGGATTGAGATAGTGACTTAGGTGAACAACCACGAGAAATGAGGTCGGCGGGGTTGTCTTTGCTAGAAACATGGTTCCATTGTTCTGGTTTAGAAACAGTTTGAATTTTCTCAACTCTGTTAGCTACAAAAGCTTGCCAATTAGAAGGAGGTTTAGAAATCCATGCCAAAGCAATAGAGGAATCTGTCCAAAAATATGTGTGCGAGAACTTACAGTTGAGTGTTTGTTTGAGTTTGTTAGCTAATTCGGCAGCAAGTAGTGCGGCACAGAGTTCAAGACGAGGTAATGAAACGGGTTTCAAAGGCGCAACCTTAGATTTAGCACATATCAAATTGGAGAAAAAAGGGGAGCGGCTTACAATGTAAGCACAACATCCGTATGCTTTGGTCGAACTGTCAGCAAAAAGGTGCAAATCCAGGATAAGAGAGCAAGAGAACGGAACTAGCACTCTAGGAATGTCTATTAATGAGAGATCACAAAGATTGTGCCGAAAGGCAAGCCACTTTTGTAGAAGCGAAGGAGGAATGGGATCATCCCAATCCGAGTTCAATGACCATAGCTCTTGCATAAAGATTTTAGCTAGAACAATTATGGGTGCAATGAACTGAAGCGGGTCATATATCGTAGCTATTTCTGATAGCACTTGTCTTTTGGTTTGTGGAGGTGAGGAAGACAAATTTACTTCGTAAAAGAATGAGTCAGCTTTAGGATACCAGTGTATTCCCAAAACTTTAGTAGCATCCTCCAATTGACAAAGCTCTACTGGAGTATTAACAGGATAATGTGGCAAGAGATTGGATAGAAGTTCCTCAGAATTTGAGTTCCAACGATGAAGTAAGAATCCTCCTCTTCTAAGTAAAGTTTTTAAACTTTTAGAGAGTTCGATAGCCTCAGATACATTCTTAAAAGAAAAAAGAAAGTCATCAACGTAGAAGGAATTTTTTAACAAAATAGGAGTTTCAGAAGGAAACAAATGACCATCTTGGTCGGCAAGATGTTTCAAAGTACGAATGGCAAGAAAAGCCGATGGTTTAAGCCCATACGTTACGGTTTTTAATTTAAAGATCTTTATGGTCTTAGTAGGAGCATCACGCCAGAGAATTCGTTGAAGATTTTGTTGTTCGGAATTAATCAGAATTTGTCTATACATTTGTTGTACGTCGGCTATGATTCCAATTGGAAATAGACGAAAATTTAAAAGAATAGACGGGAGATCAGACTGAATGGCAGGTCCAGATAGGAGAGTGTCATTTAAGGAAATGCCATTGGCATCAGGGGCAGAACCATTAAAAACAACTCTTATCTTTTCTTTGGTGGAGGGATTCTTCCAAACGGGATGGTGATTTAAATACACTGAATCTAAAGAAGGGTTGAAATCTTGAACAGTCTCCATATGGTTAGAAGCTTCATAATCCTCCATGAATTCAAGGTATTGTTTGCGAGTGGAAGGATCTTGCTTGAGTTGATTCTCAACTGCAAATAAAGCTTTAAGAGCTTTCGGATAGGAATCACATAAAGAAGGAGGAGAAGAAATGCGTGGCATTGTGACAATAAATCTGCCATCTGGGTTACGAACAGTGGTTTCTAAAAAATGTTGTTCACAAAATTCATCTTCTGATGAAAGAGAAGGAACAGATTCAATGGACTCGATTTGCCACAATTTTTCCAGACGCTGATGAAGATCTGCATTAGTGAAATGGCATTGAGAGGAACCTTGAACAGTTTGAAGAGGAATATAACCTGTGATAAGCCAGCCAAATTTAGTATGGTGGGCGTAGATACCAGATGAAATATTAACCCTTGACGGAAGAAGATTTTGCCAAAATGTGTTAGCGCCAAAAAGAATGTCAACGTGAGAGCTTTTATAGAATTGAGGGTCAGCCAGTTTTAGATCATAGGGAAATTTCCATTCGTCAACGGAAAAAGAGCGACTGGGAGTAGGACTGCCAATACTCAGAATGGACAGACAGTTTAGATGAAAGTTAGTGCCATATTGGACTGAATCTTTCACCTGCAGCTTGACATAATTTAAGGAAGTAGACTTGCTGTTGTTGATACCAGATATTTCAATATTGGTGGAGAGTGGTTTGAGACCTAACCTTTCAACTAATGATGAGGTTATGAAGTCATGAGTTGCCGCATTGTCGAGCAAGGCTCGTACTAAGTGCCAATTGCCGGGAGAATCTTTAACTTGGACCTGGATCGTAGATAACAAAATTTGAGCACTACGCCATGAGGGGGTTGTTTGATTGTAGGATTGGGCAACGGTATTCACAGTAGAAACAGAAGAGCTAGGTGGAGAAGCATCACTAGTGAGGCTCAGCGCAGGTTGGGCACTAGGATTTGAAACTGTTCCAGGAATAGACCGTGGCTTTTCGAAGCGGTGTAAGGTAGAATGATGTCTTAGCTTGCAATGCATGCAAACTCCTTTCAAAGGGCAGTCCGCTAAGATATGCCTTGAAGAGAGGCAGTTAAAACAACATTTGTTTTGCGACACAGCTTTTCTACGATCGTCAACTGAAAGGCCTTTGAAGGTATTGCAGAAATATAAGGGGTGAGGATTATTGCAAAGAATACACGAGGTGTTATTACCTTGTATAGAGAAAACATGAGAATATGAAGACTTTTCCGAGAAATGCTTCGTGAGTTTACTTTTACTGACAGCAGTGGAACCTTCAGCTTTATTGATTAAAGCAGAAAGAATTTGACAACGTTTCTTTATGAAAGAGATCAAAACTTTAAATGTGGGTTCAGGTTTGTCCACTAAATCGGATTCCCATGCTTTACGAGTATTAAGGTCAAATTTGGAGGTAGTGAGATGTATAAGAAAAAGATCCCAATGTTCAACAGGTTGTTTAAGATGTTCTAGGGCTCTTACATGAAGTTCAACGGTGTCTCCCAGACTTCTAAGGGATGATAAATTATCAGGGCGTGAGGCTGGTAAATTAAACAAGGCGTTCATATGGCGTTGAATTCTAAGTTTGGCATTGCCATATCGCTGTTGGATGAGGTCAATAGCTACCGAGTAATTTTCGGTTGTGAGAGGTAAAGCTTCAATTAACTTTAAGGGAGGACCCTGAAGAACAGACTTTAAATAATAAAATTTTTGAATCTCAGGGAATGATCTATTATCATGTATTAGAGAAGAAAAAAGTTCAAAAAAGGAATCCCACTGTTTTTCCTCCCCTGAAAAGGTAGGAAGTTGGATTTTAGGAAGAAACGGTTTGCTAACTTCGGTGTTTTGATGGGTTGCTAATTGCTTAATTAAATCCTTAGCTTCGCCATACATATTGTAATACAGTTCTTCAACAGAACTACGATCCTGTTCTTGATCAGGTTCGATTGTTTCAATTTCGGTTTGCAACACATCATACTCTTGAAAATGTTGCTGATAAACATTAAAATGTTGAACTAGAACGTCATAATTGTGATAATCAAAAGATTTGGAAGCCAAAAAATGCTGAAAACGAGTAAGTTTGTTTTTACAAGCAGTTCTTTTGGCTACAAGCTCCTTAGGAAGAGACATGGCGGAACTTTGAGTACTTTCACTCACCGATCTGCTAGACTGCCGAGCGTCTGAAGTGGTAGTAGTAGTATTGGTACTGGTAGAGGTGGTAACAAGGGACATCTCCGCTCACCCCAACACAGCTTTCATAGCGATAGCTGAAAAATACAATTAGCATTAGTCTCCCATAAGTCCAACCCCTCGTCCACGTCGTGGGAGACGGGCAACGGCACAAAGTAGGGGATTGCCTGTAGGGGCGAAGTACAGTGGGGACTTCGTGTGCCCCGGGACCGTTACGGTAGCTGTGAAGGTCCTACAGGAACCCTGAAAAGTGACGGCTAACGGGGCTCTGGTGAAGCTACGATAGGCCCAGCAAGCCAGTAGTGGATTAAACCAAATGCTTTCAAAAATGGAACGAGCCTCGGACAGGATGGATTTAATAGACGACGACACGGCTGTACACACGGACTAAGATTTGGAACTTTAAACCTAAGAACGCTGACGGGGAAGGTGGAGGAGATAGTGGATATGATGGAAAGAAGGAAGTTGGATTTATTGGGATTGGCAGAAACAAAGTGGAAAGGGGAAGGAAGGAGAGTACTGAGAAAAGGCTATAGACTGTACTGGAGTGGGAACGAAGAGGGAAAGAGGAATGGAGTGGGAGTAGTAGTACGAGATGGTTTGAAAGAAGAAGTGAGGAGAATAAGTGATAGGATGATGAAAGTGAAAGTAGCACTGAGGGGAGAGACCGTAGAAATAGTGCAAGTATATGCTCCACAAGTAGGCTGCGCTTCTGAAGAGAAGGAGGAGTTTGAAGAGGAATTGCAGAAGCAGCTGGTAGGAAGAAATATGATTGTTATGGGGGACCTCAATGCCCATGTAGGAAGAGAAAGGCAAGGTTATGAGAGTGTTCTAGGACCAGAGGGTTGGGGTGGAAGAAATGAGGAAGGAAAGAGACTGTTGGACTTCTGCCAGAGGAACAGCCTGCTAGTTGGGAACTCCTGGTTTAAGAAAAGAGAGAGCCACACAATCACATGGTACAGTGATGACTTGACCAGGAAGTCGGTGGTCGACTATATACTGTATGAGAAAGAACTAAATAAGAACATCACGGACATCAAGGTTATACCATCGGAGAACCTGGATAGCGACCATCGATTACTGGTAATGAACCTGAGAGGGAGTAAGGAGAAGAAAGGGACTGAGAACCAGGAAAGACGTATAAGGATATGGAAACTGAAAGAAGGGGATAGAAGGGTCGAGTACCTCAAAATGGTAAAGGAAGGAATTCCAACAGATGAAGAAAGAGGGGTGGAAGAGGAATGGGCTAGATTTAAGAAGACACTAGTGGGTGCAGCAGAAGCAGTATGTGGGAGGACAAGTAGTAAGAAGAGGTGGAAGGAAACACCATGGTGGAATGAGAAGACAAAAGATATAGTAAGGGAAAAGAATAGAGCCTTTAGGAGGTGGTATCAAAATAGGACGGTAGAGACAAGGGAAGAGTACCAGGAAAGAAAGAAGGAGGCGAAGAGAGTGATGGCTGAGGAGAGAAGGAAGTGGATGGAAGAGTGGACAAAGATGATGGAGGAGGATAGTGAAGGTACAAAAAAGGTCCTGTATGGGATGGTGAAAGATAAGAGGCGGAAGGATCCTACGGATTATGTTAGAATGGTGAACAAAAGGGGACAAGAGATAGAAAATAGGGAAGAACTGAAGAAAATGTGGAAAGAATATTTTGAAGAACTTCTGAACCCAAATGGAAAAGATGGTGAGGAGGAAGAAATCGGGGAAGAGGAAGATGAACTGCAAACAGAAAAGGACTTAACATGGAAAGAAGTGGAAGATGCAGTGAACAAGATGAAAGGAGGGAAGGCACCGGGTGTGGATGAGTTGAGTGTGGAGATGGTGAGAGCAGCAGGAGAGGTGGGGATACAGTGGCTGTACCGAGTGATGAGGACAGCATGGAAGGAAAGGAAGACCCCAGAGGACTGGAAAAAAGGAATCATTGTCCCGATCTTCAAGAAAGGTAGTAGAACAGATTGCAGAAACTATCGGGGAATAACACTGATGAGTCATTGTGCAAAGATCTTCGAGAAAGTTTTGGAAAAGAGAATTAGGACAAGGATAGAAGGAGGGATGAGGGAAGAACAACATGGCTTCAGAGCAGGAAGGTCCACAGTGGATTTGATTTTTGCTGTAAGGCAGTTACAAGAACAGCACTATGAATATGGAACAGATCTACTGATGGCCTTCCTGGACATTGAGAAAGCATATGACAGTGTATGCAGAAACAAAGTATGG
Organism: Meconema thalassinum; assembly: GCA_946902985.2. Classification (NCBI taxonomy): domain Eukaryota; kingdom Metazoa; phylum Arthropoda; class Insecta; order Orthoptera; family Tettigoniidae; genus Meconema; species Meconema thalassinum. The sequence goes on along the minus strand of CAMPQE020000006.1, from coordinate 1,131,298 downwards.
AAGTCCCTGGAGGATAGAGGAGTAGAGAAATGGACTATAAAGAGGATAAAGGAGATGTACAAGGGAAGCGTGAGCTGTGTGAAAGTGGGAGGAGAGAGATCTGACTGGTTGGAACAAAGAAACGGCCTGAAACAAGGAAGTGCACTGTCACCGTTGCTTTTCATTGTGGTGATGGATGACATAATGACCCGAGTGGCACAAGTAATTGGGGACGGAAAGATGAAAGCAATGGTGTTTGCAGATGATTTGATGATTTGGGGAAACAAGGAGGAGGAGGTACAGGAACAGTTGGACGTGTGGGAAGGAGTAATACAAGGATATGGGATGAAATTTAGCATAAATAAGAGTGAGATGGTGATCACAACAAGGAAGAAGGAAAGAACCACAACGGGAATAACAATTGGTGGGGAACAGCTGAAGAAAGTGGAGAGTTTTAAGTATCTGGGAAGCCTGATACAAGATAATGGAAGAAACGATAGAGAAATAAATGAGCGGGGGAGGCAGGCAGAAGCATTTCGGAGGAGTGTGAGAAGCATGTTATGGAGCAAGGATGTCCCTCAGAACAGCAAAAAGATCATATATCGGACGTACTATGTCCCTATCCTGACGTATGCCTCGGAGACCTGGGTTATGAAAGGAAGGGAGAGGAGCAGAATACAGGCCAGTGAGATGAGGTTCTTGAGAAGCAGTATTGGAGCTACAAAGATGGACAGAATAAGAAATGAGAGGACCAGAGAATTAATGAAGGAGGAACCATTACAGGATGGTATAGAGAAATCTAGACTTAGATGGTATGGACATGTAAAACGAATGGAGGAGAAGAGGATACCCAGGAGAGTACATGAGACGAAGTGGGAAGGAAAGAGACCGAGGGGAAGACCGAGAGACAGGTGGCTGAAGGGGGTGGAAGAAAGCGTGAAGAAGAGAGGAGAAGACTGGACAAGGGTGGAGGCTGAGAGATGGTGGGAAGACAGAAGACGTTGGAGAGGCTTGTGTTCCAAACAGACCCGGCCAGTGGCTGGAAACTGTGCAAGATGATGATGATGATGATTAGTAACAGAAGTGAAAAGCTGCAATAGCTTATCGAATGGCTTGGCAACCTGTTTCATACAATAAACAATTATGAAGGTTATTTAAAGGTCCCGGGTTTCGGCACCAACATGGATAGGATCTGTCAATGCGAGACCTCCTTTTTCGGGGAGGACTAGAAGTGAAGCTTCTAGTCTAATAAGCAAATGAACTTTACTAAGTAGGAACAGATTGAACATTGATGAGTAAATAGCAATGGAAACAGTTTGCCAATAACAGTGGTATTTTATTCAAAACCCAACTTTCAAAAGATTAACAATAAATAAATATATAAACATGTAATGGAAATGTGACCTTTGACAGGCCGACAACAAGCGAGCAAGATTTCATAAGCTTGAATGCCAACAACCCTGAGAATAAGTAACCACTTTGTGGCCAGTAGTCTAAAGTAGAACTATGCAGGGTAAATTAGCGAGTAACTATAGTACTCAATAATAGCTTAAAATCTAGCCTAGGACTGCACACCGAGAGTAGGCTAGTTTATTTACAGAAAAATCAACATTTACATGCCAGTAGGGATAACATCCCACTAGTCGCCTGATAGTTACAAGGCGAGGTTGTTTACAATTGAAATGGGAGCATTCCCAAAAACACCTTGATAGATTAAGTAGAGAACAAGCCATTCACTTCGTCAGAGAGGTGAACTGGTGTTAAGCCCAATAGTTTATACAAAAATAGAGAAAAGGATGATTTGTTTTGAAGGATAGTTAACATGTGAAAGAGAGAGAACAGTTGTTTTCTCATAGCCCACAATTTAAAGGCATAATACATGCTTAAACCACTTAATAGAAGGAAATAAGTTTAGTTTGGCATGGTTTGACAAGTTATTTAAGCCATGTGACATAACCCTAAAAAAAAGAAAGATACATTTTTTAAGTTTAGAAATGTTTTAGGTTATAATAAACACTTAGCTTGTTGGCGTTGGTGTAGAGGAATTTCCACATAATAGAAATGGAGGAAGAACGTGTTGATCACTTTTTTCCGTCTTGGAAATGTTGAAGACTTCGTGCCCAGCACAAAACTGATGTAGGCCAATTATCGATGTAAACTTATATAGACTTCATAGAACTCGGTTTTGATCACTTTTTTCCGTCTTGGAAATGTTGAAGACTTCGTGCCCAGCACAGAAGAAAATTTGTTTATCGTTTTTGCTCACGACAAACTGACGTAGGCCAAGTATCGATGTTAACTTACATAGATTTCGTAGATTTTAGAATGCACTGCTGGTTTGACTAGAAGCATTTTGCGATGTATTAGCACACAGCGTTGAGACACATTCAAGCGTTGTGCAAACAGCGTGAAGACGGCTGAAGATGAGTGACTGGCATTGTGACTTGCTGGAGACAGACAGTTGATGTAGGCCAGGGCAGGCTATATACCGGCCAACGTGCTGGATGCGTGATGTGGACAGATGACGTCGGCCAATACGGGAGCGTGGAGCTTTCTCGAAGCCGCTGAAGGCCAATCAGAGAAAGGGGCCAACTGAAAATGAACCTCGTGACCAGCATTACTTCCGGAAAGGTTCAGTATCGCGGAACACGTGCAAGCTGGTACAAATTGAGAGAAAAAAAAAAAGGAGAGAATGACACTGACATGTAAGAGGTTATGTTATAATAAAAATAAGTGAACTTTGTAAATTTCACTGAAAAGTGAACAAACGGTTTGCCCTCGGGGAACAGTATGGCAGCACTTCCGTACCATTGAAGACGTTAAGCAGGCTGCCGAGCGCTATCTTCTTACCATCAATAGATTGGGCAGTGCCAACGGGATCCAACGACTTCCGCATCGCCCGGAACACATTGAACGCAACGGTGGGGACTACATCGAGGGCCTGTGAAACTTGGAACCATCTAAGTGAGTTATTAATCCAGTTATAACTAAGGTGCCAAAACTAAAAAACCAACCCATGTATTTCGATAATGCTACAGCATGGGAAATCCATGATGTGCATTGAACCGTTAATGCCGTGTGATATCTCGATGACAACAGAAAATAGGGTTCGAGTACAGGAGTTAACGGCAAAGGTACAAATGAAAACCACGCAATGGAACTCGGTGTAAATTTGTTTTGCACTAGTACAAATGGAACAATTAACATCCAATGCACCGTTTCCAAGCATTGGAACCCTGTTCAATAACAGACACGGACATGTCAGTTTGGACAGACAAGGAGCGCCCACTTCGCGGCTAGTCTGCAGTTGCTGCGCATCCATGTCAGAAAGCCTCCACCCAATGTGCAACTGTTCTGTAATCACCAACAGCTTCACATAGTGCTGTGTGATACTGCGTAGTAGCATTTCTGCCACCGAGAAAAGCAATTTTCACGAATGATCGCTGTTCCAATGTGCTTACATCCACGGCCAAGTTCAGAATGAATGTGTTTGGCGCTGGTACCTAGCCACCTGCACTTACAGTCGCCATCTGTCGGGTGAATTTTGTGCTGTTTGCCGCGGGGTTTCGAAAGTCTACACTTGAATAACCGTGATGCCATATGTTTGAAAGATATAACATAGTTGCCATGACTTATGGAATGTCCCTCTTGTAATTGTCTAATTTACCTTATTAACGACCGACTCGCCTAAGAAACCTAGTTGGGCGGTCATGTTTAAACCAGGTATTTGTGTACACCCTCAAGGTCTCACAGCTTCTGACTCAGTACGTGATAACCCCGAGGAGCTCCCAAACTGGCTTAATTCCCCCTCCCTTGATAATGGGACGGGCCCTCTCCTCACCCCCTCCCCTTTCTTCATCTGCCTTTTATGGCTCTACTCCCTGCCGAGTCACTCAAAAAGTTCCTCTTGGTGTAGTGACTAACATTCTTGTGAGGTGTGGGTTCAATTCCTGGCTCTGCCAAGAAATTCAATTCTGGTCTAAGGGCTGGAATGGGATTGACTGAGACTGGCTGCGTGGCGGCAACGTTCTCGCTTGCTGAACCCATCCACGGTTGCAGGTTCGTATCCTGGCGCAATCAGCTGGCATTTGAGGGTGCGCAAATGCGAGGGAGCCGTGTCAGTAGATCAGGGTGTCGACCGGTAACGAAAGTAACAAAAAAGTAACGAATTTTACAAACGGGTAACGAAAATTTTCTGAAGGCGGGTTGAATCATTTAAACTCACGCCGCTAGGCTCGGGGATTGCGATGGAGCGAGTTTCACGCAAGCGGCGATGATTGCATAAGCTATATTTCCCCGTGCCTGAACTCTAGGAAATGCATACTGAGGATACCTTGTGTGGTATACATCAATTCAACGTATATTTTCGGCATCAAGAAGACTTTCTAGTTTTGTGTGAAATATTTTTCTGTGTTATTAGGAAACCTGACTTTTCACGAGACGTTTATTCGCTAAAACTTCCGAAACTAAACAGAAACCCCTCATTTCTGTTATTGACCTCTAAATTTGGAGACTATGTGATGTTGAAGTCCAAAAATAACGCAAAATAATTTAATGTCGCAATCTTGCAAAATGTTACCGTTTTGAAACAAAAATTACGAAATAGCTTCGAAATACATAATAACTTACTGGCATTTGAAAAATCTGTCTCATAAATTTGCGACATCCGGTATGATTAGTTCGAAATTCAGTTATATGTCGATAACTTGTATAATTCGCATTCGAAAGAAAATGTGCCCTCTTGTCGTATTATTCGTGCAATCCTCCCAGAATAATTCGTAATATTCGATACGGTACCTACTTCGAACGTTCATCCTCCGAAATCACATCCTCAAAACGACCGGCTGACCACACTACTTGCCTGCCCGAATCTCGTCAAACGGACCGAGATCGACGTCAGTTGCGTAACATGATAAAACCCGTCCCCTATCGTGAACTTGTGACCACGTGGACTGCGGGAATCCTGTCAAAGGTGATTGGGCGCTCATCACGAAACATTCCGAAACCTACTCGCCACTTTTCCCATGACCGTATACTTAAAAGCGTAAGGGGAGCGAGAAGTGTATCAACCCACTTAGACTGTCTACGTAGCATCGCGATACTAATTTTTCCTCGTGATCCACCCTGAACTGATGAACTCCCAACCACAGCATAGGGACAGCGGGAATCACGGTGCCGACCATAAAACATGTCCATAACTATTCGTGAATTTTATCCATGCCCAACCTTGAGCTTGCCTCCACCATTCTGTCAGGGCCGATAGACAGGCTGGTAATCGTTGAACGGCCGGGTGCAGCGCCGATTGCATAATATCGCGAGGACAACATGAACCTCGCAAAACGGCCGAGAGCAGCAGCGATTGCGATACATCACGATATTTCTCCGCATTCAATTACTAGGACAACTGAATTCTTGTCAAACGGACAGCAAGTGGCGCCGATTGCGATATAATGCTATATTTTCTCGTGCCCGACCTCAAGGACAATGGACATCTCGTCGAATGACTAAAAGTGACACCGTTTATCTAAATCGCGATCTTTCTCAGTGTTCTCTCGTGAAAACTACGGGAATCTCGTCAAACTGCTGAGACCAGCGCCGATCATGTAACATCTCGATATTTCACCGTACTTGACTGCGAAGTCAGAATTCGGTGACGATCACGTAACGTCGCATACATTTCTTCGTGATCTACCGCGGGGACAAAGGAAATCTCGCCAAACGGTAAAGAGCAGAGCAACTTCTTGATATTAGCTGAAACAACGAATTTGATAATAAATATCTAGTTAAAAAATAAAATATATTTTATGATTTATTTTATTTACAGCTTTAAACACAGTTCATCGTTGTCTTTCTTCACCGCGTAATGAGCTCCTATGCTTACAGACCGCAGACGTATCTTGAATTCAAAGTTAGCCTAACTAAAATTAATTAGAGGTAACTAAAAGGTAGCTAAAAAGTAACTAATTTTTACCTCATCCTTACAGTAGACACCCTGTAGATTTACTGGCACGTTAAAAATCCCCTCTGGGGCAAAATTCTGGCACCCCGGTGTCTCTAAAAGCCACAGTAGTAAAAAGGGACGTAAAACCAATAACATTATAATTGGGATTATCTGAGGCTCGTGAGGCAAAACCGAGAAGAGGTGGGTTCGATTCACACCTCGGCCATCCTAGAAGTAGTTTTCCGTGGTTTCACTCTTTTACTCCAGGAAAATGCTGTCATGGATCCTAAATTAAGGCCACGGCAGCCTTCTTCCCAATCCTAACCCCAATTACAAAAACATTGTCTTCTACAGGCATTATTCCATCTAAATGAACATTCTAAAACCGACAGATTGCAGAAGATTGAAAGGCAAATTGGAAGAACGTGTATCAGTAAAGGATATAAAAACAAGTAGTTCCGTGAAGAACTATACAGCCTATTTTCATATATCCTACTTATATTAATTGCCACTATCAACATACACAATTTCAGTTTGATTGCTGTAATAGATTCGTAGATATTGAGAACCGACTAAATATTTTGGATGGTCGCCAGGTTGGATTTTATATATGTAGGTCCTAGAGTTATATACTGTTACATGCAGATTATTGTGAACGTGTAGTATTCAAACTTCAATCGCATAATTAGGACACAAGAAAAATCAAGGAGATTTAAAAATTTTTCACAGCTGCCATCTTGAGGTTATGGAAACAATTGAAATAAATTAGATGCCAGTGGATTAACATTCGGATAAAGATTTACTGTACCAAGTTTCACTGCACGCGGATGGTTAAATTGCGAGAAACGTCCATGTGAATATTTATAATTCGCGTCACCGCCATGTTGGATTTGTGATCACCAGGTTATTTAAAGTCCTATAGGTGAACTTAAGTTCATAGCCCCTATGAACATTAAAAAAAGCAGTTTGATTGCTAAAATAGATTCGTAGATATTCAGTATCGTCTAAATATTTCGGATGGTCGCCATGTTGGATTGTTAAATGTATAGGCCATAGAGTCATGTACCATTAAAGGAAAATTATTGCGTAGGTTCATTATTCAAACTTTCACTTCGATCGCATGACTACATCACAAGAAATAAAAACTTAATTTTAAAATTCGCACTGCCGCCATCTTGAGGTTATGTAAACAATTGAACTAAATTAGATACCAGTGGATTACAATGTGTATAAATATTTCCTGTACCAGGTCTCAGTGCGCTTGGAACATTAAATCGCGAGAAAGGTCTATTTAAAATGTACAAATTCGCTTGGCCGCCATGTTCGTTTTGTAGTTAACCGGTTTTTGAAAATCTTATAGATGGACTTCCAGTAGTGCCCTTTATCTCCGTACAAAATTTTAGGGAGATACCGCTAATAGTTTCAGAGATATAGAATGCCAGTGAAATATTTCGCACATCCGCCATCTTGTGATTATGTAAACAATTGAACGAAGTTAGATGTCGGTGCATTACAATGTATATAAACATATACTGTACCAAGTTTCATTGCGTTTGGTTGGTCAAATCGCGAGAAACGTCTATTTAAAAGTCGCAAATTAGCTTGGCCGCCATGTTGGTTTTGTAGTTACCAGGTTTTCAAAAGTCACAGAAGTGAACTTATAGTAGTTCCCTCTATCACCATAGAAAATGTCAGGGTAATATCGGTAATAGTTTCGGAGTTATTGAATGCTGGTGAAATATTTCGCACAGCCGCCATGTTGGATTGGTGAGTCGTAACAAAATTTGAAGGGCACGGTCGAGGTCGCCGGGAATAGTGCTATGAACTTTCCGAGTTTCATTGAAATCGCTCCTGCCGTTTAGATTTTATTAGGGGGGGACACACACACGAATCACACACACACACACACACACATGCACACACACACGGACAAAAGGTGATCTCATAAGCCTATTTTTTTCAAAATGAAAATAGGCTAAAAAGATGGGCAATGGTGAATAATACCTAACAATATTGCCTATAACAACCTAGAACCCATTACTGATACCATGTGAAAGAAAAGACTAGGATTCTTTGGGCACATCATGAGAATGACAGATTCAAGTCTTCTAAAACAACTAGTACAGTACAATCTTGCTTCAAAAAACACAACAACTGGATGCCAATGGTTAAAAGAAATCAGAGAGGACTTAAAAGAAATTGGCCTAGCAACAGAAGATGCTGCAAATAAGAAAAGTTTTACTACAGCACTTAAAATATGACTTTTCGTTTTCCACTCACAAAAAAGAAAATTCCAACAAGAATATTTTCCGCCCAAGAAAGGGCAACACGATCAATACACATGAAGAAGTACTGGGAGGACCGCAAGGCTCGTACAGTTCCAACAAGTCGACAAACTAATGGTTGGTTAAAGTGATCCAAAGTGGTCTCAAAAGGCGAATAAGAAGAAGACAGACATCGTTACTTCCAACTTGGCTTTTCAGTGCTACGCTAGAGCTATCTAGCCAATCACAGGCAGCCTTTCAAATTGATATATCACTATAAATAGACTTTCGTTCACAATGTTGCGATTTAGTGATTATTAATTATTATTAGTCACGAGTTGGTAAAAGGTGTATCAGTAATTGCGTGTTTTCATTGATCAGTTTCTGTCCTGACCACTCCGAATTAGCAAGGTTTTCCTGTAATTGAATGTGTGTAAGCAGCTGTTCGTTGATTTGAGAATGAAATTGTATTGTAATTATCTTAAATATATTAATTCTTTAAAATTGGTAAACTTATCTTCTTTCTCGTAATAATATTCGCTCCACAGTTGGGCGCCAATAAAACAAATTTTAAATATATATTGGTCGGTGTCAACCAGCAACAACACACGTCCTACGTTGGGCAATAAATGTAACTACAGTAATCTCTTCTTATAATAATATGATAATCTTCGGGGTCTATATAGCGTTTAAACACGCATAGAAATAAGAAATACAATACTTTTAATACCTTTATGTCTACACGTAAGCAAGTTTCCAATGACCTGCATCTCTCGCGCAGTTTCCACAACTACCTTCATAAGGGAAAAATACCCCTCGCAATGCTTAATATTCTTATGCCCCATTCTATTCTTCATGCATTTTCTGAAAACATCTTTTTCTACATCAGCATTCTTCAAGACATAACGTCTATTTATCCAAAACATAACCTTGCCATACCTCAGAACATAACATAAAATTGATTAAAACATGACATCACCATAGTAACATTGTCCTAAGTCAAAGCCACCTGTCACCCACTTCTAGGTCACCACAGAGTATCTAGCTACCACAAAACACTAGACTCTCTGTGGTGCTCCATCAATAGGTGGCCATGGTCGGTAATCTTTTACCCACATCACACACCATGGCGCTAATACATACTTATAGAAACCCAAAGGTGAGCTCTGTAACCAAATAAATTCGGTTACATTATGTTTAGTTGATCAAAACATGCACTGAAGAAATTTAGACTAAGAAAAATGTTGTGTTTATAGGATGATTCAGAATAATAAAATATAAGCATTAGAAACGTCAATCTGAAATATGTCAGTTTTGTATGTGTGCTAGAATGATGTTTGTGTGTTTAGGCAAACGGTGCCTCAAACAACGGACCCTATGGACTGGAAGAAAGCAGCTGAAGCGTGGGCCAAGCTGAAGAACAGAGAGCCTGGCATGGGCACACCGAGGCAGGATGGACGAAACACTCCTCGTCAAGGAAGGTAAGTGTTATAGCTAGAGCCATAGATTTGAGATTTGGAATTAGCACGGCCTATCAAAGTTTTAATTTAGTCTCTGAGGAAGTTCCCGCCAATAACAGTCGGACCTGTTTTCACGTGGGCGAACTGGGGCTTCACACAGTGGCTTATTGAAGCACGTCGAGGCAATGGGTCCATGCAAGTTTCACTCCATGGACTGCCGCTGAGTGCGACCGCTGTCTAGCGTTGTGTGTGCCGGCCATGTGCGTCGTGTGAGTCATAGCTTGCAGGCACAGAGGCAGAGACTCCTTTCTTCTGACAAACTCACGCCAAAATAGTTATTAAAAAGAATTATACACCCGCCTAAATCAATACTATCATAAAGTAGAATCATATTATAAAGTTATAACAAGATGTTCAGTAAAGAACATATAGCCTACTTTCTCCTAAATGCATGGGTATTGTTATAACTCTTTGTCCTTTTCAAGGAGTATAATTGAATATTGGTTGTAGTAGCTTGTTGAAATACAACGTGCTATAGGGATATTAAACATGAATATGAGGTGCCCTTTGCTAGTGCTACCTCTGAAAAAAAAAAATTCATTCAATTCGATTTCACCGTGTTTGAATTGATCCGGGGAAGGGATTTGCGCACATACATGGCCGCTATTTGCAAACTATTGGGCTGATGACCTTGTAGTCAGTCATAAGATGCTTTCCACAAAAAGGCATGTTGTTGCAAAATCCGGTAGAGATCAAATTATTAGGATGGTCGAAATTTGATTTAAGCTTTTAACATTTGGGTGGCCGTCATTCCGTTTCCGTCAAGATGGCGGCGATATAAAACATGACACTGAGGTGCCTTTTGCTAGTGCTACCTCTGTACCAAATTTCGTTCAATTCGGTTTCACCGTGTTTGAATTGATAGGGGGAATCGATTTGCACACATACTTGGCCACCATCTGCAAACTATTAGGCTGATGATCTAGCAGTTTGGTCAGAATATGCTTCCCACATAAAGATTTGTTGTTGCAAAATTTGGTAGAGACTAGATTATTAGGTTGGTCGTAATTACATTTTAGCCTTTAACATTTGGGTGGCCACGATTACGTTTCCGTCAAGATGGCGGTGATATAAAACATGACACTGAGGTGGCCTTTTCTAGTGCTACCTCTGTACCTAATTTCGTTCCATTCGGTTTCACCGTGTTCGAATTAATAGGGGGAATCGATTTTCACACAAAGATGGCCGCCATCTGCAAAATATTAGGCTAATGACCTATTAGTTTGGTCAAAGGATGCTCCCTCCATAATGGTATGTTGATGCAAAATTTGGTAGAGATAGGATGATTAGGTTAATCGTAATTTGATTTAAGCTTTGAATATTTGTGTGGCCGCCATTACGTTTCCGTCAAGATGGCGGCGATATAAAACATGACACTGAGGTGCCCTTTGCTAGTGCTACCTCTGTACCAAATTTCATTCCATTCGGTTTCACCGTGTTCGAATTAATAGGGGTAATCGATTTTGACACAAAGATGGCCGCCATCCGCAAACTATTAGGCTAATGACCTATTAGATTTGTCAAAGGATGCTCCCTCCATAAAGGTATGTTGTTGCAAAATTTAGTAGAGATCGGATGATTAGGTTAGTCGTAATTTGATTTAAGCTTTGAACATTTGTGTGGCCGCCATTACGTTTCCATCAAGATGGCGGCGATATAAAACATGACACTGGGGTGCCCTTTGCTTGTACTACCTCTGTACCAAATTTCGTTCCATTCGGTTTCACCGTGTTCGAATTAATAGGGCAATCGATTTTCACACAAAGATGGCCACCATCCGCAAACTATTAGGCTGATGACCTATTAGTTTGGTCAAAGGATGCTGCCCCCATAAAGGTATGTTGTTGCAAAATTTGGTAGAGATCGGATGATTAGGTTAGTCGTAATTTGATTTAAGCTTTGAACATTTGTGTGGCCGCCATTACGTTTCCGTCAAGATGGCGGCGATATAAAACATGACACTGAGGTGTCCTTTGCTAGTGCTACCTTTGTACCGAATTTCGTTCAATTTGCGCTCACCGTGTTCGAATTGATAGGGGGGGGGGACAGACATTCAGAGTACACACACTCACACACACAGACTCACACACATACACACACACAGACAGACACACTTTTTTCGCCCTGTAGTGATCTCATAAGTCTACTTTCATTTTTTGCAAAAATCGAAAGTAGGCTAAAAAAATAGCAAAACCTGCATTTCGAAAAAAAAAAGTGGATGTATCTGGGTTTCCAACTAAACGACTCAGTTAGTGTACATCGGCAATCTTGGAGTGTATACAATGATATTGTGAGTTTAAATGAAATGCTAGGTTTATTAGTTTTCCAAGTGAAATATTTACCGAAGATGGACAGATATAATTGGTTTGAAAACGTATAAGTTGTAACTATTTAAAACATTTTCTGCTTTCTCCATTTAGAGACTAGCAGAAACAAATCTTACAAAATAATTTGGTTTCTACTGCAAATGCTGTATATTACAGTAAAACTGTAATGAATTTAACAAGCTTCACAAACGTTTTTTTGATTATATTTTAACACATTTTTAAAGTTTTTAAGAAAATAATTAATTAATTATTACGAGGGGCGTCCAAGAACCACACCAGTCGACGGTTCACCATCTTTTCGAGCAGCTTACATAGGCCAAACAAATGGGCCTATAGCTGCTTACAAACTTGGGATCCTTTCCAGCCTTAGGAATTGGTATCACGATCCCCTCTCGCCATTGAGATGGAAACTCCCCTTCAATCCATATATGATTGAAGAGGATCAACAGTTTTTTTATACTGGATTCGCACAGATGTCCGTCATTTCGCTCATATTGGCCCGTATTGACGCAAATTGAATACAGTAAAGTTATTATTTATTCCGCCCTATTCAATACAATTTACAAACTTTGTTCATAGAAAATTATGATACATGTTTCGAGACCATATGGTCCCTTCTTCAGTCTTTGTAATGACTTGACACAGATTTCAAAAATTCACTGAACCGGAAATAAGAAACTTTCGCGCCATGTAGCGACGTAAAAACATCATAATACATCGATAACTTGGACATAATAATCTTTAAAATTCTAAAAGTGATAAAAACACAGGATTCACTTAGGTATATGCCTGTGCGTAAAAATACTTATTCTACTAAAAACATGTGGGTTATTATGCTAAAGACTACATTGAAAATATATGGCCTTGTGTAGCCTAATTGTATACATGGTGCACTTTGAATTTAAAAAACAAGAAGACATGTTAAAAAACGAGATTAAAATGGCACAGTATTAAATTGTAAAACTCTTGTTTGGGACTGCATATGTCCGTTCATTCTGCGATGTAAAATAATTCTGAATTGTGAATTCTTCTCGGAATGGTGTTCTTCAAATACGCTGGCCCCTTTTAACCATTGGCGATTGGCGTGGATGTTGTTCAATTCGCACGTGACACGGTGCCGATAGTGAGCGTATATGACGAATATTGTGTTCTGAAAGAATGAAAAAAGAAAAGAAAGGCTATATATATGTCGTTATTCTCCGAAGAAATGTAGGTAAAGAAAAAAGACGGAAAATACACTGACTGACTTCCTCATAAAAAGGATTGAGACGTAGATAGTTGGAGAAGGGAAAACTGTGCATAAAGAAAAATAAATTGATGAATATTAGCCAACATGACTTATATGATGGTAGGATAGATAAACAAGAACTTGAAAAAGGGGTTTCTTGTCAATCAAATGCTCATCTTACCTTGCGTATGTATGTGCCTAGCTGAAGCCTCTCCGCTTACTGATGGTTTAAGTTTGGAGCTCTGTCGTGTGGCGTGCGGGGAAGGACACGTCAGAGCGCCCCCTCCCCTCTCCCTCTGACGTGTCCTTCCAGGGGTACGCCAACCGGCCTCGTGCCACTCGGCCGGTTGGTATTAGACTTGATAGCTCGTGTACTGAAATAGGAGTGGCTGTAGGTCCCTGTATGATCCGGACATCTAGCGAGGTGCCTCCGTGGCAAGTCCCGCGTCCGGAAATTCGGTTAGACCTTCACCAAGGTCCTAAGGTGAACACGGATGCGTCCGTTTAACGGAGGCAGTTCCACAGCATTGTTCACCAATTTCCGGACGCTGGCATACTATACACGGATGGTTCGAAGGTGGACGAGAAAGTGGGTTGTGCTTACGTTATTGATGGTGCAAATACCAAGATCTCTTTGCCTGAGGCCTGTAGTGTGTTTACTGCGGAGCTCGTTGCCATCTATGAAGCTCTACAGGATGCACGAATGCACTTCCTCGTGTGTACCGACTCTTTGAGTTCGTTGCAGTCAATTTCTACATGTTTCCCGCAACACCCCCTAGTGCAGCAAATTCACGACCTACTAGCCAGGCTGTGCGACGCTGACACTCGAATCACCTTTCTGTGGCTTCCAAGCCACATGGGAATTGCGGGAAATGAGTTAGCAGATCGAGCTGCAAAAGAGGCGGTATCACTATCACCTCTACCAATGGAGGTACCCGCTAGAGATATTCGCTCTCAGTTACGCCTACAAGTTCTGGCTTTTTGGGAGAGTCAGTGGCTAGCTGACCCAATGCCCAGTAAACTGAGAGCGATCAAGGGAACTTCTCGCGTGTGGCGGAGCTCCTTCCGGGCCCGGAGAGAGTCCGTCATTTTGTGTAGGCTAAGGATAGGTCATACAAGATCCACCTACTCGTACCTAATGAGAAGGGAAGACCCCCCACTTTGTACCTGTGGAGCCGTATTCACCGTGGCCCACATTTTCACCGAGTGTGTGGATCTTGCTGACTTACGAAGAAACCTTTGTTTGCAGACGACACTCAAACTTATATTAGCCGATGACGCGGTGGCTGCTGATCGCGTTATCCGCTTTATAAGTGAGAGTGGGTTAGGGCCAGCAATCTAAATTTTCCAGTGAACATTGACTCAACGACATGTTCGTTTTTGAATGATAATGTTTTGTTTTTTCCGTAATTTTTATTTATTTTTATAATTTTTATTTTTTATTTAATTGTTTGTTTTTGTTTTATTAATTTTTGGTCTTTTTAAATTTAGATGTCCACCTCAAAATTTTAAATTCAATTCAAAATTTGTATTCTTTAATCTGTGTTAAGAGGGGCAGATGACCTCGTAGTTCTGCCCCTTAAAACAACAATAATAACTAATAATAATATGAGGAATTTAATCCTCCAATAGATGAGAAAGTGGAAAGTGAAAGTGATAGCGGCGGGATTTATGTAAACATCCGACCGCGTGTTTTTAGGCCTAAGGTAAACAGTGATAGTGACAGCCCAACCTTCAAAATGGCAGTAGTAGAGATGACGACAACAATATCCAGCAGTTTCAAGATTTCCGTGAAGTTTAGGTAGGACAAGATGAAAAATACCAACCCTTGCCTGGTAGGGTAGGGGTAAATCCTGAAGCCTATATTTTTGTAAATATGTTTTCTGTGTTGTGTTTAGCTTTGGTGAAGATAACTCCCAAACTATTGTATATAATAAAGTGATGTTTTACTTGTTTATTCATCTGGAATGGGAGATTACAGAGAAGTGTTTTTATTTTGAATAAACAAGAGCATGATAATGTTAAATTGTAGTTCAGAAGTAAGCGAGTTCTCTAGTTAGCATTTAGGGAAAATTTCAAGCCATCGTGTTTATTATTGTGAATTATATAGCCCTGAGAGTGTGAAGCTGCAAATCCTCTAAATCAGTCTGGCACTCTTGGCGTACTGTGAGCGCTCAGGCCTGGCACTAAGAGGGTTAAAAATGGTGTTAATTTTATTTTTCTCCTCGGCATCTGTTGTCTTGAGTCCAACTGCTTTGAGATCTTGTTGGATTTCTTGGATCCATTTTCCTCCAGTTTTCTTTCCTAGATTTCTAATCACTAGTTGGTGTACAATTCTGTTTTCTGGAAGCCGTAAGATTTAAAAAAAAATTGAAATTCCATTCTTCTTCATTGTGCTAGTGATTGGATCAATCTCACGATAGGCAGTTTCATATGGGAGAATTCTCCAGACTCCCTCAACCTGATATTTTTATTTATGCACGTTTAATGATTCTTCTTTCCGTTTTGAGGAGCTGATCAGTTCTTTGTTCATTTTTAATTTGAAACAGTGTTTCACAAGCATAAGTCGCTTCAGGGAGAATTACAGTTTTATAATGTTGGATCTTAGTAGCTATTGATAGCTACTAATACTATTGTGCATTAATAAAAATAAAAAAATTACAGTCAGTCTGAAAGACTAGACGTTCTATCATTTCAAATGACGCATGCTACAAATGCTACACATGTTAGAAAGGCTCAGGAGGGCTTCTCTCTTCGCTCGAAACCCCAGGACTCTTTCATCAGACTCCATTACCCATTAACTTAGGCTTCCCGCGCGGGCACCTCTTTAAGGGTCATCCTGTATTTGAGTCTGACATCTTTTACACCTCGTTAAGGGTCACCTTGTATTCTTATCTGGCATCTTGTACTGTATTTTGCTCTGACATCCTGCATACCTCTTTAGGAGACTCTCTATATTCTTGTCTGACATCTTGTGCACCTCTTTAGGAGTCACCCTGTATTTTTCTCTGCCATTTTGTACACCTCTTTAACAGTCACCTTGTATTGTTATCTGGCATCTTGTACTGTATTTTACTCTGACATCCTGCACACCTCTTTGGGAGGCACCCTATATTCTTGTCTGACATCTTGTGCACCTCTTTAGGAGTCACCCTGTATTCTTCTCTGCCATCTTGTACACCTCTTTAAGAGTCACCTTGTATTCTTATCTGGCGTCTTGTATATCCCTTTAGGAGTCACCCTGTATTCTTTTCGCTTCGCTCAAAGCCCCAGGTTGCTCTACGCCCCAGGACTCTTTCAACAGACTCCATTAACCATTAGGTTCTGCTTCCCGCATGGCTACATGACGTCACTTCCGTCTCCGTCCCGCATAACTTTAGACTCAAGCATAACGACGAAGTCGACAAGATCATTTGAAATGATAAAACACACACATTCCTCAAGAGCACAAACCAATGGAAACGAACAATTATTAGCGATGCACCATTTTGCAGCTCTTGATTGGCAATCCAACAGAATCCAAATCATATACATTGGGACTTGGATAATTCGAAGATTTGTGTCCGTCCCTTGAACTATTTATTAAAAAAAAACACCCATAGATAGCGAAGTTTTGTTGGTTGGTTCCTCAGTTTAGGGGCTGCGACAATGCGGTCATGTAGCCCCATGTACTTTGGGTGTGTGTAGAATCTGTCTGATAACCGGTGTTAATTGTGATGACTGTATTAGTGTGTGTTAACTGTAATTCAGGTAAGAGCTGCAGACGATTAATTTCAAGTAGTTCCTACTTTTGCTACCAAATGCTACCGTCAACGACACAGCCGCAAACTTTGCTACTATATGCCACCGCAACCGGCACCTGGCGGTGAACAATGGAACTTAATAGAACGTTAATTAAATCTAACGTAAAAATTTAGCTTCATACAATTGTAGTTAGTAAAAGGTTCTTTTACATGCCATAAATCTATGTCGTGGGCTCACTGGATTTACTTCCCCTTCGAAGGAAGGCATACTGAGGGATATTTAACTTTCTTAAAATATCCGACGACTTCGGCCGGATTTCAACCCATGATCTTGGGCATAGAAGCTCAGCTTGCTGCCACCAAAGCCACCAGCTCGAAGTTTACCGTCCTTATTTCGATTTTTGTCATCATCATCATCATTTCCCCTTATCCAGGTCCTGCCGGGTCGGGGTATTTATGGCACTTCTCCACTTTCCTCTTTCCTTCCACCATTCTTCTTCCACGACCTTGTCCCAGTCCAGATTTCTTTTTCTTACGCTGTTCTTCACTGAATCAATCCACCTTGTTCTAGGTCTTCCTCTTGCTCTCTTACCCTTGCACTTTGCCTCCAGCATCTGTCTTGGTATTCTATTTTCCTCCATCCTCTTTACATGTCCAAACCACCTTAGTTTATTCTTATCAATTCTCTCATTTAGTTTTCCCATCCCAACTTCCTTCCTAACATCTTCATTCCTCACTCTGTCTTTCCTTGTCTTTCCTATCATACTTCTTAGGAATTTCATTTCACTGGCTTGGATTCTACTCTCTTGCCTGCTTGTCAGGGTCCAAGTCTCAGCTGCATAAGTTAATATGGGAACATAGTACATTTTATACATTACCTCCTTGCTTTTCCTTGGTACTTCCTTATCCCAAACAAGTTTTCTTACACTTTGATAGAATGCATTGCTCTGCTGTACCCTCCTGCCAATCTCCATGTCCAACCTACCAGTTTGCATCAATTCACTTCCTAGGTATTTGAACGTGTCCACAATTTCCAAACTCTGACTTCCAATTTTCACAGTGCCCTTTCCTTGTCTTTCCCCTCTTGTCATCACCATGGTCTTGCTTTTCTCTATACTGATTTTCAGGCCGTACTTCTGAATATTTTCGTTCAGTGCATCTAGTTGTTTTTGCACTTCTTCGGTGTTCCTTCCCCAGACCACAATATCATCTGCAAACAACAGTAACTTCATTTCTTTATGTCCATATGCTTCCTTTGTTTCCTTTACAATTTCATCCATCACCATTATGAACAAGAGAGGTGACAGCACACTCCCCTGTCTTAGTCCAGTCTTGTTCCTAAACCAATCTGTCTTTCCAACTGGGGTCAGTACCCTGCTAACACACTTGTTGTACACTGGTGATAAAATATGTCAAAAGTTAATGCAAACAGTTCCC
The DNA here is from genome assembly GCA_946902985.2 of Meconema thalassinum. Taxonomy (NCBI): domain Eukaryota; kingdom Metazoa; phylum Arthropoda; class Insecta; order Orthoptera; family Tettigoniidae; genus Meconema; species Meconema thalassinum. The sequence continues at coordinate 1,112,859 of CAMPQE020000006.1, read as the reverse complement.
ACACTATTCACTATTTCATTCACTAAATTTACTTGAACACTTTTCTAACTTTAAACAACTAAAAACTGTTTTGCAATCGGATAATTCACAATTCTTTGTAAAACCTGAAACTTTCCGTAATGAACATTCTGCTATTGTGCATTTGGATCTGATCTGGTTCCTATTGTAATGCAATGTGTATCAAATTTGTTTAAATATAGTGTATATATATTTTTTTTTTACACTTAACACTTCTCAATTACTTATTGAAAGACTGACTATTTCAGATATTTATTGGACTTTATACCAAACCAAGATGTAACTTCTCTAATTCGGATTTTTTGTTGCTCCCTTCAGCTTTGAATTTTCCAGGTTCCACTGTAGCAAGTCTATACAAGGAGAAATCATTGGACAATGTCAGATATAACCTATAACTTACACATTGTAATTTTTTTAAAATCCAACGGAAATAAATAGGTATTGTCTTATTTACTTCTTGAAAAATACTTTAAAAAACTTATTCGTAATTATCGTGGCCAAATATCAGAAGACATGAGTGGCAGACGCAATATAAACATAACCTTATTTCTCTGTAAAAAAAAAAGGTATAAATTCTAATGCTAAGAACATTCCATTTATTAACATAAGCAAATGAAATTACAAACAAGCAGCTTTTATTTTATTTTTATCGAACGTTACTAATTTATTGATCGTTTTGACGGATACAGAGGTCGAGATTAAGATGGTTTGGCCATATGCAAAGGATGGAAATGGATAGAGCTGCAAGGAGGGAGATGGTGAGAATCATTGACGGTATCCGATTGGTTGGAAGACCAAAGAGATGAATGGACCAAATCCGACAAGACATAAAATGTGGCATTGGACTGGATTTGGCAGAAGTAATGGAGCAGGAGAAGTGGAAGAATAGTCAACAGTGGAAGAGGCTAGTTTACATCAGCCGGGTGACTGGAGTTTGACACGGATGAAGATGATGATGATGATGGATAATTCAACCGTTCGATAATTCCAAAATATTAATCAACAGAATTGCAATTCTATGGATTGATTATACAGGCAACACTGAAAAATAGCCTCAATTTCATTCTATTTTGAAAATTAATTTTTTGGCACGCTAGGTTCTCGTGAACTTCCTATTCGGCCCCAGTAAGAGCAAGTTAGGAGACCTCTGATTTAGATTATCAGATTCATAGCTTTGTGTTTATTGTCGAGAAAATTACATGCCCATTAAATTGTAACTAGTGTACTACTTTAACAAATTTCAATGCAACGAAAAGAATAACATCACCTCTAAAAGTTTGACAGCTGCTGTGTTGATACAAACTTCTGCTTTTTGTCCGTGTATTTGTTTTCTAATTGTTGCAGTGGGAGCTCAACGCCAAGGTTCGACGATATACGCAGAACCACTCCTCGCTATGACGATCCTGGGCGAGGTACACCTAGAAGCAGCAGCAGTGGAGCTAGTTTCGGAAACTCAAATACCCGCGTCGTTGCTCCAGTACCGTACGGCTATCCGCCCATGCCTAACACTAAATCTCCGCGGGCTCTGGCCACGACAGTACGAGGTCGACGCCACGCACCAACACCAGTCCTCATTCCATGGTGGAGAGTTCTGTCAGCGGAGATGCCACTCCACTTTACGACGAAAACTAATCCTATATTGCCTAGCTTTTGCCTTCAAATGGAAGGGTGGTAAACTACGGTATATCTATTTGCTAATGCCCTTCTTATTGCACATTGTATTACCTGATAGTCTTCCACCTCGTACCATCGACACCAAATAGACATGGTCAATGACTGACCAACCTAGAGAACTGGGGGAAAAAACTTGGATAATTATGCTAGGCTAGAAGAGAAATGTTTTTTTAAATCCTAGTATTGGCAAATCAGTTTCCTCTTTACGTGATAGAATCACATGATTAATGAAAATAAATTGACAATTTCATCTGGTATGTGAATATTTTTTCATAAATTGAAAGTGAATATATGGGATGCAGGCATTGTTAGAGTCAAGGTTGTTATACCACTGAAGTTAGGATCAAGCAGTTTTTTTTTAATTTTTATCGAACGTTACTAATTGATCGTTTTGGCGGATACAGAGGTTGAGAATAAGTTGGTTTGGCCATGTGCAAAGGTTTATAGTCGTGAGAATTACCCTAGACTCGTGTATGACGCAATCTCGTGTCCGATTGTGCACACTGTAATATCTCTGTATCGACTCTTGCTGCCATCTCTTAACGATGGGCCGCAGAACGCATTTCTTGCTGTGAATATGCAAATTCTATGATGGTTCGAATCAGCTTCTCAATTTCGATGGCGTTCTATGCCAGCCACATGTATAAAATGAAAAGATGCTAACCTCATCTCCAAGGATGCTCGCACAGTATCAGTACAAAACTGACTCCCGTGGACGCTGAAACTTTGCCCTAATGATGGGCGGTAGAATCCATATCTTATTGCGTACACTCACGAGATTTATAGTCGTGAGAACCACCCTACCTCATCTCCGATTGTGTGGACTGTAATATCTCTATATGGACTCTTGCTGCCGTCTCTGAATGATGGGCCGCAGAACGCATATCTTACTGTGAATATGAAAATTCTATGATGGTTCGAATCAGCTCCTGAGTGACAAAAACCTTATTTCCAGGCACGTTGACACTGTAATATTGCTTACCGACTCCCACAGCCACCACAAACCCGTTTTCTAAAATCTCCCTCCTGAAATTAGAGTGCAGGGCTTATTCAATAGCAGGGTAGTATTTGCATATATAAGGTACATTCTTTTAGAAATTTTGCACACGCTCGACTGGAAGAACTCTGATGCTGAGAGTAGCCTGGACATGTTTTTTGATGACTAAAATCCATACATTTTGTCGTGTTTACGTTAATTTTGAGTCAAAATTCTAGAGATGTTGTACTGACGTTGACTGTCAAATAATCCCTCCACACTAATTTTAGAGGGGTAATTGGGAAAAGGAAAAGAAAATGTTTTGTGGTTTTGAGTGGTCATAAGAGCAGATATGACTCTGAGATTAGTTGAAATTTGTAACCTATCCAAACTCCTCCCACTTCAAAGTTGTGTGTCCACTGGCCCGTAATCAAGAGTGCAATCAGTATCACGATATTACGGTGAAAATGAGGTTGGCATCACTCACAAGCTGTGATTTCCAACCAACACTGGACCAGTGAGTTCACAGTAAGATACACATTCCACCGGCCATCAGTGGATCACATTTTCAGCAGCCGTGGGAGCTTGTACCCAAGTGTTATGGCCAGAAATAATCTCAGCATGAGTATTCTTATAAGTTTGCAGCAAGACATACATTTTGCCAACCACATTACAGCACAGTTTCAGTATCCGCGGGAGTCGAGTATCACATTATTTATACTGTGCATACTTGTATAGAGATGGAAGTCAATCTAGCTTGTGGCGGGCCATTGACGTAATTGAAATTCTGTTAGGAGGAGGAGGAGGTTGGTGCGATCTTAACTTAAATAATGCTCACACTCCAGATTTTCATTTCTACTATTTGAAAGAAAAAATATATACAAGTAGCATTCATGTATATACGGTAATTTTTCTGTTTAACTTAAGTCAAACATTATTGAATGTAAACGTTTAAGAGATAGAATTGCATGGCCGTACTCGGCACTAGAATGAGAAAACAGATGGAAAGCTGCGACTTATCAAGTAAGAGCACCATAGGAACACACAAAAGAAACACATAAGGTTGTCCAGAATTCAGAAGATCCTTTGTTGGTGTGAAAGATTGATGTGATTTTTGAGTCTCCATGTGTTTTCTCTTTGTATTATATCGCCCACTTGTTAGCTTTTCTATTTGAATATTTACCGATTAAATAATGAGGGTAATTTGAACTCCGTACAAATTGTGTGAAGTATTTTCATTCAACAAACATTGACATAAGAGAAATTCTGGGACAAAAACACCAAATTATGAAGAGAATTTGTGAATACATTATTTATTATATTATTATATATTATCCAGTAAATTTTGCATTGTTAACACTATTTGTGTTCATAACTGCTTAAGCCCTTACCCCTATAATTAAAATTCTTTCCTTAAAAATAGGGCTCGAAAGTTGACCTATAAATTGCCTGAAAAGGTCGTAAAATGTCAAAATAAAGGGAAGGGAAAGGAAGGGAAAAAGACATTAATCTAATTATTAATTATTTTGTTTATTTAATCCTTCCCGAGCGGATGCTATTATGGCTATGTATATTATATTTTCCATGCACTAAATTTAGTTAGAACTCTCATATATTTTGCTTACCTGTTGATGATGATGATGATAATTGTTGTTTTAAGGGGCCTAACATCGAGGTTATCGGCCCCGTTACCTGTTGATACTTGAAGTTTGAGTAGCATCTGAAGGTTGTAAAGTTAATTTATAATTAAGTGTGGAACACTTCAAACCATCACTCAAATCCAAAGCAAACACTAGATCTTCATCATTCCATTGCCTTTTCTGTGATATGCTCACATCACCAAATAAACACTACAATAATGCACTCACTTCACCAACTACGCAATGACACGTGCGTTCATCTGAAGCAACAACTGCCTAGGGGAATTTGTGAAGTCTAGGAGATCTCTAGGGGTGACATAATTAATTATCAAACATGTGTGTGCATAGTGGTGCCATCTTTGACGGAAGACTGCGCCATATTTAAACGTAGGAAATTTCCGTATATATCCGTTTCCCGCTTGCAGCTGAAAAGTACGCACCGTATTCCGCTCGGGAAGGGTTAATATTTGCATAATGTTAAAAAATTACAAAATTCTGGTGATATGCAACATACATTGCGAAAATATATGAATGGAACACTTCCTCTTTTAACATAATTTGAAAGGGGAATTCTGTATATTATAAAAAGTTCTGGGAGAATTTGCAATGAAATATTTTATCCACCTAGAATGAATTCTAAATGAAATACCAATACAGTAGAACCTCGATGCATCGTTCCCGGAACTGTCGTTTTCCCGTATGCATCGTTCAATTTATTTAGTCCCGAAAATTTTCCATATAAACTAATGTTAAATTTTTCCGTATCTATCGTTCCGCAAACTATCGTTTTTTCGCATGGATCGTCCAAAAATCACTAGTCCTTGGCCACAATTTGCCCGCATTGATCGTTTATGAGAAAAATATATGCAAACGTTCTTTTGAATTTGAAGCGGCATAGAATAGCGGCAACCTGTTACGCGAGAATGTACGAGGTACGAACGATTAGGAGTTCCTAGGCTTGAGCAAGTTTCTCGGCTGAAGCAAGGTTCAAGTAGGCTGGACTGCAGTGCTCAGATTGTTTACGCGCAACCACACTATATAACCACGCCTACTAGCCTTCAGGCGCCAACGATGCTGCTCGAAGCGCCAAGCCGTCATTGTGCTGTTTCATTTCATTCTGAGTGGTTCTGTGTAGTATCTTGGTTGTGTGCGGCGATTATAATTTTATCTGTAGTTCGTAATTACATTGTCTTTCTCATTTTAGTTCCTGTGTAGTATTGTTATTCAGGACATGTCACGTCCCGTGAAAAAAGTAAGAACTCTCCAAGAACGCTTGAAAATTATAGAAGAAATTGAATCAAATCCTTTCGAAAAAAGAGTTGATACCGCTAAACGTCTTGGGTTAGCACCTTCAACTTTAAATTCCATATTTGCCAAGAAGAATTAGATAAGAGAGCAAATTGATAAATGTGGCAGTTCCAGCAAAAAAAGGAAAACTGGAAGAGAATCTACATTCGCGGAGCTCGAGAATGTCCTTTTCACTTGGTACCAGCAAGCAAGGGCTTCCAATATCCCTATAGATGGAACAATTTTATGGGGGAAAGCCAAGAAGATAGCTGCAAGATTGAAGATTGATAATTTTGCTGCATCGAATGGATGGATCGCTCGATTTAAAGTGCGACATGGGCTAGTCTTCAAGAAGGTTTGCGGAGAAAGTGCTTCCGTGGGCACGGTAGGTAAGGAGCTGTGGTTCGAGAGACTGCCTTCGCTACTAGAAGGTTACGAGTCGCAAGACGTATACAACGCGGACGAGACCGGACTTTTTTACAGTGTCCTTCCGGACAGAACACTGGCGCTGAAGGGTAAATCTTGCCACGGGGGCAAAATTTCAAAAGAACGGCTAACCGTTCTGCTGTGTGTGAACAGTGATGGCAGTGATAAGAGAGTGCCAGTCGTAGTGGGAAAATCATTAAAACCACGTTGTTTTAAGAACACGAAGAAAATACCTGTGACGTATCATGCAAACAAAAAAGCTTGGATGACCACTGAAATATTTTCACAATTTTTAAGGTCATTTGATGCCTCTATCGGTGCACAAGGAAGAAAAGTCGTCCTCTTTGTGGATAATTGTGCCGCTCACCCACAGGACACGTCATTTCTTCGCAATGTGAAAGTTGTGCATTTCCCCCCAAATTGTACCAGCGTGTTGCAACCTCTTGATCTTGGGGTGATAAAATGCTTCAAGCAGCTGTACCGTAAGCGCCTAGTGCAAACTGCTGTGTGCTTGTTGGATGCCGGGAAGGAAACGAGTAAGAAAATCGATACACTGAAAGCGATTCATTTCACAGTAGCAGCTTGGCAGCAGGTGTCCCAGCCAACTGTCGTGAACTGTTTCCAGAAAGGTGGTTTCAGCTGTCAGCTACACGCGGCGGAAATAGACAACGCTGAAAATCCCTGTGCTAATGGTGAAGATAGTGATGATGATGATGATGATGCCTTTAATGACGACTGGGAACAATTAAGGGGTGAAAGTGACTCTGTCCCCGTTGATTTTGAAGACTATGTGCTGATTGATTCGAATGTTGCCACAAGTGGAGTGGAAGCGATTGAAGAGCTGTGTGATGAAGGCGCGGGGGAGAGGAGTGATGAAGAGGAAGAAGACAATCGTGAGCCCGAAGTCGTCCCGAGTTTCGCCGAAGCGCATGCCGCCTTGGCGAAGGTGAAATCCTTCATGTACTCGCATGACATCAGTGATCGTGAAGAAGAGAACATTATGCAAGTAGAGAAGGCTTTATTTCGTCTGAAACGCAAAGTTTCGACGAAACAAAAAAAAATTAATGACTTTTTTACTAAAAAGAGCAAGTGATAAAATGACACATATGAATACTGTACTACATATATTAAATAAAACAATCATTTCTTAATAATAATAACCAAAACCTTTAGTAAAAATTTTAGCTGGATGTCATGCTACCGTATCACGCAACTCACTAAACTGTAAAACCCCCGCTTCTGCCTGCAACACATGTTGACCTCGACAATAAAGGCTACTCTCTCCCGCTGTAAATCACGCAATGATGCCGCGTAACATGCAACACTGCGTAACCTTGAACTCGGCGCTCGAACTGCTGTCCTGCAGCTGTGTAATAGTCAGCTGTGATGATCCAAGCGAGTGGCTATTTAAAAGGGCTATTATCACTTACGGTATTTCGTAAATAAAGTATAGGTTAAAATAACTATTTTGTGTGTTGATTTAAAGACACTAGGTGTGCCTTTATATCACGCCATCCTAACCTATATCAAGGGAATGTAAATCTTTAAAATTTGGATGACTCAATTAATACCCGCACCCCAATTTTTTACGACCGATTTTGAATTAAAATGTGCGGGAGGATATTCGGGTATATACGGTATTTTGATGCCCGTATGAAGTTTACAAGAAGAAATATGTCCAAATACAGTAACCGTACTTTTTTTTTTTCCCTCAAATTTTTTATGTTACCCGCTATTATCGTTTCCCGCATCCATCGTCATTTTCCCCCTCCCCCTTGAAAAACGATGCATCGAGGTTCTACTGTAGGTATTTAGGCTGTGTCCCAAAGCTCAAGTTGATAACTATTAACTATCTGCTTGCAACTACTCACTACTCAGTGAACATTGAATCCACGACTTGTTCGTTTTTGAATGCTGATTTTTTGTTTTTCCGTATTTTTTGTTTATATTATAGTTTTTTTTAAATTATTTTTTTCCTTGAAGTTTAGGTGTCCACCTCTAAATTTTTAAATTCTATTCCAAATTTGTATACTTAAATCTGTGTTAAGAGGGGCATATGAACTCGGAGTTCCGCCCCTTAAAACAATAACAACTAACTATGCACTACGGAGCTTTGCAACGTGTGTGCTTGAAGCATGGCCTCCTTCATAGACTCGTGTTCTGAAACACATTAGGTTTACATGTCGGTGCCAAACTGAAGCGTAAGACGGTAGTGCTCCGCACCATCTCCTTTTTTCAGGGCATTAACTTTTCTGGGAAAGGTATCTATTTTTGCTTCGAGTTAAATTCTAAGACAAAAGGCTACCTTCATCTATAAATTCTTTGCACAAGTCGACTATCAAGTAAGCACTTTCTCTCACTGGCTACTACAGACTTGATTGTTATGTGCTAAGCAGCTTTGGATCATGACTTGTGATGTCATATCCAAAATATTAGTGGCCAATCTTAGTCCACTACGGCAGAAAATGTAGCTTTGGGACACACCCTTAATAATTTTATTACACCAAAATTGAATGAATATACATTAATTAATACTAGTTTTGTTCATATTATGGCCTTCTTCAGTAATTATTTTTAAAAGAAAAGAAACTATTATAATTACGAGCAAAGTTTTGAAATAATATTTTATTTGGATTTTTTCCATGAGGAATTGATAAAAAAAATATAAAAATAGTTTAATAAAATCATCTGTAACAAATGTGGGCTTTAATTTGATTTATTTATTTATTTATTTATTTATCCAAGTCCGAAACACATACAAAAGTAATGTGAAAATGACATAATATCTAAATACCGTAGTTGGTGTTTGTGTATTCCTATAAAATAGACTAACAAATTTTTCTTTAAAGAATACCTTGAGATGGTCAACAGGGTGTGGTATGAGATGAATAAAGACTCTTTGCGCAGTGGAGCATAGGTTGGAATATGTCGGCTGCTGTATTTATCTTCTTGCTCTAAAGAAATTTTGAAATGAAAAGCTGTTGTGTTCTAATGTACGGTGAAGTTGGATTTTGTCATATGTTGTTGTGTGTTTTGTAGTACTCATACTCATGCGAACCTGCAATGGACATCCTGGAGAAAGGAATTGAAATTAGTATCACTAGAATCATATTTCGCTTAACAATTCTACGGCTACAGAAATTGACCTTTGGAAATCTTACCTCAGTTGGCGTTGGGATTTGTAGTGGATTAAATGGTTGAATTCTTGTAGGAAGTCACATTGCTCCTAAATCAATATTTAGTCATCTCCAGATTCTTATGTGTAAAGGATCGTCGGTTTTCAGACAACACATTGCGAAACATCGGGCAACTTCTCTCCACATCAACACATGTTAGTTATACTGTAGTTATTGTTGTTTTAAGGGGTGGAACTACGAGGTCATCTGCCCCTCAACGCATGTTAAGGATGCATACTTAAAGGCCCAGTTAACTCATGAAAATCGATTATCTGTTTTTAATGAATTCAGTTAGATTTCAAGCTGAAGATTGGAATGACAAAATCAGAAATTAAAAATCTCGATTAGCTTGCGCGATACAAAGATTCTAAGTTTTAGGTAGGGGACAGCGTGACATCGCTGGAGCCCTACGACACGGTATTGCGCGCCACTTCCGTCTGTCTGCTAGTGATTGTCAGGGTGCAGAGTGAGCATGTTGTTTGGAATAAGTAGTCATGTCCAGAAAAGTGAAGCCTTATCAGTTTGAACCAAAGTGCACAACATCTGGAGTAGAAAATGAACCATCAGCATCTGTTATATCGGAAAGACTGGGGAACACCGACTGGTGTAAGTGTGAACAGTGTGAGGCGATGCCCACTGCTGCTGAAAGTTTCTGCTGTACAAACAGTGAAACAATGAATGAAATGCGTAGAAGTGTGACGTGTATTGTTTGGCACGAGGACTTTTCTAATGTTGTATTAAATTACAATGTGTTAAATACTGCACGTTGTCTTCATATGGACAAAACTAATATTCCCTATGTGAGGCTGGCTATGAAAACCAACGCTACCTGGCGGTCTGTGGCCTATCGCCAGTTTGTGTACTGGGTCAACTCGAGGACTCCTTTAGGAAGAAAGAAGAGGAAAGTTATACCGTCTTGTGTCGTGAAGGCAATCCGACAAGAATATCCCGATGAAGGAGGTTCATACGTAGGATTCCAGGCTGCTGAGGGGCAAGAACCGGAATACTTTGATTAATAAATTTGAAACTATATTTAGAACATTTTATGGCAGTCTTTTCTGAAGATGTGATGAAACAGTTCTTTAACAATTGAATACTTGTAGGTATAAAATAAATACTTATATTAAATTATATATTTTACACACAGTCATTTTAACAAGTGGGAGTATTAGATACAGTTTATAGCTGATGAAAGCGGGTGAAATGCGAGAACATTCCACCCAAGGGCCTGGGGTCAGAAGCAATGTTTCTTGGTATTTCCGGCTCATAGTATGGATCTTCTTCTAAGGGAGTGATGTGCTTTTGTCCATTTGCCATTCCAATTACTTCGAGAAGTATATCTGTCCTCCATCCGTAGTCTTTCTCCTTATAGACGTTACTGTTAATCCACTTTTTTGATGATTTTGAGTATGTAAGTGTTTCACCCGTTTGAACACGTTTTACATCGTTATTGTGATCCATAATTGCTAACATCGATCGATTTACCATTCCGTGAAATGAGAAACTGGATCTTTTAGGCATGTATTTCAGTCGGACGTTATGGTAAGATTCAAGGGACCCAGTGTGACAGTAAAGTTTTATGCTTAGCAAGTCTTTTATAAAGTGCTTGTCTTTGAGAACGCTGGCTATGATACCATTGTCTAGAGAATTTCTATTGAGCCATTTTGATTTTTGCGTTGGATTATCGATTATTTTTTCGTGCTCACATTGGTGAAAGTGAGTGTTTCCTAACCATGAATGAGTGTCACAAATATGATTCAGAATGGACAAAAATTTCTAAACAAGTAGCTCTTCATTGTTCTCACATGTCATAGCTGACCACCAAAGATGATTAATAATGCTGTGTTTCCATTCTAATATTGTGGGGCCTTGGTCACTACTGCTTTCAGCGTTTTACCTAAGCTTTTGGCAAGGTGCCACACATCAAACTCATGAATGATTCCAGGGTACTTGGTTCGTAAAAGCTTTCGAACGCCCTGATGCCGGTCGGATAAGAATAGTTCTATATTTAGTCCTTCTGATGATAGTTTTGATAGCACTTTATCACACACGGGCTTTTCCAACTCGCCAGAAACTTGGCCTCGTTGCAGAACAACAAAGTCAATAATTTCCTCTGATCTGATGTCCATCACAGAATATGTTACATATTTTGCACAAAAACCTGGACTGTCAAATTGACCATCACCTGCAATCCACACCCTCCTACCGGATGACATGAGATTCTTGACGGTGTTACCACGATGCAGAGCCCATGTATGCCTAATAGCTGGAGTAACGATTCGTTTCACAATTTTGTAAAATGTTGTGTGGCTCATGAAACATAAATTAATACAGTCTGTCAACGATTTCAGTAACCCTAAACCCACTCCCGTTATGTACATACCAGTAGCCAAGGTGACTGATAACAAGGAAAATTTGTTCAAATTCTTATAAGATCTCCATACGACATTAAGGCCTACTAGACAGGTCATTTGGACTCTCACAGCAGGTCCTTTAGTAGAAGGAATAGTTTGAATTACTTTCTTGCCGCTGGTAAGGCACCTAGCAAAGAGAAGTAGCAGGTTCTGCCACATAACGAACAGCAACGTAGTCTCAATGAAATGCCATACTTTATTTTTTCTACTCACCACCTCCGGCTGTACTGTTTCATCTCCTTCTCTGTCATCGTCATCATCATCATCCGAGGTAGTATCACTCTCTTCATCTGCTTCAGTTAAAATTTTCTTCCTAATATATGTAGATGTACGCCTTGTCACCGGAACAAGTTTCATTCCTTTCAAATTTAGCGCGGGCACAGCACCTTTTCTTAACACAAGTTTCCTTTTTGCTTCAGGAGTTTTGCTTTGTATCTGCTCGATAGTTCATAGTCCTGCTCTCTGAAATGTGTAGGGCATACGCGACTATTTCGGGTTAGTGAGAAATCAGTGCGACTGATTCTAGATAGCCTAGATCGGTATCTCTCTGGAGATTTCTCTCGACTGGGGAATCTGTGAAAACCTACATCTTTTTCCTTCGATGTTTACGAAGTTGTTGCGTGCTTGCAACCATACACAACGCAGTAAGCCATGTTTTCACTTAGGTATCATTTACAGTACTTAAATACGCCGAAACAACAGCTGCACTGTCTGATTCTGCTATGCCTACTGTTGGCGCGCGGAAGGCGGCTCGGCTCCAGTGACTTCACACGCTCAAGCATTGTCGCCGCTTTCCGCTTATACCACCTGAACAAAATAAAATAACGCGGTAGGGTTTTCAGTGCGTTGATTAAAATTTAATAATGGAATCAGTGAGTTAGGAAACTAAAACTCGAAAATAAGTTGCCTGGGCCTTTAAGGCAAGTGATATCTCATGGTGAAAAAGCCGTTAAGACCTTAAAAAGAGTTTTAAAAAAAAGGACCAATAAGCCAAAAATCCAAAGAAAAAAAGGCAAAAAGGGACAAATATAATCAAACATTTTCCGTCCTACAATGACCTAAAATGAACATGTATTATGTTTGGCCTCGTTTTAGGACACTCCAGAGAAAAGGATTTTTCCTCAGCTTGCTATACCTATCTCCTAAATGACACTCTTAGGCCTATGCACCTCTACTAATTACGAACTAATTTTATAATATACTGTAATTACTATCATAAATCAATAACAACTATCAAATTCAACCAAGTTCTGTTTTAGATACTAGCTCTTAAGCCCAGCATTGTTCGAGATCACAATTGGATATTAGGATATCGTACCTTTGCTCGCTGTGTCGTGTTGTAAGCAACTCGGAGGAAGGTCGTTGTTATAATGAGCAATATTATTGCCACTCAAGGTCCTTGTGCGTGCTTTTTAACTGATGAAAAATTGTGTTGAAATTGTTAAGTAGGTGGATACGACGGCTCTGTGCTGCTTGTAGCTTATAATAGATTAATCCTGAAATGTCGCTAATATAACTGAATATTTAAGGAGCCTATTTTCAGCTCGGTATGCATTATTAACCGAACCATTACATTTTAAGGGCCAATACATTTCTTTTTCTTCATTGTATTAGTCTTGCGTGTTTTGTTGATCAGCAACATTTCATGAGGATAATGGTAGCCTGCAGATAAACTCCTATAATCCCAGCTTCATAATAATATATGCATTTGATGAGGAGAATAATGAATACCAAAATGAAAAAATCCACAGCCTGTTTCCAGTCGACCGACCGGGTCAGGGAATGAAATGAATGGAGCCCCCATCTAGAGGCGAAGATACGAACTGTGCCGGCTTCCGAAGCAAGTCACACTCCCCTGGGGCAATGAATTAAACGAATGACTGATGAAATGAAATGATAGTGGAGAGTGTTGCTGGAATTAAATTTGTGACAGGGAAAACCAAAGTACCCGGTGAAAAACCTGTCGGCCTCCACTTTGTCCAGCACAAATCTCACATGGAGTGACCGGGATTTGAACCCAAACCCCAGCGATGAGAGGCCGGCTTGCTGCTGTCTAAGCCAAGGTACAGTAGAACTCCATTTATCTGGACTAATTTGGGGCTGGACTCGATCTGGATAGTCAAATATCTGGATAATTAGGTAAATCATGAAAAAGTAATTTCTTTACAAACAAAAAAAAAAAAAGCAGCACAGTTGGAACTTAAAGCGACTTGGGAATGAAGATTTTAGGATAACAAATGATAAAGAATCAAAAGAAGAGATTAAAACAATCAAACTTTAATTTCATTTAAATCCATAGAACAAGTTTCATTTTAAAAACAAGTGTTTGCCGACTCTTTCCAGGTTTGTCTTACTACTTTGTGCTTTTTAATTTTGTTATTCCACTTTTGAAATTTTTGTGTATTAACCAAACGCCTCTTACGTGTTGGCGGCATGGTGACACACACTAAACTGACAAGTTATAGTCACCAAGCGTTTGACCACATCCTTTGTCGTATATAGTTCACTAAATCTATCACTACGAATGCTAGTGTTGACTCATACATGGTCTAATCAAAATCGAAATATCTACTTCCGTTTTGACGACGAGTCATACATACCAACAGTTAGACCACTTCCTTTGTGGCCTAAATCCATCACTACAAGCAAATCAAAATTGAAATATCCACAAGGACATCTGCCCGGCATTCCGGGAGACCATAAAGATCCAGAATGTTATAAAGGTGCATTGTTTGTTCTAGAGTACATTCAGTATACATTATGATACACCCTCTGTCTGAAAAGTTCGGTGAATGGGTCTATATTAAGAACGGATTGTTGGCTTACCTGAAACAGCCCTTCCCACCATTGGCTTTCTTTCAATATCTTTGCATTACAGCCTCTTGAGGGAAGGTCTGCAGGGTTCAAAATTCCGGGAACATGACGCCAGTCAGTAGGATGGCTATGCAGCTTGATCTCTCGTACTCGGTTGCCAACGAACGTGTTCCAATCTCCTTCCCTGTGTAACCATGCTAGCACAACCGTTGAATCACTCCAGTAGTAGGTCTTACAGTCTGAAAGATCCAAACTCTTCTTAACGTGGTAGGCAAGACGAGATGCTATGACTGCTGTTAGGAACTCCAGTCTGGGAATTGTCAATTGTTTTACGGGTGCCACTCTTGCTTTACATGCCACAAGGCGAACTGAAACCTTTCCAGCAAACTCTGCCCGCAGGAAGACACAAGCGGCAAATGGCAATTTACTGGCATCGCAAAACACATGAAAAGTCTTTTCACAGTCCATGAAGGGTTCTAAAGACAGTCTTCTGGGAATCTGGCAGTTACCTAAATGATGCAAATGTTTTAACCATGCAGAAAATTGCTGGGTTATTTCTTCGGGTAATTGAACATCCCAACCACATCTCAATTTCCACGTATGTTGTAGGAGCAGTTTTGGAATGAATGTAGTGGGACTGGTATAACCCACGGGGTCAAATATACTCTGGGTTATAGACAGCAGAACTCTCTTCGTAATGGATTCTCCTGTTAATTTAAGTCCACTGACATCACAAAACAAAAGATCATTTACAATGTCCCATGATACGCCTAAAATTGGAACAATTTCTTTGCCTTTCTCAACCACATTGCCAAACAAAGGAGCAGTTACCCACCCTGTAAGCTCAAACTGTCCAGATGCCATCAACTGAGTGGATTCCAAAACAAATTTATTAACTGATTCTTCAGTTTCAAGGCTAGTAATGCAATTATCTACATAGAACGATTGCTTCAAAATATTTGCTGTCTGTCTCATGTCTTCTGGAGCCTGATTTAGATGATGGTTGATGGTAGCTCCTAGCAAGAAAGGACTCGAAGACACACCAAATACTACACGTCGATGTCTGAATGTGATCCTTTCTTGTGCATCAGCACTGCTCCACCACAGGAATTTCAGGAAATCACTATCCTTCGATGATAGGCTTATTTGTAAAAATGCCTTCTTGATGTCAGCAGTAATACCAATGGCACATTTCCTGAATTGCAACAGTAGCTTTGGAACCAACTCGATTAGATTTGGAGTTTTACACAGTCATTCAATGATGTTCCTTTGTGGTCCTTAGCTGAAGCATCAAAAACCGGGCATATTTTTGTGGTCTGACTAGTTGCCTTGATGACAGCCCTATGTGGCAAGTTGTACCCTCTAGCTTCATTTTCAGGAACTACCGTATATAGCCGAATGTAAGACGAGGTTTTTTCCCACTTTTTGTGTTATAAAAATTTGGGGTTGTCTTATATTCAGGGTATTAATTTTTTTTTTTTAATTGTTATTATTATTTGCAAAGTAGTATGTGGTGTTGGCATCTTGTAACTCGCAACAAATCAATGCGTTAATGAAGATTAAAATATGGTTTGTTATGTTTAATTACCATGCATATACGAATTGCGTACGTTTTGAGGTTAGGATTTTCGCATGCACGTCATTTTAAGCGGATAAATTATATGTTCGAAAGCATACGGAAATATGTTTTAAAACAATCTTTACAAGAACAACCAGTCAGTTTTACGAGCAGTAATTGAGTGATCAACGTATCTTAATTTAATAACGTCTCCCATTCTTGAACAAAGAAATTATAGAGTATGTCTTGGAAAAAGCGGGCAGAGGGATTTCCGATAACACGAGACGTTATAAAAATGAAAGCACGACCTTAAGGGCATATATTGTGCAAGTTATGAGTTAGCGAGTATTTTTTTGAAAATATCTGTAAGAGGCAGTTGATAACTAGGCCTCGTCTTATATTCGGGGTCGTCTTACATTCGGGTATGTACGGTATCCCTTTGATGCCAGATTGGAGCCAGTCTTGAAACACTCCATGATATTCTTTTAATTTCCCAGAAGCACGCAGGCGGTTTGTCACTCCGATAAGTCTCTTTTCTGCCAAAGCTTTGTTATCCAGGAGTTCGGGATGACCTTCCCTCCACGGCAAGCACACCTCATATCTGTTTTCTTCATTAAACTTCACAGTTTGGTTGAAAAATTGAAGGGTATCAGTATTCAAATCTTCTGTCTTCTTCACGGCCTCCGATTCATTAATACCTGTAACTTCCAACTTCCATAAATCTGACAAATCCAAGTTATAGTTGTAGGTTATGGCAGCTAGAGAATTATTTGCAGTCATTCTGGGGCCCTGAATCGTCCAACCTAATCGTGTTTCAATTGCTACCAGAGCATCATCCAAATGTACACATGAACCAGTTAAGAATGATCTGAAATGTCTGCTCCTATCAGCAATCCTATATCAGGTGGATTCCTCCCTGTGTCAGACAGAATTATTCTTTTCTCATTGAGTTTGGGGTACAGGTTTTGTCTTTCAACTCTTGGTACATAACCACAAATTTTGCCCTGTTCTAATACACTTATAGATCCTTGATATTCACCATTTACACTTTTCAAAATAATGTCATAGAGGTTGTGTTGCTTTTGACTGGTTTCAACTCTCCCAAAAAGACTGTGGCTCAACATTTCCTTCCCAGATGGTTTTATATTTAGTTCTCTCACATCTGTAGAAATATAGGATCTTTGAGCACCGCTGTCATAAAGTGCACGTACTAGTTTAACCTTACCATTATGGACAATATTAACCATTACTGTTTGCAAAAGAGTGTACCCTGACTTCTGTGATAAGAGAGCTTGTGACTCCGCACTCTTTAGGCCTACTTCAACACTTTCAGTTTTCTTACTCTGGATGGGTAATTCTGGACACACAACTGTCACATGGCGCCTAAAACAGACAAGACATTTGACGAAGTTCCGGCACCTCTTAGCACCGTGACCAGCTTTTAAACATACAAAACAACAATTCCTTTTCTTGAGCAAATTCCTTTTTTCATCCAACGACATCATTCTTCCTTTAAAGCACTCTGTAGCCGCATGAGAAGTTCTATCACACCACACACATTTTGTATCAGAGCTTTGTTGTTTAGAACTCCCTGAATATATGCACGCTGCAGTAGGTAATCTGCTTGTTTTACCATTGTCAATACTATCACTAGCGACACCCCTATTACTAGAAATACCACTGGGAGCCAACTGAAGGCGCTCTTCACTTTCGACCTCAAGTTTCAAGAACTCCAGCAGATTAGCTAGACGGTCACTAGGATCATGAATGTCAGCTCTATTTACCGTACGTGCCCTTTCCCATGCTCTTAGGATATCATCAGGTAAAGCTGACTCAACCAACGGATACAACATGGCAGCATACTTCTCCCTCGTTACTCCTAGGGTCTCTAAGGCGCTAAGTTGAGTTTCTAATCTGTCATACAGTTTTGCTAAAGATATAACATCATGTGTCATCACCAAATCAAGTAATTTGCGAACGTATATCTCCATTAGTAGTTCATCACGAGTAAACCTTGATTTCAGCTGTTTGATGGCTTTACCATAGTTAGGGCTTGAAGGGGGAAAGCTTTCAACAATTTCCCTAGCACTGGATCCCGGCACTGTTGCTTGTATTAAGCATTGGAACATGTCCTCATCAGCAATAGTTTCGTCATCATTAATCTTGCGAAACTGTCCCCAGAAACCTAACCAATTTCTCACATTACCATCAAACGCCTTCAGTTCCAATTTAGGTAATCGTAAGTTCCTTTTATGCGAAGATGAAAATTTGCTTCACTTCCACTTTCTGATACGACATTCCCTCGATCAAGAAGTACATTCTCATACCTGGTTTTGGCTGCTATCCATTCTTCTTTATATGCTTCGGAGGCTTCGTACTCCTTTTCACAAATTTGTTCATCGAAATCTTCTGCCGTAAACCATAGATCCCGTATATTGTCTTCTATCATGAAGAGACGCGTTGCTTTGTCCTCTAGAATTTTGAATGCAGTTGCTACGTCGTCTGGCACGCGCGGATCTACGTCCAATTTCTGTTTAAACACGTTCAATGATTTCGTGTATAAACGTCGCACTAAACCTCGTTCCCGTTTTATTTTTTCCATTTTTCCTAATCTTGTCAAGGTTGCCAGATATTAATAAAACGCTTAGTCAAACTCAATAGTTGAATGCAACGTGACGAAGCGCCATCACATGGATAACACACAGACCGGAAAAAAAGGACAAACAAACACCATCTGGTTAAGAAACTTAGAACAGCTACTTAACCAAATTTAATATTCACTGAAAGATTTTGTTTTACATTCGCTGCGGATTGATTTCAGAATGATAAAGAAGAGTACAGTACTTTACAACTAGTGTAATAACTAGAGCCCGGATATTTAGGCATTAATAGGATAGGCTGCAACTCAATATGAGCAGTTTAGTGCAGGTGTGGTGTTGAAAAGAAGTTCCATGTAGAAAAATTGCATGTTTAGCCGTAACACACACAAATTTAATGGAGTACGCTAAGAATTCTTAGAATTTGAAAATAAAAATTTCTAGGAGTAGGCCTAATGAATTTATATTCAAAATTCCTGAATTACTCTGACCTGAAGCGAAGGTTAAGTTTAAATGGAGTCCTGTGCGTTGTTTTTTTTTCAAATTATGGAACGTTGAGAAAAGAGCAAATGAGGTGCCTAGAATCATAACCCGCCAAATCCATTCCTTTTACTTTTTCGGCAAAGTGGCAAAAACTGTCACAAACGAACCAATACCCAAAACAAAATATTTTTTTCACTAAAAAATGAATGAATTATTTTTAAAAACAGTGACGAAGTACGAAGCTGATCCCCGATATAGTTAAAAATGTATGTAGAAAAATATAAAGCAATAATTCGGATTTGTCGGGGTTTGTTATTTGGATTTGGCAGGTTTTGATACCAATGAGCCCTAATACATTTGAAGTTGCGAAGAGATTGTAGAAACTGCGGTAAGCTTTATTCAGAAATTAATATTTGAATGAAAGTTAACTAAATATAGGTTATAAAATAAAAATAAAACATATAATTTTTGTGTTTTGTTGTTGTTGTTGTTGTTATTGTTGTTTTAAGGGGCGGTTGTGTTTTATTAGAATAAACAGAAAAAGAATAAAACTCATATTACTCATTCAAGATTTGATTGCCGCTGAGTGTGGCTGTGCCAGCGTTTATGTTTATTGTAGCATGAGCTCTGCGGGGTGAAGCGGAGGACACAGCGGGGACAGAGTGCAATCTGCACATACGTCACGCTGCATTGCGTCAGATAAGCGTCACAGGATCTCATGTCACCATGGACAGTTAAATCCAAAACTGGAGCTGAGTCATATCCTACCTGTCAACGAAGCAAGCTGACGTGTGACACAATTACATGAAGAGTAGTTCCCATCTCCACCGCCGGCAATCAATTCCTGAAAGGGTAACAATACTGTACAGTAAATAACCCCTGGCACTACAGCCCGTGAAGGGCCTAATCCCCAGCCATTTGGCCTGCAGATATTGGGGTGCCGCATGACCAGCACATCGGGTCCCCTCGGCCGTTAATCTTGGTTTTCGTGATCGGGGCGCTGCCTCAATGTCAGTTACTCAATTGTCCTCACGAGGCTGAGTGCACTTCGTTCCAGCCCTCACGTCAGTTTCCAAAAACCCTGACGGAGCCGGGAATCGAACCCGGGGCCTCCGGGTGAGAGGCAGGCGTGCTACCCCAATACCACGGGGCCGGCAATACTGTAGCCTACAGTACTGAACAATAATAATAAGGAAAAAAATCAAATTAAATGCATATTCAATTACTATGGTCCAGGCCTTGAGAGACAAAACTATCGTCATTCAACTATTAAATCACATTCTTTACTGGAAGTTATAGCCACAAAATTTCTGTTTCTACCTCATCCTCAATAGTAGTTTCTCAATCATCATCATTCTCTTCGTGTTCGCCACGACTTTGCAGATTGCAATACTGCAGCTCTACATTTTCCCTCCATCTTTCTCCAGAATGCTTCGAAAGCAGTCTCGAAACATCTTTCACTTCTTGTGCCTGAGAGACAATCCCTCTGTTTATGGCTTCTGGCTTTACGTGAGTCATATCAAAATCAGGTTTCGTGACACGTTTGTGTTCGCAAATGTCAGTTCTGTGGAAAACATCAGCCAGACCAGAATGTTATTGTTCTTCTCGTTCTTTGTCAAAATTATCCAAAACAAATTATTATCAGAAAGTACAACATAAACCATTCTAATCACGTCAGGCAGGGGTACATTCTCCGACTAATGTACGTAGGTAAAGAGTACACACTTCGCAAAGCATCATGGAAGGTAAGATGGCGGATCTGGGTGCTCCTATTGGCTGATGTGGATGTGGCGGGTGACCAAAAATGGCGAAACGGTCGTTGGACTTGGCGGATATTGCAACTAAGCCTCAACTTTGACTTCGTTTTACAGTAGGATGTAGCGGGTTTTGTAACAAAATAATAGTTTTAATGAATTTAGCGCAGCAAAAGCTATATGAAACAATGCTTAACTCAATTTTCATAAAATATGGATTTGGCGGGTTTTGATTCTAGACGCCTCAAATATTAAAAGTTGCTGAATTGAATGTTCCTTTCTTTAGACTTGAAATATTACTTTATGAGATCTTCGAAATAACGTTGCTAATATACTTCAAATTTTAATTTATTTCCAAGTGAAAGAAATGTTTCATTTTTAATTACAGTGGAACGTGGCTAATTTGAACTTCCATAATTCGAAATCTTCTTTAATTCGAATTTTTCTCTTGGTCCCTAGCATTTTATATACAGTCAATGCTAAGAAATCGTGGTTAATTCGAATTATATTTTGGATAATTCGAAGTTTTTAGTATAAAAAGTCGATCGGAAGCCAAACAGTTGGGACAATTCCCAAAAAAAAAACTGTTCCGAGTGCAGCCCCAAGCAACAAACAAC
Source organism: Meconema thalassinum (assembly GCA_946902985.2). Classification (NCBI taxonomy): domain Eukaryota; kingdom Metazoa; phylum Arthropoda; class Insecta; order Orthoptera; family Tettigoniidae; genus Meconema; species Meconema thalassinum. The sequence continues at coordinate 1,091,425 of CAMPQE020000006.1, read as the reverse complement.
ATCACAGAACTTACGCGGCTTGTTTAAAGTAGGTATGACGTAAGTAGTTCTGTTTTCCGTTCCTTACATTTGTTAGGTTCTTTTGTGATGGCAGAGAGACTTAATTGTAGGAAACAGGTAAAAATCTCAAACTATTTTGAAAAACAGTAGATTTCTCTAAGACTTAACTAGATTGCTGGATTACTACTGTCGTTAAATAGGTGAATAGTACATTTTGGTTTTCTTTTTCATTTGAAACTGTTGAGGTTATTCACGATACTGTCTTCACAAAGTGATGCTGTCTGTTAATCTGCTTTGTTGAACGTAAATCATTATGTAAACGTAATACAATATATTTATTGGATAACAAATTTAGGAATTTACAATTCACACAGAATAAAACCAGAAAAATCAGGGAAACTAAGGAACAGTTCAACAACCAACAGCATTCCAAAGGACAATTTTCTCCACCCGTCGAAAATCTATCAAGCGTCAATTTCGATCGTGAAGAACTCGAAATACTAGGCTGGGGACCAAAACATAACTGGGAAGTTGAAATTAACGATAAGACACTTACAAATTTAGTAGCGGAAACAGAAACTGCTATACGAAGACTCCCAATTGATAAGCAGAAGGAAGTTAGATTCACGGCAAATAAGGAAATCCAAAAAATAATCAGCTCTAATACTAACCAGAAACCGAACCTAAATCATCTTAAAAAATTAAAAAGAAAAATCAATAGTAACGATATAATTGTCACAAAAGCGGACAAAGGGAACACGGTCGTGCTGATGGATAGGGAGGTATATGTTAATAACACTCATGACTTCCTTAAAAACTCTAAATTTGATGAAGTCAAAAAAGACCCCACCCAGTCCATACAAAGAAAATTGAAAAGCATTCTGAAAAACTCTATGTTTATCTTCAGCGATAAACAGACAAATAATCTAATCAACATGAACCCGGGATTACCCACCTTGAGAGCCCTCCCCAAGATCCATAAAGAAGGTGCACCCATAAGACCCGTAATCAATTTTAGAAACAGCCCTCTCTACAGAACCGCTAAATTTTGCCAACAATTTCTTGAAAAACATTTCACCTACAAAGCTAACAAATCCCTGAAGAACACACTCCACTTCTGCGATGAAACGATGAAACTTAAATTAATGAGCAACCACTCCTTACACAGTGTAGATGTGAAGGACATGTGTACAAACATTCCTATCAAACCTTCGCTCAAGGTCATTGAACAAAACCTGTCTAGCAGTAGCTCGTTATCAAAAGTAGAAATCAGTGAATTTATGACAATACTTGAGTTCACACTTATAAATAATTTTTTCACCTTTAATAATAAAATCTTCAAGCAAAAAGAGGGACTGTCAATGGGTTCCCCGCTCTCTGGCATAGTAGCCAATATATACTTAGATCACCTAGAGCAGGGGTCTCCAAACTACGGCCCAAGGGCCACATCCGGCACGCTGACAGATTTTGTCCGGCCCGCGGAGAGCTAGCATACTTGAAAACTCCTTTTAGAGAACATATTTTTTTTATAGCAAATTAAATTTAGTTTACTGAAGTATTCTAATTTTATGTTGAATAATTATTAATATGACATCTACATTGATATGGTCATGGGCTAACTACTCATAACATTGTTGTAGGCTTATTGTTATTGTTTTTGTGATAAGTTGGATAAAGAAACACAGAATTGTAATGAGTAAAGACATGTATAACATGCAGACATATGAAATACTAATGAGATTTATGTAATTGAGATTTTCCACTGACAATAGTTTGTAGTTGTGGACTAATTTTACTTGTACCAATTATTAAAAGAGATTTAAGATGCTCATCAGTTAATTTAGATCTGTAAACATTTTTTGTGTACTTCATTTTGGAGAAGGTCTTCTCACACAAATAAGTAGTACCAAAAACAGAAAACAGCCCAGAGCAAATTATCAAATTGTGTCAGTGGAAGACTCTTATAAAATTCCAACAAAGATGAGTTTTGATATTTGTTCTTAATTATATCACTGCACTGTAGTTCAATCATTTCCATTTGAAGTTCCGGGGCTAGGGTTTCAATGTCAGTATCAAAAGGATCCTGAAAAATCTTAATTTGATTCGCAAAGGCATCGAAGTCCAAGAAACGAGTATCAAAATTTATTTTCAAAGCACTCAAAGTTTCGATTGCAAAATCGATAGGAAACTCAGTCTCAGTGGTGTGGCTGAATATTTCACATGTTTTAAAATGTGAAAAACATTTACTTCGTAGTTGTGATTGAAACAGTATCAATTTCTTCCGGAATGATTTGATATTGGTGTATAAATCATTCTGCCATTCTGCATTCACTATCAATTTTTCGCTTCTTTTCCATACTACTAAATCACACACAAAAGCAACAATTCAAATCAAAATACTGTTACAAAGATGTCTTAAACTTAAACACGCACAAACACGTTTTAAGGAGGTACGCACTATTTTATTTCACAACAGTGTCATAGGAACTGACTTGTGGTTGTGCAACTAGCCTTCTTATATATTCCAATTACTGCCATCTAGAAGTGAGTGGAAGCCACCAGAACTCTCTCGAACCAACGAGATTACTCTGTACGTGCTATTAGCGCCATCTGTTAGCGATAGAAGGTACTACCTATTTCCGCTTGTGTCCACTAGATGTCGTGTCACGTTACTCCTCATGGCTCGTACTCTACGACTAATCTAGAAATTACAGATAATGACAGGAAAATTAATAATATGCAGTGTTGCCGTTTTGCGGACTTTAGTCTGATTTGCAGCCTTTTTTCAACGTTGCGGACTTTTTCGGACTTTTTTTTCATCAGTGGACTATTTCACTTTTTACCACCGGCAACAATGATAATATGGTTTTGGCCCTCGGAACTTACTGGAGTAATCAGTATGGCCCTAAGGCTGGAAAGTTTGGAGACCCCTGACCTAGAGCATGAAGAAATCATAAACAAAATTGATGGGATATTCTTTTGGGCAAGATACGTGGACGATGTATTTGTAATATTAGATGAGACGACCCTGAACATAGAAGGATTGGTACACAAATTAAATAGTCTGGATAAAAATATACAATTCACGGCAGAATCAGCGGTAAACAATAAAATAAACTTTCTTGACATCACAGTCAGTCGGATTAATAATAGATTAACATATAAAATTTTCAGAAAGCCAACCCAAACACATACAACCATAAGGCAGGACTCTAATCACCCAGGTAATCAAAAGAAAACCGCATTTTTGAGCATGATCAACAGAGCCTTCTCCCTTCCTCTAGACCAAGCAAACCTAAATGAAGAGCTAAAAATCATTAAGCAAGTTGCTAAAATAAACGGATTCGCACCACAGATAGTTAACAACATCATTAATAAAATTAAAAATAAACCGGTCACCCACCTAACGCCAGAGCAAAAAGAGCCTCCCAAGTACGCAGTCACACGTACTTTAACAACAAATCTTACAGCATTTCCAATATTTTTAAGAAACGCGGTCTAAAAATAGCCTACAAAACAACTAATACAAATAAAGATATTTTATTTAACACCAACAAATTGAACCACACGAACAAGTTTAATAAATCAGGCATATACAAATTGAAATGCACCAAATGCGAAACTAATTATTATGGACAAACCGGTAGGTCATTTGCTACAAGATATGGTGAACATTTTAACGCTCTAAAATACAATAAATTCTCCGTATGGCCAACCACATGAAGGACAGTAAACATGAATTCACTGACATCAACAAAGACATGAGCATCCTGCATCTTGCTAAGAAAGGTATCACAATGAACATATTGGAAGAAATCGAAATAGATTTTGCCCAAAGAACAGACCCCCTAACCAATATCAATGAGATCAACTTTGAAAATAACAATGTACCCTTTGAGACCTTAACTAATTACAGAGTTAAATACAAACCACCTTAATTTTATCATTTAATCGAGGATCTACAAATCCTCTTTGTTTTTTGCGTTGGATTTTCGATTATTTTTTCGTGCTCACATTGGTGAAAGTGAGTGTTTCCTAACCATGAATGTGTGTCACAAATATAATTCAGAATGGACAAAAATTTCTAAACAAGTAGCTCCTCATTGTTCTCACATGTCATAGCTGACCACCAAAGATGATTAATAATGCTGTGTTTCCATTCTAATATTGTGGGGCCTTGGTCACTACTGCTTTCAGCGTTTTACCTAAGCTTTTGGCAAGGTGCCACACATCAAACTCATGAATGATTCCAGGGTACTTGGTTCGTAAAAGCTTTCGAACGCCCTGATGCCGGTCGGATAAGAATAGTTCTATATTTAGTCCTTCTGATGATAGTTTTGATAGCACTTTATCACACACGGGCTTTTCCAACTCGCCAGAAACTTGGCCTCGTTGCAGAACAACAAAGTCAATAATTTCCTCTGATCTGATGTCCATCACAGAATATGTTACATATTTTGCACAAAAACCTGGACTGTCAAATTGACCATCACCTGCAATCCACACCCTCCTACCGGATGACATGAGATTCTTGACGGTGTTACCACGATGCAGAGCCCATGTATGCCTAATAGCTGGAGTAACGATTCGTTTCACAATTTTGTAAAATGTTGTGTGGCTCATGAAACATAAATTAATACAGTCTGTCAACGAATTCAGTAACCCTAAACCCACTCCCGTTATGTACATACCTGTAGCCAAGGTGACTGATAACATGGAAAATTTGTTCAAATTCTTATGAGATCTCCATACGACATTAAGGCCTACTAGACAGGTCATTTGGACTCTCACAGCAGGTCCTTTAGTAGAAGGAATAGTTTGAATTACTTTCTTGCCACTGGTAAGGCACCTAGCAAAGAGAAGTAGCAGGTTCTGCCACATAACGAACAGCAACGTAGTCTCAATGAAATGCCATACTTTATTTTTTCTACTCACCACCTCCGGCTGTACTGTTTCATCTCCTTCTCTGTCATCGTCATCATCATCATCCGAGGTAGTATCACTCTCTTCATCTGCTTCAGTTAAAATTTTCTTCCTAATATATGTAGATGTACGCCTTGTCACCGGAACAAGTTTCATTCCTTTCAAATTTAGCGCGGGCACAGCACCTTTTCTTAACACAAGTTTCCTTTTTGCTTCAGGAGTTTTGCTTTGTATCTGCTCGATAGTTCATAGTCCTGCTCTCTGAAATGTGTAGGGCATACGCGACTATTTCGGGTTAGTGAGAAATCAGTGCGACTGATTCTAGATAGCCTAGATCGGTATCTCTCTGGAGATTTCTCTCGACTGGGGAATCTGTGAAAACCTACATCTTTTTCCTTCGATGTTTACGAAGTTGTTGCGTGCTTGCAACCATACACAACGCAGTAAGCCATGTTTTCACTTAGGTATCATTTACAGTACTTAAATACGCCGAAACAACAGCTGCACTGTCTGATTCTGCTATGCCTACTGTTGGCGCGCGGAAGGCGGCTCGGCTCCAGTGACTTCACACGCTCAAGCATTGTCGCCGCTTTCCGCTTATACCACCTGAACAAAATAAAATAACGCGATAGGGTTTTCAGTGCGTTGATTAAAATTTAATAATGGAATCAGTGAGTTAGGAAACTGAAATGAAAATCCACAGCCTGCTTCCAGTCTCCGACCGGGTCAGGAATGGAATGAATGAAGCCCCCAACTAGCGGCGAGGATATGAACTGTGCCGGCTGCCGAGGCCTGACGCACTATAAAACTCGAAAATAAGTTGCCTGGGCCTTTAAGGCAAGTGATATCTCATGGTGAAAAGGCCGTTAAGACCTTAAAAAGAGTTTAAAAAAAAAGGACCAATAAGCCAAAAATCTAAAGAAAAAAAGTAGTTCCGTGAAGAACTATACAGCCTATTTTCATATATCCTACTTATGTTAATTGCCACTATCAACATACACAATTTCTGTTTGATTGCTGTAATAGATTCGTAGATATTAAGAACCGACTAAATATTTCGGATGGTCGCCATGTTGGATTTTATATATGTAGGTCCTAGAGTTATGTACTGTTACATGTAGATTATTGTGAACGTGTAGTATTCAAACTTCAATCGCAAAATTAGGACACAAGAAAAAACAAGGAGATTTTAAAATTTTTCACAGCTGCCATCTTGAGGTTATGGAAACAATTGATATAAATTAGATGCCAGTGGATTAACATTCGTATAAGGATTTACTGTACCAAGTTTCACTGCACTCGGATGGTTAAATTGCGAGAAACGTCCATGTGAATATTTATAATTCGCGTCACCGCCATGTTGGATTTGTGATCACCAGGTTATTTAAAGTCCTATAGGTGAACTTCAGTTCATAGCCCCTATGAACATTAAAAAATGCAGTTTGATTGCTAAAATAGATTCGTAGATATTCAGTATCGTCTAAATATTTCGGATGGTCGCCATGTTGGATTGTTAAATGTATAGGCCATAGAGTCATGTACCATTAAAGGAAAATTATTGCGTAGGTTCATTATTCAAACTTTCACTTCGATCGCATGACTACATCACAAGAAATAAAGACTTAATTTTAAAATTCGCACTGCCGCCATCTTGAGGTTATGTAAACAATTGAACTAAATTAGATACCAGTGGATTACAATGTGTATAAATATTTCCTGTACCAGGTTTCAGTGCGCTTGGAACATTAAATCGCGAGAAAGGTCTATTTAAAATTTTCAAATTCGCTTGGCCGCCATGTTCGTTTTGTATTTAACCGGTTTTTGAAAGTCTTATAGATGGACTTCCAGTAGTGCCCTTTATCTCCGTTCAAAATTTTAGGGAGATACCGCTAATAGTTTCAGAGATATAGAATGCCGGTGAAATATTTCGCACATCCGCCATCTTGTGATTATGTAAACAATTGAACGAAGTTAGATGTCAGTGCATTACAATGTATATAAACATATGCTGTACCAAGTTTCATTGCGTTTGGTTGGTCAAATCACGAGAAACGTCTATTTTAAAGTCGCAAATTCGCTTGGCCTCCATGTTGGTTTTGTAGTTACCAGGTTTTCAAAAGTCACATAAGTGAACTTATAGCAGTTCCCTCTATCACCATATAAAATGTCAGGGTAATATCGGTAATAGTTTCGGAGATAATGAATGCTGGTGAAATATTTCGCACAGCCGCCATGTTGGATTGGTGAGTCGTAACAAAATTTGAAGGGCACGGTCGAGTCGCCGGGAATAGTGCTATGAACTTTCCGAGTTTCATTGAAATCGCTCCTGCCGTTTAGATTTTATTAGGGGGGGACACACACACGAATCACGCACACACACACACACACACACGCACACACACACGGACAAAAGGTGATCTCATAAGCCTATTTTTTCAAAATTGAAAATAGGCTAAAAAGGCAAAAAGGGACAAATATAATCAAACATTTTCCGTCCTACAATGACCTAAAATGAACATGTATTATGTTTGGCCTCGTTTTAGGACACTCCAGAGAAAAGGATTTTTCCTCAGCTTGCTATACCTATCTCCTAAATGACACTCTTAGGCCTATGCACCTCTACTAATTACGAACTAATTTTATAATATACTGTAATTACTATCATAAATCAATAACAACTATCAAATTCAACCAAGTTCTGTTTTAGATACTAGCTCTTAAGCCCAGCATTGTTCGAGATCACAATTGGATATTAGGATATCGTACCTTTGCTCGCTGTGTCGTGTTGTAAGCAACTCGGAGGAAGGTCGTTGTTATAATGAGCAATATTATTGCCACTCAAGGTCCTTGTGCGTGCTTTTTAACTGATGAAAAATTGTGTTGAAATTGTTAAGTAGGTGGATACGACGGCTCTGTGCTGCTTGTAGCTTATAATAGATTAATCCTGAAATGTCGCTAATATAACTGAATATTTAAGGAGCCTATTTTCAGCTCGGTATGCATTATTAACCGAACCATTACATTTTAAGGGCCAATACATTTCTTTTTCTTCATTGTATTAGTCTTGCGTGTTTTGTTGATCAGCAACATTTCATGAGGATAATGGTAGCCTGCAGATAAACTCCTATAATCCCAGCTTCATAATAATATATGCATTTGATGAGGAGAATAATGAATACCAAAATGAAAAAATCCACAGCCTGTTTCCAGTCGACCGACCGGGTCAGGGAATGAAATGAATGGAGCCCCCATCTAGAGGCGAAGATACGAACTGTGCCGGCTTCCGAAGCAAGTCACACTCCCCTGGGGCAATGAATTAAACGAATGACTGATGAAATGAAATGATAGTGGAGAGTGTTGCTGGAATTAAATTTGTGACAGGGAAAACCAAAGTACCCGGTGAAAAACCTGTCGGCCTCCACTTTGTCCAGCACAAATCTCACATGGAGTGACCGGGATTTGAACCCAAACCCCAGCGATGAGAGGCCGGCTTGCTGCTGTCTAAGCCAAGGTACAGTAGAACTCCATTTATCTGGACTAATTTGGGGCTGGACTCGATCTGGATAGTCAAATATCTGGATAATTAGGTAAATCATGAAAAAGTAATTTCTTTACAAAAAAAAAAAAAAAAAGGCAGCACAGTTGGAACTTAAAGCGACTTGGGAATGAAGATTTTAGGATAACAAATGATAAAGAATCAAAAGAAGAGATTAAAACAATCAAACTTTAATTTCATTTAAATCCATAGAACAAGTTTCATTTTAAAAACAAGTGTTTGCCGACTCTTTCCAGGTTTGTCTTACTACTTTGTGCTTTTTAATTTTGTTATTCCACTTTTGAAATTTTTGTGTATTAACCAAACGCCTCTTACGTGTTGGCGGCATGGTGACACACACTAAACTGACAAGTTATAGTCACCAAGCGTTTGACCACATCCTTTGTCGTATATAGTTCACTAAATCTATCACTACGAACGCTAGTGTTGACTCATACATGGTCTAATCAAAATCGAAATATCTACTTCCGTTTTGACGACGAGTCATACATACCAACAGTTAGACCACTTCCTTTGTGGCCTAAATCCATCACTACAAGCAAATCAAAATTGAAATATCCACAAGGACATCTGCCCGGCATTCCGGGAGACCATAAAGATCCAGAATGTTATAAAGGTGCATTGTTTGTTCTAGAGTACATTCAGTATACATTATGATACACCCTCTGTCTGAAAAGTTCGGTGAATGGGTCTATATTACGAACGGATTGTTGGCTTACCTGAAACAGCCCTTCCCACCATTGGCTTTCTTTCAATATCTTTGCATTACAGCCTCTTGAGGGAAGGTCTGCAGGGTTCAAAATTCCGGGAACATGACGCCAGTCAGTAGGATGGCTATGCAGCTTGATCTCTCGTACTCGGTTGCCAACGAACGTGTTCCAATCTCCTTCCCTGTGTAACCATGCTAGCACAACCGTTGAATCACTCCAGTAGTAGGTCTTACAGTCTGAAAGATCCAAACTCTTCTTAACGTGGTAGGCAAGACGAGATGCTATGACTGCTGTTAGGAACTCCAGTCTGGGAATTGTCAATTGTTTTACGGGTGCCACTCTTGCTTTACATGCCACAAGGCGAACTGAAACCTTTCCAGCAAACTCTGCCCGCAGGAAGACACAAGCGGCAAATGGCAATTTACTGGCATCGCAAAACACATGAAAAGTCTTTTCACAGTCCATGAAGGGTTCTAAAGACAGTCTTCTGGGAATCTGGCAGTTACCTAAATGATGCAAATGTTTTAACCATGCAGAAAATTGCTGGGTTATTTCTTCGGGTAATTGAACATCTCAACCACATCTCAATTTCCACGTATGTTGTAGGAGCAGTTTTGGAATGAGTGTAGTGGGACTGGTATAACCCACGGGGTCAAATATACTCTGGGTTATAGACAGCAGAATTCTCTTCGTAATGGATTCTCCTGTTAATTTAAGTCCACTGACATCACAAAACAAAAGATCATTTACAATGTCCCATGATACGCCTAAAATTGGAACAATTTCTTTGCCTTTCTCAACCACATTGCCAAACAAAGGAGCAGTTACCCACCCTGTAAGCTCAAACTGTCCAGATGCCATCAACTGAGTGGATTCCAAAACAAATTTATTAACTGATTCTTCAGTTTCAAGGCTAGTAATGCAATTATCTACATAGAACGATTGCTTCAAAATATTTGCTGTCTGTATCATATCTTCTGGAGCCTGATTTAGATGATGGTTGATGGTAGCTCCTAGCAAGAAAGGACTCGAAGACACACCAAATACTACACGTCGATGTCTGAATGTGATCCTTTCTTGTGCATCAGCACTGCTCCACCACAGGAATTTCAGGAAATCACTATCCTTCGATGATAGGCTTATTTGTAAAAATGCCTTCTTGATGTCAGCAGTAATACCAATGGCACATTTCCTGAATTGCAACAGTAGCTTTGGAACCAACTCGATTAGATTCGGACTTTTACACAGTCATTCAATGATGTTCCTTTGTGGTCCTTAGCTGAAGCATCAAAAACCGGGCATATTTTTGTGGTCTGACTAGTTGCCTTGATGACAGCCCTATGTGGCAAGTTGTACCCTCTAGCTTCATTTTCAGGAACTACCGTATATAGCCGAATGTAAGACGAGGTTTTTTCCCACTTTTTGTGTTATAAAAATTTGGGGTTGTCTTATATTCAGGGTATTAATTTTTTTTTTTTTAATTGTTATTATTATTTGCAAAGTAGTATGTGGTGTTGGCATCTTGTAACTCGCAACAAATCAATGCGTTAATGAAGATTAAAATATGGTTTGTTATGTTTAATTACCATGCATATACGAATTGCGTACGTTTTGAGGTTAGGATTTTCGCATGCACGTCATTTTAAGCGGATAAATTATATGTTCGAAAGCATACGGAAATATGTTTTAAAACAATCTTTACAAGAACAACCAGTCAGTTTTACGAGCAGTAATTGAGTGATCAACGTATCTTAATTTAATAACGTCTCCCATTCTTGAACAAAGAAATTATAGAGTATGTCTTGGAAAAAGCGGGCAGAGGGATTTCCGATAACACGAGACGTTATAAAAATGAAAGCACGACCTTAAGGGCATATATTGTGCAAGTTATGAGTTAGCGAGTATTTTTTTGAAAATATCTGTAAGAGGCAGTTGATAACTAGGCCTCGTCTTATATTCGGGGTCGTCTTACATTTGGGTATGTACGGTATCTCTTTGATGCCAGATTGGAGCCAGTCTTGAAACACTCCATGATATTCTTTTAATTTCCCAGAAGCACGCAGGCGGTTTGTCACTCCGATAAGTCTCTTTTCTGCCAAAGCTTTGTTATCCAGGAGTTCGGGATGACCTTCCCTCCACGGCAAGCACACCTCATATCTGTTTTCTTCATTAAACTTCACAGTTTGGTTGAAAAACTGAAGGGTATCAGTATTCAAATCTTCTGTCTTCTTCACGGCCTCCGATTCATTAATACCTGTAACCTCCAACTTCCATAAATCTGACAAATCCAAGTTATAGTTGTAGGTTATGGCAGCTAGAGAATCATTTGCAGTCATTCTGGGGCCCTGAATCGTCCAACCTAATCGTGTTTCAATTGCTACCAGAGCATCATCCAAATGTACACATGAACCAGTTAAGAATGATCTGAAATGTCTGCTCCTATCAGCAATCCTATATCAGGTGGATTCCTCCCTGTGTCAGACAGAATTATTCTTTTCTCATTGAGTTTGGGGTACAGGTTTTGTCTTTCAACTCTTGGTACATAACCACAAATTTTGCCCTGTTCTAATACACTTATAGATCCTTGATATTCACCATTTACACTTTTCAAAATAATGTCATAGAGGTTGTGTTGCTTTTGACTGGTTTCAACTCTCCCAAAAAGACTGTGGCTCAACATTTCCTTCCCAGATGGTTTTATATTTAGTTCTCTCACATCTGTAGAAATATAGGATCTTTGAGCACCGCTGTCATAAAGTGCACGTACTAGTTTAACCTTACCATTATGGACAATATTAACCATTACTGTTTGCAAAAGAGTGTACCCTGACTTCTGTGATAAGAGAGCTTGTGACTCCGCACTCTTTAGGCCTACTTCAACACTTTCAGTTTTCGTACTCTGGATGGGTAATTCTGGACACACAACTGTCACATGGCGCCTAAAACAGACAAGACATTTGACGAAGTTCCGGCACCTCTTAGCACCGTGACCAGCTTTTAAACATACAAAACAACAATTCCTTTTCTTGAGCAAATTCCTTTTTTCATCCAACGACATCATTCTTCCTTTAAAGCACTCTGTAGCCGCATGAGAAGTTCTATCACACCACACACATTTTGTATCAGAGCTTTGTTGTTTAGAACTCCCTGAATATATGCACGCTGCAGTAGGTAATCTGCTTGTTTTACCATTGTCAATACTATCACTAGCGACACCCCTATTACTAGAAATACCACTGGGAGCCAACTGAAGGCGCTCTTCACTTTCGACCTCAAGTTTCAAGAACTCCAGCAGATTAGCTAGACGGTCACTAGGATCATGAATGTCAGCTCTATTTACCGTACGTGCCCTTTCCCATGCTCTTAGGATATCATCAGGTAAAGCTGACTCAACCAACGGATACAACATGGCAGCATACTTCTCCCTCGTTACTCCTAGGGTCTCTAAGGCGCTAAGTTGAGTTTCTAATCTGTCATACAGTTTTGCTAAAGATATAACATCATGTGTCATCACCAAATCAAGTAATTTGCGAACGTATATCTCCATTAGTAGTTCATCACGAGTAAACCTTGATTTCAGCTGTTTGATGGCTTTACCATAGTTAGGGCTTGAAGGGGGAAAGCTTTCAACAATTTCCCTAGCACTGGATCCCGGCACTGTTGCTTGTATTAAGCATTGGAACATGTCCTCATCAGCAATTGTTTCGTCATCATTAATCTTGCGAAACTGTCCCCAGAAACCTAACCAATTTCTCACATTACCATCAAACGCCTTCAGTTCCAATTTAGGTAATCGTAAGTTCCTTTTATGCGAAGATGAAAATTTGCTTCACTTCCACTTTCTGATACGACATTCCCTCGATCAAGAAGTACATTCTCATACCTGGTTTTGGCTGCTATCCATTCTTCTTTATATGCTTCGGAGGCTTCGTACTCCTTTTCACAAATTTGTTCATCGAAATCTTCTGCCGTAAACCATAGATCCCGTATATTGTCTTCTATCATGAAGAGACGCGTTGCTTTGTCCTCTAGAATTTTGAATGCAGTTGCTACGTCGTCTGGCACGCGCGGATCTACGTCCAATTTCTGTTTAAACACGTTCAATGATTTCGTGTATAAACGTCGCACTAAACCTCGTTCCCGTTTTAATTTTTCCATTTTTCCTAATCTTGTCAAGGTTGCCAGATATTAATAAAACGCTTAGTCAAACTCAATAGTTGAATGCAACGTGACGAAGCGCCATCACATGGATAACACACAGACCGGAAAAAAAAGGACAAACAAACACCATCTGGTTAAGAAACTTAGAACAGCTACTTAACCAAATTTAATATTCACTGAAAGATTTTGTTTTACATTCGCTGCGGATTGATTTCAGAATGATAAAGAAGAGTACAGTACTTTACAACTAGTGTAATAACTAGAGCCCGGATATTTAGGCATTAATAGGATAGGCTGCAACTCAATATGAGCAGTTTAGTGCAGGTGTGGTGTTGAAAAGAAGTTCCATGTAGAAAAATTGCATGTTTAGCCGTAACACACACAAATTTAATGGAGTACGCTAAGAATTCTTAGAATTTGAAAATAAAAATTTCTAGGAGTAGGCCTAATGAATTTATATTCAAAATTCCTGAATTACTCTGACCTGAAGCGAAGGTTCAGTTTAAATGGAGTCCTGTGCGTTGTTTTTTTTCAAATTATGGAACGTTGAGAAAAGAGCAAATGAGGTGCCTAGAATCATAACCCGCCAAATCCATTCCTTTACTTTTTCGGCAAAGTGGCAAAAACTGTCACAAACGAACCAATACCCAAAACAAAATATTTTTTTCACTAAAAAATGAATGAATTATTTTTAAAAACAGTGACGAAGTACGAAGCTGATCCCCGATATAGTTAAAAATGTATGTAGAAAAATATAAAGCAATAATTCGGATTTGTCGGGGTTTGTTATTTGGATTTGGCAGGTTTTGATACCAATGAGCCCTAATACATTTGAAGTTGCGAAGAGATTGTAGAAACTGCGGTAAGCTTTATTCAGAAATTAATATTTGAATGAAAGTTAACTAAATATAGGTTATAAAATAAAAATAAAACGTATAATTTTTGTGTTTTGTTGTTGTTGTTGTTATTGTTGTTTTAAGGGGCGGTTGTGTTTTATTAGAATAAACAGAAAAAGAATAAAACTCATATTACTCATTCAAGATTTGATTGCCGCTGAGTGTGGCTGTGCCAGCGTTTATGTTTATTGTAGCATGAGCTCTGCGGGGCGAAGCGGAGGACACAGCGGGGACAGAGTGCAATCTGCACATACGTCACGCTGCATTGCGTCAGATAAGCGTCACAGGATCTCATGTCACCATGGACAGTTAAATCCAAAACTGGAGCTGAGTCATATCCTACCTGTCAACGAAGCAAGCTGACGTGTGACACAATTACATGAAGAGTAGTTCCCATCTCCACCGCCGGCAATCAATTCCTGAAAGGGTAACAATACTGTACAGTAAATAACCCCTGGCACTACAGCCCGTGAAGGGCCTAATCCCCAGCCATTTGGCCTGCAGATATTGGGGTGCCGCATGACCAGCACATCGGGTCCCCTCGGCCGTTAATCTTGGTTTTCGTGATCGGGGCGCTGCCTCAATGTCAGTTACTCAATTGTCCTCACGAGGCTGAGTGCACTTCGTTCCAGCCCTCACGTCAGTTTCCAAAAACCCTGACGGAGCCGGGAATCGAACCCGGGGCCTCCGGGTGAGAGGCAGGCGTGCTACCCCAACACCACGGGGCCGGCAATACTGTAGCCTACAGTACTGAACAATAATAATAAGGAAAAAAATCAAATTAAATGCATATTCAATTACTATGGTCCAGGCCTTGAGAGACAAAACTATCGTCATTCAACTATTAAATCACATTCTTTACTGGAAGTTATAGCCACAAAATTTCTGTTTCTACCTCATCCTCAATAGTAGTTTCTCAATCATCATCATTCTCTTCGTGTTCGCCACGACTTTGCAGATTGCAATACTGCAGCTCTACATTTTCCCTCCATCTTTCTCCAGAATGCTTCGAAAGCAGTCTCGAAACATCTTTCACTTCTTGTGCCTGAGAGACAATCCCTCTGTTTATGGCTTCTGGCTTTACGTGAGTCATATCAAAATCAGGTTTCGTGACACGTTTGTGTTCGCAAATGTCAGTTCTGTGGAAAACATCAGCCAGACCAGAATGTTATTGTTCTTCTCGTTCTTTGTCAAAATTATCCAAAACAAATTATTATCAGAAAGTACAACATAAACCATTCTAATCACGTCAGGCAGGGGTACATTCTCCGACTAATGCACGTAGGTAAAGAGTACACACTTCGCAAAGCATCATGGAAGGTAAGATGGCGGATCTGGGTGCTCCTATTGGCTGATGTGGATGTGGCGGGTGACCAAAAATGGCGAAACGGTCGTTGGACTTGGCGGATATTGCAACTAAGCCTCAACTTTGACTTCGTTTTACAGTAGGATGTAGCGGGTTTTGTAACAAAATAATAGTTTTAATGAATTTAGCGCAGCAAAAGCTATATGAAACAATGCTTAACTCAATTTTCATAAAATATGGATTTGGCGGGTTTTGATTCTAGACGCCTCAAATATTAAAAGTTGCTGAATTGAATGTTCCTTTCTTTAGACTTGAAATATTACTTTATGAGATCTTCGAAATAACGTTGCTAATATACTTCAAATTTTAATTTATTTCCAAGTGAAAGAAATGTTTCATTTTTAATTACAGTGGAACGTGGCTAATTTGAACTTCCATAATTCGAAATCTTCTTTAATTCGAATTTTTCTCTTGGTCCCTAGCATTTTATATACAGTCAATGCTAAGAAATCGTGGTTAATTCGAATTATATTTTGGATAATTCGAAGTTTTTAGTATAAAAAGTCGATCGGAAGCCAAACAGTTGGGACAATTCCCCAAAAAAAACTGTTCCGAGTGCAGCCCCAAGCAACAAACAACATCACAGAACTTACGCGGCTTGTTTAAAGTAGGTATGACGTAAGTAGTTCTGTTTTCCGTTCCTTACATTTGTTAGGTTCTTTTGTGATGGCAGAGAGACTTAATTGTAGGAAACAGGTAAAAATCTCAAACTATTTTGAAAAACAGTAGATTTCTCTAAGACTTAACTAGATTGCTGGATTACTACTGTCGTTAAATAGGTGAATAGTACATTTTGGTTTTCTTTTTCATTTGAAACTGTTGAGGTTATTCACGATACTGTCTTCACAAAGTGATGCTGTCTGTTAATCTGCTTTGTTGAACGTAAATCATTATGTAAACGTAATACAATATATTTATTGGATAACTAATTTAGGAATTTACAATTCACACAGAATAAAACCAGAAAAATCAGGGAAACTAAGGAACAGTTCAACAACCAACAGCATTCCAAAGGACAATTTTCTCCACCCGTCGAAAATCTATCAAGCGTCAATTTCGATCGTGAAGAACTCGAAATACTAGGCTGGGGACCAAAACATAACTGGGAAGTTGAAATTAACGATAAGACACTTACAAATTTAGTAGCGGAAACAGAAACTGCTATACGAAGACTCCCAATTGATAAGCAGAAGGAAGTTAGATTCACGGCAAATAAGGAAATCCAAAAAATAATCAGCTCTAATACTAACCAGAAACCGAACCTAAATCATCTTAAAAAATTAAAAAGAAAAATCAATAGTAACGATATAATTGTCACAAAAGCGGACAAAGGGAACACGGTCGTGCTGATGGATAGGGAGGTATATGTTAATAACACTCATGACTTCCTTAAAAACTCTAAATTTGATGAAGTCAAAAAAGACCCCACCCAGTCCATACAAAGAAAATTGAAAAGCATTCTGAAAAACTCTATGTTTATCATCAGCGATAAACAAACAAATAATCTAATCAACATGAACCCGGGATTACCCACCTTGAGAGCCCTACCCAAGATCCATAAAGAAGGTGCACCCATAAGACCCGTAATCAATTTTAGAAACAGCCCTCTCTACAGAACCGCTAAATTTTGCCAACAATTTCTTGAAAAACATTTCACCTACAAAGCTAACAAATCCCTGAAGAACACACTCCACTTCTGCGATGAAACGATGAAACTTAAATTAATGAGCAACCACTCCTTACACAGTGTAGATGTGAAGGGCATGTGTACAAACATTCCTATCAAACCTTCGCTCAAGGTCATTGAACAAAACCTGTCTAGCAGTTGCTCGTTATCAAAAGTAGAAATCAGTGAATTTATGACAATACTTGAGTTCACACTTATAAATAATTTTTTCACCTTTAATAATAAAATCTTTAAGCAAAAAGAGGGACTGTCAATGGGTTCCCCGCTCTCTGGCATAGTAGCCAATATATACTTAGATCACCTAGAGCAGGGGTCTCCAAACTACGGCCCAAGGGCCACATCCGGCCCGCGGACAGATTTTGTCCGGCCCGCGGAGAGCTAGCATACTTGAAAACTCCTTTTAGAGAACATATTTTTTTATAGCAAATTAAATTTAGTTTACTGAAGTATTCTAATTTTATGTTGAATAATTATTAATATGACATCTACATTGATATGGTCATGGGCTAACTACTCATAACATTGTTGTAGGCTTATTGTTATTGTTTTTGTGATAAGTTGGATAAAGAAACACAGAATTGTAATGAGTAAAGACATGTATAACATGCAGACATATGAAATACTAATGAGATTTATGTAATTGAGATTTTCCACTGACAATAGTTTGTAGTTGTGGACTAATTTTACTTGTACCAATTATTAAAAGAGATTTAAGATGCTCATCAGTTAATTTAGATCTGTAAACATTTTTTGTGTACTTCATTTTGGAGAAGGTCTTCTCACACAAATAAGTAGTACCAAAAACAGAAAACAGCCCAGAGCAAATTATCAAATTGTGTCAGTGGAAGACTCTTATAAAATTCCAACAAAGATGAGTTTTGATATTTGTTCTTAATTATATCACTGCACTGTAGTTCAATCATTTCCATTTGAAGTTCCGGGGCTAGGGTTTCAATGTCAGTATCAAAAGGATCCTGAAAAATCTTAATTTGATTCGCAAAGGCATCGAAGTCCAAGAAACGAGTATCAAAATTTATTTTCAAAGCACTCAAAGTTTCGATTGCAAAATCGATAGGAAACTCAGTCTCAGTGGTGTGGCTGAATATTTCACATGTTTTAAAATGTGAAAAACATTTACTTCGTAGTTGTGATTGAAACAGTATCAATTTCTTCCGGAATGATTTGATATTGGTGTATAAATCAGGAAGATGCTGGTTTTCTCCTTGCAATCTCAAATGCAGTTCGTTCACATGTTTTGTCAAATCAACATAGAATGCTAACTTCCACAGCCATGCGTTGTTTTGTAATTCAGTAAGAGGGCGATGCTTTTCATTCAAAAAAATTTCGATCACTGCTCGAAGTTCAAAAAAGCGCTGAAGGACTTTCCCACAACTAAGCCAACGTACGGCAGTATGATAAGGTAAGTCATTTTCTCCAATCTCTTCAATAAATTGTCGGAATTTTCAGTGATTCAGCCCAAAAGATCTCATAAAATTAACAGTTGATATGACTGGTTTCAGAACTTCAGACATATCCAAACATTTTCCGCACAAAGACTGTTGATGAATGATACAATGTAAGACTAATGGTTTTGAACCACCGTCATTTTCTACAGCCTTTGACACAAGAGCGACCACTCCTTTATCTTTCCCACTCATGTTTTTGCCTCCATCAGTTGTAATACATTTCAAGTTTTTCCATCGAAGGTTCTTTTGATTAATGGCCATTTCAACTCCTTTAAAAATATCTGTGCCAGTAGTTGTGCCATGAATACTATACATATCAAGAAGTTCTTCATGCACTTCATAGCTTTTATCTACTCCTCGAATATAAATCAACACCTGAGCAGTATCTGACACATCCGTTGACTCATCCAAGGCCTAAGAAAACCACTCAACATCTCCACTTTTGTCGAACAGTTGAGAGGAAATATTTTCAGCGATGTTTTCTACCCTTCGAGCCACAGTGTTTGCTGACATACTGACAGTTTTTAATAAATTTACCTTTTCAGGGCACATTTTTTAGGCTGCTGCAATTTTGCATTCATTGATCATTTCTCCATCGGTGAATGGTTTTCCACGTTTTGCAATTTCAAGAGCCACACGACAGCTGGCACGAGTTGCAGCCTCTTGTTCGGTTTTGAGTTTTGTAAATGAAGATTGCTGCGATTTCAATCCGCGCTTCATAGCTTCGAATTTTTCTGTCCGCAAACTTCCTGTATATTTTGAGTAATTTTGAAAATGTTTTCTTTCATAATGACGATTAATGTTATATTCCTTGAAAACGGCTATGCTTTCATTGCAAATCAAACATAGCGCCTTGTTACTGGACTCAATTACGAAATACTGAATGTTCCACTCATCTTTGAATTTTCTGCATTCACTATCAATTTTTCGCTTCTTTTCCATACTACTAAATCACACACAAAAGCAGCAATTCAAATCAAAATACTGTTACAAAGATGTCTTAAACTTAAACACGCACAAACACGTTTTAAGAGGTACGCACTATTTTATTTCACAACAGTGTCATAGGAACTGACTTGTGGTTGTGCAACTAGCCTTCTTATATATTCCAATTACTGCCATCTAGAAGTGAGTGGAAGACACCAGAACTCTCTCGAACCAACGAGATTACTCTGTACGTGCTATTAGCGCCATCTGTTAGCGATAGAAGGTACTACCTATTTCCGCTTGTGTCCACTAGATGTCGTGTCACGTTACTCCTCATGGCTCGTACTCTACGACTAATCTAGAAATTACAGATAATGACAGGAAAATTAATAATATGCAGTGTTGCCGTTTTGCGGACTTTAGTCCGATTTGCAGCCTTTTTTCAACGTTGCGTACTTTTTCGGACTTTTTTTTCATCAGTGGACTATTTCACTTTTTACCACCGGCAACAATGATAATATGGTTTTGGCCCTCGGAACTTACTGGAGTAATCAGTATGGCCCTAAGGCTGGAAAGTTTGGAGACCCCTGACCTAGAGCATGAAGAAATCATAAACAAAATTGATGGGATATTCTTTTGGGCAAGATACGTGGACGATGTATTTGTAATATTAGATGAGACGACCCTGAACATAGAAGGATTGGTACACAAATTAAATAGTCTGGATAAAAATATACAATTCACGGCAGAATCAGCGGTAAACAATAAAATAAACTTTCTTGACATCACAGTCAGTCGGATTAATAATAGATTAACATATAAAATTTTCAGAAAGCCAACCCAAACACATACAACCATAAGGCAGGACTCTAATCACCCAGGTAATCAAAAGAAAACCGCATTTTTGAGCATGATCAACAGAGCCTTCTCCCTTCCTCTAGACCAAGCAAACCTAAATGAAGAGCTAAAAATCATTAAGCAAGTTGCTAAAATAAACGGATTCGCACCACAGATAGTTAACAACATCATTAATAATATTAAAAATAAACCGGTCACCCACCTAACGCCAGAGCAAAAAGAGCCTCCCAAGTACGCAGTCTTCACGTACTTTAACAACAAATCTTACAGCATTTCCAATATTTTTAAGAAACGCGGTCTAAAAATAGCCTACAAAACAACTAATACAAATAAAGATATTTTATTTAACACCAACAAATTGAACCACACGAACAAGTTTAATAAATCAGGCATATACAAATTGAAATGCACCAAATGCGAAAATAATTATTATGGACAAACCGGTAGGTCATTTGCTACAAGATATGGTGAACATTTTAACGCTCTAAAATACAATAAATTCTCCGTATGGCCAACCACATGAAGGACAGTAAACATGAATTCACTGACATCAACAAAGACATGAGCATCCTGCATCTTGCTAAGAAAGGTATCACAATGAACATATTGGAAGAAATCGAAATAGATTTTGCCCAAAGAACAGACCCCCTAACCAATATCAATGAGATCAACTTTGAAAATAACAATGTACTCTTTGAGACCTTAACTAATTACAGAGTTAAATACAAACCACCTTAATTTTATAATTTAATCGAGGATCTACAAATCCACTCATTCCACCCCTCAAACCCTTACCCCCATCCCGCTCCTGTCCTCCAAAATTGCCAGTATACTTCCCCTCCCCCCACCCCTCTCGACTGAAGCCTCGCCCGCTTCCCCCAAGCTATTCCATACCAGTACTGCATAGTCTCCGTATGCCTCAGCATGGCCCGATTTCTCGCTGCCGCAACTACACCGTAAGTTCACCACACTCCCTTTTTATATATTTTTCCACTTTTTCTTTGTTTAGCTTTCCATTTTTTCGGTTTTAATACTTACCATAGTTCACACAGGGATTTCTTTTCCAGTTATGTATGGTCACCTCTTGCTGGATTTCGGAAGTTATTATCGGAAGCAGGACATTGGAAACCAAAACAGTGCACCAAGCCTTTTTCTAAGATTTTTATTGAACTTTCATTATGACAGTGTTTTAAAAAACCTTTTTAAAGTGTTATTTTAATCATCTGTGTGTTATTTTAATAACTATTTTAATGTCATTGAGTGTTACCAATAATCGTAGGCTGATGATGGTGTCAATGTTACTAGACACCGAAACAAGTCCCAACATACGTAAAGACAAGTGATTATGTCACGATAAAATCTCTAATAAAACAAGTATTGACTAGGCGGAACCATAAAAACTTGGTTTATTATTCTTTAATCTGTGTTAAGAGGGGCAGATGACCTCGTAGTTCCGCCCCTTAAAACAACAATAACTAACTAACATGTACAGTTTTTTTTCTGGTTTTGGGAATAATGATCATTAATATTAAGTGCAACCGTGTTGACCGCCTGAAAGACATCGAAAATTTCGTTTACTAAGGCAACACTGAAATATGGGTTCCAACACGATATGGACTTGGAACTTATGTTAGCTTAACAAAATAATGATACTTTACAAGTCATCCTTGTAATCTCTGCAAATAATAACAAGTAGTTCCGTGAAGAACTATACAGCCTATTTTCATATATCCTACTTATATTAATTGCCACTATCAACATACACAATTTCAGTTTGATTGCTGTAATAGATTCGTAGATATTGAGAACCGACTAAATATTTCGGATGGTCGCCATGTGGGATTTTATATATGTAGGTCCTAGAGTTATGTACTGTTACATGCAGATTATTGTGAACGTGTAGTATTCAAACTTCAATCGCATAATTAGGACACAAGAAAAATCAAGGAGATTTAAAAATTTTTCACAGCTGCCATCTTGAGGTTATGGAAACAATTGAAATAAATTAGATGCCAGTGGATTAACATTCGGATAAAGATTTACTGTACCAAGTTTCACTGCACGCGGATGGTTAAATTGCGAGAAACGTCCATGTGAATATTTATAATTCGTGTCACCGCCATGTTGGATTTGTGATCACCAGGTTATTTAAAGTCCTATAGGTGAACTTAAGTTCATAGCCCCTATGAACATTAAAAAAAGCAGTTTGATTGCTAAAATAGATTCGTAGATATTCAGTATCGTCTAAATATTTCGGATGGTCGCCATGTTGGATTGTTAAATGTATAGGCCATAGAGTCATGTACCATTAAAGGAAAATTATTGCGTAGGTTCATTATTCAAACTTTCACTTCGATCGCATGACTACATCACAAGAAATAAAAACTTAATTTTAAAATTCGCACTGCCGCCATCTTGAGGTTATGTGAACAATTGAACTAAATTAGATACCAGTGGATTACAATGTGTATAAATATTTCCTGTACCAGGTCTCAGTGCGCTTGGAACATTAAATCGCGAGAAAGGTCTATTTAAAATGTACAAATTCGCTTGGCCGCCATGTTCGTTTTGTAGTTAACCGGTTTTTGAAAATCTTATAGATGGACTTCCAGTAGTGCCCTTTATCTCCGTAAAAAATTTTAGGGAGATACCGCTAATAGTTTCAGAGATATAGAATGCCAGTGAAATATTTCGCACATCCGCCATCTTGTGATTATGTAAACAATTGAACGAAGTTAGATGTCGGTGCATTACAATATATATAAACATATACTGTACCAAGTTTCATTGCGTTTGGTTGGTCAAATCGCGAGAAACGTCTATTTAAAAGTCGCAAATTAGCTTGGCCGCCATGTTGGTTTTGTAGTTACCAGGTTTTCAAAAGTCACATAAGTGAACTTATAGTAGTTCCCTCTATCACCATAGAAAATGTCAGAGTAATATCGGTAATAGTTTCGGAGTTATTGAATGCTGGTGAAATATTTCGCACAGCCGCCATGTTGGATTGGTGAGTCGTAACAAAATTTGAAGGGCACGGTCGAGGTCGCCGGGAATAGTGCTATGAACTTTCCGAGTTTCATTGAAATCGCTCCTGCCGTTTAGATTTTATTAGGGGGGGACACACACACGAATCACACACACACACACGCACACACACACGGACAAAAGGTGATCTCATAAGCCTATTTTTTCAAAATTGAAAATAGGCTAAAAATATTTCCCATCCAATATAGGCCTGTTCGTTTTGAACGGTAGAAAGTTATCAACCTTTATTAAGGCAACACTGAAAAATGTTCATTTTGTTCTAGCCTACTTACTCGGAGTCGTCAGATTCAATGTCCCTAGAAGTTCAGTTTTTAAAATTCTCCCTTTTCTATGGTCAAATAACACATGAATGTTCCCTATTTTTAGCCTATTTTCAATTTTGAAAAAATAGGCTTATGAGATCACCTTTTGTCCGTGTGTGTGTGCGTGTGTGTGTGTGTGTGTGATTCGTGTGTGTGTCCCCCCCTAATAAAATCTAAATGGCAGGAGCGATTTCAATGAAACTCGGAAAGTTCATAGCACTATTCCCGGCGACCTCGACCGTGCCCTTCAAATTTTGTTATAATTCACCAATCCAACATGGCGGCTGTGCGAAATATTTCACCAGCATTCAATATCTCCGAAACTATTACAGATATTACCCTGACATTTTCTATGGTGATAGAGGGGACTACTATAAGTTCACTTATGTGACTTTTAAAAACATGGTAACTACAAAACCAACATGGCGGCCAAGCGAATTTGCGACTTTTAAATAGACGTTTCTCGCGATTTGACCAACCAAACGCAATGAAACTTGGTACAGTATATGTTTATATACATTGTAATGAACCGACATATAACTTCGTTCAATTGTTTACATAATCACAAGATGGCGGATGTGCGAAATATTTCACCGGCATTCTATATCTCTGAAACTATTAGCGGTATCTCCCTAAAATTTTGAACGGAGATAAAGGGCACTACTGGAAGTCCATCTATAAGATTTTCAAAAACCGGTTAACTACAAAACGAACATGGCGGCTAAGCGAATTTGAACATTTTAAATAGACCTTTCTCGCGATTTAATGTTCCAAGCGCACTGAAACCTGGTACAGGAAATATTTATACACATTGTAATCCACTGGTATCTAATTTAGTTCAATTGTTTACATAACCTTAAGATGGCGGCAGTGCGAATTTTAAAATTAAGTTTTTATTTCTTGTGATGTAGTCATGCGATCGAAGTGAAAGTTTGAATAATGAACCTACGCAATAATTTTCCTTTAATGGTACATGACTATGGCCTATACATTTAACAATCCAACATGGCGACCATCCGAAATATTTAGACGATACTGAATATCTACGAATCTATTTTAGCAATCAAACTGCTTTTTTTAATGTTCATAGGGGCTATGAACTTAAGTTCACCTATAGGACTTTAAATAACCTGGTGATCACAAATCCAACATGGCGGTGACGCGAATTATAAATATTCACATGGACGTTTCTCGCAATTTAACCATCCGCGTGCAGTGAAACTTGGTACAGTAAATCTTTATCCGAATGTTAATCCACTGGCATCTAATTTATTTCAATTGTTTCCATAACCTCAAGATGGCAGCTGTGAAAATTTTTAAATCTCCTTGTTTTTTTCTTGTGTCCTAATTATGCGATTGAAGTCTGAATGCTACACGTACACAATAATCTGCATGTAACAGTACATAACTCTAGGACCTACATATTGAACCCTTATTGATCTTCGATAAATAAGTATTCATATTTATTATTATTATTACTACGGCCCAGGCAGCACATAAGGAAGTCGACTTGGATATTAGGGAGGCCAGTATTTCGTAATGGTTGCAGCAGAAGCTGAGTTGGTAGCTATTCCTGGGGACGGCCAGAATTAGTCGAGTTCAAGGCCAAATTGTGCAACTACTGTACCAAAATTGGAGACATAAAGGAAGAATCACGAGGTCCTCTCAACGAACATACGATTGAATCAGCCAATCGCAAGAGACCAAGCCGTGACCACGAGGTGGACGGCGTCAGTAGTAAAAAGCGCGCGGAAGTGTGTATCTAAGGAACCGCCGAACGGATTAATCTCCGCTCGAGTAATTTGAGACGTTGGATTTATTTGGAGAAGAATGACACTAGCCCCATCTCTGTGAGACAAAAACTCTGGAAGTTTTTATCCGACTCCGCCCCACTCCACCGCCCTTGTCAGTTTCTCATAAATAGTTTGGCATGACGCCAATCTAAGTACTCAGTTGTGGAGCCTTCAGAGGCATACTCCACGCCAGTTTGAAGTGTGATTTTTTTTAACGCTCTAAAATCAGTGAAGCTAATTTTATTTTCTGAGCTCTGGGGAGCTAAAGTCGCAGCGTTTGCAGGATCGAATTTTAAAAGTTATAATACATTCTGTTCTAAAATCAACTAAATTGTGTGATCTAAATATTTCACGCCAGCGCGTGATAAACTGTAACATTCTTTTAAAGACGACGAGTTCAACTTTAAGGGGGAAGTATCGTATCACCCTCATTAGCGCTTACCAGAACCGAAGTCCATAAGACGGGACGGAAATACCGGACGAGATAGCGACTGCGAGTGCAGCCAGGATTTTGAACTTGTTAACGAGCCAGTGGCGCGGACTCGAGATGTATATTTTATGTATAAATTATGTGTATTGTATGTGTGTTTTTATAGTGCGTATGTGCGATATAATTAGGGCCAGTCTTCGCTATTAATCGCAGTAGGACAATTGTGGGTGAACTGAGTAGCCTGCAAGCGATTATAGATAGGCAAATATTTAACATTGAACTTTTCTGCCAAGGAGTCGAGACCAAGATGATCAGCACGTGGTTTGAAGTTGGGATGAGCTTCAAGAAATCAACGCAGACGACTACTATGGAGTGCTAAATTGTCCATAGGGCAATGGGTTGAGAAGGATGTCCTTAGTCCTACATGCAGAAGCGGTGATGTACTAAAATTGGATTATTTCAATTATGTAGTTAGATATGGCCGGGGAACTTTGTAAATAGTCATGTTTTTCTTTCTTGTTATAGCTGTTTTTTTTCTTGTACCGACACTATATGTTTAAATGTCCGTTGGCGCGTGGCCAAAGTGTTTGTTGATATTTTGTTATTTTTCTTGAGTCATGTGTAATGTACGCGGCGTGCGTGCGTGATTTTTATCCTTTCAATTGCGGAACCCGTTACATTCGATAAATGGTGCTTTATTAACGTTAATATTTTGAAATAGGAACGGGAGGAAATGATTGTAAAACATTTTGCTGAACAGGTTATTATTCATGTTAGGGTAGCCGAGTGCACCAACTTAAAAGTAATTGTAGAACACCTTCGTTCTAATTTTGATAGATTTTTCTTGAGTCCTTTTCAGGTGACTAGTCACGGCATAGAACGATGGCGCCAGCATGTGGATATTATTTGTGTCTTTTATTTCAGGGTCTGTCACAACCCATACGTGTGATTCAGTGTGTGTTGATGTGTCTAGTGTGTGTTGATTCTACGTGAGGAGGGGGTAGTTGTCCTACCGCCCTTATATATTTTTGCTGCTGTTGTATTTTAGATGGAAAGACAGAGTGCTCTTGGGAGACTGCTGATTCTTGTCCATATGTTTTTCTGACACACACGTATTATTGTGCTTTGGGGCACATTTCTTCGAGGTTCGACCCCATGCTCTGGGAGGTCGAGGTTATTGACACGTGGGTTGACAGACATGCAGAGTTCCACAAACCGCCCGTTTTGCCTGTGACTTATTTTTGATAGGCAGTCCTTTTTGTCCGACTGAACCCTGTAAGCTTTCATGCAGCAAACCTGTTCATTGTGATGGCTAATTTTTAAGCCATAATTAATTGGGGAGTTCGCCATGTGTGTAACGGATTGTTGTACCTTGTATGGATAAGAATATTGTGATTAACGTAAATGTTGGCTGTTTGCCTATTGCTTTGTTGATGACTCGATTTCATGTAATTTGTTTGTCACACCCGTGTGGTGTAATGGTAGAGTATTTGTAAATTTTGACAGCGGTCATTTGAGTATTTTTCTATTGGTCACGTGTTAATGTACTTGTGTTGATTTGTGTGAGAAGTCCTAAGATTTTAGGCAGTAAATGTTGCTACGGCAATTCAAGTCCAATTTCACACGGAAATTTTGTGTTTGTTTATAGTAGATTTAGGAAGTGTCGGTTTAATTTAAGTATTGTAGTTGTGTTCCCTCGTGTCGGTCTAGCTCTAGGAAATGCGGATTCGTTGTTTGAAGGGTCATTCTGGATGATAACGAATCACGCATTCAAAGTACACATCGTGATGCATGTAGAACGGCGTACGCACTTATATGGTCACTTTTGCATCTTTTATTTAAGGACATTTGGTCCAGGTAATTAATCTCTCCAGAGATATCGCCTAAGTTGTTTGGCAATTTTATTAAGCGGGAGTCAATTGGGAGTTTTTGTTGTTAATTGTTTATGTGTAAATATGGTGATTTGTTATTAAATTCAGTTGTTTTAACCCTGGCTTCACTCTTTCCTGCATGTTATTTTGTTATATGTTACCCTGCAAGTTAATGAAGCGCCCTGACAGCAACTTACGAATATGACCTGTTACGCCCCGAATCTGAGTCTCATATGCTTCTTTGCAAGGGTTCATAAAACAAAGATGGCTGCCCAAGTGGGGATTGTTGTTGTTGTTGCTTCGCTGATCTCATATTTATTTCGTTGAGAGATGATGCCAGGTCAAGCGGACATGTAAATTCAGTAAATGGAGGCGATGTTGTACCGCTATGTGCATTAGTAAAATCACTGAGTTCCTAAAGTTAGAAATATTGAACAAGGTTAGAATTTGATTTGGTATTTGTTATAAACTTGTTCTGGCGCCCATATTAAAATTAGAAATTTGCATTATTGATGAACTCAGTCAAAGCAGGAAGATGTTGCCTTATATTTGACATTTAATTGACTTCGGTTAATTGGTGTTTCGTAAATTCTGTTGGTTAGGAATTTAAAAGCAGATCACTAGGGGTTATTTTGTTGTTTGGGAATAAATGTCATTGTATTCAGTAAATTTTGTTACTGAAATTTTCATTAAACTAGAGCCAGTAATATTTAAATGTGTGACATGTATGTGCGTATAGGGCTGAAACCTTAGCCTATAACCCTGTTTTTCTCTGAATATATTTTGTGTGTGATATGGCGAGTGTTGATGAGATAAAGGCATTGTTAGAACAGATGTCGATCCAAATGTCCGCGAAAACGGAAGAACAATTAGTGCAGATGTCCGTAAAGACGGAAGAACAATTAAAAGAACAATTAAAAGAACAATTAGAAGCTCAGCGTGAGCATAGTGAAAAACAATTACTTGATATGAGCGGTAACATTTCGGTCCAGTTAGAAGTCCAGAAATTAGACACTGACAAACAATTCAATGAACTAAACCACAAATTGTCACAACAGGCGGTAACACAAACCGAACAGTTAGGAAAAATCACAAATGATATTAATCAGAGCGTTCAAAAAGTAGAGAAACTGGCAGGCGAGGTTGCGGAAAATAACATCAAACAGTTAGGCGAAATGAAGAAATTGGAGGCGAAATTTGATAACAAATTAGTACAATTTGACGAGATGGTGGCAGATAAACTCAAGCAGATAGAGGCAGCATGTGTCAGTAACACCGCGGGAGTGAAGAAAACCCAAGAGAAACTACAGCAGCAAATTAATTCGGTAGATAACAACGTGCTGGAGTTAATAAAGGAAATAGATAAAGTCGAAGTTAAGGCTGAAACCGAGCGGATACACTTGCGGGAAAATTTAGAGGAGCAATTAGGCAGAACACAAGAGATCATAAGAAAAGAGATGGAAGGCCAGCTGATAAACACACAAGAGGTCATAAGACAAGAAGTAGGGGAGCAGCTCGTCAAAACTCAGGATAATTTGGAAGAACAACTAGTAAAAACGCAGGAACGGATACGTGAAGAGCTAGAGAAAAATCAGGAGAGGAACGAGGAGAAAATAAATAGCTTAAAAAGTAGGATCCGGCGAGATTGGGACCAGCAGGCTCATGCGAATAAGGAAGACAGGCTGGCAGTTTTAAAACGAATGCAGGCACTGGAGGAAAATATGAAGTCGAAATTACAGGAACATTCAGAATTAATCATAAAAAACGAGATTAGATCGTTAGAGAATGCGACATTATTTTCAAACGAAAATATTCCGGAAAAGCAAACAAGTATTGGAAGTCCGGCAGGTTCGAAGTTGGCTGAGGACACGAGTCGGGGTCAAAGTCCCAGACTAACGACTAATGCATTCCAGCAGTACAGGGGGGAGACTTCAACTCCGCAACCGAACTTGGCACCAGCCCAAGTCATCCAAGTCATTCGGGGTAATGATTTTAAGCCCGATAAGATTAAAGAACATTCAGGAACCACTCCCAAAGCATTTCTACGGCAATTAACTGACTACTTTAATGACCAACACATCGGCCCGGAGAAACAATTAAGACTGGTGGAGAAATTTTTAGAAGGACCTAGCCTGACCTGGTTTTTAAGTTTCAAGTACACGTTTACAGACATGAATCAATTCCGCGAGGCGTTTTTGAAGAAGTTTTGGAGTCCTTCGTTACAGCAAGGGTTAAGAATGGACCTGTACACGCGCAAATACCACAGTACACATCCAACCCGTTTTTCAGAATTCTTCAGTCAGCAATTGGTAAAATTCAGGGATTTTGATGACCCGCCTAGCGAGCCGAATATGGTTCTAACCATCGGAAAACAACTCCCAATGCATATCCAACAATTATTAGTCGCAGGAAATATTCAGACCGCAGTCCAAGCCGAAGAATTACTCAGACACTTAGATGAGACGAGTATGGTAAGCCCACAGACAGGAAGAAGGAATTTGGAATGTGTCAACACGGCAGAGGTAGTTCAGGGATTCCAAAATAACCACGGCCAGGGGAACCAAAGTAAGACACAGTCCACAGGGACACAGTTCACGCCAAGAAGACAAGATTTTGACGGCCGAAACCAGTTCCATAACAACAATCAGAATTATCAGAATAACCGCGGGAGATATCATCAGAATAACCAAAATCAAAATAGTCAGTGGACGTACCAGCGGGAATACACGAATTGGAGGGGAAACCAGAGACAAGGTAGACCTTACCAAAGAAATGGAGATGGTAGATGGAGTAACGGCAGGGACTATCGCCAAGAAAACAGAGGAGATTATAGGAAACCCTGAGGACGGAAACGAAGTAACAGCGGAAGTTCACAATATTACCTTGACACCTAAGGCTCGTGAGTTTTTGGCAAGATTGAAGGATATTCGGAAGGAGCAAGAAGCTGACCCATGGATGATGATGATGATAAAATTCTATAGGAAGGAGTTACAACCAAATTCACTGGAGTACCGGGAAGCCAGTGCTAAACAAGCGAGATTTCACTACTTGAATAACTTGTTACATAAGTACGTGGATGAGCATCATACTAAACTGCGGATCTTAGTTCCAGCATCACTACAGAGGGGATTAACTTGGCATGTTCACGAGAGCCTAGCACATATCGGCACGGATAAGACTGAAGCTACGATAGGGGAGACCTTTACTTGGCCCAAGATGAGATTCACCATTGTTGAAGTAATTAGAACGTGTGACGCTTGTCAGCGCACAAAGCCGAACAACTTTATTCTGAAACAACCTCCAAGACCACTATTACCGCAGAAACCATGCGAGATGCTCGCGATTGATTGCTTTGGTCCTTTAGTAAAAGGAAAGCGTGGATGCCGACACCTCTTGGTATGTGTCGATGTATTTTCGAAGATGGTCGTGCTATGTCCTATACAGAAGACGACATCAAGACAAGTCCTTAGTCGAATTAAGAACAAAGTCATTCCGATGCTTGGGAAGCCGGAATCCATTCTATCAGATCACGGTACCTATTTCACAAGCAATGTTTTTAGGCAAGGTTTGGAGAGCCTAGGAATAAAACACATATTTTCAAGTATTCGTCATCCTTGTGGAAATCCGAGCGAAAGAACAATTCGCTGTGTCGCTAAATACTACAGAGTAATGATTCCTAACGAACACAATAAATGGGTAGACAAAGTAGGGGAAATTGAGATGTGCATGAACACTACTAAGCATGAGTCGACGGGTCAAGTCCCACTGATTGTACACCACAACAGGTTGCCGGAAAGAACTTGGGACAAGATCATTCCTTGCCCAAGGGATCCATTATTAGCGCATGATTTGCGAATCCAGCGAACGAGGGAGCACATGAGGAACCAAGCGAACCGAAGGCTGAGACGGTACCGAGGAAAGAAGTTTCACCGAGAGTTACAAGAACAAGAATTAGTGCTGGTTCGTAGACCACCAATCTCCGACCCTAAGAACAAAGTCTTCGCCAAGTTCTGTCCGAAATTCATTGGCCCGTTCCGGGTAATTAAGAATCTGGGTAACAATGCCTACAGATTAGAAGAAGTGAGCACTGGTGCAAAATCTGTTTTTAATAGCGCCAATTTGAAACCGTACTACAGAAGGGAACCATTTGATGATTAGGAAAGATGATTGTGCTGAATATGTATTGCCAAAAATTTATATTTTTTTTGAGAGCAAACACTCAAATCCACGGGGAGCGCGTGAGCACGCACTTTGTTTGTAAACAACGAGCAGCTGAGACGACGGGAGTGGCAACTACGTGAGGAGAAGGGGGAGACCTAATGAAAATATGAATGACATTCCATCGAGAAGGGAGCACACTAATTGAGTCAGAGGGGCATACACTCGAGCAGCTGAGTGAGATTTAAAGAGATGTGTTGTTACTACAGTGGATTTTGTTTTTGAAATCCAAACCAATAAATTGTTTCGAATTTCAAAACCTTGCTGAGGATAAATGAACCCTTATTGATCTTCGATAAATGAGTATTCATATTTATTATTATTATTACTACGGCCCAGGCAGCACATAAGGAAGTCGACTTGGATATTTCGTAATGGTTGCAACAGAAGCTGAGTTGGTAGCTATTCCTGGGGACGGCCAGAATTAGTCGAGTTCAAGGCCAAATTGTGCAACTACTGTACCAAAATTGGAGACATAAAGGAAGAATCACGAGGTCCTCTCAACGAACATACGATTGAATCAGCCAATCGCAAGAGACCAAGCCGTGACCACGAGGTGGACGGCGTCAGTAGTAAAAAGCGCGCGGAAGTGTGTATCTAAGGAACCGCCGAACGGATTAATCTCCGCTCGAGTAATTTGAGACGTTGGATTTATTTGGAGAAGAATGACACTAGCCCCATCTCTGTGAGACAAAAACTCTGGAAGTTTTTATCCGACTCCGCCCCACTCCACCGCCCTTGTCAGTTTCTCATAAATAGTTTGGCATGACGCCAATCTAAGTACTCAGTTGTGGAGCCTTCAGAGGCATACTCCACGCCAGTTTGAAGTGTGACTTTTTTTTACGCTCTAAAATCAGTGAAGCTAATTTTATTTTCTGAGCTCTGGGGAGCTAAAGTCGCAGCGTTTGCAGTATCGAATTTTAAAAGTTATAATACATTCTGTTCTAAAATCAACTAAATTGTGTGATCTAAATATTTCACGCCAGCGCGTGATAAACTGTAACATTCTTTTAAAGACGACGAGTTCAACTTTAAGGGGGAAGTATCGTATCACCCTCATTAGCGCTTACCAGAACCGAAGTCCATAAGACGGGACGGAAATACCGGACGAGATAGCGACTGCGAGTGCAGCCAGGATTTTGAACTTGTTAACGAGCC
This sequence comes from Meconema thalassinum, assembly GCA_946902985.2. Lineage (NCBI taxonomy): Eukaryota > Metazoa > Arthropoda > Insecta > Orthoptera > Tettigoniidae > Meconema > Meconema thalassinum. The sequence goes on along the minus strand of CAMPQE020000006.1, from coordinate 1,058,058 downwards.
AGTGGCGCGGACTCGAGATGTATATTTTATGTATAAATTATGTGTATTGTATGTGTGTTTTATAGTGCGTATGTGCGATATAATTAGGGCCAGTCTTCGCTATTAATCGCAGTAGGACAATTGTGGTTGAACTGAGTAGCCTGCAAGCGATTATAGATAGGCAAATATTTAACATTGAACTTTTCTGCCAAGGAGTCGAGACCAAGATGATCAGCACGTGGTTTGAAGTTGGGATGAGCTTCAAGAAATCAACGCAGACGACTACTATGGAGTGCTAAATTGTCCATAGGGCAATGGGTTGAGAAGGATGTCCTTAGTCCTACATGCAGAAGCGGTGATGTACTAAAATTGGATTATTTCAATTATGTAGTTAGATATGGCCGGGGAACTTTGTAAATAGTCATGTTTTTCTTTCTTGTTATAGCTGTTTTTTTTCTTGTACCGACACTATATGTTTAAATGTCCGTTGGCGCGTGGCCAAAGTGTTTGTTGATATTTTGTTATTTTTCTTGAGTCATGTGTAATGTACGCGGCGTGCGTGCGTGATTTTTATCCTTTCAATTGCGGAACCCGTTACATTCGATAAATGGTGCTTTATTAACGTTAATATTTTGAAATAGGAACGGGAGGAAATGATTGTAAAACATTTTGCTGAACAGGTTATTATTCATGTTAGGGTAGCCGAGTGCACCAACTTAAAAGTAATTGTAGAACACCTTCGTTCTAATTTTGATAGATTTTTCTTGAGTCCTTTTCAGGTGACTAGTCACGGCATAGAACGATGGCGCCAGCATGTGGATATTATTTGTGTCTTTTATTTCAGGGTCTGTCACAACCCATACGTGTGATTCAGTGTGTGTTGATGTGTCTAGTGTGTGTTGATTCTACGTGAGGAGGGGGTAGTTGTCCTACCGCCCTTATATATTTTTGCTGCTGTTGTATTTTAGATGGAAAGACAGAGTGCTCTTGGGAGACTGCTGATTCTTGTCCATATGTTTTTCTGACACACACGTATTATTGTGCTTTGGGGCACATTTCTTCGAGGTTCGACCCCATGCTCTGGGAGGTCGAGGTTATTGACACGTGGGTTGACAGACATGCAGAGTTCCACAAACCGCCCGTTTTGCCTGTGACTTATTTTTGATAGGCAGTCCTTTTTGTCCGACTGAACCCTGTAAGCTTTCATGCAGCAAACCTGTTCATTGTGATGGCTAATTTTTAAGCCATAATTAATTGGGGAGTTCGCCATGTGTGTAACGGATTGTTGTACCTTGTATGGATAAGAATATTGTGATTAACGTAAATGTTGGCTGTTTGCCTATTGCTTTGTTGATGACTCGATTTCATGTAATTTGTTTGTCACACCCGTGTGGTGTAATGGTAGAGTATTTGTAAATTTTGACAGCGGTCATTTGAGTATTTTTCTATTGGTCACGTGTTAATGTACTTGTGTTGATTTGTGTGAGAAGTCCTAAGATTTTAGGCAGTAAATGTTGCTACGGCAATTCAAGTCCAATTTCACACGGAAATTTTGTGTTTGTTTATAGTAGATTTAGGAAGTGTCGGTTTAATTTAAGTATTGTAGTTGTGTTCCCTCGTGTCGGTCTAGCTCTAGGAAATGCGGATTCGTTGTTTGAAGGGTCATTCTGGATGATAACGAATCACGCATTCAAAGTACACATCGTGATGCATGTAGAACGGCGTACGCACTTATATGGTCACTTTTGCATCTTTTATTTAAGGACATTTGGTCCAGGTAATTAATCTCTCCAGAGATATCGCCTAAGTTGTTTGGCAATTTTATTAAGCGGGAGTCAATTGGGAGTTTTTGTTGTTAATTGTTTATGTGTAAATATGGTGATTTGTTATTAAATTCAGTTGTTTTAACCCTGGCTTCACTCTTTCCTGCATGTTATTTTGTTATATGTTACCCTGCAAGTTAATGAAGCGCCCTGACAGCAACTTACGAATATGACCTGTTACGCCCCGAATCTGAGTCTCATATGCTTCTTTGCAAGGGTTCAATATATAAAATCCAACATGGCGACCATCCGAAATATTTAGTCGGTTCTCAATATCTACGAATCTATTATAGCAATCAAACTGAAATTGTGTATGTTGATAGAGGCAATAAACATAAGTAGGATATATGAAAATAGGCTGTATAGTTCTTCACGGAACTACTTGTTCCTATGTGGATTCAATGATCTTATGCTGAACTAATTAAGAATAGAGCATGTACCCCAATCCATTAAAATATGAAGTTGTCAGGATAAAAACTTTGAAAGAATAATAGATTTTCCGCCTTCAATACTGTTTATTTCTATTACTTACAGGGACTAGTTTCAGGGGTAAATACTCCCTCCCCCTTCCTCAGCCAGTCCAACAAAACATCACAATGGAAAAACTTTCCATGTACAAGTTCATACAAAATACATGAACATTCTTTATTCTTCATGTATTTTCTATGAACTTGTACATGGAAAGTTTTTCCATTGTGAAGTTTTGTTGGACAGGCTGAGGAAGGGGGAGTATTTACCCCCGAAACTAGTCCCTGTAAGTAATAGAAATAAACAGTATTGAAGGCGGAAAATCTATTATTCTTTCAAAGTTATAGTTACGTCAATACGGACCTGAATAATCGACATTATGGATAAAAACTTGTCCATAGCCATCAGAAACTTGAGAACACTGAGAGATCAGGAGAATGTTGATCGACCATGGATGCAAGACCAGAAAGTCTTAAAGAGGAGTGTTTCATTTACAGGCTTGGAACATCATGAAAACCCGTTGACAGATCATGAGTTAATCTGTGGCTGGAATCCACTCCGTCCTATGCTACGCTGCGAGTGCTGGGCACCATTAGTGTTCTGTAACTACTGTATCAATTTCTGAAAGTTGTGTCATAGGCCTATGCATAGACAAGTCGCTGAGAATGTTCTTTGAATGGTGAATACCAGTAGGCTAGCCTACTTAGCTGCCTCCTTCACTAGCATCTCCAGGCACCTGGTTAGTTGGTAAAATGAAATAGAAAAATCACTTGAATGATTCAAGTTGGCCTTGATTGTCCTCGTGGGACAGTGTACCCCATTCCAGATCTTAGTTCAGAATTAGTTTCCTTGACGGAGTTGGAGAAACAGTCACAGTACCTATGGTAATACTAGACCTAGTACGGTACATGTAGATGGAAGCAATGTGAGACCAACCACTAGGTAGCTTATGTCCCATTAGTTGGGAGTGTTAGGGAATGGGAGATTGATTCTACATGTCAGCCTATGTTGTATATTTCAAGAATGTATGGGATCTAAAAGTGTATCATAGGAATATTAAAGCAAGCCATAATATATTACCAGTTGGTCAATTGGATACAACAATTCGATGAAACATTGTGTTAATAATTAGGAAGTGTCGTAGGCAACCAGAGAAGCGACACAAGAAAAAACACCTGAGTCTTCCAGGCAGTTGTCATCAACTGTATTTCACATAGAGAAGAATAACTAAAATAGTTCCTCATGAAAAAAATAACTGGTCAATGGCTTGAAAGACAGTAGTAAGGACTTACATGCTGTCAGTAAAGGTGGAGTTAAGAAAGATGTCTGGAATATTTAAATCAGTAGTTGATAGTCAGGATTTTTAAAATTACCGTAGGTAATTGCACCATAATATGATTAGTAGCCTATGTGCAAGATTTTAAATGGTAGGTTTTTCTACGAACCAAAAAACAGCTCTTAACATGGATTATGTTTAGGTTAGGCTTACAAGTTATTGGGAGGGAGGTTTATTTTACATACCAGTTGCACATAAAATGAGCTTTAAATGGATTGATGATACAGGGTTTATCAAGCCTCTTTCTATGCATCTTTTAAAAACATTTTAGCCATTCATAAGTTACTGTCATCATTGCTAATGCTGTAATCTGTCATGTTCATTTATGCAGCATGAGGAATTAGGAAACATTGGTAGGATTGGTATATTGAGTGGAGATATAGTAGGATAAAATGCAACTGTGTCATGGAAACCTAAGATGTATTTTCATTTCTCAACTTTATTTCCTGTAGACTGCAGCACAGCCTACCACCAGGGGAAAAAAAACTTGTTGGTGATGTTTAATGAGAGCAAATCTTGAAACACTGCGATTTAAGTGGTTGGTATCAAATGTTGCATAGGAAAAATGAAAATGTGAAGTCGCGCCCAAGTTTACGAAGCCTTGCCAGACTCAGCTGAAAGTATCTTCGATGCAAATCAAGTCTCAATAGTTAAAACTTTAGGACGACCTTTGACATGAGCACTATAATAGGCGTAGATTTCGGATCGACATAGCCTGCAGTAGGTTTTATGCTACTGTATGCACCTGGGCATGTTTGAAAAAAAAAAACTCAGCCTGCAGGTTAATAAGGTAGTATATTACTAATCTCAAGCAAATCCAAGAAGTTACTAGACTGAGAAACTACATATCAATACCGTAATTTAAAAAAAAAGGGTGGCGGTACAAACTGCACTTTTAATCCTTGCTTCATTAGTTAAACCATAATATTTGTACATGAATACAGTAAGGACTTCACATTACAAACGGCCACTTAAATTATATGCCTTAGGCATAACCTACAAATTACATGTCATGAAATTGGTAAATATATTCAGACAGCAACATCAATATGCAATGGTCAATAATGTAGTTTTATAGTGCACAAAAGGTACTGAATGTATTTCGAACTGATGAATAAAACTGGTGGAAACGACAGCCAATTGATTTACATCCAAAGTTGATCAGCAAGAGTGTTGATTTGTACTTTTATTTTCACAAATTTTGATGAACAGTGTCACGCTGCAATTTAAATATAAACGTACATACAATTCCTCATCAATAAATGATTTGCACTTCATTCTGTCATGAACTGGAATAGATTTCTAGCAATTTAATTGATGTAGAAATCTATCCCTCTCGCCGCCATGTTGGTGATAATTGTAAACAAACCAGAGGGCAGCCAATGGCTGGTATTAATTGCCAGCCAATAACAAGCCAGGATTACACGGATCATAATTCGCGTTTCACTCTCATTGCGTTTTAACCACTGCCGGCTGGATCGCAACACTCCTGGTTGCTTTAAACTGCCTGCCCATTCGACGATTACAGCATTGGTTTGAGCGTACAACCTCGTTTCCAAATAAAGGCGCTAGGAAGCAGCACTAAGGCTCTGTGGCAGACATAAGTTTTGTATTGATGTTAATGGCGAAGTTGTGTTCGGAATGTATTCTGAATGATTTTATAATGCTGTACTGCTGCGTGCCCTTTTGTAAATCAGAACAGGGCAAGTTAGAATACCGGGGAATCTCATTTCATGAGATACCATCGCACAATTCACAGCGCGGGATGTGGTTACGTGAAATTTCCAGAGAAGGTGACGCAGGGGAAGCAAATAAATAAATAAATAAATACATACCGGTACATGAATGAATGATTGAGTAAATACGTGAGACAATAAGTAAGTAAGTAAATAAATATGTAAGTGAATAAATATGTAAGTAAGTAAATATATGTCAGTAAATAAATAATTTAAGAAATATGTAAGTGAATAAATAAGCAAATAAATAAGTAAATAAATAAGTAAACAAATAAATAATTAAATAAATGAATGTGTAAGTAAATAAGTGAATAAATAATTAAATAAGTAAACAAATTAATAAGAAAATAAATAATTAAATAAATAAATGTGTAAGTAAATAAATATGTAAATAAATAAGTGAATAAATAAGCATATAAATAAGTAAATCAATAGATAAGAAAATAAATAAGTTAATAAATAGATAAATACGTAAGTAAATAAAAAATAAGTAAATAAATAATTAAATACATATGCAAGTAAATGAGTAAATAAATATATACGTAAATAAACAAATAAGTAAATAAATAAGTAAACAAATAAATAAGAAAATAAATAATTAAATACATAAATATGTAAGTAAATAAACAAGTAAGTAAATAAGTAAGCAAATAAATAAGAAAATACATAATTAAATAAATAAACATGTAAGTAAATAAACAAATAAGTAAATAAATACGTAAATAAATAAGCAAATAAATAAGAAAATAAATAAATAAATTTGTAAATAAATAAATAAGTAAAAAAATAAACAATCTGTCCAAAAAATCTGTAAAAATGTATAATACAGCCATCACAATGAGACGGGTTATCAGACAATTTCACCTCACACCCAAGTACATGGGGCTACATGACCACGATGTCGCAAAGCCCCTAAATAAATCATCATCCCATTTTTCGGGGGCCGGAGGCATTTCTTTTCCCTGTCTTTTATTGTCCTTATTCTTTTCTTTTCATCTCGCCAAGTATGTAAGTTAGATTTAACTCAGAAGTAGTTGTATTTTTATTATCGTCTGCATAATTACGGGAAAATGAGCTAGACATTTCGCCCCTTAAAAACAATTGCCTCCACCACATGTATTTTTGCTTTCCTTTATACTGAAAATTTGCCCGTAAGTATGTGTCTGAATACTTTTAGATGTTAGAATAACAAACGAACTAACTTAGTGTAATGTTTTCACGTCCGTCAATCTCGATATTAAGCCTCCAAACATAACAATACTTCGTTTCAGGTATCTTCCCCTTTAAAAAGCCGCGGCTATCTCAGAGCCTTGGTGCTGCACCTAGCGGTGAATTAATGCATATATCTTGTACGCCTGTGAGTGTCGAATGGGCAGGCAGTTTAAAGCAACCAGGAGTGTTGCGATCCAGCCGGCAGTGGTTTTAACTCGAGGTGATGAATCAGCTGTTCGTTAACGCCACGGGGTGCCATTATTAAAATTTTGGGAGATAGAAACACACCCTATATGTAATGTTGGTTGACGCTGGTTTTGCCCCTTAGCTCGAAACTGGAATCCTTGCGATCAGCGATCATAACAGTGGTGAATACTGTTCTACATACAACCTGGGGCAACAGACTCCCTTGCTTGTAGTGCAATCAGTAATTTTCGTCCAGTCATCTAACCAAGTAACGACCAATGATTTCGTCCAGACACCCATTTTACTTCACCTGTATTTTTTTGTCCAGACACCTCGTAGTTCCGCCCCTTAAAGTCGAACCTTTCACAGCATCCACAGGCACTGACTGAGCCCTGAATGTCATTACTAAGCACCCGTACCTCTGTAGCTTCCATATAATCACAGCCATGAGTGAGACTGAGACATCGGTGAAAAGCCACATTTTACTCTAGCCTGTGCCAACAGACAAATGCAAATGTACTGCATTCATCAAGAGATGGCAAACAGGCCCCGAATAATATGTAAATTAGTAAAAAGAGATTGAAATTCCTACAGGAACAGTTACAACTTTCCCTGTCCACTCAGCCAAGATATTCTGCAGATCTCTCCTGTGGGCCTCAACATTATTTTATTCCTTTCCTGATGGAACTACTGTAGTACGGTACCTTATTTCAACTCCTGGGGCACCTCCCCATGCCTTTCCCTAATACAGCTACACACACTACTACATTCAGCACGTAATCGGAGGAATTCAACCCACACCCAATTGCACGGGGCTGATTTGGATCGCAGTGTCAGGTCCGGTAGTATAGAAGGTCCTGGTCAGGTCGCTTTATTTCAAAACATTGCCACTAGTTTCGCTGTAGTCGCTGTCACCTAGTAGTTACATGGTGTGTACATAGGTATCAGCACGGATTACCCCCTACAGTGAGGGTGGTTCAAGGTCGCGCGTTCGGGAATACTGTTACCCAAGTTAGCGGTCGCCTGTCACCATCCCCAGTAGTTCAGCTCCAAGGCTCAGTCCTTGTGACAGTAGGGGAATGATCTCTCGCAGAGTCTATGGATGAATCCGAGCTTGAAGAAAAATCGATTTAAAGGAGAATAAAAATAAATTTTAAATAATGTTATTATTATTATTATTATTATTATTATTATTATCGGTATCTTGCCCGGTGTGGCCACCTGTCCAACTCTCTACCACCGACGGCTTTTATTACTATTATTATTATTATTGGCTCGCACTTCTCCGATGTTTCCATCTCAATGGCGAGAGGGGATCGTGATACCGATTCCTAAGGCTGGAGAGGATCCCCAGTTTGTAAGCAGCTATAGGCCCATTTGTTTGACAAATGGCCTATGTAAGCTGCTCGAAAAGATGGTGAACCGTCGACTGGTGTGGTTCTTGGAGGAGAAAGGTCTCCTGTCTGAGTACCAGTGTGGATTTCGCTCTCATAGGTCCACCACTGACCATCTGGTGCGACTTGAGAGCGCCATACAGGGGGCTTTTTTTTTCCGAAAGCAGCACCTAGTCACGGTCTTCTTTGACCTCGAGAAAGCCTACGACACCACATGGCGCTACGGGATCCTTTCCACCCTTCACAAGTGGGGACTCCGTGGTAACCTACCGACTTTCATTGCGAATTTCAGTCCGTCCGACTCTTCCGTGTAAGGGTCGGTAGGACATTATCGCAATACTATACTCAGGAAAATGGAGTTCCTCAGGGTTCGGTGCTGAGTGTCACCTTGTTCGCGATTGCCATAAATGGCATTGTTGCCGCCGCTGGGTCAATGGTAGTTCCATCGCTGTATGTAGACGATTTAGCTCTGCATTACTGCTCCGGAAGTATGGCAGTCGTGGAACGGCAATTGCAGCTAGCTATCAACCGGGTCGACAGGTGGGCTCACGACCGGGGTTTTCGTTTTTCAGCAGCGAAAACCTCCGTCGTCCATTTTTGTCGACTCCGGAGGCTACATTTACACCCTGAACTACATCTCAGGGATGCAGCGTTGCCGTTGGTTGACACTTATCGCTTCCTGGGGCTCCATTTTGATAGCAAATTAACGTGGCAGCCCCATATACGGCAATTAAAAATGACGTGTCTCACGAAACTGAACATGCTCAAGTTTCTTAGTGGCACTACGTGGGGGGCTGACCGTGCGGTGCTGCTAAGGTTCTACCAAGCCCTCGTCCTGTCCCGGCTAGACTATGGTTCTGCGGCATACGGTTCAGCAAGGCCGGCAACCTTGAAAATGCTGGACAGTATCCACAATAGTGGCATTAGGCTGGCTACCGGTGCCTTCCGGACCAGCCCGATACCCAGCCTACTCGTCGAATCGGGTGTTCCACCTTTAAATTATAGACGCCAACATATGCTTTTAACATATGCTGCCAATGTGTGTCAAATGCCGCATCACCCGACCTATCAAGCTCTCTTCGGTACCCAAAACCACCAGGGGTACGCCAACCGGCCTCGTGCCACTCGGCCGGTTGGTATTAGACTTGATAGCTCGTGTACTGAAATAGGAGTGGCTGTAGGTCCCTGTATGATCCGGACATCTAGCGAGGTGCCTCCGTGGCAAGTCCCGTGTCCGGAAATTCGGTTAGATCTTCACCAAGGACCTAAGGTGAACAAGGACGCGTCCGTTTACCGGAGGCAGTTCCACAGCATAGTTCACCAATTTCCGGACGCTGGCATTCTATACATGGATGGTTCGAAGGTAGACGAGAAAGTGGGTTGTGCTTACGTTATTGATGGAGCAAATACCAAGATCTCTTTGCCTGAGGCCTGTAGTGTGTTTACTGCGGAGCTCGTTGCCATCTATGAAGCTCTGCAGTTTGCACTACAGGATGCACGAATCCACTTTCTCGTGTGTACCGTCTCTTTGAGTTCGTTGCAGTCAATTGCTACATGTTTCCCGCAACACCCCCTAGTGCAGCGAATCCACGACCTACTAGCCGGGCTGTGCCACGCTGACACTCGAATCACCTTTCTGTGGCTTCCAAGCCACAGGGGAATTGCGGGAAATGAGTTAGCAGATCAAGCTGCAAAAGAGGCGGTATCACTACCACCTCGACCAATGGAGGTACCCGCTAGAGATATTCGCTCTCAGTTACGCCTACAAGTTCTGTTTTTTTTGGGAGAGTCAGTGGCTAGCTGACCCACTGCCCAGTAAACTGAGAGCGATCAAGGGAACTACTCGCGTGTGGCGGAGCTCCTTCCGGGCCCGGAGATAGTCCGTCATTTTGTGTAGGCTAAGGATAGGTCATACAAGATCCACCCACTTGTACCTAATGAGAAGGGAAGACCCCCCAATTTGTACCTGTGGAGCCGTATTCACCGTGGCCCACATTTTCACCGAGTGTGTGGATCTTGCTGACTTACGAAGAAACCTTGGTTTGCAGACGACACTCAAACTTATATTAGCCGATGACGCGGTGGCTGCTGATCACGTTATCCGCTTTAGAAGTGAGTGTGGGTTAGGGCCAGCAATCTAAATTTTCCAGTGAACTTTGACTCAACGACTTGTTCGTTTTTGAATGATAATGTTTTGTTTTTTCTGTAATTTTTGTTTATTTTTATATATATATTTTTTATTTAATTGTTTTTTTATATTAATTTTTGGTCTTTTTAAATTTAGATGTCCACTTCAAAATTTTAAATTCAATTCAAAATTTGTATTCTTTAATCTGTGTTAAGAGGGGCAGATGACCTCGTAGTTCCGCCCCTTAATACAACAATAACTAACTAACTAACTAACAACTCCTGGGGCACCTCCCCATGCCTGTCCCTAATACAGCTACACACACTACTACATTCAGCACGTAATCGGAGGAATTCAACCCACACCCAATTGCATGGGGCTGATTTGGATCGCAGTGTCAGGTCCGGTAGTATAGAAGGTCCTGGTCAGGTCGCTTTATTTCAAAACATTGTCACTAGTTTCGCTGTAGTCGCTGTCACCTAGTAGTTTCATGGTGTGTACATAGGTATCAGCACGGATTACCCCCTACAGTGAGGGTGGTTCATGGTCGCGCGTTCGGGAATACTGTTACCCAAGTTAGCGGTCGCCTGTCACCATCCCCAGTAGTTCAGCTCCAAGGCTCAGTCCTTGTGACAGTAGGGGAATGATCTCTCGCAGAGTCTATGGGTGAATCCGAGCTTGAAGAAAAAGGTAGATCCAATGTCTAACTGCATGTAACGTCCATGCTATCCGTTGGACTTCAACCAAATATTGTATTCTGTATCTTTAGAGATGGAACTAACAATATATTCAGTAACCAGGGCTGCCAACCGTAGTGTTCTATTAGGCTACAGGTATATTTCGAACTAATTAGAAATTTCGATATTACCAACTTAATTTCGCTATTTTTCTAGATAGGTCTATATAGATTGGCATGAATTTTAAATTTTAAGAAAAGTAGGCTCTTTAGTTCGTCACGGAACTTCTTGTTTTATGATGAGTTTATATGCCGAATATCACATCCCCCAATGAAACCAATCGGGAGATATTGTTATTCAATGGAATGCAGGTCTACCCCCTTAAGACCCCTTTAGAATCTGAATATCCCAAAATCCCTCCTCAGTGGGCGTTTTCGACTTACAACGAACATATCCCCAAAATTTCATGTTTCTAACTTTAATAATAATAATGTTATTGGTTTTACGTCCCTTTTAACTACCCTGGCTTTTAGAGACGCCGGGGTGCCGGAATTTTGCCCCGAAGGGGATCTTTAACGTGCCAGTAAATGTACTGACACGGCTCCCTCGCATTTGCGCACCCTCAAATGCCAGCTGACTGCGCCAGGTTTCGAACCTGCAACCTTGGGCTCAGCAAGCGAGAACGTTACCCCTGAGACACGCAGCCAGACACTAACTTTAATAGTTTGGGCTGGGCGATGATGAGTCAGTGAGTCAATCAGTCAGTCAGGTCACTTTGTTTTATATAAGAGATTTCCTTGACTATTAGATGCAATAAATACCTCATTCCTTTTTCAAGGTCTATTGAAACATAATTAGTTCATCTTTTTCCTGGTAGATAGCAGCACTTTATCATTGCATTCATATTAGGAGAAGTGTGCACTTTATGAATTGCCGTTTAGAAGCCACATACAATACTGTTATTTGTGCTTGTAACATAAATTTTTAAAATAAGCAAATTTGGCATCCGCTTCTCTTGCGCCCATATCATCAACAATGGTGGCCTTATGAAATGAATTGTTTGCGAATAATGATGATTTAGCTCCTTATATAAAGAGTTTACGGAATGATTAAAATCGAATAGCAAACCAAATCTGTGGCTAGAACTGCTTGCGGGAAAAACTGCTTCAAATATAATGTTGGCACTGCTGAAATATGCAATAACACCTTCTAGCGACAAAATGTTCAACTTTCTGGTGTTACTCCTAATACCAAGAAAAATGTGTGGATTTTGATGACGCCGGCAACCGTACACTACATGAAATCCTTTAAATGTTTAGTGCAGTAATATTTGTAGTTTCTTTTCTTGAGTAACTTATTATCATTACAAACAAAAATAAGAAGTTCCGTAACGAAATAAAACGAACTTAAAATTTAGGATTCATGCCAGTGATTAATCTATAGGGACCTATCTAGAATAATGACGAAATTAAGTTAGTAATATCGAAATTTCTAATTGGTTCGAAATATACCTGGCATGATGTAGCCTAATAGAGCGGTACAGTTGTCAGCCCTTGTGACTGAATATATTCTTAGTCCCATCTCTTAAGGTACAGAATACAAAATTTGGTTGAAGTCAAATGGATAGAATGGACGTTAAATTCAGTTAGACATTGGATCTATCAGCGCACGTAAAATCATGTTGGCAACAATGTCATGCATGTGTTGGTCAGAAATAATCTGAAATATTATGATCTATTCTTGTGCCAATATTGAATGAAATCCATTAGTTAGTATAGAAGTTGTATGCATTTTAAAATTGGACCAATCAGCAGGCTTATAATAATGTTGGCAGGACTGACATATTTTAGTTACCCCAATTTAATCTAGAATGTCAGGTACTACACGTGTGCAAAGTTTAGAGCTATTGGCTTGCATACTTTCTGATATATTGATATTAGGGTAACAAAAATATAAAAAGCATTTATTAACAGTTGGCAGCCCAGGTTGCTCTTAAGAATATGCATAGTCATATCGGTTATGGTACACATACCACTTACGAAATTTGATTGAAATCCAAATGATAGTATAGAAGTTACATGTATTTGAAGTTGGACCTCTCAACAGGCTTAGAATCATGTTGGTAGCACTGAGGTATATTAGTTACTCCAAATTAATATAGAATGTCAGAAACTGTACGTGTGCATAGTTTAAATCTGTCAGCTTGCATAATACCTGATATATTGATATTAGGGTAACAAAAATTTAGACAGCACTTATTAACACTTGGCAGCCCTGCTGGCTCTTAAGAATACGCTCAGGCATATCTGCTTATGTACACATAGTCCATACGAAATTTGGTTGAATTCCAATTGATAGTATAGAAATTATATGCATTTAAAACTTGGACCTATCAGCAGGCTTATAATCATATTGGCAATACTGCCATGTATGGCCTCCTGGAAATTAAACTGAAATATTATTATCTATACGTGTGCCAGTTATGAAATAGCTCCCGTGAATACCTTCCAAGATATCCAACATGGTGCTCAAATATCAATTGTGATTTTTCAGCAGTTGGTAGCACTGACATCATTTTCAAATACGGCATTGAGATATTCAGGTATAGATCTTTACTCATACCAAATTTTGTTTCGATTGCCTTGGCCGTTTAGGAGTTGATAGGGGGAGGGGGGATCCTCACACAGACAGAGAGACAGACAGACACACACACACACACACACACACACACATTTTCCAGGACCGATCTCATAAGTCTACTTTTCCTCATTTTTGCAAAACGTGAAAAGTATGCTAAAAATATTGTTGTGATTAATCATGGAATGTAATCGAATAACCAAATGGAAAACGGACTCAAACCAATGTAATTGTACGATATTAATGCAGCCAATTGCCATGTACTTTTCTTTTCAGTACGGGTCAGGGAAGGGATTTTGGAAGGAAATTGGCCGTGAACCTATTGAAAGGTGCCTGGTAGTGTGAATGGGAAACCACGAAAACGAACTTCAGGGTGGTTGAGGTGGGATTTGGAGGTGGATTCAGACTCACGCTCTCCTGATAGGCTACCAGCGAGGCACGAAGTAGCGCGTTAACGGTCTCGGCCACCGCGGCCGGTGATCACTCAATAATGAGGTTTATTTAACATGATATAGCATAGGCCTATACAAAACACACATCACGCTCTATAAATTTTAGCCTATTTTCACTTATGAAAAAATAAATTTTAAAAAATTGACTTATGACATCACCTTTTGTCCGTGTGTCTGTGTGTGTGTGAGTGCGAAGGTGTGTGTCGCCACCTAATAACTTTTAAACGGCTGGAGCGATTTCAATGAAACTCGGTAAGTTCATAGCACTATTCCGGACGACCCCGACTGTGCCCTTCAAATTTTGGTACGTCTCACCAATCCAACATGGCGGCTGTGCGAAATATTTCACCAGCATTCAATACCTCCCAAACGATTACCGATATCACCCTGGAATATTCTATAGTGATAAAGGAAACTGCGAGAGGTCACCTATGTGACGTTTGAAAACCTGTTAACTACAAAACCAACATGGCGGCCAAGCGAAGTTGCGACTTTTAAATAGACGTTTCTCGCGATTTAAATAACCAATCGCAATAAAACTTGGTACAGTATATGTTTATACACATTGTAATGCACCGACATCTAACTTCGTTCAATTGTTTACATAATCTCAAGATGGCGGCTGTGCGAAATATTTCACCGGCATTCTATATCTCTGAAACTATTAGTGGTATCACCCTGACATTTTGTATGGAGATAAAGGGCAATACGTGTCTCGCTGGCATCGGAAGAGCGTGGGTTCGAATCCCACCTCGGCCGTCCTGAAAATGGTTTTCGTGGTTTCACATTTTCACTACCAGGCAAATGCCGGGACGGTTCCTTCAACTGGTCCACGGCCGATTTCCTTCCAATATCCCTTCCCTGACCCGTCCCGAAAAGAAAAATACATGGCCATTGGCTGCATTAATAAAATTATTATTGAGAGATCAACAGAGTATCATCATCATATGGAAGTGGGGAATTATTACCCCATTGCCCATTTAAGAAAACATACTCTCGGGTATGGGCAGTGGGATAATAATTTCCCACCCCATCTAATATATAAAAGTGAAAGTCTGTATGTATGTATGTGTGTATGTATGTATGTATGGCGACAGTAACTCAAGTCGAGACACGGCCGACTGGATGCGAGTTGCGCTCTCCACTACTGGTATAGAAAATGAGGCTCTTTACATGAATTCCCGTTAGTTACTCAACTGCTCACACAGTACTGTCAACCCAGTATAGCATAACAAAGACTTGACGCTAGTTAGTTAGTTATTGTTGATTAAAGGGGCGGAACTACGAGGGCATCTGCCCCTATAACTTGACAATATTTGTCAATATAATTTCCGCAATATCAAAATGCAAATTATATCACAAAATACAACATTAATTGACAGAAACTAAACATACCTTTGCACCTTATTAAAATAGTATTCCATTAGGTTCACTCGATTTTTATAAACCTTTATGAACTTTCCTGCTGAGTGGTTAGTACATGAGTTATTTGGAAGCAACCGGTATTGCGGCTTCCGCAATAATATTCGTAATCGGTGATACCAATTTCTCTGCAATGAAGTTGGCAAGACCGCTGCTGCGGTCAAGTTAATGAGTGGAGGGGATTAGAGTTCTGAGAAATGCAATCGAAACATTTCATACAATAAATTCTTTCCACTGTGAATACAACTTAAACCAGACTTTCAGTTTTCATTGTAGAAAAAGATATTGCTGAAATTGTAATTTGATGATGATAGTTGATGTTAAAGGGCCTAACATGGAGGCTATAGGCCTCTTAATTATTTGGGATGAAAATGAAGAATGATGATAAAATGAACACTAGAACTAAAAATAACTACAACTTACAACCAAATTACGGATTAGGAGAACAAAAGGACAAAAAGAAAGGAATAAGGGAAATAAAATGCAAGTAAATGAAATGCTCTCAACCCTTGAGAATTGACGGATTTGGTAAGGTGTGCCATGAAAGGCAGATAGGAAGGGAAATAGGAGAGAGATTGCCCCAGAATCACTGGAAATAGGAAAACAAAACCAGATCCAGCTCAGATATTCTCCCAAACGCAACAGCCGTGAGCCCTTGAGGGTGTAGCACCTCCAGTGGTGGAGCTACACACACCCTGCCTCCTTTATGACCTCGTGCAGAAGGGAGGAGATATGATGAAAAGAAAAACAAGAGACCTGACCCTTTGAAGAATGTGGGTATCAGGAAAGATGAAACAAGGTCCAATTGAGGCGGGAATTTGAAAGACTCCTTAGACCTCGGATATCCTAATACCGTCAGGGTCGGAAGAGAACAAGAGTTGATCAAGGGAGGCCGACAGTAAATATGCCAGAGAGGACCCCGGCACAATTAAGTGGAAGCAATCGCGAACTCACCTGGGGTCCCCTGATCGCTAACCAGCGTCATTCAAGTTGTAAGGTCCTGAAGGAGGGGGAGTGTCGTACTGAACGAGAGGTGACCAAGGGTGGTCGACAGGAAACATGACAGAAGGGTGCGCGGCACAAGTAAGTGAAAGCAATACCGCACTCAGCTGGGGTCCCTTGGTCACCAAACCCACATCCCATTAGTCGTGGGCCCCTGGGGGATGTACTGAAGAATGATTCAACAGAATCGCAAGATAATATTATGATACCCATTTTTCAAAAGATAACTTATGAATATGCACTGGACGGTTGATTCCGTAGTTAATTGGATATCATCGCAGGTCTCAGAGGCAAAGAAGTCCCTATCTTGTGCGTTACTAGCAGTGGTCAAGTACTATCCCGGCATTTGCCTGGACAGAGTGTAGAAACACCACACTCAGGATAGTTTCGAACCTACGATGTCTGGACTTGCTACAGCTACCCTTGCAGCCGTGGTGCACGATTAAACGATCACAACTACGGCGGGGACTCTCAAAATGACGACTACACACAACATACGAAGGAGTGTTTGAGTCCGGAACAAAGTTATCGCCGGAAATCACGTAAGACCATCATCACACCTAACTCTGTCTCAAGTAAACTAGGGAAATGAAGGCACACCTCCTGTGGGGGACCAAGGGTAGTTGAATGCGACATCTACCATCGGTACTTGCAACTGGCATATGTAATGCCATTGTAGATATGTTTTGTTCTCTTAGATAATAGATCGTTATTAAGGAAAATGTCGACGTAGTGTTTCTATACTCAATTACGATCACGTACCAATACGACATGATACGAAAGTTTCTCAGAATTACTCCTGACACACGATATACGAGCTGAAAGGAGTAGTGACGTGTAATATCCTGCATGGCATGCGGCACTTCACAACTTCGCACGGGGATAAACTACGTAATTAACCATTCAATACAGGTTCTATTTTCATAACGCAGCTTATTACGAGGTAACATATGGCATTATTTTTCTTGACTGTACAATTGTGGTAAAAGTTTGATTGATAACCTCATTGTTCACGAGTATCAATTTCCATTGCCATTAGCACGGCCATCTACGAATAAGCATGGGGCAGATGACCTCGTAGTTCCGCCCCTTAAACCTCAATAACTAACTACGATAAGCACGTTACAGATGCTGCCATCTGTCGACAACTACTGAAACCGTCTTCATTCGTTCAGTAATACAGGTCTTCTTCGACTATTCCCCATTTTCACAGCCACACAAATCATAAATCGCTTTCACGTATTTTCTCTCACACAATGACTGACCACGAACAACAACTCAAAACTCTTATACGGAAACGTGCCACTCAGCGCACTAATTCTACACGTTTCGCAACATTTTTGATAGACAGTAATACTACTACAGACACTGCTGAGATCAAGCATATCCGCGATTGTTTTCAGGATACTATAACATTGTTGCTCACCTTTGATGATTCTATCCATGAAATGCTACAAGATGACGAACTAGACGCACAGACTTGTGACGAATACTTAGACATCTCAAAGCGCGCCATTCAAAAGGCCAATAGCCTCATTAAAAATAAGAAAGACAAACATATTATGCTTTTTTACTCCTACTTCCAGTTCTGACGATCAGCACACGATTATGCAAGGAGTTAAATTACCAACGATCCGACTCGAACCGTTCTTAGGTGATATAGGACTTGGTGCAGATTCTGTGAACAGTTCCAGTCTTCAGTCGACAAGAACCCGACAATATCAGATATTAATAAGCATGTGTTCCTCAGAGGTTACCTCAAAGGCGACCCAAAGCAGCTCATAGATGGCTTAGCGGTAAGCGCAGAAACGTATGAGCAGACGATGGCGATACTTATAGCACGATACGGAGATAAGGACAGAATAATCCAGGCCCACCTGGACTTTCTAGAGAATTTAAGGCCTGTTTTGTCGGAAAGTCCTCATGAATTGAACTCGACGTACGTGGAGTGTCATCGCGGAGTGCAGGCCCTCAAGGCCCTGGGAGAAGATGTGAATTTGTACGGACGTATATTAGCTCCAAAAATCCAGCGAGCCTTTCCAGCTGAGATTTGTAGACGCTGGCTCATACACGCAAAGAGAACAGGATGTTGGGAAACGATGATAGGTTCCACCAAAGGAAGGTACTCGGTCGATCGCAGGTCGATGATGGAGGACTCAACACTGTACTGATCAGTATTGAAGCCACCCTGAATTCACGTCCCATTGTGCAAGACGGGAGCAACCTTGAAGCTCTTACACCTTCTCACTTTCTGAACGGAGAGAAACCCACGACCCTTCCAAATGAACCTGAGCCTGATGGAAGAAGAGATCTGATCAACGAATTTCGATCATTTGAAGTGTCACCCCCACTCCCTACCTCTACTCCTATACTGACTCGCTTCATCTCGACAGACTCCCTAGAGGGCCTGCCAACCTGAAGGAAACTTACCAACGGCGGCCTCGGGATATCCTTTGCGGGACTTGATGGCCTTACCTCAGTGGCCGGGGTTGACGACGCGCTCGGGTGACCCCCTCAGATGTGCAAGAGAGGTAGCACGTCGCTTTGTGCAGAAGCTAGAAAAGCGGAAGACTTACCTGGTGAGGATTTCATTCCACCGCAGCTGTCTTGAGGGTGAGGATTGGACGTTAGGTCATAATGAAGTCTAAATCAAAATATAAAAGGGGTCTGTATTGTGTAAAAAATCAAAAAATATATATAATAGGAACAACATTAGGTTACAAACAAAGGTTTCATGAGAAATTGGTACTTGAGTGGATGGTAAACGCCGTTGACCTCACGTGGTACGACACACCACAAGACATGCTTTTAGGAACAAAATTGAGTAACGAACAGGTACACAGAAAAGGTAATATCTTACAATTACAAATTATCCTTAGTCAAATGAATAGTACAAAATCTTAACTAGGAAACGAGAGCACACGAATGCCCAGAACTAAACATGAAATGCCACGGCGAATGGTTGTGCAATACCGACATAATTTTACAAGTTACACCCGGAATGGAAATAAGTTACCAACATACATACCAACACGTCCGGAATTACGTAAGAGGAAAAGAAATCTAAATCCAAAGAAAACTACATTACAAATGACTAACTCCCGAAAAACGGAGCGGACAGTCTCACATTACCATCACGGGACCTGACGCGAACTCGACTGCCAAAATGGCAGACACATAACGGGACGCCAAGGCTGGTTGTACCATAAGGGCGCTACTCCCAAAATTTGGGATTTGAACCAATCCCATAGGTGATACAGAAATACAGCAATTCGAAATTCAAAAGTGAAACGCACAAGGGCGTAAGGGAGGAAAATCAAAGCAAAAACGTCACATAACCTACACTTGCACGTGGGCGTAAGGTGATGCAATACCAGGAACAGGGCCCCTTAAAACTAACATAATAGAAAACTAAACACGGCTGCAGGCAGGAAAATTCCAAGGAGCATGATCACAGGGAAATAAATGAACAAAATGGAACCCAAACTAAAGACGCACGTGGTAACGCAACACAGGAAAACTCGCACGAAAAACAAGAAGATTTCCCACTGAAAACTACTTCCGAAGAAGGTAGAATTGAATAAACAATTCAGAATAAACAGTAGGATACATCAACCCATTGATCGGCCGAACATCAACCAGTGCGCCGTACCCACGAGGTACGCATATCCACGTCGCAATAACACGGTAATGAAAAACAAAGCCCCAAATTAAAATGGGCAGACAAGCAAAATAAATATCACACTTCCTGGAACTTACCTTGTACACCACATATTAAACTAAACTATGACTAACGCCAACCAATTAAGGCGGCGGTACCTGTTTTTTCCAACCTCGAGGGATCCGAGACCCCCGAAGCAAGTGTCCTTCTTGATGGTCAAAAGGTAAGAGAGAGTTACCCACGCCAAAACTCAGTACATATATCAGACACCAAGATTTTTGACAAAGCAAATTGTTGCCACACACGCACACTAGAATTCTCTGGCTTTCTTGAACGTAGTTCATAAGACAGTTCCGTGTTCACTTCAGTGAGAGTTGGCCACCCTGGCATTTCGCCATGCGTACGTCATTTGTCATCTACGGCAGTCGATACATCTTCGCGAGGATCCTGGTTGGAACAATCGATACAGGCAATGTTGACATGTTTTAAATACGCAAATCCAATGTTTATTTTTGAGGTTAGGGAACACATTAATTCCAGAACCAGTGCACATCAGGTCGAGAGTGTACCTCGCGTGTTTGGACTGCGAGAGTGATGTTGCAGACATGAAGATTCATTTCACAAGGTCTTCACAGGTCGAAATTGCGACTGTCAGCACAGGCCATAACTTTCTTCAGATTTTGGGTAAGTGAAGGAATTTATGAGGCGTTCGCCTCAACAGGAGAAACAGGGACGGGTGAAATTTGGCAGGAAGGAATATCTTAGGTTAGGTATACCTTCATGTCAGCCTCAGTGGCGTAAAATACGTCACATGAAGAATTCTGGCGAAGGTGGAAGAGGGAATACCTCTTACAACTGCGGAGTTACCACAAGGTTGGAGACCTTGCCCTCTTACAAGAAGTCGTCCTGCCTTGACATATGTGGAAGAGAGCCTGAGTCGATGAAATACTGAAAGGGAGAAATGGTCGACTGAGAACAGCCATCCTGCGTCTCCCCGATGGTTCAAGAGTCAGCCGAACGGTGCAACTGGTGATTCCTCTAGAAATCGACCTGGGTGTGGAGGATGTGGGGGACCAAGGGTAGTTGAATGCGACATCTACCATCGGTACTTGCAACTGGCGTATGAAATGCCATTGTACATATGTTTTGTTCTCTTTGATAATAGATTGTTATTTAGAAAAATGTCGACGTTGTTTTTCTATACGTAATTAAACTACGACACCTCCTATGTTCTTCCTATTTAAAGTGCCAAAATAACAAACAACAGTATGACATACTGGATTTGAGCAGCGGCGTTCAATCCATAGTTTACAATTTACCCCAGTATTTTACAATTTCATCAGCAAACACTCAAAACAACGTAGGATTCAGTATATTAATACCGACTACCTACAATAATTGAAACTGAAACAAAACTCGTTGTTCTAAACGTAACACTGTGAAAAACACATTTAATAATCATATTGAACGGCTGTTTACTGATTTCGCCTATACTGGGTGGGAGTGCGATCTATCGGCAACTAGAAGATATTTTTCAATTGCACGTTATGCATGGGATCTAACTAGGAGGGAATGGCAAAGCCGGTATAGAGCGCAGCTCGCATCCAGTCGGCCGTGGACGAGACCACCAAGTTTCCATCTATCTCTGTAAGAGGCCATGCCACTCCATTTTCTCCACGGCGAAAGTAGTTCAAGCTATGACCTCCAGGTTTCCCTCTATCTTTGTAAGACACCATGGCACTCCATATTTGCCCTACTTTCATTTTATGAAAAAAAAAATAGGCTTATGGGATCACCTTTTGTCCGTGTGTCTGTGTGTGAGAGTGTGTGTGTGATGGTGTGTGTGTCCCCCTAATAAATTCTAAACGGCTAGAGCGATTACAATGAAACTCAGTAAGATCATAGCACCATTTGGGCCGACCCCGACCGTGTCCTTCAAATTCTATTGTGTCTCACCAATCCCACATGGCGGCTGTGCAAAATATTTCACCAGCATTCAGTATCTCTGAAACTGTTACCGATATCACCCTAAAATTCTGTACGATGATAAAGGACACTACTAGAAGTTCACCTATGAGACTTTCAAAAACCTGGTAACTACAAAACCAACATGGCGATCAAGCGAATTCGAGAAATTTAAGTAGACTTTTCTCGCGATTTAACCATCCAAACGTAATGAAACTTGGTACAGCAAATGTTTATACACATTGTAATGCACTGACATCTAAGTTAGTTCAATTGTTTACATAACGTCAAAATGGCGGCTGTGCGAAATATTTCACTGGGATTCTATATCTCCGACACTTTTACAGATATCACCCTGACATTTTGTACGGTGATAAAGGGCTCTAGTACAAGTTAATCTATGTAACTTTCATGAACCTGTAAAGTACAAAACGAACATGGCGGCCAAGCGAAGTTGAAACATTTTAATAGACTTTTCTCAAGATTTAACTCTCTGAGCGCAGTGAAATGTGGTACAGTAAATGATTATACATATAGGCTTATGGGATCACCTTTTGTCCGTGTGTCTGTGTGTGAGAGTGTGTGTGTGATGGTGTGTGTGTCCCCCTAATAAATTCTAAACTTGCATATAATGAAGTTCAATTGTTTACATAACGTCAAGATGGCGGCTGTGCGAAATTTTAAAATTAAGTTTTTATTTCGTGTGTCGTAATCATGCGATCGAAGTGAAAGTTTGAATAATGAAGCTACGAAATTATCCTTTAATGATACATAACTCTATGGCCTATACATAATATCAATCCAAAATGGCGAGCATCCGAAATATTTAGATAGTTCTCAATATCTACGAATCTTTTACAGCAATAGAACTGATTTTTTTATGTTCATAGAAGCTATGAACATAAGTTCACCTATCTATAGGACATTCCGTAACCTGGTGATCACAAATCCAACATAGCGGCGACGCGAATTACAAATATTTAATGGACGTTTCTCGCGATTTAACCATCTGAGTGCAGTGAAACTTTAAACGTTAAATGCTTATACAAATTTTAATCCACTGGCATTTAATTTATTTCAATTGTTTTCATAACCAAAAGAAGGCAGCTGTGCGAAATTTTAAAATCTTGTTTTTACTTCTTGTGTTCTAATCATGCGATTGAAGTTTGAATACCACACGTACACAATAATCTTCATGTAATCGTAGATAAATCGAAATCGAACCTGGCGACCATCTGAAATATTTAGACGGTTCTCAATATCTACGAATCTATCACAACCTTCAAACTGAAATTTCGTATGTAGATAGAGGCAATTAACATGAGTAGGATATATGAAAATAGGCTGTATGGTTCTTAACGGAACTACTTGTTTACCTTATGACGAAAGGTATAACGCGTAATATTGAACCCGCTGAGCTACGGTTCATGTGATATTTTTTTTATGACAGAGCATTTATGATGGGATGTTGTACTTTTGAACACACCCAGGAAGCCACGTGAAGTTGAGAGATCACGCGATACTTTTTGAAGTAGCGGTGAATCGCACTTTTGACTTTGGTGAAAACTGCTAATTATTTATCTGAGGTCTTATTAATTAATTTTTATCTTTCCACAAGACTCAGAATATTCCATTTCGTCATGCTGCATTATTAAAACATTTTGGAGAATGTTTATTTTTACTTTAGGTAAGGTAATACCCTTGCAGATACGCAAAAAGGAACGTAAGTAGTCGCTCAACGATTTCGTTTTGACGACCTACTTTCTAGAGACACCCAGCACCTTGCACTGCGTCTGGAGAATCCGCCTTGTGTAGGCGTGGAATTGCATTTGTCCTACGAGACGTAGAAAAATATCCGCTGTTGAGCGTTGAAAGTGATTATAAGGTGCCATCGAGCACGCTAATACTATTATTCACTGTTGTTGAAGCCCAGTGAACTAAAGAAGAAGTTTGGGAAATAATAATTGGCAAGTATAGTGTATTGCACAACATTGCTGTAACACCACATTTTACCCACGCGTATGTGGAGGGCAGATGCCTAGTGGAAATATACAGGTAATAGTGTTACAATTATCCTGAATAAGTGTGATTATAATTGTATGAGATATTTAAATTGCCAAAATGAAAGTTTCATTTTAAAAACGACGTATAATTCACGGATGCTGCGTGATACAAAAGTAGCGTCACTAGCACGTGCAGAATTATAAAACAGTGTTAGCTCACATGCTAATCCACGTCTACGAGATTAAGGCTGTGTCGTACTTTACAATTGAAGCCTATAACATTCACGACGGACATTATAATTTTGAAAGTGAGAGGATGAATTATTACGCAACTTATTTCACTACCCACGTGATTGGACTTTTCTTCACCATGGTTGAAGCAGTCACCATGGGCTAATACCATCCCGGTATGAGGGTGACGTTTCTACGGGAACCAGCATGATGGTGGAACTTCCAGGACAACGAACGAGAAGGAAGAAGCCAAAAATGCCATTTCCAGGCATATCCACGAAGTTGTCGACAGGGACAAATCGAACCCTGGTCTTTGGAGGAGTCCAGATGGGAATCCTGATGAGGAGGATACCGTACCAGAGAGCCAGAGAGGATTTTGTACAACCCTTGTTGTGGAATAGAGAGCTGAGTGAGAGCTCCTCCATTTCGTGAGTTTTTGTCACACCCCTTCCTTGTTCTAGTTTCTGGTGGTATAGTAGATTTAATGTAGTTTGTGAACCAACCACACTCAGTGTCAGCCATTTTTCTAGGTAGGGATGTAACTAGATTAGTTAGATGTCATTTATTTCAGTTTAGAGTGAGACACCCTTGGGTCAGACATTTTGGTCAGCCCTGGTGCAGCTTGATGAACGTCGTAGAACGTCAATGCCTACTTTTTCTGAACCTGATTGTAGTCATTTTGAGGCTATTTTGTTCAACCCTACTTGGGGTAATTTTCAAGTCTTTGCTGACTTTAGTTATGGCAATCAGTTGGCAGTTGGCAGTCAAAGTGAAAGGTCGTGTTTTTCCCGAGCTCTCAGGTGTGCTGAAATGGGGTGTTCTCTGGAGTGTTATCGGGCGAGGATCGGGCTGTAGTATGCGAAGGGTAGTCGGGATTTCCGGTGTTTGTGTGTGCGTACGGGACCTAGTAACTTGTGGTTTATAGCCCTAGTGATAGCTGCGTTGTTAGTTATTGGTGGAGTGGAAGTGAATCCAGGGCCTGTTACTCCAAATGTGAATCAGGCAAATGATCCAGTGGCATCTTTAAAGTGTTCGACGTGCAGTAAAACATTGAAGAATGGTGTTGAGTGTGGACTATGTGAGAAATGGTTTCACTTCGGCTGTATTAAGGTCAAGAAGGAGGATTGTGATGTCGGAAAGTGGTTTTGTAAAGTATGTGATACGCCGGACAGTTTGAGGGTGCAAATCAAAGCAAGGGATCAAATAATACAGGAACTTAGAGCAAAGCTTCGTGAATCAGAAGAAACGGTGAAGGATGTGACTGAACGGCTTTCTACTGGGATCAGTGTGGAAGAGGGCGTGCAGGAGCAAACTGAGGATGACGTTATCATAATGGGTGATTCTATGATACGATGGAGTGCGAATATCTCGAGGAAATCAGGTGCGAAAGTGCGGTGTTACCCGGGGATTAAGATTGACCAGCCTGCCCAACAAGTGGAAGAAGCAAATGTAGAGGATTGTGACAAAGTTAAAGTGTTGTTGCTTCATGTTGGGACGAACGATTTGAAGAAGAGGGCTACAGCTGATTACATCATGGGGGAGCTCTACGAACTAGGCAGAAAAGCTAAAAGCAAGTTTAGAAATGCAAAAATTATAATGAGTGGCATTGTTCGGCGGGGAGATGTTCCGTTGAGGCGAGTTAAGACTGTAAATGACCGCATGGACTGGGTATGTGCACAACTGGGATTAGTGTACGTAGAAGCTGACTGCTGGATTGGTGGCCGTGACTTCGCCCGAGACGGGCTGCATCTAAATCGACGGGGCGCTTTCAATCTAGGGAGCCTACATGACAGGGTCATCGGTTCGTGCCGGCTTTTGTGAGGAGGAGCAGGTCCAGAGGTTGCCAGCCGATGGGAACAGAAGGAGCTATTTCGAGATATTTGCTGCGGAGGTAAGACTCTAAGATTACTGCAGGTTAATTGTCAGAGTTTAGGAAATAAATTAATTGAATTTTGGAATCTTGTAGAGACGTATTCTCCGGACATTGTCATTGCAACTGAATCTTGGTTATATGAGGGCATAAATAGTAGCGAAATAATTCAAGGGACCTACGAAATGTACAGAAGGGATCGGGGGAAGCGAGGTGGTGGGCTATTTATTTGTGTGCGCAAAAATATAGCTAGTTTCTTAAAGTTGGCTGATATGGATCATGAAATGTTATGTGTACAAATTTCGGATAAAGGAAACAAAATTCCCTCTTCAGGTGATAGGGGCGTATAGAGCACCGAAAGATAACCTTTCTCTCCTCGAAACACTGTATGATAAAACTTGTACGGGTAATGCTATGAAAAAGAGCATAATAATTGCTGGAGATTTAAACCTCCCCAAAGTAGACTGGTCTGGTGAGTCAACTAGCTGTGGTCAGGCTCAGAGCGCTGCAAATAAATTCTTAAGGGAGGGGGGATTTTCCCAAGTAGTTGACTTCCCAACTAGAGACAATAATACCTTAGATGTTTATCTCGTAAGGCCTGTAGAGCTATATATTAACTGTCTGAAAGTACCAGGAATTAGTGACCATTCTGGGGTTGAATTAAATATTAGATATGGTGACATTACAAAATTAGACTCTGATGTAGCAAAAAAGATCATATTCCAGTATCGCAGGGCGGATCAGGGCAAGTTTCAGGGGTATTTGAATGAGCTATTTGTAGGATGGGCATCGGAAGGAAATCACATTAATATCCTGTGGACTAACTTTTTGAAAATTTTAAATAGCGCTGTTGATAAATTTGTCCCATTTAAATTGCTGAAACAAAACCCAGATCCTGAGTATTACACACGAGAAATTAGGAGTCTAAAACGGAAAATTAGGAAATTATACAATAAAAGACATGATAGTGACAAGTGAACCCTTTATCCTCTGTTGGATAAATGATTCTAGGTTTTATTTCTTCAATTAATAAATATTTCTACAAGCATCATGAAAATAGCCAGACGGAGATGAGGAAATTTCAAGCATTGCTGGAGACAGTGGGGACATACCTGAAGATGTTTGACAAAAGGCTAAATACTTAGGATGGTGAAAGGAATGACCATAGCTATGATTCAGAAGGACAGGTGGTGGCTGCCTCAAAATAGAAGCGACGCGCCGTGAGACACGGCAGTGGTATGTTCATTGTAATATTCGCGCCTAGAAGAAATATGATGCAGTAACGTGAGTGGCTGATGAGCATGCTGAACACTCCTACTAGCCAAGGTCTGAATAAAAACCGCCAAGATACAGAAAAGGTGGGAACCAATGAGAGAAGAATGCTTATTTAGCGCGGCAGGTCTAGCGTGGGCACGCTCGGCTAGCATTCACGCGGGAGTTTGCCTAGACAAAATCTCTACGATCGATTCTAGGATTAATGGGCATATTCTTGACCTGCGCTATTTTTCGAGTTCAGTGATATTTATTTCATTCCTGTATCACTATTATTTTGTGAAATTTTTATCTAGTTTCCCCCTCTATCTACACCTAGGGCTGGTTCATTTATAAGTGGTGTGAAGTGCCAAGACATTGATTGTTACTTGTTTCGTCTGAGGACAGAGTTTATTATTACTTCGGTGTGTCGAGGGCACAGTTGATTACGTTTGTTCGTTTGAGGACAGAGCTTATTACTTTTATGTGTCAGTGGACACAGGCTTTTATACCTTTGCGTGTCATGAAGGACACAGAAACTATTATTAAAAGTGTTAAATTCAGTGTTAGATAGTCACCGTACTATATTTGTAGGGGCAGTATCTTCGATAATTCGCCAACAAACTGTTGTGGGGAAAGAAGTACCCGAACGGCGAATTTAGTAGTCAGACATCAAGTGTATAATAATTTAATTTTTGAATCAGCACGAGAGATGACATCATTGACCATGGAGGAAGCCTGGAAATATCAAGACTCCGTCAAGATGGTTGAGATGAGATAAGAAGAATCCGGCTGGGAGATGGCTCCGGATGTTCTTTGACGTGTGGCTGGCTGAGGTTGAGTACTGAATAATATTTACTATTATCTGATAAATTAACTTACGGTGTATGGGACATAGTTTGATTTGTAAATAATTTGCTTGTGTGATTAACGTAGTCTATTTAGTTTTGGTCTGACACACCTTTTGCATGGAAACAGCTCGCATATATGTTATTAGTAGAAGGTTCTTTTCTTGTTGGTTGTTTTAACTAACGTAGCTATGTGGACGGCCGTGTTTGCATACGCTACGCGATGCGGTTAAAAACGTCTCTCGGAGATATGTTGTGTTTCAGAAGTAGGACTGAAGTAATATAATTATACAGTAGATTGGAGGGTAATTGATTTCTTTTGTTTTATTATTGATCAGATTCAGTGAAATTATTGCCTTTGGAGCAATGTGATTTGTGACGAAGAGCAGTCAGCTCTATCGTAGGTTTTAATATTTTTTAAATTATTGTTGGCGAGCATCCAGTCAGCCGGTCTGTGTAAAAATAAACGTATTGTCATTCCCAGATGTGTGTATGTGAGTGTGTGTATTTTGTGTTATTACAAGCGGGAATTTCAGCGTAGACTGATTTCTGGCAGCTTGATAACGAATCCATATTGTGACCTCGCGAGGGCAATTCTGGATATTTTGATTAATGTCTGACCATAGTGGTTGAGTTTGTTGCTGTTGATCCCATGAGATAATGGCACAGCTGGTCAGTTATATTTATACACACTAGAGTGGGACGATGACAGGTGATTAAGGAAGAGGGGAGATGTTTCACAAGACGGACTGAAGGTTGCCAGCCAGGTCATTAGGGAGACTGCTTGTTTGGCTCAGTAAATAACTTGAATTACAGAATTAAGAACTGATCAATGATAAAAAATTGTTGTAATAAAGGGGAGTTGCCTACGAATCACGATAATCTCCGAAGCGTTATCTTAACATGCAGTTTTGTTCATATAAAGTAATGTCAGCCAGTCAGGCTTTTGTTGTTGTTGGTTTATTTCATGTTTATATTCCATTCAGTGACCCGTGAGTCACATGCTATGCTGTATTTCCTTGTTGTGTTGAGCAGTTTGGCCAGTCTTGGCAGCTCAAAGTCAAGTGCGTCTTCGCGCTAATGAGGGTCCCGAGAGAGATCCCTGTAAATAGTAGATTTAGTGCGTGTGTCAGCATTACGTTTTAAAGGGTTTTTATTAATGTCATGTTCCATACCCGTAAACGTTGATTTACGAGATGATTGTTCGTGAGCATCGTGGCTGTTAACCCGTTGTAAACGAACAGTCATCCAAAGTACTCATTCCTCGTAGTTAGTCATTACGCGCACATAAAACCCAAATTGCAAGGTAGTGGAACCAGGATCCACATTTTAAATAAAAGGGGAGATCCGTCTGACTCCTTAAATTTATAGATATTCCTATCATGGGAAATTCAGGGAGGATTGTTTTATATTTTATTGTTGTTTATTTCTTTTTATGCACTATTAGTCATTAAATCATGTTATTATTTTACATCTTGTCACTTTTATTTCTAATTTATAGTTTTTATCCTATGACCCTTACCTCAGTAGAGCATGTTGTTTGGCGAACGTAAACATCACATAGGAACTGAGCGCGACCCCTTGATTAAGATTTCTTACATTAAACACTGCTTTTCTGAAGGGTTCACAAGTATATGTTGAAATTTAAGTCCTTATCAAGAGAGCTCGTCTTAAAAAAGAGGGCTGCTCATGACAGTTATATGCAAGGTTTACTTGGTTCGGGAGGTGATGGGTGGAAAAAAATTTACAGTTATGTTAGGAGAAGAAAGGGAAATTCAAATAATTTGTCGATGATAATGTCCGGTGACGGTAAATTAATTACTGAGAAACAGGCCATTGCTAATGAATTAAATGTCTTTTACGGTAGTGTGTTCAATAAATCCAATAGCTGTGTGTTGGACCCTAACGACGAATCAGGGGCTCCCCTGTTCCAAATAAACCAGTCAGCAATTGTAAAGCTAATACAAAAACTACGTTTCAATGTATCAAAGGGTCCTGATAATATTGTTAGCGAAGTACTTAAGCTAGGAGGTAGGGCCGTGGCACGATACTTGGAGGTGATGTTTAATGTGTCCATAAACAATGCGCAAATCCCAGATGACTGGAAAAGAGCTACGGTAGTCCCAATATTTAAGGGAGGGAGCAGACTTGAATTGGGCAACTACAGGCCGGTTAGCCTTACGTCCGTCGTTTGTAATCAGATGGAGCATCTCATTTGCGACTACTTGAGGGAACAGTGGGAAACATTATCATGGTTTAATGATAGGCAACATGGATTTCGGAAAGGTTACTCATGCGAGAGTCAGATGCTATCACTTTTTCAAGACATTAGCGAATCGTTAGACCATGGAGTTTCAGTCGACGCCGTGGTTATAGATTTTGCGAAGGCATTTGATGTCGTTCCGCATGACATGCTACTCCATAAATTAGCTTCGACGAAGATTGATAGAAGAGTAATTTTATGGATCCAAGAATTTTTGACGGGTCGTTCTCAGAAAGTGAAAGTCGAAGGCATATTCTCGGATGAAATTACCGTAACGTCGGGTATCCCTCAGGGCAGCGTATTCGGAACTTTGTTATTTTTGGCGTTTATAAATGACTTACCAAATGGGATTCGCAGTGACTGTCGATTGTTTGCGGATGATTGTGTAATATATCGAAAGATACATGACTCACAAGACAATGCAGTGCTTCAAGAGGACCTGAACCTGGTCTATAAGTGGGCGATTGTAAATAAAATGAAAATAAACACAAGAAAATGTAGTCTCTTAAAAATAGGGAAAGTGCGAAGGCAGGATTTTCAATATAACATTGGCTCGGAAATACTTGTAGAAGAAGATTCTTGCAAATATTTGGGCGTTCACGTAAGGAATGATATGAAATGGAGTAGTCATGTAGGATGTGTAGTTACAAAAGCTTACTAATCCCTGCACTTTTTAATGAGGGTATTAAAAGGAAGTAGTACCTCTGCTAAAGAATTAGGCTATTTGTCACTTGTAAGACCTATTCTGGAATATGCCTCGGCGGTTTGGGATCCATATCAAGTAGGGCTCATCAATGAGTTGGAAATGGTACAAAGAAAGGCCGCTAGATTTGTGCTCAGTGACTTTAATCCCAGGAGCAGTGTGAGCCGTATGTTAAAGAAACTTGGGTGGGAATCACTGGAGGCTAGGAGGATGAAATCTAGACTCTTCGCTATGTACAACACGTATACAAATCAACCAGCATGGGGTGAGCTTAGCAAACGATTGGGAAAGCCCACTTACATGGGTAGGAGCGATCATCCTTTCAAAGTTAAGGGCCGACCACAGCGAACAAATTATGGTAAATATTGTTTGTAAACCGTGCCATTGATAACTGGAACACTCTACCTGCCGCAGTCTTAGAGCCTTTTCCCAAACATATAGGTGTGTTTAAGAAAAGACTGACTATTTGTGTAAATACTCCAGTTTAATTGTTGTATAATTGTTATTGAATTGTTATGTATAATTATTTATTTGTTATGTATATACAATTTGCCACCGGGGGACACACCCCCTTTGCAAATAAATGAATGAATGAATGAATCAGATGCCATGGTTATTAATTAACTGCATTCTTTGCAGCCATTCTTGGTTATACCCCTGACTGTCGTTAGAACGGTCGTATCATTTAGGTAGTCGACTGTAACTACCAGTTTTGTAAATGCATTATATTTCATTTTGAATAAGCTCAGATAGCTATTCTTGGTCAAGTTTGAACCTAACAACTAGAAGGAATGTTTCGTTGCCTAGCATCGAACCCTGTTCCCAACGTATCATTAAGCAGATCTAGTGTGCGAATCTGCGCCACAATTATCATTTTTGCTTGTGTCATGTGAGACACGTTTTTATTTGATGTACTAGCAACTATTGAGTTGTATTTTTTAAAAGCAAAGAGCTCCAGTTATTGTAAGATTACTTTCATTTAGACGTCTTTGGTAGAAAGACGGAATTCTATTATTATATTCAGATTTGTTGAGTGTGTTTCATACACGGACTCTTTAGAGGTTCTTAACCTATGGTAAAGTTTTTATGAACTGGCCAGGTGTAGTTTTATATTGATTAAATTGCCGGCCTTGAATAATGTGTGCTTTGTGTCGACCAACACAGGAATGTGGTAACCTGTTGGTGACATAAACTGGTTATCTAACCCAGTGACCTGAAAGCACGCCTGCTTTATTTTGAGACAAAACTACTATTGACAAGGACAGAGT
The DNA here is from genome assembly GCA_946902985.2 of Meconema thalassinum. Classification (NCBI taxonomy): domain Eukaryota; kingdom Metazoa; phylum Arthropoda; class Insecta; order Orthoptera; family Tettigoniidae; genus Meconema; species Meconema thalassinum. The sequence continues at coordinate 1,025,543 of CAMPQE020000006.1, read as the reverse complement.
ACGATTTGTATTCGCTCTTCCTTTCATTGCTATTTTGCTTATGGAAATTAGTTTCCACTCTTGTATTTGATCACATGTTTTATAGATAGCTTTTTGTTAGTTAAACGCTCTGTTGCGTGTACTGTCGTTTGACAGGTACAGTTATGTCAGGTTTTCTATAGTATGGTGAAGGCTACCCTATTATGGCAGGATGTTATTGTATGAAGGTATTTTGAGTATGCCTTGTCCGGGACTGATCCCGTTGACTAGATGTTATTGGAAGGTAACTGTCGTGTACAGGCCTATCCCAGAGTTATTGAACGCGAACTTAACGCCGCTGGTAACCCGTGTTATTGTGTGTCCGAGTTGTTGTACTCGTTGATTATATTCCGACTGTTGAGTCGAGGCTTTTTGGTGGAGAAAGATCTCAGTGGAGACACTCCGTGCCCAGGCTATTGTCAATGTTATTCGCCATAAACCTACGATAAACCTATAAACTGACATCTTAATAATAAGACGCATAATTGTTGTAAAACAAAGCTAACTAACGATTCTTTCTATCTAACTTTGTTCTTTGCATTCTGGAACTGTTGACATAGCCGTGCAGTTGAAGATAATTTCCTTGTGAGGAAATGACTAGGACAGTTGACATTTTTGTAGCGACCTGAAGCATGCGCGAACCTCGAGTTCGTAGCTTGTGGAGCTCAGGCCATGCGATGTCAGACGTGGTCTCAACTACGCATTCGTCACCGTAACTATACACATTAGATGACTATGGTTTACAAAGAGTAAACCAAGGCGCAGGCAGGAATTTTTAATAAAACTACTGTGTTTATTTCATTATTTATTTATGATGTCAAGTGTATAAATCCTACATGTTACCTTTTGTGTGCTGTTAGCACATAGTTATTAAGCATAATTAAATTGTTTGTTTTTCATGGCTGTACACTTAGCTTTTGGATGTAATTGTTTTCTTTTACGGACGTCATCGCCGTAAATTTTGTTAATTGATAGGACTTAGCTAGATGAACTAACGTTAAATGTAAAAATGTCGAAATGGTACCATCCTAACTTAGATTTGTTTTGCTACCCTGTTAAATGTAAATTCAGATATTAGCTTAATCTTGTAACTTGAACTAGGGACTTGCGTTGTACCATATTCCTAGCGTTGTTGTTGTTGCTTTATTATTGTGAGTTAGATCTTTCGCGAGGGTTTTCCGTGACTTCTCAGGTAGGGACCTGCTCTTTATTTTTGTTTATTTATTAGCTTGCGGACTAGCCGATTATAACCCTCCGAACTAGGCTAGGGGTTTGTGAATTTTATAAATAAATTTTCACGGTGTTTTACATAAGTCTGGATGTTTATTTTCTCAGTCTAGTTTTAAGGTGAACCTTTCCTTAGGCGGTCTATGACCATCGTCACCATGTACCACGATCCCTGTGGACTACGGACTCTCGTGCCGCTTTAGCCTTTATGGAAGGTCACCTGATCCTCTCGGTAATTTTATTCGACTTATGGGATGTTAGGAAAGTCATCGTGGTTGTTGACTCAACTAAACGGTCTCAATATATTTTAAGTAATGTCTACTAGAATCGAAGTTTTATACTCTCCGTTAAGGTGTGTTCTACTACTGATATGTTGACGTTTATATTTTATTAACCACTAGCAACCCGACCCGGTTTCGCCCGGGAGAATGCATTACGTGATAAGCGCTTTTTTTCTCCAGTGTCAATGAACAACGACCAATATCCGTTTTACGTCTCGGTATGATGGGTTAAAATCACTGACTGGACTATTAGTTATATTATCATGGAGATGCAGGTGCAACAAATTCTTATAAGACGTAGGCTAATTTAAGAATGGCGACGTGCATGAAACACAAATACCCCTTCCGTCCAATCTTAACTTGACTGTGAATTTTGCGGAACGAAAAGTTCACAGGCGTAATGAAGAAAACCCGAGTTGTACTTCCAGGGAAACTCCAAACACACCCACACTTCTCAGAAGTCTTAACTCAACACGACTCAACGGTTTGCTGCTGACTGTATCTGGGGCAATAGGTTCGCCCGCTAGCCAGCCTGTAACAGGGATGATAGATTCGCCCTTAGATAGCTCGTAAACTGTCACCTCAGTAGTTGAGTGGACACGGTTGGAAGAAATTAAAACGTAAAAACACTTATAGTGGGCGATGTATTGAAGATAGACGTATGCTCTCGCGGACATTCCCGTAGAACTTTTCATGCTGAACAATTCTTACACTGATAGTATTTAGATATTTTTAACGGTTTGCCCAGCGTAAGCTTACAAAGCGCTCGAACACCAGTTTTTTTTTTACTTTTCCACCGAAATCGTTACTGCTCGGCTTCCTTTGATCATAAATAAATTATTTTTTACAGAAATCATCCTAGAGATATCCTTTACAGAATGGTGAAACCCGCATGAAAATCCATCCAGTGGTTCTCGAGTTTACCCGTAACATCCAAGAATCGGGGACTTTGTTTTATACTAAGTAGAGATTATACGCCAATCAGTATAATTTAATCATACTAATATATAACAAGTAGTTCCGTGAAGAACTATACAGCCTATTTTCATATATCCTGCTAATGTTAATTGCCTCTATCAACATACAAAATTTTAGTTTAATTGCTGTAACAGATTCGTAGATATTGAGAACCGTCTAAATATTTCAGATGGTCGCCAGGTTGGATTTTTATTTTTGTACTATTACATTAAGATTATTGTGTACGTGTGGTATTCAAACTTAACTTCAATCGCATGATTAGAACACAAGAAGTAAAAACGAGATTTTAAAATTACGCACAGCAGCAATCTTGTGATTATGCAAACAATTGAAATAAATTAGATGCCAGTGGATCAACATTTGTATAAGCATTTAACGTGCAACGTTTCACGGCACTCGGATAGTTAATTCGCGAGAAACGTCCATTTAAATATTTATACTTCGCGTCGCCGCCATGTTGGATTTGTGCTCACCAGGTTACTGAAAGTCCTTTAGGTGAACATATGTTCATAGTCTCTATGAACATAAACAAATTCAGTTTGGTTGCTGTAAAAGATTCATAGATATTGAGAACAGTCTAAATATTTCGGAAGCTCGCCATTTAGGATTGTTATATGTATAGGCCGTAGAGTTATGTACCATTCAATGACAATTATTGCCTAGGTTCATTATTCAAACTTTCACCTCGATCGCATGATTACGACACAAGAAATAATAACTTAATTTTAAAATTTCGCACAGCCGCCATCTTGAGGTTATGTAAACAATTGGATTTAATTAGATGGCAGTGCATTACAATCTGCAAAATCATTTACTGTACCTCATTTCACTGCGCTCAGAGAGTTAAATCACGAGAAAAGTCTATTAAAACATTTCAAATTCGCTTGGTCGCCATGTTCGTTTTGTATTTTACAGGTTTATGAAATATACATAGGTAAACTTGTATCAGTACCCTTTATCACCGTACATAATTGCAGGGTGATATCTGTAATAGGTTCGGAGATATAGAATGTCAGTGAAATATTTCGCACAGTCGCCATTTTGAGGTTATGTAAACAATTGAACTAAATTAGACTCCAGTGCATTACAATGTGTATAAACATTTGCTGTACCAAGTTTCATTACGTTTGGATTGTTAAATCGCGAGAAAAGTCTATTTAAAAGTCTCAAATTCGCTTGACCGCCATGTTGGTTTTGTAGTCACTAGGTTTTTGAAAGTCTCATAAGTGAACTTCTAGTAATGCCCTCTATCACCGTACACAATTTCAGGGCGATATCGGTAATAGCTTCAGAGATATTGAATGCTAGTGAAATATTTCGCACAGCCGCCATGTTGGATTGGTGAGACGTAACAAAATTTGAAGGGCACGGTCGAGGTCGTCGGGAATAGTGCTATGAGCTTACCGAGTTTCATTGAAATCGCTCCAGCCGTTTAGATTTTATTAGGGGGGACACACGCACACCTCACACACACACACACACACCTCACACACACACACACACACACCTCACACACACACACACACACACACACACACACACGGACAAAAGGTGATCTCATAAGCCTATTTTTTCAAAATTGAAAATAGGCTAAAAATGAGATGGTGTGTGTCTGTCTTTCTGTCTGTCTGTCTATGTGTTACTCAATAACGCAAGAACCACTGGTCCTATTTAAATGAAATTTTGCATGGATGTAGCTGATTTACCATGTTTACATATAGGATACTTTTAATTTCGGTATTTTGCACTGTTAAAAATGGCGACCATTTTAGTGACGTCACTACACCCTTTGGTTTCAAAATTTCATATTTCCATATCAAATAAAAAGAGAACGCTAAGAAATAGCAAACTTTTGATGGCACATAGGAGCTTCAAAATTTAATTTCCTATCCGAAAGGTCCTTATCACTTTTCGTTTATCTCCAACGGTTAGCGAGTAAAACCCACATATGTGACGTCACTACACCCTTTGGTTTCAAAATTTAATATTTCCATTTCAAATAAAAATAGAACGCTAAAAAATAGCAAACTTTTGATGCATACACGAGATTTAGGATTTAATTTTCTATCCTAAAGGTCCTTATCACTTTTCGTGTTTCTCCAACGGTTAGCGAGTAAAACCTAAATTTGTGCAATAAAACACGGTCAACACCGAGCGGTGCAGTATATCTCTACATACATAAAAATTAAAGTTTGAATGTTTTTTCGCAATTTCTACGGAAATTTGAGTTATTTACGCGTTTCAGACTGTTTTATTATGGATGCGCGCGAAAATAAATTTGTGGTCTGTCTATCTGTTTGTTTGTTTGTCTGCGGACAACTTTGTTCCCTTATAACTCGAGAACGGCTGGGTGTATCAACGTAAAATTTGGTACAGATGTCCATCAGAGGCACGACACTAATCATTGGTCCAAACCTTCTCCGTACCTCTCATAAAAGAGGCCCTACCCCCTTAAAATACATGCTGAAATAGGAGTAGAAGGACGAGACAAAGATCATTTTCAGCCCCTCAATGTGAGAGACAATACTCGGGGGCCCTATAGGGTCCCCGAAATCCACATTTTAAGGCCCTAAAACCAACCATTTTTGAGATATTCCCAGAAAACTAATTTCATTTAATAAACTAATGAACGAATACAAGCCGGTAACCATGGCAACAGATTCTCAGAGGTCCATCTATTGCTTTGAGACGCAATGCAATTCCATTAATTACATTGGTGTGAAAGTTTGCAAACGGCTAGAAGGTTATCACGGAACCAAATTAAGCTGTAAAATTCATCAATACGTATAATGCGCTTAAGGGGGGGGTGGTCAAGTGGTACACTAGAATTTTTTCACGCCATTTACACCTGCGGGTGTGGTACGGCAGGTCTATTATATTCCTATCCCTATATATTATTATTATTAGTAGTATTAGTATTATGCCAACGGCCTAGCCATGTTGAAACACCGGATCCCATGAGAACTCCTCAGTTAAGCAACATTGGGCGCAGTCAGAACTTGGATGGTATGCCGGTTCTAGGCACTGCGCGCTGTTGGCCAACATAAGGAGGAGCGGAAAGGCCCTGGCCACCCTACCGCAAGTAAACTCCGGCTGGGGGTAGCCTCTTCGGAGGCTCGGACCTGCCTTCGGGCAGAATACCAATTAATTTTATTAATTAGTATTATATTATGGCGTACAACGAGGAGACAAAGCCCCTCGGTGCCAGAAACAAAACTTGGGGGCCTCGAAAACTACATTATAAGGCTCTAAAACCAACAGTATCTGAAATATTCCCAGAAAACTAATATAATTTAATTTAACAAACTAATGAAGGAATGGAAATCGGTAACCATGACAACATTATCTCAAGGGGTGGCATCCAACTTTCCATCTATTTCTGTAAGAAGCAATGCCACTCCATTCATACCTTGCCACGGTGGGTGAGTGGATAGCGTGTCGGTCTACTAACCCCAAGATTGCAGGTTCACTCCTGGCCGTGGTACAGGCCGGACGTTTGTTTTAGACGAGTGAAAAATCTTAATGGAAGCCTGGAGGCGAGTTACTGCAGTACCTGTGTTGTTATCAGCTGCCCCAAGCGCTCCGATGATTGATAAAGCTGTTTCACATTATTGCTGAAGTATAGTCACTGGTAAATATAATGACGTTCTGTTCGTAACTACGTAACGTGTACTTCCGTGTCTCACAATACTTCGGCGTGGACTGTACTGTCTGCTCAAGTCTGGAATTCCATTACATCAGATCGGTGGTGACAAATATGAAGTGATAGGGTGAGAGAGTGACTGTGTACAGGCTCACCCGCAGGCTTCAAGGTCAAGGGCAATCGTCTAAAACAAACGTCCGGCCTGTACGTGATTTTTGAAAGGCGGCAAAAATACGACTCGCATGTCATACGATGTTGGCATGTCAATGAACCCATTTGAATTCAGTAGGCCGTGTTCATAATGGCAAAATTAACCTCAGGAGTTTCCGCCAACACAAAGTTCCTCATTCCTCTACTAGAAAGCGCTATAGTGTTCAAGGAGCTTAGGTATCTACCCTCCTTGACTTTCATAGTGATTCAAGGAACAACGAAATTTCGACATGAAAGCTACCCTCTTTTGGTCAAATTACGAAGCTTGCACCCGTCACCCGAGGCCATACGATATTATTATTAGGCTACTCCATTTATAACATTTCTGTGAAAGTTTGCAAATATAAGGTTATCACGGAACCAACGTAGACTGTATAATTCGTCAATGCAATTAAGGGGGTCAAGGGGTGACCTAGAATTTTTTCATGCAATTTCACGTGCGACATATAGTACAGAAAGTCTATTATATCTACAAACAGCAACATTATTTTCAAAAATTCCTGAATTGAATCAGCATTTTTTGCGGCTTTTAGGAATTTTGGCCATTTGAGGCTAAAGAACCTGAATTTTCATGCACCACAAGCCTTTATAATTTATGAAAGAGGTCTTCCTGTGTATGGGGACTTAACACAACGTAGAGGGTCATTTTTTATTAGCCTATTTTCAATTTTGAAAAAATAGGCTTATGAGATCACCTTTTGTCCGTGTGTGTGTGCGTGTGTGTGTGTGTGATTCGTGTGTGGGTCCCCCCCTAATAAAATCTAAACGGCAGGAGCGATTTCAATGAAACTCGGAAAGTTCATAGCACTATTCCCGGCGACCTCGACCGTGCCCTTCAAATTTTGTTATAATTCACCAATCCAACATGGCGGCTGTGCGAAATATTTCACCAGCATTCAATATCTCCGAAACTATTACCGATATTACCCTGACATTTTCTATGGTGATAGAGGGGACTACTATAAGTTCACTTATGTGACTTTTAAAAACATGGTAACTACAAAACCAACATGGCGGCCAAGCGAATTTGCGACTTTTAAATAGACGTTTCTCGCGATTTGACCAACCAAACGCAATGAAACTTGGTACAGTATATGTTTATATACATTGTAATGAACCGACATATAACTTCGTTCAATTGTTTACATAATCACAAGATGGCGGATGTGCGAAATATTTCACCGGCATTCTATATCTCTGAAACTATTAGCGGTATCTCCCTAAAATTTTGTACGGAGATAAAGGGCACTACTGGAAGTCCATCTATAAGATTTTCAAAAACCGGTTAACTACAAAACGAACATGGCGGCTAAGCGAATTTGAACATTTTAAATAGACCTTTCTCGCGATTTAATGTTCCAAGCGCACTGAAACCTGGTACAGGAAATATTTATACACATTGTAATCCACTGGTATCTAATTTAGTTCAATTGTTTACATAACCTTAAGATGGCGGCAGTGCGAATTTTAAAATTAAGTTTTTATTTCTTGTGATGTAGTCATGCGATCGAAGTGAAAGTTTGAATAATGAACCTACGCAATAATTTTCCTTTAATGGTACATGACTATGGCCTATACATTTAACAATCCAACATGGCGACCATCCGAAATATTTAGACGATACTGAATATCTACGAATCTATTTAACAATCAAACTGCATTTTTTAATGTTCATAGGGGCTATGAACTTAAGTTCACCTATAGGACTTTAAATAACCTGGTGATCACAAATCCAACATGGCGGTGACGCGAATTATAAATATTCACATGGACGTTTCTCGCAATTTAACCATCCGCGTGCAGTGAAACTTGGTACAGTAAATCTTTATCCGAATGTTAATCCACTGGCATCTAATTTATTTCAATTGTTTCCATAACCTCAAGATGGCAGCTGTGAAAATTTTTAAATCTCCTTGTTTTTTTCTTGTGTCCTAATTATGCGATTGAAGTCTGAATGCTACACGTACACAATAAAAATCCAACATGGCGACCGTCCGAAATATTTAGTCGGTTCTCAATATCTACGAATCTATTATAGCAATCAAACTGAAATTGTGTATGTTGATAGAGGCAATAAACATAAGTAGGATGTATGAAAATAGGCTGTATAGTTCTTCACGGAACTACTTGTTTTTTATGTGAGGTGTATTGCGTTTCGTCTACAAGGCTTTCAAATCTATTTCACGTCAGGAAGTACACGTTAGGTGAATTTAGTTTGAGAGCACATTTTAACTAATCTTTTTTTTTTTCGTCGACATATGGGTTCATCGTAAGGATGATTTTGTTTGATACGTATGGAAGATATACCCATATTTGGATATCTGGGTGATATGTTGTAGACAATAGAATTGTCTGTCTGTCTTTCTGTGTATCTTTATGGACGCCTATAAATCGTGTTCGGATGCTTGGTGCATCGTAAAATTAGGTATGGTAAACATGAGTCAATACACCAATCATTTATAAAACTCCTCACCGTACTTTTCATACAGTAGAAGGGTGGATAGGGTAAAACTTCTCAAGATACATGCTAAAATAGGCGAAATATAAAAATTATCCTAGAAGGACGATCAAAGCATATGTTGCGCTTTTCATTGTGAGACACAAAATTCGCGAGTCTATAAGGGGTCTCCGAAAACCACATTTTAAGGCCCTTAAATTAACAGTGTGTGTGATATTCCCAGAAAACTAACTTCGTTCTGATAAACTTATGAAGGAATGACAAACCGCTAACCATTGCAACAGTAGCTCAATTGATAATGTCTGGTGTTAATATATAACACCGTTCGGAGAACGGGTACTTCTGCTAGTATAATATAATCCTCCTTCCGTCCAAAATAAATTGACTGTGAATTTTACTTCCAGGGAAACTCCAATCACAACCACCCTTCTCAGGAGTATTAACTCAACATGACTGGACGGTTTGCTGCTGGCTTCTATCTGGGGCAGTAGGTTCGCCCGCTATCTAGGCTGTAACAGAGATGATAGACTCACCCCTAGCTAGCTCGTACTCTGTCGCCTCAGTAGTTGAATGGGTGTTCGCTTTCGCGAATGTTTTTTTTTGTGGCTATGTTTCCCGCACGGTTTGAAACACTCGTTTAATTTTGCCCCATTATTTTTTCCGTTATAATTGCAGTATGAACACGGTGTTCTGATTATTTACTTAACTTACGTTTCATTTGAATTGTTGTTCTTTATTATTCTTGTCAACTCACCTTTTTCTGAAGTGTCTTTCTAGACGCACCATACTGTCACACTTTTTCATGAGGTACTGTGCTCATCTCAGCGGCAACCGTCGCAATGTGCTTGGGCTGTGCGCTGATTGGCTGTTTGACACCCCGCCTTCATTCTGGATTGTTCGACGCGCTAGTAGTAAGCGTTTGCTACACTCCAAATATTGCATCATCATGACCAGAAATTGCGTAATCCTGATGACGTCATGGGTCCTTAGAGCGACCACGTGGTCCAGGAGCGGGGCATGTGCACTGCACGTGTTAGCGTGGGAAGGGGTTGACCTTTTGGCTTGTTTATGTGATTGTGATAAAAAGTTAATGGGTGTTGACGGCATGGGGGTTGTTTATTAGGATGGTAACTCGAAATTCAGACTCCTCTTCCACTCCTACAGGGGAGTTTCTTGGTTCGATTCTGTGTTTTGTTATTTAATTCCCGGGGCAGCCTGTGTATCATGGTTATTAAGTATTGATTGATTATTGAATTATATTTTGGTAATTTCCCAAGGAAGTGTAGAGAGTCTTGTGTGTCATAACTTTTGAATGAGAGTGTACGGTGAGGCACTCGACATAGCCGGATCGCACCAGACATGTGGTGTGCAGCTGTTCCGTTTTTGCTCGCGCCGTGCGGCAAGCCATGAGAGTAGCCAGCGCATGTAGTGCATGGTTGTCGTTAAAGTTTTTGCTCGCGCAAGCTAAATAAGTAATCAGATGTTGTAATGCGACACTCTGTTTAAGTACGACATATATTACCACAGCGTGGGAGTGGAGTTGTGTTACTCCTTCTCGCTATGTTATGTCTGTTTAATTTAAATGATGTTAACATTTTTTGTGTTCTGGCTTGCTTCATGATCTCAATCTGGTTAAAGTGTTTTATATGACATGTATAACTTTGAGTGTGTGAAATGAATTTCGATCTGTTTGTTTTTAGATTCCCAGATGTCATTAGTCAAGTCTGTAATTTTTAATGCGAGAACGAGATTGGATGTCGGTTCCCAGAGCTCCATGTGAAAATGTTTAAAATAGCTTTTTGCAGTTTGATATTCGCAATATATAAGAGCACATAGCTATGAAGTAACACTTAGTTTCAAAGCAACTCAGTTAACAATCAACATGACCATGTATGGAAATCTTTTAGTTAAGCTCCAGCAGCTCTATGAGATAAAATCTCTGAGAGAACAATCAGAGAGGCTGGGGCTAAACTTCGCAGTGAGCGCGTTCAAAGTGGAAGAGGACGTTTGGTTCAACGGGCTTAGCAATCTTCAGCAGGACATGTATAATTGCGAGTTATTGGAAATAATTCGAGACCGCCAGCATTGTAGAGAGTTGACGGCGGATGGCGTAACCCCCCACATATTGGGGGTGATCATTCAGCGGCTGGAATCAATCGACTCCGACAGTATCGAGCTGCTCGATTTTCCACCGCTGGAGGAAGAGAGTGTGGGGGGTGAAGATCGTATGGATGCCGAAGAAGGTGGAGAAGAAGAAGAAGAAGAAGAAGAAGAAGAAGAAGAAGAAGTCCAAATGATTAATTAATTGGACGTTGGACAGTGGGTGTTTAAAAAAAAAAAAAAAAATAATAATAATAATAATAATTTGTGTGGTGTAAATCTTTTTTAAAAATATATTTATTTGATCATTTGTGGTTTACATTAATTATATAATATGAATTAGTGAAAAATGATATGATCTTCGTTCTTAAACTGGTAAGTAGTTCTTTTTCCAACAAGCGGCAGAGAGAATTGAAGATGCTGTGTTGTTTGCAGAGTGGAATATGCTGGTCTTGTGCACGGGGTAAGTACAATCATTCTTTTCTTTCTTGCGTGTGTTGGTTTTAGTGAGCTGAAAAATATATATATAGAGACACATTAATAATAATAATAATAATAATAATAATAATAATAATAATAATAATAATAATAATAATAATAATAATAATAATAATAATAATAATAATAATAATAATAATAATAATAATAATAATAATAATATCTTTTGTGAGGAATAAAAAATAAAAATAAAAAAACTTACACTGTTCTAATTATAAGATATTTTTGTTGGGGATCCAAGAGTTGTGAGTTGAATCGAATCCAAGCCAAGATACGAAGGCTCGGGTTCCTTTTCTACGTAGTACTTTGTCGACTAAGTAAATATTAGGATGTTTTGTTCGTTGTAACTCTGCTTCGTAGAACGCACCAAATATTGGGATATTTTTATTATCTTTTAAAAGATATGTTCGTGGATTAGTATTTTGAACTTTATAAATTGTAAATAATTCTGTTGTCCAATTACCTTCGTACCCTTTACTGAAGTGTTTCTTGATTTTTGATATTCTTACAATGTCGCCGATTTTATATTTTGGTTTTCTTAAAGTTTCATTATATTGTGTTGGCAAGCGGGGTGGATTGTTTCTTTTCACATCATTAGGTTTCATGCCAATGCTGCGATGTATTTTGTGATTATACTTTACTAGTAACTCAGGCAAAATATGTACCCATCGGTAAGAACCTCGTGTTGTGAATTCTTTCCACATCGATTCCTTAAGAGTTCGATTAAATCTTTCTATCACACTCGCTTTAATGGAGCTGCCAGTGGAATAATGCTTTAGATTTTGTTTCTGAGACCATGTTTTGAATTCACTGTTATAAAATTCCGTTCCTCGATCGGTGTGAAAATAATTGGGCAATCTTTTACTTTGAGAATAAACAAATTTTAAGCTTTTCACAATCTCACTTCCTTTTTTGGTTTTAAGAGGAATTGCCCATGCATATTTCGAGTAAACGTCAATAATGGTTAATAAATATTTAAATCCATTATTCCATTTTGCAAGTTTGGACATGTCCACAAGGTCAGCTTCATGGAGGTCATCGATTCCTTTGCTAATAACACGTCGTCTTTTAAACTTTTTTCTAAGCGGTGCGTGAAGTTCTTTTGCAATTTCTCGTCTGATTTCGTTCATAGTTATTTTCCAAACAATGTTTTATAACATACTGTGCATTGTTTTACAAACGTTGGAATTTTTATTCAATATATCCAGCATTTCTTAGTTCTTCTTCTATTGCAAAGATTTCGCTGTCTAGTCCTGTGTGACCTGCAGCTTTCGATGCAATTAATGTTTTAAGTCTTGATACCAATTTGTTTGGTTCATTCCAGTGAACGAATTCAATATTGTTTCCGCCTTCAAATTTCCAAATGGCTTGTGGCGTGATGTGTTTTTTTGACCATATCCAGTATGCATTGTAGTATTTGCTTCTTCATTTTCATCTGCTGTTTTTATAATTCTATCTATGTCTTCAGTGAGAAGGGGTTCAATTATATGTCTATACTTATAAGATTGCGTTCCTCTTGGAGCTGCATTGCTTGTATAATTTCTTTTGTGCACGTTTGAAACATTTAATAATTTCAAATATGAACTTAAATCACTCCTATCTATTAGAGTGGGGTCTGGTACTTTCCTTTGAATCAATTCAAGTAGACCTTCTGTAATAGGAAATTTTTCACCGCCAACTTTTATCCACTTTTTATCGAAGAAAACTCGTTCGCGTCCCAAGTATTGTTTATCATTTCTTATCGTTATACCAAATGTTCTATCCACGTTTTGTTTAATGAACGGATCAAAGTAGCGGTTAAGTAGTGAAATTATTTTGATGCTATCTCCATCTTCTTCGTCTGAAGTAGCAGTGGATTCAGAATCGTCATATTTTCCTTTTCTTTTTCGATTTTCTTTATTTTGAGTCGACGTATTAGCAATAGCTACAAGTTGATTTAATGAACTTGTTACTGGTTTAAAGTTAGTCTCTATATCTAATTCTTTTCGTCTAACATCATCTTGAAGTGAAAGATACTTGTCTTTAACATCTTTTTTTAAGCGAGAAAGTTTATCCTTTACTCGACTTTCAGCTTTAATCTTTGAGCTCTTCTCCATGACTAAACGGAAATTGTGGTTGTTTTACTTATTTATAGTATATTCAAAATCGATTTGAAGAGGAAGATCATCAGTTTTATGTTTTTTCGGGTCTCTAAGTCGAAACTGAATTTCATCTTGCTCTTCAACGACAATATCACTGCCATCCAGTTCAATCTCTTGACGTATATTTAAAATTGCATACACAATTGGAGATCTTGGTGAAACAAAAATTGGTTTTAATACACCTTTGTAGGGAAGTTGGTACTGTATGTTATGATTATGAAGCGTGTATACTGGTGAATGGATTGATGGTGTGTTGGAGAATTTCAGAATAAATTTCGATAAGTTCTTTTTCTTTACTTCATCTTTTAATATACCAAATTCTTCTTTGGATGCAGTAAAACTTTCGAGTGGTTCTTTGTTAACCATTTGCTCAATTTTTTCCAGTTCAGTTTTTAACTTGTTATATTCTTCTTTGGATTCAGCAGCATAACTTTCAAGATCTTCTTTTTTAACAATATTGAGATTGTTAGCAACACCCTCAATACGAGTTTGTAAATTGCTTAAAATTTCTTTTAGTTGATTAACTTCAGTTCGTGACGCAGCATAGTGTTCTACAAACCGTTTATTTGTCACGTCTTGGTCGTTAACAGGGAACTCAACATTTGTTTGTTTTTGATGTTGTAGATTGTTTACAGTTTGTTTCAATTGATCAAATTCATGTTGGGAAGCGGCATATTGCTCAACAAACGTCTTATTTGCAACATCGTTATCGTATATGGGGTTGTTTACGTGAGTAATTCGTCTACTCATCATATTTAAAGTTCCACCATCGTCTACGTTTAAAACGTTTTGTTTATTAAATTTAGCGATTAAGTCTTCTAGATCTTTTCGAGAGGCAGCAAAGTTTTCTAAGTAATATTTGTTTATTGCATCTAACGAATCGATTGGTTGAGATATGTTTGTTATTCTTCTATTTAACATATCTACAGTTTCATCATCTCTGTTTATATTCAAAAGAGATTTTTTAATTTCATCGAGTTCATTTGTTACATGAGTTTTAAGAAAAGAATACGTTACCGCATCTTGATTTTGAATTGGATCTTTAACATTTCTTATTCTTTTGTTACCCAAGTCGAGAGTATCTTGATCATACGGAAAGTGATCTTCTGAAAATTCTCGCACTAAACCATGAATGAATTCTACTCGTTGTAACACTTCTGTTATTCGGGTCTCAAGATATTTTTTTATATTCGATGTATGTTGCTGCATTGCAATAAGGTTTACTGCATCATTTGCAGATGATGGTAAAGCTAAGCCCGCGAGACGTTTGTTTTGAAAGTCAAGTTCTTTTTTCTCTATTTTACAAATTGAAAAAATTAAACCTTTAAGCTCGTTAAAGTTTCGTTGTATGTCTTCTTTAGACTCGATTTTATTTAGCTCATTTAATAACTTCACTACATAACCTTTGTTGCATGCATCTTCAACATGTATTGGCATTCCAACATTTTTTAACCGTTTGCCGTTAATACTTAGATGTCCGTCGCTTGTTGTTGTTGTTAGTTGATTTTCATATTGCACTAGCTTATCATCAACATATGATTTAGTTGCAATATCATGTCGTGAAGTCGGTCGTCCGATAGACACATTATTGGTTTTGTTAAACGATGTCATAGTTAAGTTGTTAACCACGCAAAAGCTATAACACGAATGGCCATTTACCTCTTTTTGAAGTCATATTTATAACTGAAAATAAACATCAAATCCATTGGGATATCGACCATTTTGTAAATCGCTATCTTTATCGATAACCAAAAAACCAAACTTAGAGTTTTGCCAACAATACGAACAAATATCAAAGAACTGTTCATAGCTCATATCTGTATTTACATGATCGTTATATACGTGACGCAAGTTTGTTCCGTCTTGTTTAAAAAGAATTAAAAAATTAGCGTTATCTCTAATTAGATGTTTAGGTATACAAGAATATGTTTGACAAAGATAAAATACGTCAACGTCGTGATGACGACCTCTACTGAAATAATCTTTCATGTGTTGTTGTTTATTGCTGGCTACATCATCAAAAACAAATATAGAGTTTTTTCTAGCCATTTCTGGAGGCATTACTTCATCATTATCGGAAAAAAAATCACTTTTTATTTCTTTTATGGAGTCCAAAAACTTTTTTAATTCAACATATTTACTTTGAGCAAGTGATTTAGAATAAATATAAACGTTTTCAAAACGAACTCCATTTTTGTGGCATAATAAATTTAGCATTACGTTTGTTTTACCGCAGTTCGATGGACCGCAAATGATACATCGAATTGTGTTCGGTAGTAAAACACCATGCTTTCTTTTTTCACTTTTACTCTGGTTTTCAGCATTAGTAAATGAAATTACTGGTAGAGTGTTTGACTGCTTAACAAACTTCAACATGTCTACGTTTACGTCTGAGAATGCACACTGCACAAAAAATCACATCACATCAACATATATTGCTTCCACACGTATCATAACTTGTATTATGTGGAATAATAGTAGGATTTTCAGGATTTAAATCAACGTTGCCGACGTAAAACCCTCTTATATATGGACAATATGGCGCCCATTTTTCATGATCATTTAAAGGATTATCGTTTTCCCTCCAATTTTCAATTTCAATCTTACAGAATATACATTTCACCTTATCACCATGTCCAGTATAATAAAACCCTGCTGGTGCTAAACAAAATTCGTTTGGACAGGGAAGAGGCCAATTTTGAAAAGTTTTAAGTCTTTCATATTCGCATTTCAATTCTATGCTAGGAGAAATATTGTTTACGTAGGGGCAAGAAAAAGCCCATTTCTTATGTTCTTCAAACGGATCATCATCTTCTTCCCAATAACTAAGTTGCAGATTACAGAAAGCACACCTAACCATATCCTTATATCCAAAATAGAAAAATCCTGCAGCTGCTAACCATGCAGTGTTCGTAAAACTGTCTGAAGACCAGGTCTTAAATGTTTTTAGCCGATCTCTTTCAGATTTTAAATTCATTTCTTTTTGACTCAATATCATTTGCATTAACTGTTTTTTGGAATACTTTACACAATTAAAATACTTCATGATGCTGGTTTACTTCACAAAGAAAAGATGTTCACCACACAAAGCTAAATGCGAACTGACATGAATCAACAAAACACGTTGGCTAATATGCACGTGTTGGGTTGGCCGAGCGGTCTAAGGCGTTAGACTTAAGATCTAATTTTCAGAAATTGAAAGCGAGGGTTCGAATCCCTCACCTGACAATATTATTATTATTATTATTATTATTATTATTATTATTATTATTATTATTATTATTATTTTATTTACATGTAGAGTGAGGAGGTAATTGATCATTAATAAGAACTTTCATATGAAATGGTACAAAAGACATTTTTTTTTTCTTCTTTATTCATTTAGAATTACAATTAATACAATTTTATTTCTCTTGAAGTAATCTCATTCTTTTTTTAGTTGTCCAGATGAGTGTGGCTGTGTTGAGATGATCTTCTTCTTTTTAGTTGTCCAGATGATTATTTTCTGTAGACAAAAAAAAGATACACTGTGTTAAAAAGCAAACTAAAAACAAAATATGTATAGCTGTCAACTACAGTAGTAGATCTAAATTATTCACCTTTTATAGATAGCGATTACAGTTGTCACATTTGCAGCGAAGATGAAACAGTTGAAATTTCCTCTTTAGATGATCTGGTAGATGTTCCCACTCTAGACGAATTCGTTGTGGTTCATATATAGTCAGCACGTTTATAGGAAAGTAGTTCCAATCAAACTTATTAAAACCTCGAAGTCCACTGTTTCGAAACTTGTTTATTATCGAACACACGATTTTCATGATGCCATCAGAAGAATTTAACCAATGTTGAACAGCATTGACGTTGAATTTAGCACAACTATTGCTTCCCATTGCTAGAGATGGTAAATGTTTTGGACAATCTGTAGGTAAACGATGGCTATGCCTCAACATTAGGTCTGACATTCCATCAATCGTATTAAGATCGAATAATGAGTCTGGGGAAAGTGCTTTTAGTGCAAACAAAGAAAATTCCTGTGGCAAATTATATACAACTAAATAATCATATTTATTCTTAATAGACTCAAAAAAAGAAGAAAGAGTTTTTTCACAATATGCTGCAACCCATGTGATCACGGGGCTGAATGAAGGTATATTGCCGTTATTTAACATACAGTAAGCAAGTTCCAAACTGCCGTTTGGTAGCTTGCGAATGTCTGCAACTATTGGTTGCTTCTTATTCCACGTGCCAGCATCAGTAGAAGGAGAGTTTGTTGTTGTCAATTCCATGATTGCAACTAAAGTGAGAATACTTGTTTACTTGCTTGCTTATAACTTAGCAAATATTGGTTTAGATAATTACTTCATTCGTTAATGGTCTGTAAGATATTTGACGATCATGAATAAGAACACAATAAAGAGTTGTATCTTCAGGTATATTCTCACTTGTCTCGATTTCAATTCGCACATCGACTGAAGATGTCTTCACTGCTTCCACTTGTTCGAGACAATTAATTACAATAATAGGACAAAGAGACTTAAATTCATCTCGTGAAACCAGAGTCTCTGAACGAACATCATCGATCTGATAATATACATTACGAAATTTAACAAACATGTCATACAACTCGCTGTAGTCATTTATGGCAATTTCAGAAGTTGGCATTTCATAGGGATAAAAAATTGAATTTAAAAAAACTCTTATAGATTTAATGTTACAATGGTCGAAATAGGAAGAGCATGTGTTTAGTAAATTTCTTCTAGTTTGAAAACCTAATAAAAATTGACGCGGTTTTTGAGTTTCAGAAGTTGTCATTACAGTCCAACTATATTTAGTTGTTCTAGGAAGAGAAGGCAAGACGTGAACATCCCACGATCGATAACCAACCTGAATGGGAATATTTTTCTGCATTAGTTTTAATCTTTTAATTTGTTCTTCGTCTGATAATAATAAAACGGGAATTTTTAGATAAACTTTAAATAACTTGACCTTAGAAAGATCGTTTTCGGTTGTCGATTGCAACGCACGTGCGTCACTTGACGATCGGAGAAGTATTACCTCATGCTTGCAGTTTAAAATCGGCTTTCTGTAATCCTCTGCTATTCCTAACAGGTTGCTTAAAGGAAGTATTATATGAAAACGTTTTGTGTTACTATCAACAATATTTGCTTCACTTGCTGGCGTTGTTAAAGAGGGAAAATAACCGGCATTTTGTAAAGCTGTATATTCGTTTTTTGAATATGATGCAAAGGTTTTTATAGAACTTGTTATACCTAGATGGCGTGTACGATCAATTTCTTTACCATTTAACGTGATGCGAATTTCGCTAAAAAGATTAGCCCCAAAATTTTGGTCAGGATGCGCTGTAGTAGAAGCAGCTGGATTTATGTTAGAAGTAATAATTTGACCTTCTAAGTGAAGAACACCTTCTGATAATAAAACTATGTTTTCTTCATTTTGAATCGGTATTCGAATTTCATCATTATTTTCGAATTTATTAGCTGAATAAGGTTGATAAACTCTTTCTTCTCGTCGCACAACTCTGTTGTCAACCTCTCTTTTATCTGTTATGTTAAACATGTTAACAGCTTCAACTATAGATAGAAACTAAATAAGATTAACAATTGCATATATATTTATATTGAAATTAAAGTACGCGATAGCCTAAAGACTGTAAGAATTGTTTGTTGTTACTCGATAACTGTTTCTTAGATTTCAAGGTGCGATGTCGTTGTTTGTTTTTTTTACAAATTTTAGCTGATTGATTTATATTATTTTTTCGAATCAGAGTCGACTTCTTTTTTTTCAAACTTTGAGTATTATATAGTATAACCATATTTGTGATTGTTTTCTAGTATGCTTACTCAAGTAGAATGAAAACATAACAGTATTTCATTACTTTATATAGCAAGATATCGTGCTGGACGAATAATTAATTCTACAGTTAAATCTTCATCTTGCAAATCAATGAGCTGTTGAAGATGATCTTCAAGTTGCACAGATACATGTTGAATAAGCTTGGTGTTCATGGGCAAAAAATTAATCGTTGTTGGTTGTACAACAATCGGGTAACCAGCAGGAACATGAGCTTTAAAATTATATAAAGAGTGTGTTGGTTTATGGTTCAAATAAGAACTCGTACCAAGCACAAGGTTGCAACATACTCGAATACTATTAACAGTGTTAATTTTAATCATATATTCAGAATGATGAGTTGTGTTTGCCTTGAACTTTCTATGAGAAAAGCCTAACAAATCTGCAATAGAATCTGCAACACCAAAATCTATAGCAAACACTTTCGAATGTAGTTTACAATGATAAAAGACTTTATCATAATTAATATAAAATGATGGGAATTTGTCTTTGTCGCCTAATAAATGTTCAACTAATAAATCATCAATCTTTTCACTTAATTGTTTTAACGTATAGCTAGCATTGGGTATTATTAAAATCGCTCTATCCGCTTCGTTCAACTTTATAGCCAAAATGTTATTATTCTCGTTAATTGCAAACTTCATTATCGATTCTATTTTTCGATGAATTTCAATTTCTCTTTTATTCTCTTTAGGGTAAACTTTCTTTTCAATACCTAAAGGCCCTGCTACACTGTTGGCTACAGTGAAATCAATATTAAACGGGGAAGACAAAACGAGACGGTTGTCTCTTTTTCCATCTATATCCTCTTCCACATACAATTTTGTTTTTTCTAAATGTTCTGGTATAAGTTTCGACAATGAGTGATAACTAAGTAAATCATCAAAAGCTGAGGCTAGATCTTCAAATTCATAAATACCCGGTGGTACCACTAAATCAATTGATAAAAAATTAGTAAAATGAATGCGAAATTTATTATTTCTGTTGGTAACATTTCGAATAGAATTAGATGTATACAATCCTGCAAGTCCTATTTCAAAAAACTCTGCTCCTACAAGATGAATCGGGTTCTCCAATGTAACATCAATCTTCGAGCCTTTACCTTCAAGAGTTATCCGTCTTTCGAAAGCCATCTTTGAAATGTTTAAAGACGGTCTGTGTTTCCCTTATTTATACAATACAAGAAGACTAAACATAAATGTCCACAAATCGAAGAAGTAATCGATTGATATGAATGAAAATTATATTGTAGATAGCAATTTTTAAGATATGTTAAAATTTCAAATGGTGGTCTTAAATTACCAATACTATCAAAATAATGCACATATTTACCATGTTTACTGAAAGCTACCCAATGTGAACCGGATTTATCCATCGGTTCAAGGTTAACAATACAGTTTTCATTTTTTCGAGGATATCTTGGTAACGTATCTCGCATAAAGACTCCTCTAAAATTTGGAATCTTTAATTGATGTGCGTATTTAGCTAAATCGAAATTACTTAATGCTTTATTTGGTATTTGGTTAATTATCTTTTGTATGCAGGAGGATTTAAATAAATGCCTTGACCTCCTTTTCCTCGCATTGCTTCTATCATTCGATTGTGTCTTTTCATTTCTTTTAGTTCTTCTTGAGCAGCTTTCGCCTTGTTTATAGCAGACGCCACCCCTGCTGCTCCGCCTGCTAGACCCCCCAAGCCCGACAAGGCTGCAAATATCGGAAGTAGGGGTAAAATACCACCTTGCTTTTTCGATGTTCTTCTTTTTTTTAATCTTTTCTTGTTTTTTTTTTATTATTTAAGTTTCGCTTACCTCCTCCAATCTTAGACTTAGCTTTCATGATGCCACCCACTGTTAGTGCAGCCGCTCTCTCTCCAAATGATGCGTCACGGGATTTTACACGAGACCAAGCTTTTGAAGCTAAAATTTCATCAGCCTCTCTTCTTTTGTTTGAATCTTTATGCTTTGCGTAAGCAATGTCGTGCTCTTTGCACGCTTTATCTAATATATTTATTCCTGGATCACCACGGCTCAATCGCTTTTCTAATTTTGTTCCTGGTCCACAATATTCATATCCCGGGATGTGTAATTCCACGGGTAAATTATCAATAGTTTTATTAAGTACACGACTGATTAATGATCCACTTCCTGTTCGTTTATATTGAGTGGTAGAGTTGCTCCTCTTACAACGCACCATTACTAAATGATATGTAATATAAAGTAATTATACATATATATATCTGGAAAATGGGAAATGGTGGGGGGAGGTGTTTTTTTTTTTAAATAATACACACAAAATTTGGGTTATTATTTATTCTTTTTTCATAAGCAAAGGAACACACAAAAAATTAGTAATATTACCGGCATAAAAGTGTGTGTGTGTGAAAGAAATAAAGTAAGTGAGATGAACTGCTTTAATCTCAATTTGTTTCTAATCATTTTTCAGAGAAAAATGACCAAACGGTAAAGTATCAATTCCGTTTTCAGTTATGTGTCTTTTATCTTCGTTTGATGAAATTGCCAACTTATTTTGCCGAACAGTAAATACAGAATGAGATTTTGAAATTATACAAACTTGAACTTTGTTGACTTTTTCTCTGTTATAAAGACACTTTCGATACTCATCAATATTCATACTTTTACTCACACTCTTCTTAATGCCTTTAGCCTTACACAAGCTATTCATTTCATCACACAATTTTATTGCATACATTTTGGGTCGTAACCCCACAAATTCTTCAACAATCCTTCCAGCATTTTCATCTTTCATTAAACCAATTTCACCTTTATTTTGTCTCACAATGCCAAAAGGATTGTTTGTTTCATAGTTTCCAGTATCAAACAAATTTGAATGTTGTTTCATGAACTCATAAATATCATAATAGAATATATACATAAAACTATCGGTGTCTGTGTATAACAACCTCACATTTGATTCAGGATTTGCTAAAATAACATTGTAATGAAAGTCATTCATTTTACATTTAGACAAATCTAATATAGATGCACCAACATATACTGGTTGATTGTGAAAAATCTTTAGTCTACTCATCTCGATGACCATACATTGTTCATCGAATATAATTCTATGTTTAAAATTAGCCTTAGCTATTAAAGACCTAGCACCACGAGCTCCATGCCATTTGGTGACCCATTTGATGTCCCTTAACTTCCTCACATTCATCAGTGAACGACCAAAAATTGCATTATTCATCAATTTATAAAAATTCTTTTCAAAATCATTTTTGGCTTGTTTTCGTTTCTCTGTGTTCACATCAATATATGGTTTTAGCCATTGGCTCTGATTGAATTCAATTATTCTGTGAATACGATCTAATTTCATTCCTAGTTGAATACATTTCTTTAACAATCTATAATGCAAAACATAACGTTCTTTATTATCTAGGGTAGCCATTAGCTTTGTCAACTTTTCGGGACATAGAGGGTAATCTGAATGTTTGTCATGTAACTCTTGAGGATAAGTCAAATCTACTTCCAAAATATATCCAATTTCTGAAGTATCATCAATAGTTAAAACATCAAAGCCTTCAACATTTGCAATCCATTTAAAGCCACCCGTTGGAAGATATTCCATCATCGCATATCCATACAAATTATTAACGTCAAAGTACATTATGTAGGACTCTTGCTTTTTCTCATCATAAGTTTTCATATACTTATTATTAGCAATCGCATGTCGTGTTATACACTGAACATTTCCTCCTCGAATAGATCGTTCAAAAAAGTGTAACATATCAATATCTTGAAGCAATTCAAGTTGAACGTTGGTTATCTTTTTCATAGCACACCAAGACATAGATGGAGCAGTGTAAAAATGAGCTGCATCAATGCCATAAGTTTCCATGCCATTCGATCTAAAATTTTCAAAGACATCCGCCAAAAGAAGTGTGTCAACTTTTAAATAAAAATCTGCGTATTCTCCTAATGTTTGACAGGAAAACGTTTCCCACACCGATTGAGCAAACTCATACTCTTCATTCGATATTGTTTGATCATTAAGGCTGCTATAAAACTTGGATATTTCAGGTAATTTAGTTTCGTTAAGAACATCCATACTCGTGACGTATTCATAGGGAAACACACCTTTTCTCGCAGTAAGTCGAAACTGTGCATCATCATTAAAATAACGTCGTGTTATTTGCTTTGAATCTTCGCTTAACGAAGATGAACATTGATCTAGTGAACAGGACAAGAAATTATATGTATCGAAAAATCTTAACTGAATGAATCCATTCTTAGCCCGTACATACTTTGTAAACCCTTTGTAACGTTCCATATTCATCGCTAACAATTTTATATGACCAGGATTATGTAACACCTCTCCATCACGTTTCTCGCAAATTTCTTTAATTATAAAATGTCCATCATAGGCTGTTAGATTATGAAATGCTATAGGCAAAACCTTTGTTACTTCGTAATTTAAATTACAACTATTGTGTGCGCTTCCTCTATATTTTCCAGTTAAGTGACAATGATCGCGTACTTTGAGTTCATTAACTGCAATCGGTTTCTCGCAAATGTGACACATTTTACTTGACAAAAATAATCTTTCTTCATTTTCGGTCATCTTTAACATTGGCTTAACCGATAAGTAATATGTTTGAAGTTTATCCACAATACTATAAAGTTCCTTTACAAACAATTCAATGCAATTATTTCCCCTAAAGAGCTTGAAACTGCACAATTCACTATCGAAATTACAATGAAGGTATAAAGAAATGCTGTAAGGAATATGTTTATGTGTTAAAGTAGAGTTATGATTGTCACTATTTGGAAAACATGAGGAAATTGGAGACAAGAGGCATTCAGTGTCTGCATATATTATAAATGGAACTGTATCTTTAACTCGGAATTCTGTAAAATTAACAAATCTTTGTTCATCAGTCGGCATTATGCTTTTTGCAACAGGAAACTGTTTACAGTCTGCAAAGTGAACATTTAACTCATCCTCAAGAAAATAATATGACAAACAACGTCTACATATATAAATCCTTCTGTGAGTGCTAGTGAGGCTTGAACGCACAAGGCGAGCAAGATTTCTAATTAAACAAAAGTGATAACTTTCACTGTTTCCAATCTGCAACATCAATAAGTCTACACTCCTTTCATATACTTTATCTGATACATACAAAGGTACAATAGTAAAAGTTTTTTTTCCTTTTACTTCGTTTGTTCCCATACATACCCAATTGTTTTCATCATATTGTGCTCCAAACACATTTACAGAAATATTGTTTTGGTTTTCAAACTTGTTTAAATATTTCATTTCCATCGGAATTGGAATACCATCTAAATTTAAAACATCTCTGTAATTAGGATAGGAAGAAAGATGATTCACGTTTCGAGTTTTTGGATACAAACCAGCAACCACACTCCACGCAAAACAAGCTTCCTTTGTATCATACAAATTTAGCACTGCATTCTTATTGACTATTACATCAGGCAATCGACTAGTATTGGACATTCCTACTCGAAATCCAACATATTTATTTATATTAATTCTCAAACTATGAATTTTTTCTAAAGCCCACCCGGAACCATTTGCTTCAAATTCGCTCATTTTTGTCAATGTACCTTCAATGATATTCTTATTATAAAATTCATTTAAATCAGTATACTCGAAAACTACCTCATTTTTGATAGCAAAATATTTTGTTTCTGATATGTCGCGAAGCACGTATTGTGCACACAAAACTGAATTCACCTTTAAAGCTTGTACAGTTAACGCTTTCTTAACATACTTTGTAAACCAAATATTAGCATTCGCTAAAAATTCGCGAGGATCCAAAAACTCATTCTTAACATTTGATACTGCAAGTGTGTACACTCTAGAATTCAATGCCGTTTCAATTAACTCACAGCTCAAGAAAGATTCATCCTTTATTTGAATTGTAATTTCTTTGAAATTCACAGCTTGTTGCAATATATGCTCACTAATAACTCTCCAACATTCAATCAACTCATCACTGTTCTCAATCAACTCGGTTTGAGTGTTTTCCCCGATTTGGTATGATACTGAAATAGCACCGTTTAGTTCACTTCGAAAATTAGAAACACTTTCAAATGCATTGTCCAATTGGTTTCTTATATTTTCACTGTTATTATTATGTATTACAATATCGACCTTTCTACGTTTGCTAGGAGGCGAGGTCATTGTTGCTGTTGTCTAAGCAAATGTCCAATTTGCACTAAAGTTAATACACCACCAACACTTGGTGTACCATCACTGATGTCTAAGCATACGTCCAATTTGCACTATTGTTAATACACCACCAGCAGTTGCTGTAACATCGGTTTACCATAAACCTATAATCTTTTAAAGTATATTCAAGCCATTGTGATAAATTACTGCCTGTAATCTCCAATGAACAATGAACAGCCTCAAAAGGAAATTCATCCTGAAGTTTACCAAGCAAATTGTTTCTATACACATTCAATTTTGTTACATCGTAACACGTCATGGAAAATTCGATTTTGAAAACTTCATCAAATGTATTGTATCCGAAGAAACAAATAAAATGTTCATCTTCACATAATTCTTTCAATAGATATCTTAGAACTGTTTCTGTCACCTCTCGCTGACTATCCTCTGATTTGCTAACATTGGTAACGTAGACTGAAAATGTTGAAATTCCACTCGAAGATGTCCATTTGTTAAAACAAGCTTCTTTCTCATTACGACTCACCTCGTTATCATCTTCTTCCTCTTCTTCCGGTTGTTGAAAGCATACACGATGATACTCTATTAGCGGGTGCGATCGATGATCAGTTCCACTCAGGAAATTAACAGTTTTCCACTTCATTATGCTGGTTGTTTTATTAGTTTTTTAGATAATCTGAAAAATTAAACAAATTAAGAAATAATTAGCAACTAAATATATCAATCGTTATATCAATCAATACATAATATATATAATCCAATACTCACCAAAACATGTTGATGTGAGCGGTTCTTCAACCCAAAATACACCGTCATCAGTTTGCCTTCGAGTACTGTTTCAAAATGACTTGATGTGAGCGGTTCTTCACCCCTAAATACACCAGCATCAGTGTGCCTCCCATTGAGTTTAGTTCATCGATCTCTGATGTGCTTAATTTTGAAAATACTGCTGGTAGAAATACACTTGTTACTTCATCTTCAATGTTAATATCCACAACTATTTTTCTTCCAAACCTCGTCTGTACGGGGCGAATAATTTGGACCACATATGGTAAATCAATGACTAGTTCAGCTAGTTTCTTATTAGAATACTCAGTACAAGATGATAAGTTATTGAACTTCGTTAGAGCTTCCATCACACAATTTGTTCCTCGTCGTTGACTTTCTTTATTTCTTTCACACACACACACTCTTCGCGCAAAAGTAAAAGTTAAACTCTTCCATGCACTCATCCATTTATATATCCTTCACCCCCACCCACACTCCAGAAACCATATGCTGCAAACTAGCTTCTAACGCAATCATTTCTTTTTTTCCACTATTGCTTAAAGAAGTCAAAGATTACATTCTTAGCCAATGACGTTAAAGGTCAACTCTGTCTCACGCGAACACAGCAGACGAGATCAATCACACTGCTGCACATGGTCAAACTTGCACGGGTGTCAAATGATGGTTAGCATCCAAAGCAAAAAAAAAAAAGAAAAACAATAACAGCAGCACACCACATGTGTGGATGGGAACCGCCTCCCCGCTCAGCCCACCCATCGCGGGCATAAACAAAAACATAACAGCAGCACACCACATGTGCGGATCGCTGGCACTGACACGGGTGTCAGATGACAGTTAGCATCCAAATAAACAACCCCCATGACGTCAACACCCATTAACTTTTTATCAGCTTCACATAAACAAGCCAAGAGGTCACCCCCTTCCCACGCTAACACGTGCACCGCACATGCTCGCTCCTGGACCACGTGCTCGCTCTAAGGACCCATGACGTCATCCCATGACGTCATCAGGATTACGCAATTTCTGGTCATGATGATGCAATATTTGGAGTGTAGCAAACGCTTACTACTACTCGCGCTGTCGTCATTTCCACTATAAATTCTCCGCTTCGCCGTTCTGCGGCCTTGTCTACATCTACCTGCTTGAACCAGTCTGACCACGGCTGCCTGCCGTTCCACAGCAAGGCCCTTCTTGGGAAGGCCCTGTTTGTAAACATTGAGTGGCTGGAACCTTGCCAGGCGGCATGCTTCATCACTCGGACTCTGTCATGCTGGGCGAGGCATGAGTCAACGACCTTCACCTCAGCAACTAAGTCAGCCCGCTAACTCACTACAACTCGGCGACGAGAAACTACAATTGATTGTAAACCGCTAGACAGATCATTACCAAGAGATCTGTTCCGGCGGGGTGCAATTCGCCAATGGAGCCACCATCCCTCTTTCTCGCAAGGCATGCCGAGGCAGCTTAGAGGAACCCTTCGTTTGGATCACAACCCGCTTCCTGCGGGCCAAATACTAAGTACAAAAGTATCGAATTATTGGTAACGTGAACTACCTTCACTTGGTTTATACATTTTTTCAAGGCTAAGCCTTTCTTCTTGCTTCTTGCTTGTTTTTAGATATTTTTCTTAAACATACTTTTTTAATCGCCTTTATATGGCCTTTTTATGCATTTTTATTATAATTCTTCTTTATTCTAAGTTTCCTGGAGAAACCTTGCATTTTTTATTAGCTTCTTTTAATTATTCTTCTAAATGAAAATGTTTGTTATTACTTCACAAATCAAATAAATGTATCAAACCTTGGTTATCAATATTTGGTCTCTTCCTCATCGCTCTATTTAAATTTCACTGTGTGCCCGAATCCCAATCCCCCTTTTCCCAGTTGGGGTGCTAACTACTCACACCCTTTTCCATGGTGCCGAAACCCGGGATCGAACCCAGAACCTTTATTCTGAGACCACAAATTCTATTCCAAAAAAAAAAACAGAACTTGTGTAATCTAATATTTGCCTTATACATTTCAGTATATCGTGGCTAGCGCAGGAGATCTGCGGGAAAGCGGAGACAATCCCAGCTTACTCCATAACTGGTTTCTTTCTGGAAAGTAGGTCTGTCTGGTGCCGCAAGCAGCTTTGGTAGGTGAGTTATTCCAACTTCCCAGCCATGCCAGTAATAATAGACGATAAACTGTTAAACTCTCGGGCGGCCTACAAAGGTCAACTTACCCGTTTTCAAAAATATCTAGCCACTCTACCGAAAGAGGAACAAAATCTTGATATTATATCTCAGCGTTTAAAAGCTTTTGAACAGGCGTACGAGAAATATGATCTCGTGCAACTTGAAATTGAAATCAAAAGTCCAGAACATCAATCAGATAGGGAAGAAGTAGAGAGTAATTACTTTGATACACACGCTCAGGCTGTGGCATTAGTAAGAACTTTGACCTTGGCGTTGAAGGTAGAGGAAACTCAAGGAAGAATTAGCGACCATGGGAATGGTATCAAACCATTGCTACCTAAAATTGAAATTCCGCATTTTTCAGGAAAGGAAGAGATGTGGCAATCATTCTTTGAATTGTTCAGTTCATTAGTACATAGTAATGCCACACTTCCGGAAATTCAGAAATTTCATTACTTAAAATCCATTTTGCAGGGGCCACCCCTTCAACTTATAAGAGAACTTCCCTTAACAGGAGAAAACTATAACATTGCTATCGAGCTTCTTAAAGGCCGTTATGGCAATGAAAAATTATATTTACAGAGGCACATTCAAGCCTTATTTAACCTGCCCGCATTGCGAGCTGACAGCTTGTCAACACTGCGAGCCTTAAGTGACACGGTCCAACTACACGTCAGAGCATTGGCACGGTTGAATCAACCGGTCGAGCACTGGGATCTATTCTTAGTTCACTTGGTTACTTCTAAATTTGATTCATCAACCTTAAAGGCATGGGAGAGGGAATTAACAAATGACACGTCATATACCTATGATTCATTGCTTACGTTTATGAATAATAGATGTCAGGTTTTGTCAGCTGTAGCCTGTCATATGTCAGGATGTGCAGATAACAAATCTAATGTTGTGAAACCAGTCGGTGCCAAAATAAACAAATCTGCTGTCTTTACTGTTCAGCATAACTCAACGGAATGTATTCTCTGTAAAGCACCTCACAGGTTATATTCCTGCGTTGCCTTTAAAGCCCTTTCTACCGATGAAAGACGCAAATTAATAGCTCAAAAAAGATATTGCTATAACTGTTTGTCAACTAGGCATATGGTGCCTGATTGCTTATCTAAAAATACTTGCTCCCATTGCAAGGCTCAACATCATACCTTGCTTCATAGGTTTGAAAAGCCACGTCAGGCTCCTTCCCCTGGATGTTCTAAAGATGCATCCCCAGGAGCTAATGCGCAATCTTATACTCAGAGCTCTAGCTCAATTCGTAGTTCCCAGGTGCTACTATCAACCGTGTTAATAAAAGTTCAAGACTCTTCTGGTAGATGGCTTGAAGCACGTGCCCTATTGGATAATGCCGCCACCCATGACTTCATAAGTGAGCGTCTCATTAAGAAACTTGGTCTTTCCAAGCAACCTACATTAATTCAGGTTACCGGTATTAACAATAGCAATGTTAAATCTTTGCATTTTGTTCGTGTTCACATCAAAGATGCTGTTAATTCTAACACAACATTTCAGTTGAATTGCCTTGCCATTGATACTATTGGCAGTAATACCCCTAGTACTTCTTTTGAAATTAGAAAATGGCAATTTCCTCATAACATTCAGTTGGCGGACCCAACATTTAATACGAGCGCCCCGGTAGACATACTTCTCAGTGCCCAAGTATTTTGGCAATGTCTCCTTAGCTCTAAGGTTAAAATATCACCTGGAGTGTTTGTTCATCATACCAAGCTAGGTTGGTTAGTAACGGGTCAGGTCCCTCGTAAGTCGTTTCAAAATTTCTCTCAATGTCATTTTGTCAATACAAGTCTCGATTACAACTTAGAAAGATTTTGGAAAATCGAAACTATAGATTCAGTTTCACCTTCCTCGGTTGAAAATGAAATGTGTGAAAAACTGTTTCGTGAAACAACCACACGCAATTCAGAGGGTAGATTTGTTGTAACAATGCCCCGAGTGGATAATCCACCTCTTTTATTTGAAACACACCCTAGGGCTCTTAGAGCACTCTATGCTGTGGAAAACAAATTTAAACGTGACCCTGTTGTTAAAGCTCAATACTCCACGTTTATGGAGGAATATGAGGCACTTGATCACATGGAGGTTGTTACCAAGAAAGATGAGGCTTCTTATACCCCATCTGAAGTCATTTACCTCAATCATCATCCAGTTTGGAAGAATGAGATTTTAAAGGAAACCATAAGGGTGGTCTTTAATGGCTCTGCTTTGGATGCCAATGGAACTTCTCTGAATGACACATTATTATCAGGCCCTCCTATTCAATCTGACATTTCTTCTGTCTTAATGAATTTTCGCTTGTTCCCTATCGCAGTGATATATGATATCAAGCAGATGTATAGACAGATTTTGGTCGATCAACAACAGCGCGACCTTCAGAGAATTCTTTGGCGCGACGAGCCTACTAAACCTGTCAAGATTTTTCGGCTAAAAACCTTAACCTATGGACTAAAGCCCTCTGCTTTTCTAGCCATACGTACGTTGAAATTACTTGCTGAACAGGATGGCCCGTTGTATTCTCCTAAGGCTTCTGAAGTGTTAAAATCATCATTCTACGTTGACGATTTTCTTCATTCATTTGAGTCAGTGCCTGAAGCCCTGCAAGTCTCTAAGGATTTGACAGCCTTGCTTTTGGGAGGCGGATTTTCCTTGTGCAAGTGGAACTCTAATTCGGAAGAATTTCTTTCTAAATTTCCATTAACTTCAGTCTACAACGACTCAGTAGAGCTTCTTCATGAAAATAATTCTATCAAAACTCTAGGCATCTATTGGAGTCCTCAAAAGGATTTTTTCTTTTTCAAAATTAATCTCAGTGACATCAAACCGCAAACTAAGCGGCAAATTTTGTCTGAGATTGCAAAAATATTTGATCCTCTCCAATTTTTGGCGCCAATTATCGTCACAGCAAAACTTTTCATGCAAGACCTTTGGTCCTTGAAAACTGGTTGGGATGAACCAGTTCCTTCCGAGTTGCAAAAAAATTGGATTTCTTATAGAAATAGCTTGGAAGATCTCTCCAATGTCATTATCCCGCGAGTGATTATTCCCTTTCCCTCCTGTGGAGGATATGAACTTCACATCTTTGCCGATAGCTCATTGAAAGCTTATGGGTGTTGTGCGTATATTGTTTGCCGCAATTTTGACCAGTCATATTTCTTTTCCAATTTAATTTGCGCTAAGTCAAAGGTGGCTCCTCTTAAATCCTTATCCTTGCCACGACTGGAACTTTGTGCTGCTCTTCTGGCGGTTGAATTATCGGTTAAAATCCGCCAATCTTTGAAAATCCGATTTAGCAAAACTTACTTTTGGAGTGACTCAGCCATCACGTTGGCATGGATTGCCAAACCCTCCTCGCATTGGCAGGTGTTTGTAGCTAATAGAGTGTCCAAAATACAACAATTGTCTAACTTTGAACAATGGCATCATGTATCTGGCAAGGAGAATCCTGCAGATGTCATCTCTCGGGGATGTTCCCCTCTTATGTTGGCTAACCTGACATTATACTGGCACGGTCCTTCTTGGCTTCTACAAGAACCTTCCGCTTGGCCAAATTTTCCTCTTCCGGAATTATCAGACTTGCCAGATGTTGGTAAGATTACTGGATCTTCTCTTTTCGCTTCTGACTCTCCCCTTCTTTTGCAGCGATATTCCTCTTTTCATAAATTGGTGAGGGTTATGGCTTATCTCCTTCGATGGAAATATTTTGTGGTAGAACAACCTCTTTTTCCTAAGCCATATTTAACCCTTTCTGAATTAGGTTTAGCCACTACAAAAATCTTATGGCTTACTCAACAAGAAATATTCTCTGAAGAATGTCAGGTGTTGTCTCAAGGCCAATCCCTCAAGAAATCGAGTAGGCTATCCTCACTCGCCCCCTTTTTGGATGCTGATGGTTTATTAAGAGTGGGAGGACGTTTATCTTTGGCTGATCTTTCTGAGGATAAAAAACACCCAATTATTCTTCCTTCAAAGCATCATGTCACTTCTCTAATCATTCGTCAGTATCATTACCAGCATCTTCATGCTGGAACCCGTACATTACTTTCCATCATTCGGGAAAGGTATTGGCCCATAAACGGAGTCCATGAAGTTACCTCTGTTATCCGGAAGTGCATTCCATGTTTTAAATCCAACCCTAAAATTACCACTCAGCTCATGGGTGATCTTCCTAACTTTAGATCTGCGCCTGCTAGACCTTTTGCCTTTACGGGGGTGGATTATTCCGGGCCTTTTGTTTACAGAAAAAATTCTCCTGAGGCCAAAAGATGTATTTGTGGAAAACTCTATATTTCGCTGTTTGTATGTATGGTCACCGGAGCAGTACACTTAGAACTAGTTACCAACGCCTCTACTGCTTATTTTTTGGCAGCTTTTGCCAGATTTTCTGCTCGCCGAGGGCTTCCTTCAGAAGTATTCTCCGACAATGCTAAAAATTTTATCGGAGCTTCTGAGCAAATTAAGAGAGCTCTTACTCAAAATGCAGCGCTGGAAAGGATTACTGATTATGCTCACCAGAGAAATTTCAAGTGGCACTTCATCCCCCCTTATGCGCCCCATCATGGTGGACGGTGGGAGTCTTGTGTGAAACTCGCCAAGAAACACCTTAGACGTGTTTGTGGCCACACCCCCCTATCTCATGAAGAGTTTAACTCCTTAATTATTTTTATTGAGGGCATAATTAATTCTCGTCCTTTATCACCCTTATCTAATGACCCTTCAGATCTTCTACCATTAACGCCGGGCCATTTTCTTATCGGCGGTCCATTGACTGCCTCCCCATCTTTATTATATTCTAATTCTCCATCTTCTTTAGCCATTTCTTGGCGCAAAATTGAAAGTTTGCGCAACAATTTTTGGCGCCGCTGGAGGTTGGAATACCTCGGTTTGCTTCAGCAGCGTGGCAAATGGCGGGTTTCCTGCTCTAACCTTCAGATTGGGGACTTGGTCCTTTTGAAAGACCCTAGTCCCCCTCTTGTCTGGAATTTGGGTAGGATTGTTGAGTGCTTTCCTGGCAGAGATGGTAGGATTCGCGTGGTAAAACTGCAGACTTCTGCTGGCCAGTTTCTCAGGCCAATCACTATGATTGCTCCTTTGCCACGCGAGACCTAACTTCTGCGCCTTCTTACTGCAATTTTTTTTCTCGCCCCTCCCAGCATGTTCGCTTTCGCGAATGTTTTTTTTGTGGCTATGTTTCCCGCACGGTTTGAAACACTCGTTTAATTTTGCCCCATTATTTTTTCCGTTATAATTGCAGTATGAACACGGTGTTCTGATTATTTACTTAACTTACGTTTCATTTGAATTGTTGTTCTTTATTATTCTTGTCAACTCACCTTTTTCTGAAGTGTCTTTCTAGACGCACCATACTGTCACACTTTTTCATGAGGTACTGTGCTCATCTCAGCGGCAACCGTCGCAATGTGCTTGGGCTGTGCGCTGATTGGCTGTTTGACGCCCCGCCTTCATTCTGGATTGTTCGACGCGCTGTCGTCATTTCCACTATAAATTCTCCGCTTCGCCGTTCTGCGGCCTTGTCTACATCTACCTGCTTGAACCAGTCTGACCACGGCTGCCTGCCGTTCCACAGCAAGGCCCTTCTTGGGAAGGCCCTGTTTGTAAACATTGAGTGGCTGGAACCTTGCCAGGCGGCATGCTTCATCACTCGGACTCTGTCATGCTGGGCGAGGCATGAGTCAACGACCTTCACCTCAGCAACTAAGTCAGCCCGCTAACTCACTACAACTCGGCGACGAGAAACTACAATTGATTGTAAACCGCTAGACAGATCATTACCAAGAGGTCTGTTCCGGCGGGGTGCAATTCGCCAATGGAGCCACCATCCCTCTTTCTCGCAAGGCATGCCGAGGCAGCTTAGAGGAACCCTTCGTTTGGATCACAACCCGCTTCCTGCGGGCCAAATACTAAGTACAAAAGTATCGAATTATTGGTAACGTGAACTACCTTCACTTGGTTTATACATTTTTTCAAGGCTAAGCCTTTCTTCTTGCTTCTTGCTTGTTTTTAGATATTTTTCTTAAACATACTTTTTTAATCGCCTTTATATGGCCTTTTTATGCATTTTTATTATAATTCTTCTTTATTCTAAGTTTCCTGGAGAAACCTTGCATTTTTTATTAGCTTCTTTTAATTATTCTTCTAAATGAAAATGTTTGTTATTACTTCACAAATCAAATAAATGTATCAAACCTTGGTTATCAATATTTGGTCTCTTCCTCATCGCTCTATTTAAATTTCACTGTGTGCCCGAATCCCAATCCCCCTTTTCCCAGTTGGGGTGCTAACTACTCACACCCTTTTCCAATGGGCATGTTTGGAAGAAATTAAAACGTAAAAACTCTTATAGTGGGCGATGTATTGAAGATAGACGTATGATCTCGCGGACTTTTTTGTAGAACTTTTCATGCTGAACAATTCTTACACTCATAGTATTGAGACAGTTTTAACGGTTTGCCCAGCGTAAGCTTACTAAGCGCTCGGACGCCAGTTTTTTTTTCGACTTTTCCACTGAAATCGTTACTGCTCAGCTTCCTTTAATCATAAATAAATTATTTTTTTACAGAAATAATCCTCGATATATCCTTTACAATATGGTGGAAACCGCATCAAAATCCATCCAGTGGTTCTCGAGTTTACCCGTAACAAACACAAATCGGGGACATTTTTTATACTAAGTAGAGATAATGTTCATGTACCGCATTTTTTTTATTGTTGACAGTGTCTACGTCTACCAGCTGTCTTTTGTATTACAAATCAGAAATACAGTAAATTTTGCGTGATAATGCAGATTGTTCTATGAATAATATTTCCTTCTGTTATTCGGGTTATAGGCCTATTGTAATTGGTAATTATCCTGCTCTATGACTATGCTAATTTGTAATGGAACCGGTTGTTAAATTATGAATTTAGTTGATAGCATGTCAATAACATACGGTAATTAAACTACGAATATACTGTATATTATTATGCGATAATTTTCTACAAGAACCAATTAGTAAGTAATGATACCTTGCCATAAGAATAGCGGACACCATTAAATCAAAAATAAGCACTATCAAGAAGGTAATTGTGAGACTGAGTTCTCGAGGAATTGTGTATATACATCCCTTTTTACTATTGTTTCATTCTCCGCTACGTTATTGTACTCCACAATACTGTCCCTGTCGACTGTTTGCAGTGAGTTAATATTGAACTTGAGTCACATCAGAATCGAGGAGAACCATGTTCTAAACTCACTTAAGGGCAAAATGAATACACACTGCGAAATATATTGGCATATACTGTATATATAATATATATAATACATAAAGACACCTCCCGGGCAACGCCGGGTGCAATAGCTATTATTTCAAAAATTAGAATCCACATCTATAAAATTGGTGCATATTCCTACTCATCTATCACCCCCAATTACAAATGTGCAAGAAAGAAATAATTATTTTATACCCCCAGTCCTTTGCCCTTTGGGCCGATAACCTAGTGGTTAGGCCCTTTATAACAACAATTACCATCATCACCTTTTGCTCGCCGACTACATGGAACAAACGAGTCACGTGACGCGGCCAGCAAGCTAGAGATGGTTGCTAGTTAGCATGTAAGTAGAAAGTGAATGGATTAAAATTGAGTGGGCTAGTATTTCTGAGGGACTCGTCATGAAATCCTTCAAGAAATGCAGCGTTTGAATTGCAGTGGATGGAATTGAAGATGGCGGCGATGACGAGACTTTAATTTCTACTGACAAATTCAGTAGTGCTGACAGAAACACAAGTTATCAAATTCAACTTCCACTAAAGTATACACGGTTGATAACCTAGATTTTAGGCATCTTAAAACAACAAATATCATCATCATCATCATCATCATCATCCTCAACCTAAGTGGTGTAACTTAGCTGGGAATCACACACATATCTAACTTTCATGGCTGCTAGAAGTAACACCCATTTCCAATACTAAGCGACTCCAGATTGCCATTAAGTTCGACCTGCCTTTACCGAGCTGCTCCTTTAGTTAATTAATAGACGAGCTTGCGACGCCGGTCGTTGTCATTTAGTTCCGTAGGCTATAGCTTACTTAATGGTTTGTTTGCTTTCTCTGATAACCTTTGTTATTGTGATGTCTGTGGTCGTGTATATCTTTATAATTGAGATTAGGACTGATTTGGAAAGAGGCGGCTTCAGGTCATGAGTAAGGAACCATCCCGGCATTCTCCTGGAGAAGAAGTGGGAAACAACGTAAAGCCACGTCCAGGATGGCTGGGGTGGTAAACAGAACCCATCTCTTCACAAATCAGAGCGTACACCGTTCCAGCCCTCAGACCATAATTAAATTACTATATTGCCAGAGCGGGAAACCCAACACGAACCTCATGGGTGACAGCCAAGAATGCTAGCCACTACACTACGGAATGGCACGTTCCTAGTGAGTTGCATCACTTTGGTTGTCAACGAATTATTTATGACCTTGTACTGAAGTGAACCATTAGTAAACTTACAGGTATTTAGGCCCTACTCTAGGTAGCCTATATATATTTTCTTTTATACATCGAGTTGAGCCTCTTTGGACTGCGTAGTAATAACCAACTTCACTTGAGTGTGTAGGTCTTGTTCTTGTTCCGGTTTTGACTGGAGCCAGTATCTTCTGACCCCAGCGACGAGTGCCTGTTTATGTTCTTCGGACAAAGGCCCTCTCCGTTTTCCGGAAGTTGATACCATTTTAAAACCTTGGTAGTTGTTTACCAATCTTCTAAATGTGTTCCTGTCAGGAATTTCTAGGTCTTGAATACCAATTTGCCTGAGATCTTTTTCGCATTGGCATAATTAAAGTTTATTTCGAAGAATTCTCTCGGTGTATGTATTAATTTCTTAACGTTTCGCCTTCTCCAGTGCTGGACATTCTCAAGGTAGAACTTTCTTCGTCAGTTAACCAATTAATACGAGAACGTTTTTCTTTCAAGCTCTGATCGTGACGGTAAGCAGCCAATTGAGTGGTGGGAAGCGGGTATGCTCGGGCGATGGTTGTGAATCTCCCCACTATAACCACTGTCGCTTACAATCTCTGATCGCGACGGTAAGCAGCCAATTGAGTGCTGGGAAGCGGGTATGCTCGGACGATGGTTGTGAATCTCCCCACTATAACCACTGTCGCTTCCAACCTCTGATCGCGACGGTAAGCAGCCAATTGAGTGCTGGGAAGCGGGTATGCTCGGACGATGGTTGTGAATCTCCCCACTATAACCACTGTCGCTTCCAACCTCTGATCGCGACGGTAAGCAGCCAATTGAGTGCTGGGAAGCGGGTGTGCTCGGACGATGGTTGTGAATCTCCCCACTATAACCACTGTCGCTTCCAACCTCTGATCGCGACGGTAAGCAGCCAATTGAGTGCTGGGAAGCGGGTATGCTCGGACGATGGTTGTGAATCTCCCCACTATAACCACTGTCGCTTCCAACCTCTGATCGCGACGGTAAGCAGCCAATTGAGTGCTGGGAAGCGGGTATGCTCGGACGATGGTTGTGAATCTCCCCACTATAACCACTGTCGCTTCCAACCTCTGATCGCGACGGTAAGCAGCCAATTGAGTGCTGGGAAGCGGGTATGCTCGGACGATGGTTGTGAATCTCACCACTATAACCACTGTCGCTTCCAACCTCTGACCGCGACGGTAAGCAGCCAATTGAGTGCTGGGAAGCGGGTATGCTCGGACGATGGTTGTGAATCTCCCCACTATAACCACTGTCGCTTCCAACCTCTGATCGCGACGGTAAGCAGCCAATTGAGTGCTGGGAAGCGGGTATGCTCGGACGATGGTTGTGAATCTCCCCACTATAACCACTGTCGCTTCCAACCTCTGATCGCGACGGTAAGCAGCCAATTGAGTGCTGGGAAGCGGGTATGCTCGGACGATGGTTGTGAATCTCCCCACTATAACCACTGTCGCTTCCAACCTCTGATCGCGACGGTAAGCAGCCAATTGAGTGCTGGGAAGCGGGTATGCTCGGACGATGGTTGTGAATCTCCCCACTATAACCACTGTCGCTTCCAACCTCTGATCTCGACGGTAAGCAGCCAATTGAGTGGTGGAAAGCGGGTATGCTCGGACGATGGTTGTGAATCTCCCACTATAACCACTGTCGCTTCCAATCTCTGTTCGCGACGGTAAGCAGCCAATTGAGTGGTGGAAAGCGGGTATGCTCGGACGATGGTTGTGAATCTCCCCACTATAACCACTGTCGCTTCCAACCTCTGATCGCGACGGTAAGCAGCCAATTAAGTGGTGGAAAGCGGGTATGCTCGGACGATGGTTGTGAATCTCCCACTATAACCACTGTCGCTTCCAACCTCTGATCGCGACGGTAAGCAGCCAATTGAGTGGTGGAAAGCGGGTATGCTCGGACGATGGTTGTGAATCTCCCACTATAACCACTGCCGCTTCCAACGTAATTACGCCATTTTGAGCTGAGTTACAGGCACGGAAATATAACTACTACGATAGATTCTCCCGCCAAGTGTGAGTTCCGTGGTATAATTGGGTTTCCTCAAGCAGAAGGGAATACTACTGCGGAAATTCTTCAAAATATGAGTTGTGCTGATTCATGACAACGCCCGTCCTCACTGTGCTGCTGTAACACAACAGACCCTTCAAAAATTCCGATGGGAAGCATTGGAACACCTTGTGTATAGGCCTAACATAGCACCGACTGACTTCCACTTCTTGTCTGAGCTGAAAGATTGGCAATAAGGGCAAATATTCCAAACTAATAACGAGTTTTTAAACAAAGACTCCCATGTCATATCACTGGTGGCAATGAGGGGACTGGAAAGCTCGTACACAAGTAACCTTGTTTGTACACAGGATTTTATTGATGTGTAACATTCTTCCACTCGGTTGCTGTCTATTTTTTGTGGGGGTGATTTTGAAGAAATGAAATGCAAATGGGACGGAAATGCAACGGAAACAATGAGCGCGTGGTGGCGGAGATTGGTACCACGACTGTCGTCCATGAGGCCATTTGGAACGAAGTATATCGCATACGGTTTACGTCAAGGTTTGTAGGACCATTAAAGATATTCCTACAATAAATCATCTTCAAATTAACATTCTTTGGTGTGAAAATATTCATTATATCATATTAGATGAAAACAATTATGATTTATTAAGTCTTCATACTTTCGCTGCATTCTTATTTAATATAAGCACTCGAGGTACTGTCGGCCAAAATACAGCACTATGTGGAATGCAAAAAGATATTCCTACAATAGATCATCTTCAAGTTGTCGTTCTTTGGTGTGAAAATATTCATTACTAGCAGTAGTGCTCGGCTTCGCCCGGTGGATTTATTTGTATTATGGATTATAATGAATACTACTACAGAACTGGCATATGATACTTAAACTAACAGAAACGAATATTTTAAAAATATATATTTTTGAAGTGGTGGTGGTGGTGGTGGTGGTTGTAGTGGGGTGATAAGTAGTACAGTGTAATGGACGTAACAATCAGGTCAATATCCCGTAATGATAATTATGAATTGGGAAACAGCTATTTACTAACTACTGCACTGAAACATGTAATTTACAAACAAATATACAAAAAAGCAAGTAGTTCCGTGAAGAACTATACAGCCTATTTTCATATATCCTACTTATGTTAATTGCCACTATCAACATACAGAATTTCAGTTTGATTGCTGTAATAGATTCGTAGATATTGAGAACCGAATAAATGTTTCGGATGGTCGCCATGTTGGATTTTATATGTGTAGGTCCTAGAGTCATGTACTGTTACATGATGTTTATTGTGTACGTGTAGCATTCAAACTTCAATCGCATGATTAGGACACAAGAATTAACAAGGAGATTTTAAAATTTCGCACAGCTGCCATCTTGTGGTTATGGGAATAATTGAAATAAATTAGATGCCAATGGATTAACATTCGTATAAGGATTTACTGTACCAAGTTTCACTGCACTCGGATGGTTAAATTGCGAGAAACTTCCATGTGAATATTTATACTTCGCGTCGTCGCCATGTTGGATTTGTGATCACCAGGTTATTTAAAGTTCTATAGGTGAACTTAAGTTCATAGCCCCAATGAACATAAAACAAATTCTGTTTGATTGCTATAATAGATTCGCAGATATTGAAATCCATCTGAATATTTCGGATAGTCGCCATGTTGGATTGTTAAATATATAGGCCATAGAGTCATGTACCATTGAAGGAAAATTATTGCATAGGTTCATTATTCAAACGTTCACTTCGATCGCATGGTTACGATGCAAGAAATAAAAACTTAATTTTAGAATTCGCACAGCCGCCATCTTGACGTTATATAAACAATTGAAATAAATTATATGCCAGTGCATTACAATGTGTATAAACATTTCCTGTACCAGACTTCATTGCATTTGGAAAATTAAATCGCGAGAAAGGTCTATTTAAAATTTTCAAATTCACTTGGCCGCCATGTTCGTTTTGCAGTTAACCGGTTTTTGAAAGTCTTA
This sequence comes from Meconema thalassinum, assembly GCA_946902985.2. Lineage (NCBI taxonomy): Eukaryota > Metazoa > Arthropoda > Insecta > Orthoptera > Tettigoniidae > Meconema > Meconema thalassinum. The sequence continues at coordinate 984,427 of CAMPQE020000006.1, read as the reverse complement.
TAGATGAACTTCCAGTAGTGCCCTTTATCTCCGTACATAATTTCAGGGTGATACCGCTAATAGTTTCAGAGATATAGAATGCCGGTGAAATATTTCGCATATCCGCCATCTTGTGGTTATGTAAACAATTGAACGAAATTAGATGTCGGTGCATTACAAAGTGAATAAACATATACTGTACCAAGTTGTATTGCGTTTGGTTGGTTAAATCGCGAGAAACGTCTATTTAAAAGTAGCAAATTCGCGTGGCCGCCATGTTGGTTTTGTAGTTACCAGTTTTTTAAAAGTCACATGGGTGAACTTCCAGTAGTTTCCTTTATCACCGTAAGAAATTCCAGCGTGATATCGGGAATAGTTTCGGAGATATTGAATGCTGGTGAAATATTACGCACAGCCGCCATGTTGGATTGGTGAGATGTAACAAAATTTGAAGGGCACGGTCGAAGTCGCCTGGAATAGTGCTATGAACTTACCGCGTTTCATTGAAATCGCTCCAGTCGTTTAGAATTTGTTAGACACACACACACACACACACATACACACACACACACCTCACACACACACACACACGCACACAAACACGGACAAAAGGTGATCTCATAAGCCTATTTTTTCAAAATTGAAAATAGGCTAAAAATAGAAAGAGCAGTAAGTGAAACAAAAGACACTGTCTAGGGCCTATATCTCATTGGCTGTTAAAAATGTAGAGACCAATAGAGTCGTCTTTTGTCGCATAGCACCATAGGAAAATAATCAGAACTTTTTGGCAAACTTCGGCTGTCCCGGGCTACTGACGTAGCAATAGTATCATTTATCGCCACAAAGCGCTTAACGATAAGTTTCGGAATAATTGAAGGTAAATTTGAAAGCACCAACGCTTATTGCAGCTGATAACCTCAATGTACTGCACCAACACCATTCCACTTATACAGAGGCATAATATTTTCATGATGATAACTGTTTAAAGGGGCCTAAGAAATCTTTTTGCACTAATTACTCCCCGTGACTGCAATTTATAAGCAGCGTAAGATTTAACTATTTTCGCAATTCTGCACCAGAACACTGGTAGGGGAGACGTGATGCAGCCCGAACTGCCCGTCAACAACAGTCTTATTCAAATACCCTTACAGTTACACTACTACGGACACGAATGGTTCTAGGGCCTTAATACATGGTTTTCAAGTTCATGTTGTCTGTTATTCTAAATGTAGGGAATGGGGAGCGTTGTCCAAAATATCAAGTGAACAGTGTTATTATTACACCTCAGCCCACACCTATCCACAAATGAGAGCGGATACGCCTCATATCCAACCACATGCATGGAATATCTCACCCACACACCAGGGTTATTATTATTATTACACCTGCATGGAATTTTTAAAATTTTTGCAAACCTGGGAAGTACCTACCCCGTCCACTCACTGTAAAAACATCCTAGCAGCATCACCGGCTTCCGGCCACCTTTAACATGGAGCCCAACGATGCACAACCCTCTCCTACCACGCTTTACGCTCATCCAGCAGATAACGCCCCCGGATCCTAATAACAAGGTACCCAACGCCATGAAAACCTATTAACGCCTCCAAGAAGATTACCAAGGCATTACCGCTGGAAGTCCGACGTGGCGACAGAAGGCCTAAAGTAGTCCATGCATTTAGAAGACTCTACAACCCCAGAACATTTAAAAATTTACATAACCACACAGTAAATTACTTACAAATCACACTATTTTTTTAAATAAAAAAGGAATCTGATGTCACGCTGAATGGTGATGACAGCGTAAACAGAAGGGCAGAGGCGCCACACAGGAACAGAGCTGGGGAAGGCGATGATGAGCCCTGCCCCAGTTAACTCAATGACCCAGACTAAATAACAGACGGAATTACGTAAGGTCGAAGCGCCGATGACCTAGCACGGGCAAACTTCAGAATCCCGGGAGTACCTAGCCTGTCCCCGGGACAAAGAAACGTTACACCCACTATGTGCTACGAGCATCGAAGCCAGACCTACAGGGGAGACTTTCTACGGTTGGTGGGAGAATTAGCCAGCTCCACACCGGACTCAGGAGATGACCCTAGGGACGACCAAATTAGGCCTAGACTCCTAGTTTAGTACGTAAGTATGTAGAGCTTCTATGGCAGGAAGTTAGTCTTCTAATCGCAGAAGTGATGCAGGATCTCAGGATTCAGCGAGATCAATCCTAGATCCGACAAGTCCTTGCCCCGCGTGACGAGGTGAAGACAACTCAACAAATGAATAATGAATAGACAAATAATGAATAATATATATGGAATGAATGCGATCATTCGATTCCGTCCGTGCCCACATAAATGGCTGACAGCGAGTCACCAGAGCTTAAATGGGAACGCAGCGAGCGGCCAGAGATATTAAATAGGCATGCAGCGAACTGCCAAGAGGGGTTCGAGTGGGCAAACCCAGCAATGCCCATATAGGCGAAGAGGATTCCCGGACGCTAAATTCCCGGATGTTATTATTAATGCCAATACAGGCGAAGAGGATTCCGGGACGCTAAATTCCCGGATGATAGTATTTTATCGGACGATTTTTCCCGAACGATGTCCCGTGCCCACATAAATGGCTGACAGCGAGTCTCCAGAGCTTAAATGGTAACGCAGCGGGCGGCCAGAGATATTAAATAGGTATGCAACGAGCTACCAAAAGGGGTTCCGTGGGCAAACCCAGCAATGATGAATACATCAACAAAGGACAAATGAAGAATGATGACAATACAGGCAAGTACAACGGCGATGTGTTTGCTTTCCAGCAGCGCAGGCGTCCGGAACTTTAGTAATTGCTAGTTATTAATCACTAATATAAATGTCGACAACTAGCCTTAAGGGAGCGGAATCCGGTGGTTTTAGAGACAACCGGTGTTTCTAGAATACACGCGGGTGGTGATCTGGGGAGGTAAAACTGCCCCGGGCGATCGCTCCGGTCGAAATTTTAGCATGTAAGGCAGTTGCATTTGGAACGCAACTTAGAATTAAGCAAATTTAATAAGCGCTGTTGCTAAATAATAGCACAGCACATTTCGGCACTGGATTAAGGTAAAACCATTCGACTTGTAAATACAATTTTTAATTTTTTTATCTATCATAATTTAGACTGAGCACCTTAAGATTAAGGCAAAACATTTCGGCACCTGGTTACCAAAAACCGTTACCAGGGTAAGCCCGACAACGCATAGACTAAGCTAGATAATACCTAGGTTAACCTAGAAGTAAGTTACACCTCATTGGCGCCACACTTAGTTTTACAAATTAAGCGCTACCAACGAAGGGTTATATATATATATATATATATATATATATATATATATATACATGTAATGTATTACAATATATGGTAATGCCTTATTAATCATTAATCCACTTTCACCCACACAGGAAAGCGAGGAAGCAAACGAATATACACGTTTTCCAAATAGATGGCCAATAATCCATTTTTGTTTCACAGATGACAAGGAGCACGAGCATGTCTATTGTAAATATGTTTTCCACACCAAATTACACATACCCTTATCTCTATCACACAGACACACTGTTCCTCATCGTTCTTCAGTCGCGCCAATAAGGTGACGGCGCCGCGATCAGCGACGTAAGGTGACGTGGGGCACCGAGCTACGCTGACGCAAACACACATTCGATATGCTTCAATAAAAAGCAATATTTGGCAGCCAGGGGCGGTGCAAAGGTTGTGAGCACCTACCCTCGCCGCCAAGGTAAATTTTTCCACCCACGGGGAAAATTTGCGAAAGGAAAAGTAACGGCATGACCACTAACCCACAGCCATAGGTGAGAGGCACCTACAACTCAGCGGGTAATAAATGAAGGGAGAATGAGTCGACAGACGAGAGCGCTACAGAAGGCCTAGAGAATGAGACGAGGTACCAGGCTCATGGGCAAAAACGGTCTAGCAATAAGTTTATTATTTTATGTCATTTCATGTTATATTATGTTATGTTATGTTATATTATCATTGTAAAAGCAAAAACTGTAAATCCAAAGCATACACAAACATAGTGGTGCTCAACTGTACACCTACACACATAAACTCACAAATTGTCACGCCATTTTACACGCCATAATGTCCACACTGAATACACTGTTTTTTTCCTTTCTACTCTACTAACGCCAAAATTTGTGAAGGTGTCCCGTTTTACCCCAAGAACAATAAACCATTATGATATTTCCTTTAACTTATACCCTGGGGCACCTACTTTTGCTATTCTCTTCCATCTTTTAAACAATACACTGAAGGGAGCAATTTTTTTCTCCATACAACGCCGGACGGCACAACCATCCGTCCGGACATGGTTCTTTTTCCTCACTGAAAAACAACAACATATATATATACAACGGCGAGACCACGTATTTTTTTTGTGTTTCTATCTTCATTATTACCATGTCAACTTGCAAAAATAAGCCATTCTAAAAATTAACTATGTATAACATGTATATCCCAAAACCTACCCCTCTGAGCACAAGCTGGACTCACATCACCACGACATCGACACACCTACATCAACACTGAAGAAAAGAAGAAGAGGTACAAGAAGGAATCAAAAACGACCCATCACATTGACACCCCCACTCTACGTCCTGTTCCCGTTCGCGGGGACGCGAACTAATCGAAGAAGGGGACTTGTACAGGCCCGGGGGGCTGTACCCCCTGAAAGCCACCCCCCATCTTTTACTAAAACCACCCCAACTGGCAACATCATAAGACCAGAACATTACCTTTACACAGCAAGAGGCGGCCACCCAGCTTGGGAGGTTAGCCAACTACTTGCGACACATACATAAACATCTACACAACAACTAACTGGGGCAGCTACGTCGACGGAATGCTGACCACGCAACGCCGAGAACTATAAGAACGGAGTCCTTTTTGGAGCCATTATCTGTTATACAGTGTGCGTCGCCAAAGGCCCTAGCCGACGTCTGCTCCAGCTGCATCATCAGGTGAGACTCAGCAAAGTGCTCAGAATCCTTTACTTTGTGAACACCCACTCATAATCTTGTACACTGTACTTATATAATTGCCTACATTCCCCAAAGAGGGACTTACAAATTCACACTCACTGACCAATAAACACATGGTCAGTAAATTACACTTGTATTGTTAATTACACTCCTCTTTACATCCTCATACCCTTCCGAACTCTCGTAACGATTGACCGTGACCATAGTAGCCAGTAATTGCTTGGTCAGACTCCATTGTGTTTCCCGCACGCGACTCGACTACATAACGTCGAGCCGCTGACGTAAGCACGCCTATTGTATTACCCATCCCGTCCAGCTGGCAGGCCGGTATAGTAACCTGCATTTAGAGGGCCATCCCCTAATCAACACTTGCATCTTTGCAGGAACACCCCCTAGCGTTTAAACACTAAACAACACACTACACTAGTAAGCTCTCCCAGCTACGGGAAGCTACTCTCTCCTAGGAACTACCTTCCAAAATATCACAGTGACACAAGTGTTTTATCCCAAACCACCCCCCAACTAAAGGATCTAAAACAGTATAATGTTGCAAAATTTGGTGGAGATCAGATTATTAGGTTGGTTGTAATTTGATTTAACCTTTTAATATTTGAGTGGCCGCCATTACGTTTGCGTCAAGATAGCGGCGATAAAAACATGACACTGAGGTGCCCTTTGCTAGTGTTACATTTGTACCAAATTTCGTTCAATTCGGTTTCACCGTTTTTGAATTGATAGGGGGAATCGATTTGCACACATACAAGGCCACCATCCACAAATTATTGGGCTGATGACCTTGTAGTTTGGTCAAAAGATCCTTCATACATAAAGATATAATGTTGCAAAATTTGGTAGAGATCGGATGATTAGGTTAGTCATAATTTGATTTAAGCTTTGAACATTTGGGTGGCCGCCATTACGTTTCCGTCAAGACGGCGGCGATATAAATCATGACACTGAGGTGCCCTTTGCTAGTGCTACCTCTGTACCAAATCTCGTTCAATTCTGTATCACCGTGTTTGAATTGATAGGGGGAATCGATTTGCACACATACAAGGCCGCCATCCACAAATTATTGGGCTGATGACCTTGTAGTTTGGTCAAACGATACTTCATACATAAAGGTATAATGTTGCAATATTTGGTAGAGATCGGAAGATTAGGTTAGTCTTAATTAGATTTAAGCGCTGAACATTTGGGTGGCCGCCATTACGTTTCCGTCAAGATGGCGGCGATATAAAACATGACAATGAGGTGCCCTCTGTACCAAATTTCGTTCAATTCGGTTTCACCGTGTTCGAATTGATAGGGGGGGGGGCGACGACAGACATTCAGAGTACATACATTCAGAGTACACACACACTCACACACAAACAGACACACAGACAGACACACAAGTTTTGGCCCTGTGTTGATCTCATGTCTACTTTCATTTTTGGGATTTTTAGCCTACTTTTCACATTTTGCAAAAATGAGGAAAAAGTAGACATATGAGATCGGGCAAATGTGTGTCGTCTGTCTGTCTGTCCTTCTGCCTGTCTGTCTGCCTGTCTGTCCTTCTGTCTGTCTGGCTGTGTGTGTGTGTCCCCCCTATAACTCCTAAACGGCTGCAGCAATCGAAACAAAATTTGGTAGGAGTAAAGAATATCTCACGGCCATATTTGAAACTGATGTCAGTGCTACCAGCTGCTGAAAAATCGCAATTGGAATTTGAGCTCCATGTTGTATATCTTGGAAGGTATGAATGGGAGCTATTTAAAAATTGGCACACGTATAGATAATAATATTGCAATTTAATTTCCAGGAGGCCATACATCGCAGTGATGCCAAAATGAATATACGCCTGCTGATAGTTCCAAATTTTAAGTGCATATAACTTCTACACTATCAATTGGATTTCAACCAAATTTCGCATGTGCTATGCGTACATAAACAGGCATGACTGAGCGTATTCGTAAGAGCCACCAGGGCTGCCAACTGTTAATAAATGCTCTCATTTAAAAAAAATTAAAATACCCATATATCAGAAAGTATGCAAGCCGACAGCTTTAAACTATACACACGTATAGTACCTGACATTCTGTATTAATTTGGAGTAACTTATATACGTCAGTGCTACCAACATGATTCTAAGCCTGCTGAGAGGTCCAACTTTAAATACATGTAACTTCTTTACTATCATTTGGATTTCAACCAAATTTCTTGTGTGCTATGTGTACCATAACAGATATGACTATGCCGATTCTTAAGAGTAACCAGGGCTGCCAACTGTTATTAAATAATGTCTCTATTTTTGTTACCCAAATATCAATATATCAGAAAGTATGCAATGCAATAGCTCTAAACTTTGCACACGTATAGTACCTGGCCTTCTAGATTAATTAGGAGTAACTAATATAAGCCTACGCCAGTGCTGCCAACATGACTCTAAGCCTGTCACCAAGTCTGCCAACTGTAGTTCTCTATTAGCTACATTATGCCAGGTATACAGTATTTCGAAATAATTAGAAATTTCGATATGACCAACTTAATTTCGTCATTATTGTAGATAGAGCCATATAGATTAATCATTGGCATGAATCTTAAATTTTAAGAAAAGTAGGCTCTTTAGTTCGTCACGGAACTTCTTGTTATATACTGTATGTAGGTCTTAGAGTTATGTGCTACAGTATTACAGTACATGAAGATTATTATGTAGGTGTAGTATTCGAACTTCAATCGCATGATTAAGACACAAGAAATGAAAACCAGATTTTAAAATTTCGCACAGCTGCAATCTTGTGGTTATTAAAACAGATGCCAGTGGATTAAAATTTGCATAAGCATTTACCGTACCACGTTTTACTGCCTTCGAATGGTTAAATAGCGAGAAACGTCCATTTAAATATTTATACTTCGTGTCGCCGCCATGTTGGATTTGTGCTCACCAGGTAATTAACAAGAAGTTCCGTGACGAATTAAAGAGCCTACTCTTCTTAAAATTTAAGAAGCATGCCAAAGTTTAATCTATATAGATCTATTTAGAATAATGACAAAATTAAGTTGGTAATATCGAAATTTCTAATTAGTTCGATATACTGTATACCTGGCATAATGTAGCCTAATAGAGAACTACAGTTGGCAGCCCTGGTGACTGAATATATTCTTAGTTCCATCTCTTAAGGTACAGAATACAAAATTTGGTTGAAGTCCAATGGATAGCATGAACGGTACATGCAGTTACACATTGGATCTAACAGCGCGCGTAAAATCACGTTGGCAACAATGTCATGCATGTATTGGTCAGAAATAATCTGAAATAATATGATCAATTGTTGTGTCAATTTTGAATGAAATCCATTAGTTAGTATAGAAGTTACATGCATTTTAAAATTGGACCTATCAGCAGGCTTAGAATCATGTTGGCAGCACTGGCGTAGGCTTATATTAGTTACTCCAAATTAATCTAGAATGCCAGGTACTATTCGTGTGCAAAGTTTAGAGCTATTGGCTTGCATACTTTCTGATATATTGATATTAGGGTAACAAAAATAGAGACGGTATTTATTAACTGTTGGCAGCCGTGGTTACTCTTAAGAATCGGCATAGTCATATCTGTTATGGTACACATAGAACACACGAAATTTTGTTGAAATCCAAATGACAGTATAGGAGTAACTTGTATTTAAATTTAGACTTCTCAGCAGGCTTAGAATCATGTTGGTAGCACTGACGTATATCAGTTACTCCAAATTAATATAGAATGTCAGGTACTATACGTGTGCATAGTTTAAAGCTGTCGGTTTGCATACTTTCTGATATATGGGTATTTGGATAAAAAAATTGAGAGCATTTATTAACAGTTGGCAGCCCTGGTGGCTCTTAAGAATACGCTCAGTCATATCTGTTATGTTACACATAGCACATACAAAATTTGGTTGAATTCCAATTGATAGGGTAGAAGTTATATGCATTTAAATTTGGACCTATCAGCAGGCTTATAATCATTTTGGCAACACTGCCAGGTATGGCCTGCTGGAAATTATACGGCAATATTATTATCTATACATGTGCCAATTTTGAAATAGTTCCCATTGATACCTTCCATGATATCCAACATGAAGCTCAAATTTCAATTGCGATTTTTCAGCAGTTGGTAGCACTGACATCATGTCCAAATATGGCCGTGAGATATTCAGGTATAGATCTTTATTCCTACCAAATTTGCTTCGATTGCTGCAGCCGTTTAGGAGTTGATAGGACACACACACACACACACACACACACACACACACAGCCAGACAGACAGACACACATTTGCCCGATCTCATGTCTACTTTTTCCTTATTTTTGCAAAATGTGAAAAGTAGGCTAACAATCCCATGGGTGAACTTATGATCATAGCCTCAATCAACATAGAAAATGTCAGTTTGATTGCTACCATACATAAATAGATATTGGGTACCGTCTAAATATTTCAGATGGTCACCATGTTCGATATTTAGCCTATTTTCAATTTTGAAAAAAAAAAAAAAATAGGCTTGTGAGATCACCTTTTGTCCGTGTGTGTGTGCGTGCGTACGCGTGTGTGTGTCCCCCTAATAACTTCTAAACGGCTGGAGCGATTTCAATGAAACTCGGTAAGTTCATAGCACTATTCGGGAAAACCCCGACCGTGCCCTTGAAATTTTGTTACGTCTCACCAATCCACCATGGCGGCCGTGCGAAATATTTCACCAGCATTCAATATCTCCGAAACTATTCCCGATATCACCCTGGAATTTGTTACGGTGATAAAGGGAACTACTAGAAGTTCACCAATGTGACTTTTGAACAAGAAGTTCCGTGACGAACTAAAGAGCCGACTTTTCTTAAAATTAACATTCATGCCAATGATTAAGCTACAGTGTATGAACCTATCTAGAATAATGACGAAATTAAGTTGGTAATACCGAAATATCTAATTAGTTCCAAATATACCTGGTATAATGTAACCTAATAGACCACTACAGTTGGCAGCCCTGATGACTGAATATGTTCTTAGTTCCATCTCTTAAGGTACAGAATACAACATTTGGTTGAAGTCCAATGGACGTTACATGCAGTTAGACATTGGATCTATCAGCACGCGTAAAAGCATGTTGGCAACAATGTCATGCGTGTGCTGGTTAGAAATAATCTGAAATATTATGATATCTTGTTGTTCCCATTTTGGATGAAATCCATTTGTTAGTATAGAAGTTACATGCATTTTAAAATTGGACCTATCCGCAGGCATAGAATCATGTTGGCAGCACTGACTTAAATTAATTACTCCAAATTAATCTAGAATGTCAGGTGCTATACGTGTGCAAAGTATAGAGCTGTTGGCTTTCTGATACAGTATATTGATATTAGGGTAAAAATATAGACCGCATTTATTAACAGTTGGCAGCCCTGATTGCTCTGAAGAATACTTATAGACATACCTGTTATGTTACACATATTACATACAAAATTTGATTGATATCCAATTGATAGTGTAGAAGTTATATGCATTTAAAATTTGACCTATCAGAAAGCTTAAAATTATTTTGGCAACACTGTCATGTATGGCCTCCTGGAAATTGAACTGAAATCGTATTATCTACATGTGTGCCAATTTTGGAATAGCTCCCATGCATACCTTCAAAGATATCCAACATGGAGCTCAAATTTCTGGTGCGTTTTTTCAGCAGTTGATAGCACTGACATCATTTCCAAATATGGGCTTGAGATATTCCGGTATACATCTTTACTCATACTAAATTCTGTTTCGATTGCTGGAGCCGTTTAGGAGTTGATAGGGGGGGGGGGGGGACACACACACAGCCAGCCAGACAGACAGACAGAAGGACAGACAGACAGATATACATTTTCCCGGATCGATCTCATAAGTCTACTTTATCCTCATTTTTGCAAAATATGATAATTAGGCTAAAAACTGGTAACTTCAAAACCAACATGGCGGCCCCGCGAATTAGCGACTTTTAAATAGGCGTTTCTCGCGATTTAACGAACCAAACGCAATAAAATTTGGTACAGTATATGTTTATACACATTGTATTGCACCGATATCTAACATCGTTCAATTGTTTACATAACCACAAGATGGCGGATGTGCGAATTATTTCACCTGCTTTCTATATCTCTGAAACTATTAGCGATATCGCCCTGAAATTTTGTTCGGAGATAAAGGGCACTACTGGAAGTACATCTATAAGACTTTGAAAAACCTGCTAACTAAAAAACTTAACATGGCGGCCAAACGAATTTCAAAATTTTAAATAGACCTATCTCGCGATTTAATGTTCCAAACGCAATGAAATCTGGTACAAGAAATGTTTATAGGCTACACATTGTAATGCATCGGTATCTAATTTAGTTCAATTGTTTACATAACCTCAAGATGGCGGCTGTGTGAATTTTAAAATTAAGTTTTTTATTTCTTGTGTCGTAATCATGCGATTGAAGTGAAAGTTTGAATAATGAACCTACGTAATAATTTTCCTTTAATGGTACATGACTATATGGCCTATACATTTAACAATCCAACATGGCGACCATCCGAAATATTTAGACGGCTCTGAATATCTACGAATCTATTATAGCAATCAAACTGAATTTGTTTATGTTCATAGGGGTTATGTACGTAAGTTCACCTATAGGACTTCAAATAACCTGGTGATCACAATTCCAACATGGCGGCGACGCGAAATGTAAATATTCATATGCACGTTTCTCGCAATTTAACCATCCGAGTGCAGTGAAACTTGGTACAGTAAATCATTATCTTCTTCTTCTTCTTCTTCTTCTTCTTCTTCTTCTTCTTCCTCTTATTATTATTATTATTATTCCCCTTCGGCTTTTCCCAATTAATTGGGGTCGCCGGAACCAACCAGGCTCATTTTGGTTTTGACCGGGAATTTAAGGCCGGATGCCCTTCCTGACACCACGTGATTTTCCAGGTGAAAATTCCACCTCGCTGTCATCGGGATTCGAACCCCGGCCGTCCGGGTGAAAAGCGAGAAGCTAAGCCACTGCACCATCACGCTCCCCGGTACAGTAAATCCTTATCCGAATTTTAATCCACTGCATCTAATTTATTTCAATTGTTTCCATAACCACAAGATGGCAGCAGTGAGAAATTTTAAAATCTCCTTGTTACTTCTTGTGTCCTAATCATGCGATTTCAGTTTTAATACAACACGTACACAGTAATCTTCATGTAACAGTGCATAACACTAGGACCTACATATTTAAAATCCAACATGGCGATCATCCGAAATATTTAGTCGGTTCTCAATATCTACGAATCTATTACAGCAATCAAACTGAAATTTTTTATGTTGATAGAGGCTATTGACATAAGTAGGAAATATGAAATTTGGCTGTATAGTTCTTCACGGAACTACTTGTTATATATGCAGGCCCCAGAGTTATGTACAATTAGATGACGATTTTTGCGTAGGTTCATTATTCAAACGTTCACTTCGATCGCATGATTAGGCTAATACACAAGAAATCAACAACAACCCCTGGCACTGTCCAGCCCATGATGGGCTAAGGCCGACCAAGCGACCGCTGCCCAGCCATTTGGCCTGCATATATTGGGGTGACGCGTGATCAGCGCGTCGGGTCCCCTCGGCCGTTAATCTTGGTATTGGTGATCGGGGCGCTGTCTCACTGTCAGACAGCTACTCAATTGTCCTCACGAGGCTGAGTGCACCCCGTTCCAACCCTCACGTCAGTTTTAAAATCCCAGACGGAGCCGGGGATCGAACCCGGGGCCTCCGGGTGAGAGGCAGGCGCGCTACCCCAACACCACGGGGCCGGCATACACAAGAAATACAAATCTAATTTTAAAATTGCACACAGCCGCCATCTTGAGGTTATGTGAACATTTTAACTAAATTAAATGCCCGTGCATTACAATGTGTATAAACATTTACTGTACCATCACTGCGCTCAGATGGTTAAATCGCGAGAAAAGTCTACTAAAATGTTTCATCTTCTCTTGGCCTTCATGATCGTTTTGTATTGTGCAGATTTTTGGAAGTCTCATATCTGAACTTCTAGTAGTACCCTTTACAACTGTACAAAATTTCAGGATGATATCAGTAATAGTTTCGGAGATATAGAATGCCGGTGAAATATTTCGCACAACCGCCATCTTGAGATTATATAAACAATTCAACTAAATTAGATACCAGTGCATTACAATGTGTTTAAACATTTGCTGTGCCAAGTTTCATTGCGTTTGGATGGTTAAATCGCGAGAGAAGTCTATTTAAAAGTGTCAACTTCGCTTGGCCGCCATGTAGACTACGTTTCGTAGTTAACAGGTTTTTGTAGGTCTTCTTAGTTGAACATACAGTAGTGCCCTTTATCACCATACAAAATTTCAGGGTGATATCAGTAATCGTTTCGGAGATATGAAATGCCGGTGAAATATTTCTCACAACCGCCATGTTGGATTGGTGAGACGTAATAAAATTTAAAGGGGACGGTCGGGGTCGGCCAAAAGGTTAATCCGTCTTTTCTGCATTGCGTGAGTAATTTACTCCACATGTATATGTAAATCCCGGCTATGCATTCTTCAAAACGCACTATTCTCAACCGGAACTAAGATTTTCCCCAATATCTTCCTTTCTTTGGTTTCCAAATTCTCCATTATTATTATTATTATTATTATTATTATTATTATTATTATTATTATTATTAATCTCACTAAGCAATAGAGAGTAAATAGTAGACAGTTCGAATATCACGGCGCAACTATAAATCGAAACTCAAAGTTTCGGCTACGCCTGCCATTGCTCAGTTTTTATTATTATTATTATTATTATTATTTATTTAATTTATTTTACACGTTACAGGCCTATTAGACCACGCGAAGCAATCATGACTTTTTGTTCTTCCTGTCTTTCCAGTACTCTTTCATTCGTGCACTAAAGGCCCTCTTCCTTTCTTCGGTCCACTTTGGTCTTTGGGCTGTAGGTGCAGCTCTCTCTGACAACACTTCCCACTTGTGTACTTTGTGTTTAAATACGCTTTTGTCTATGACGTCTTCTGGGTCGACCTGTGCTTTTACTAGATCAATTTTGACTTGCATCATCCAGGGTGTAGTAAATTTAAGCCGCTGTATGTATCTAAGAATTTTGTTGGTGAGTCTGGTTTGTGGGAGTCTGCTGATGTGGCCGTAAGATTTTAGTCGCCTCTTTCTGATGTCTGCTGCGAGGTTGGGCAATTTATCTGTGGTGTCTCTGGGGTGAAGCCTGTATCCTTCATCTGTGTGCTTTGGTCCAATTATTTTCCTTATTATTTTTCTTTCCTCTGTGAGGATTTTTTCCAAGTCGCCCTTAGTGTGTAACGTCAACGTCTCACTAGCATAAAGCACTTCAGGTTTAATAACCGTGTTGTAATGACGAAGTTTAGTGAATGTGGACAGACATTTTTTGTTGTAGACACTCTGTGTCTTGTATAAGGCTCTCTTCATTTTCATTAACCTAGTGTTCTGCGCGATTTTCTCTTTTCCCGTCGGTTCAAGCACTTCACCTAGGTATTTAAAGTGGGCGACTCTATTGATCTTGCCATATTTCGTGTTTAAATTCTGTATGTCGAATTTCGTCCAGAAAAACTCTGTCTTTTGGATCGAGATCTGTAGTCCTACTTTTTCGGCGCACTTTTGGAGTACTTCTATCTGTCTGATTGATGTGGTTTCGTTATCTGAGAGTAGAGCCAGATCATCCGCGAAGGCTAGACAGCCAACCTCCAGTTCATCCTTTGGTCGTCCTAGTCGCACTGGCCTCCAGTAACCTTGAAGTCTCAGCTCATTCTCCCATTCCTTGATAACTTTGTTCAGCACTAGGTTGAAGAGGAGCGGATAGAGCCCGTCATCTTGGCGAACACCTGTATTGATCTGAAATGGTTCTGAGATTTCCCCCATGAATTTCACTTTTGATGTCGTGTCTGTCAGTGTCTGTTTGATCAATCGCAAACCTTGCTCGTGTAAGATGTTGAACAATGACTGACGGTCAATGGAGTCATATGCCTTCTTGAAGTCAACGAAGGTACATATAACTGGAGTATTCCTGAGGGCTTTGATTTTCAATATACTTTTTAGGTTGAAGATTTGTTCCGCGCAGGAGCGACCAGGACGAAATCCCGCCTGGTACTCGCCAATCTTGTGTTCCAGCTGGTCCCGAGCCCTTTAGAGTAGGCACGCTGAGAGGATCTTGTACGTAACTTGTAATAGTGAAATGCCCCTGTAATTGTTTACGTCAGAGCGGTCGCCATTTTTGTGTAATGCGTGGATAAATGCACATTTCCCCTCATCTGGTAGCTTTTCTGATGTCCAGATGTCAGTAATAATCTGTGCGAGTTCCCTAAGTGAGTGTGGCCCTAGGTTTTTCAGTAGTTCGGCCACTATGCCGTCTTCACCAGATGTCCAGTTGTTCTTGAGTTTGATGATGTGCCTGTGAACTTCCTCTTGTGTCGGAGGTAATGAGTCTGCGTTCTTGACTGTAGGTTCTTCCTCTGAGAATCTCTCTATTGGTTCTGGACAGTTGAGAAAATCAGAGAAGTATTGTGCCATCACTTTACAATTCTCCTTATTCGTTAGTGCTAATTTTCCATCACATTTTCTGAAGCAAAGGTTTGGTGGTGTGTACCCTCTGATGTGTCCTGCAAACGTTCTGTAGAAGTCCCTTACGTTGTAGTTACGGAAGTTGTCCTCAATGGAGTCCAACTGTTCCTTCAGGTATCTCCTCTTGGATTGTCTGATAATTTTTGCGGTTGCTTTTCGTGTTTCATGGAAAGTCTGTAAATTTTCTGGGGATTTTTTTGCCTATTTTCAATTTTGAAAAAATAGGCTTATGAGATCACCTTTTGTCCGTGTGTGTGTGCGTGTGTGTGTGTGTGTGATTCGTGTGTGTGTCCCCCCCTAATAAAATCTAAACGGCAGGAGCGATTTCAATGAAACTCGGAAAGTTCATAGCACTATTCCCGGCGACCTCGACCGTGCCCTTCAAATTTTGTTATAATTCACCAATCCAACATGGCGGCTGTGCGAAATATTTCACCAGCATTCAATATCTCCGAAACTATTACCGATATTACCCTGACATTTTCTATGGTGATAGAGGGGACTACTATAAGTTCACTTATGTGACTTTTAAAAACATGGTAACTACAAAACAAACATGGCGGCCAAGCGAATTTGCGACTTTCAAAAAAGAGAAAAAAAAAACATGGTTTCAATAGTGATCCGTTACATAGTTGTGCAGGGAGGAAAAACCCAGCTAGACGAGGAATTGTGCCGTCTGGCTTTATTTTGGGGAAAAAAGTGCTCCCTGCTAAGAGAAAGATAGAAGAGAATAGAAAAAATGGGTGTTCCGGGGTATAATTTAAGGGAAATATTCAAAGTATTTATTGGTTTGGGAAAAAACGGAACACCCTGACAAATTTGGGCGTTAGTAGAGTAGAAAGGAAAAAACAAAACCGTATATTCAGTGTTGCCATTATGGCAGTGTTGAATGGCGTGACATATTGTTTACATTTAATTTACAAGCATGATATTTTGAATGGCGTGACATATTGTTTACATTTAATTTACAAGCATGATATTTTGAATGGCGTGACATATTGTTTACATTTAATTTACACGCATGATATTTTGAATGGCGTGACATATTGTTTACATTTAATTTACAAGCATGATATTTTGAATGGCGTGACATATTGTTTACATTTAATTTACAAGCATGATATTATATATATATATAAAAATAAGAATCTTATTATTAAACCGGTTTGCTCATGAGCCTGGTACCTTTCATTTCGTAGAACTCTTTACCTGGCCTTTGTATACCATTCGCTGATTATTTCCTGGCCATTTTCCACTCGGCCGTTTTACCGTAGTTTAGTGGCTAGGCCGCGAATTCTTTTTCCATTGAGCTTATGTACTAGTGGTTTTCCCGCCGTGGGTTGGGAAATTCCACCCTGGCGTCGAAGGTTCGGCCCTTACAATACTTGTGCCGCCCTTAGACGCCGAAGTCACGCCTTATTTGCGTGTCATCTTGATTTTCGGCGCTCATCGATGCCCAGTATCCCACGGATACTGTGCTTCGGTGGTCGCTACGCTGTCACCTTTAGGAGGTGCAACTGAAATTGACAAAGAGTGTATGTGTCTGTACAAGAGGGAGAGAGTGTGGCATTTCTGTGTTGGGATATATATATACAACAGGTTTGTGTACAATCCTCGTCATCTGCAAAACAAAATGTGTTAATGGCCATATATCTGGAAACATGTACATTCAGTCGCTTCCTTGCTTTCCTGCAAATAGAGTGTATTAATACATATAGCAGTTCCATCGCTGCGCATAGTATATAAAATCAATTATGTTGCCACTTAAGTCTAACTTAATCTAGGTTAGCCTATGTTAGTCTAGTTTAGCCTAAGTATGGTCGGGCTTACCTTGGTAACGGATTTTTAGTCACCAAGTGCCAAAATTTTACCTTAATATATACATAAAAAAAATTGCCTTAAATGTAGACTTATACCGTATTATAATGACTTATCAATGGTTTTCATGAGTTGTCATGAGGTGTCATGAGTTGTCATGAGTTGTCATGAGTTGTCATGAGTTTGCCATGAGTTGCCATGAGTTTGCCATGAGTTGTCATGAGTTTGCCATGAGTTTGCCATGAGTTGTCATGAGTTTGCCATGAGTTTGCCATGAGTTGTCATGAGTTTGCCATGAGTTTGGCATGAGTTGTCATGGGTTTGCCATGAGTTGCCATGAGTTTGCCATGAGTTGTCATGAGTTTGCCATGAGTTGTCATGAGTTTGCCATGAGTTGTCATGAGTTTGCCATGAGTTTGCCATGAGTTTGCCATGAGTTTGTCATGAGTTGTCATGAGTTTGCCATGAGTTGTCATGAGTTTGCCATGAGTTGTCATGAGTTTGCCATGAGTTGTCATGAGTTTGCCATGATTTTGCCATGAGTTTGCCATGAGTTTGCCATGAGTTGTCATGAGTTTGCCATGAGTTGTCATGAGTTTGCCATGAGTTGTCGGACTTACCCTGATGCCGGGTTTGTGGGTCATCAGGCGCCGAACGGCGTTACTTAATGCTATCTATCTTAATTATGGTCTAATAAAAAAAATGCTATTTCTAAGCCGAAAGGGTTGCCTTAATCTACTGCCGAAATGTGCTGTGCCATACCTGGCAACAGCGGTGAATAAATTTGCTTAATCCTAGGTTGCGTGTCAAATGCAACCGTCTTACAGCTAAATTTGGCCCAGAACGATCGCCTGAGGCAATTTGCTTCCCCAGGACACCACCCGCACGAGTCCTAGAAACACCGGTTGTCTCTAGGATCGCTGGATTCCGTTCCCTTAATTCTAGGTGTCGACGTCTATTACTAGTACTAATCTAGTCGCAGGCGGCTTACGGTGCCACTAAGCAAACCGTTTCGCCCGCTGTACTTATCAGTTCTTTGCCGTTGCCATTGCGTATGTAGTCGTAGTTGGGCCGCCCACGTAACCCCTATGAGGTGCTCGCAATGCCCCTCTCTTAATGCCCATTGGTTGCCCGATGCGTCGCCATTTATGTGGGCATTGGACATTGTTGTCCAATGGCATAATATTATCTTCGCCTTTGTCGGCAATCGTGGTCTGCTTTTCGCAGTAATCTTCGCCTGTATCGGCCGCAGTAGTATGCTTTTCGCATTAATATTCGCCTGTATCGGCCGTAGTAGTATGCTTTTCGCATTAATATTCGCCTGTATCGGCCGCAGTATTATGTATCTCGCAGTAACATTTCCCTCCAACGCACAGGAGTTTTGCTTCCCGCTATGGAAGCCGTGCCTACTTAAATTTAAACTTAACTAGAAGTCTAGTCATAATGGGGTCGTCTCTAGGGATAGCTCCCGAGTCCGGCGCTGAGTGAGCTATTTCTCCCGCCATTCTCAGAAAGTCTCCCTGCAGGTCTTGGCTTCGACGACCGTGGCCCAAAGTGGGTGTAGCATCCCTTCCTCCCAGGGGCGGTTTATGCGCACCTAGGATTCCAGAGCTTGCCCGGCCAGGCCGCGAATGCTTTGACCTTACGTGGTTCGTCTGTTTGGTCGGGTCAGTGATTTGTTGAGCCAACTGGGGTAAGGGTCCACATCGCCTTCCCCAGCTCTCAAAGTGTGGTCCCTCCGACCTTCGGCTTACGCCGTTGTCATCAATCAGAGCGTATCAGATTCCTTTGTAAAAGAAAATGTGGGCGTAACCTGTGTAAATAGTTTAATCTCTGTGTAAAATGTAAAATATTTCCAGTGTTGTGGGGTTGCAGATCTTCTAAGTACATAGACTACTTCTGGTCTACCCTTGCTACGTCAGCTTTCCAGCAATAATGCTCTCTTTACCTTAATGGAGGTGTTAGTAGGGTCTGTGGCGTCAGGTACCCTGTTATTATGATCTGGGGGTAGTTATTTGTTGAGTGGGCTTAAAGTATGGTAGGAAGGGGTTGCGCACCTTTGGGTTCCACGTTAGTGGTGGCCTGGAACCGGTGATGGCGCTGGGATGCTCCTATAGTGAGTGGACTGGGGAGGTAATTCCCGGGATTGCAAAGATACGAAAATTTCATGCAGGTTTGATATTAATATCCCTGGTGAATGGATGGGATAGTCATGCATGTATTTGGATATGAGGCGTCTGCCTTCATGTACGGATAGGTGTAGGGTGGGGCATAATACCAATATATTCCTGTCATGCGGGAGTGTTTAATTAATAAAGAATGGTTAATATATATCTATGGCCTCATCTCTCACTTGGAGATGCGCATTATGCTTATTTAATTTTTTTGCCGACCCACCCCTAATATTCAGGTGGTAGCATCGTGATCCAAGGCGTAGCATGCCTTCTCTTTAGACGCATGAAGTCTATCAACCCCGTGTGTGTACTCTGTAGTGTAGTGTAGCTGTTTTGGTTGTGTTCATGTGTCTGCGTTGGTTTATGTTGGACGTGAGAGGGTTATTGGAAGGGAATTGGGTATTAACCATGGTAGCCTGCTGTAGTATGTCGGTAATCCCTCTCGGATTATCCACCTATGGTTTGTCATCCTCCCTTGGTCCATGTTGGCTTTCTATCCGCGCCTTGGGATAGTAAAGCTTCACGACCTAATCTGGTCTGCCATTTGTAGTGTAAATGTGGCCAGTGGTCGTAGTGCGGCTGGCCATGTCCTAGTCTTCTGTAATGATTCCTATGCCTTACAATCGAGAAAAGAAGTTATTAGAGGGGAGGTCTTGTTTTCTCAGAGCCCCTGTCTGTGTTCGCTTCTAATTAGTGAGTGCGTGTGTGTGTGCCTATGTTCCGCTACACCACGCGGACGGGTGGTCTGTTGCAGGCTAAGTCGTAGTATGTATTGCGTGTATGGGCGGGAGGCGCCCGTGGCCTGTCAACGTCTTGTCCATTGCCAAGTGCTTTTGCAGTGTAAAAAAAATGTATGGTTCTATAATTGTTTTGCGTTTGTAATTTCACGGTCACTGCCGATACGCAATAGTGTCTTGTGACCAGCAGTATTGCAGTATGACGAGTCTGCAAGTCAGCAGTTGGTATGTGTAATGTCAGGCTGGGATGTTATTGTTTGTCATCCGCTGGCATCTGCTTTCCTGCACGTATGCAAGTGTGGTCATTGTTTTAGATTCCTGGCGGACTTAATGTGGCAATTCATACTATTTGCTAATACTATTGTGTGGTCACTATTCCGTAAGACCTTTGTCTTCCGAAATTATCCTAGCTGTGTCTGGGAAATGTATTTTCTATGTCTGGTGTAATTTGAAATTTTATGCCCGTTTTTTTTGGCGGGAGGAAATGTGGTATTCCCTGTTCATGTATCTGTATGTGTTTGACAACCTGGATAACTGTTTTCCCTGGTGTCCAATTTTTTTTTTTACTGGGATTGGGACCCGCGACCTCATGTCATTCTCTGTGTTCTATGTCTGCGTTGTGTTTCAGGGCTTGGGGCGTCCCCAGTGTGGTTTTTGCTTGTGTTTCGCGTACCAAAAATACCGTTGGATAGTTAGTTTTTGGTACGAGTGTGGTGTGTGGTCATGGGTTCGGACCCGGTTGCCCGTAAAGACTTGGTGTGACCCTCTCTGTGCCGCATATATTATGGCACATGTACTGTGTATCTGCTATGCGCAAACGGAAGTACTCAATACTGTGAGGAGTTTGCGTATTTTTGAACTCTCCTCGTAGTGTAATTTTGGAAGTTATAGGGTCCTTAGATCGGACGTGAATGATGCGTTGGTTCCTGTCTAGTAGGAGTTGGCTCGGTTCGTCTGTGTCGAGCAGTCTTGCTCATTGAGGAGTGTGTTACTGCTGATGCGACGGTGTTGAATTACGATGTTGTGTGCTTTCATTTGTTTTATGTTCTGCCCACGTCCTTGTTTTCTGCACGTGTGTGTGTGTGAACTTGATTGTTGTCTGTAGTAATTGCGAGCAGTGCTTCTCGCATTGTAAAAAAAAAGACTTGTAGTTTAACATGACCGTTAATCTGTAGATCATGCGCCACGGGACTTCCGTTTTACGTGGAATCCAAACCACAGGCCGTGGCCTTTCACTTCGAAAGTCTCACATGCATTGGCCGTACTGTAAAAGAACCTCTTACTAACTGCCTTTATGTCCCCAATTGTGTGTTACTGTAACGTGGTTCGAGTATGTTCCTTATCCATGGTACAAAATGTCGTTGTACGCGAGTGTCTCCGGGGCGCTAGTCGCGTGTTTGGTGAGTGTTAGGATCATATCCCGGTTCGGTCAGTGGTGTTTGAAGGCTATTTCTTGGCCTTTTTTCCACGTCTGCCAGCGGGATCGTTTCCTTTTCTTTTAGTAGTGTGCCCGCCTGTACGTGTAGGTGTGTGAGCTTTACGTGTATGATATGCCTTCATCCGGCGGGCGTGAATAGTGTCCTTTATGAGTTTTCTCCCATGGCGCACGCTCACTATATAATTTAGGTCAGATACCTTCCTGCAGACTTTGAAGGGACCTGACCAGCGTGGCAGGAGAAACTCGGACACGTTTTTCTTACGGGCAGAATTGGAGACCATGACCAATTGCCCAGGTGTGTATTCCACGGTCTTCCTATTCCGATCGTACCGCTCTTTTTGCTTTTTCTGGGCCTCGGCTATGTTTTTTCTAGCATCCATGCGGGCTATTTGCAAATGCTCTAGCCGGGCCGCATTGTCTGTGTGGGCGTCCTGTGGGATACATATATTGTCTATGGGACTTCTGGGTGTGTATCCGTGCAGTAGGAAGTGTGGAGAGTGTTTCGTAGCCGTAGATACAGAGGTATTATAACTAAAAGTAATGGCTTGCAGGTATTCATCCCAGTCTGTTCCTGCGTCCTCTGTAAATTTGGCCGGCGCTATTCCAAGTATTTTGTTCATACTCTCCGTGAGTCCGTTGGTTTGCGGGGAAAAACTCGTGGTAGTGTATGCCTTAATCCTGAGTATCTCCAGAAACTGTTGGAGCACTCTCGAGGTGAAAATAGTACCTCTGTCGGATAATAAGGTTTGGAATAGGCCATATCGTGTAATTATATCAAATAGAAATTCGGCTATGCTGTTCGTGTCTGCTTTGGGAACGGCCTTTGTAATCATATATCGTGTGAGATATTCGGTGGCCACCAGGATATATTTATTGCCTTTCTGACTTGTCGTAATGGGGCCTTTCACATCTATCCCGACTCTGTGAAATAACTCTCCCACGGGAATTGGGTTGAGTAGGCCATGAGGCTTGCCAGGTCTTGTTTTGAATCGTTGGCAAGTGTGACATGTCTTTACAAAGGTATCTATGTCGGCCTTCATGTTTACCCAATAGTACTTGTCACGGATTCTAAGGTATGTTTTATGCGTACCTAAGTGTGCCCCTGCCAGTGGGCTACTGTGGTGTCCGATCATGATATTTTCTCTCAATGATTCCGGAACCGCTATAGGTGCGCTATCGTGCATGGCCGTGGGCTTAAGTTTCAGTACCCCGTCTTTGTCTAGGAAAAATCGCCTAGACAGCCGTGCTGTCTTGGAGTCCACTTTATCCAAGTCTTCTAGTGCCAATAGAATCTGTTTCAAGTACGGATCACTTTCTTGCTCCTGTTTGATGTTAACCACCGTCAGGGCAAAGGTGGGCACATCGTCCCAGTCGTGGTCCTTACTGTCATCCGGGGGCTCGGCTACTGGCAACCTAGACAACCCATCTGCGTCTAGGTGTGTAGCGCCTTTCTTGTGTTTGACCACGAAGTCATATTCATACAGGCGGAATATGAACCTGTTGAGCCGCGAATTTGGGTTTTTAAATTTGTCCCAAAAAAGCAAGCTCGCGTGGTCAGTCACTACCGTGAACTTGATACCATAGAGGTATACCCTGTAATAGTTCACTCCCCACGAAAATGCCAGCATTTCCCGCTCTGTGGCAGAGTATCTAGTCTCAACGGCCGTTAGCTTCCTGCTAGCGAAAGCGACGGGCCGTATGCGCCCTTCTGCATCTTCCTGCAATAGGGCCTCACCCAGTCCGTACAGGCTGGCATCCACGTGTAAAAATGTGGGCCTATCACTGTGGAAGTGTTGCAGTAATGGTGGTGAGGTCAATAGTTGCTTCAATGTGTTGAAGGCATCTATGTGCTCCTGCTTGATGCTGAAGGGCGTCTTTTCCCGTGTGAGTTCAGTTAAGGGGTGGGCGATGTGCGCAAACCTGTAGATGTACTTCCGGTAATACGATGCCAAACCCATAAAACTGCGCAATTGTTTCAAATTTGTGGGCATTGGGATGCCCGTTATTGCGTCAGTCTTAGCTGGGTCGGGAATAATGCCCTCCCTGTTGACAATATGGCCCAATATGTTAATTTGCTGTCTGGCAAATTGACATTTCGCAGGTTTAAGCCTTAATTTAGCTTCTCTGATCCTTGCGAAAGCCTCCTCCAAATGTACGATATGCTCGTCAAAGGTGTTGGAGAAAACTGTTATATCGTCCACGTATACTAATACGGAACGCCACTTGAGCCCTGAAAATGTCTTATCCACCAGCTTTTGGAGGTTTGGCTGGCGTTACGGAGTCCCATGGGTAACCTTGTGTAGGTGTATAGCCCGTTCTCTGTAACGAACGCCAGCTTGTGCCTATCTGGTTCATAGACGGGGATTGAATAGAATCCACTATATCAATCCATCGAACTGAACCAGCTAGCTCCGCCAAGGGCGTCCAAATAGGTGTCTGCCCTTGGTAGTGGATAACTATCATTTTCGACTAACTTATTGAGCCTCCTGTAGTCAGTACAAAACCTGTGCGATCCGTCCTTTATTTGGTCAGCAGAACTGGTGAGCTATAGTTAGAAATAACTGGAACAATGACCCCTGCCTTGAGCATCTCTGAGATCTGGGCATCGATGGCATGTCTCTCCTTCTGGCTCACTCTGAAGGGAGGCTGGTGTACTGGTCGGTCACTAGTGAGTGTGACATGGTGTTCAATGAGGTC
Organism: Meconema thalassinum; assembly: GCA_946902985.2. NCBI lineage: Eukaryota > Metazoa > Arthropoda > Insecta > Orthoptera > Tettigoniidae > Meconema > Meconema thalassinum. Next base: position 959,912 of record CAMPQE020000006.1, on the reverse strand, counting down.
TGTCACGTTGAGATCCTTCATTGAGTGGGCAAAAATATCTTTGTTGGTCTCCAGGAGCTCCGTGAGCCTTTTATTTTGCTCCGGAGTCAGGTCCTGCCTGTGGTTCTGGCTGGCCGCCTTATCTGTGTGTGTGTGTGTTGGCTGATAGTATGTAGTGCAGAGGCCTGTTGCTCGTGATTTTCTCGCTCCGTTCGAATCCCATCTTTGTTCGTGGTGTATATCATGGGATGTGTGGTGAGCCTCTGGTCGTGCTTTAAAAGCATCTGACCACTAGCGAAATTTATGCTAGCCTCATATTTAGCGAGAAAATCCATGCCAATTATGGCTGACGCAGAAAGGTGTTCGATAACGAACATGGGGTGCGTTGTGGCAAAATGGTCTATCCTAAGATGTATGTTTGCCACCCCCGCGTTTTCTAACGTCTGAGCATTGGCCGTTACCAGCCGGATGTCCCTCGTGACATCGTGTATTTGGGCTTCGGTAACGTGTCTCCTATTAACACAACTTACTGCTGCCCCGGTGTCAATTAGGGCCTGCACTTTGTGGCCATTTATGGTGGCGTGTATCGTGAGGGCCGATACCTGAAATCCACTGCCCTGCACCGATGTGTTGTGTAAGATGTATGTTGTTGTTGTTGTTGTTGTTGCCGGAGTGACATTTGTGCTGGGAAGGCACGGAGCTGTCCGCTTATCGTACCTGGCACGCTTCGCCTCTCGGCTGACTTCCTGTCCTGAATACTTTGCCCCGGTCAGCAAAGTGCGTTTGCCAAGTACATTGCCAGCTCTTTTAACCGGTCTTGCTGTTATACTAGGAGTCTGCTGGCGAGCGTTTAATGTATTAATCGTTCCCAGCCTTTGTGTAGTTGTGTTGTTGTTGGTTTCTTCCTCTCGGGAAGGTGTGTCTGCGAACGTGACCCTGAGCTTGCCCTTGTTACCCCGTCTTTTGTTCCAGGCGGTCGCGAGTTCGACTCCTTTTGCTGGCTTCCCCATGCCGAGCGAGCTCGCGTCATGCGCCTGTGTGTGGTCAATTCCCCCCATGTGTTGTGGTGAAGGGGGTAGGGTTTTCTGTTTGGAGGGTGTGGGCGTGTTCTCAGGCTGTTTGCTTATGATTGTGAGGGGTGTGTAATGTCCCGCCTTAGGGTTTCCTGTAAAAAGTACATGTAGGTCCCTATCGAATCCCGCAGTTGAGAATAGCGGAGGCGAGTGCACATCAGTGTATACATGGATGTTGGCTTTCAGCACCTTGCCGAGAGCGGTCACCTCTACGGCACTGCCATAGGTGCCGTCCTTACCCATGTATTTTCGGTAATCCGCCCCGGTCTGGAATGGGTTTTCCCGCTCGTCCGACACAAAGTCCCGGTACTCTTTCCAGTTGGCCAGGATATGTTTGACCGTTTTCTGTCTGTAGTCCCCATGATAGTCCTCGGTATTCCGGATTAGGAAGCTCATGGCCCTAAACAGACAGTTGCCGTCTCCTTGCACGGGGTGTGTTTGGAAACGGTCCGGGGGCGGATCGTCAGCCTTAGCTTTAGCTGGCTGCTTCTTCCCCTTACTCTTGCGAGTTTGCTTGGGGGAAGGGCCTTTCTTGTGTTGTGTTGGGGGAGGAACCTCAGCCGCTTCATTAGCTGGCCGAACCTCCCCGTCTAGGCGTTTTTTGGAAATGTGGGTGTACGCCTGCCTGTAATGTATGTGCGCCCCCCCCTCGGGGTGGCTGCGCCAGCTCCCCGCCTGCGGTGTGTGTCTAGGCGTAGGGAGTATTGCCCCCCTGTCTGTCCTGTGGGGTGTCTCATCCCTGAACTCCCTCGGGTATTCGTCGGGGAGGGGGTAGTGTTCCGGGCCCTTCGTGTGTTTTCTTCCCTGTCTATTATTGCCCGGGAGTCTGTTTTCCTGTTTCCTCCAGGGTGGGGTGTATGTCTGATGCTGGGGGAGCGGGTTTTCCCGTCGGTTCCCCTTTTCCCTATATTGGGTAGCTGCATACTCCTGTCTGGTTGGGGGTGGGTTTCCTCGCCTGTCCCTATTTCCCCTGTATTGTGGGGGTGTATAGCTTTGCCTGCGTGGGGGCGGGTTCTCCCGATATTCCCCATTTCCCCTGTACTGCTGGGCGGCATAGCCCTGCCTGCGTGGGGGCGAGTTTTCCCGGTACTCCCTGTCTGCCCTGTATTGTGGGGCAGCGTAGGACTGTCTATTTGGTGTCGGGCTGTTTCGTCGGGGGATGTCGTGGTCGTACTCCTCAGGGTAGTACTCCCGTGTGTACGGGGATGGTGAACGCCTTGAGGGGTATGTCGGCTCTGTGTCCGTGTATGATATCGGTGAGTACCGAGGAGGGTAGTGTGGCCTATCCTGTGGGGGAGGTGTTGTTGGCCGCTGTGGAGGGTAGTAATTTTCCTCCCTCCCGTAGCGTCTCCTCTCTGTGTACCCCCTGTCCCTCTCAGTATGATAGTGTTCTCGTTTGTCTGCGTGCTCATCCCTTAGCGGTCTCCCGCCCGCTTGGATGGCAGCTATGGTCAGTTTCTCCATCCTGTCCACTAATTCGTCCATTTTGTCGTTAGTGTCGTCTTTCTGAGTTTTGAAGTGCAGATCCACGGCTTTTTCCGTAGCCTTTTCCGTGATCTTTCTCCCCTCCTCTATGGTCTTTATGTTATTTAACATATGTTGGACCGTGGGGTTGTTCATGATGCATAGCTTTTCCACTATGGCTGGTCTGAGGCCCTGCATTAACAGCTTGACTTTCTGTTTATTTGTCATGGCTGCATTGTACTTTTCGCAAATTATCAATTTAACATTGATGTATGCCTGGGCGCTCTCTTTGGGTCCCTGTGACCTCTGTCTAATCTGGTCATAGAGATCGTCATCGTCTGGTATAAGCTGGAACTCATTTTTCAAGAGTAAAGCGGTTTCCTCCCATGTGGCAGCTTCTAGCGTGTCCTCATGGAGCTCATACCATATCATGGCCGCCTTTGTGAGATAGGCAGGAAGGAGCCGTTTCCTAACTTCCTCGCTCCAACCATTGATCCGGGCCGTTCTATTGAAGGCCTTGAGGTATTCCTCGGGATCCTGGCCTTCCCCCGTGAACTTTGTGGGGTGGATCATGGGGTACTCAGTGTGTCTATTCATCTCGTTTTCAGCTGTCTCTTGTTGGCTGTGTAGTGATTCTGGTCTGTCTATTCTGTTCGCACCACTATCGTGTGCCGAGGTGTTTGGGCTGTTTAGAGGGGAATTAGCCTCGCTCCCCGTGTACGACACCTGTGTTACGTTACCAGGTGGCTCGTCGCCTGATATGTCTGTGCTGATGGATGGTGTGTTGTCGTACTGTGTGGATTTGACTATGTGTACGGTTCTGTCTAAATCCTGTTTTACTGTTTCCAAAATAGTGTGGATGTCAAGAACCGCTTCTGTCGTGTGATTATTGGCCTTGATAGTGTCTGTCTCTAGTAGCTCTGTAATGCGCTCGAGCAGGTTACTGGCTTTCTGCTCTGTGATCTGCAGTTGCTGCAACAATAGGGGATGGAGTGTTGGCAGGCAATCTACTTCACTAGCGCTGGATACTGGTGACTCTTGTGTGTGTTCACTGGCCTGGGACCGTGTAAAATGTATAACCTGTGCTGCGGCGGCAGGGTGTTGAGCACGGATCTGTGCTGTTTTGAATTCAAGGTCCCTGAGAAGTTGTACTGCAGTCTGGTCAGTTATTAAGTCACCGTTCCTAATTTTTAGCTTCGGCAGGAGTGGAGTCGTACTAGCCGACAAATGGTGCGCAAAGTCTCTTAGTGTGGTTCTAAATGTGGACATCTAATTTCCCCTGACTTTGTACTATGGGGCGAATGGGGGTTGGCGTGATAATACAAACTTCTATATGTATATAAAAAATGTGTGACGTGATATAAGGTTAAAACAAATTTTCACTATTTGCTTGGCTTTTTGCGGTACGGAAGGGGTCGTTTTAACTACGAGGGCTCGTTGGTTGAGTCCTGTTCTACTATGCGTAGTACCCCGCCTCCACCAGTGTTTTAGATCCCTTATTTGGGGGTGGTTGGATCTAAAAGGAAAGAGTTATTGTGTCAATTTATAAAACTGTGCCTAAAAAGGGGTAGCTTCCCTTGGCAGGGTAAGCTGACCAGTGTAGAGTGTTGTTGTGTGTTAGGAACTAGGGGGCGCTCCTATAAATAATGTAGTAGTGTTTTAGGGGATGGGACTCAATGCAAGGGTCACTGTGCTGGTCGCTCAGCTGACTGGCTTATTATATAACTGAACGTGCTTGTATCAGCTAAGTGGCACGCGCTGCTTCCTAGCAGCCGGGCCGCCGCGAGAAATACAATGGTATCTGAGCTAGCACTGTCAGACTACCGTACGTCACGTCTAACCGTGACGGGAATAAGGAAGGGCGTTGGGATGTAAAGAGGCGTATAAACAGTAAGGCGAGTGTAGAGTGTTGACCAAGTGTTTATTGGTCTGTGATGTTAAAGTATGAGTCCCTTGTAGGGAATGTAACAATGTTCACAATGTGAAAGTACAAGCTGTGGGTAAAGGTTACAAAAGTAGGAAATCTGAACACGACTGACTCACCTCTGATGACACCAGCGTAGCCTTCGGCTGCACCACTGAAGGACTGATAATGGAGAGATCCCTGTGACCTCCTTAGGCCTCCTTTTATATTCTTGGGCGCTATGCTGTCAGCAATATGATGGCATAGCTGCCCCAGTTAATAATATGTCGCTGTGTGTAATAATTGTGCAAGGATTGAGCTGCTTTCTAGAATGGCAAGCTGTCCTTGCGGCGTTGATGGATGTTGGCCCGGCTTTATGAGGGTTGCCCGTTAGGATATTTAGATAGATGCTGGGGGGATGGTCTCCAAGGGGTGCATACCCCTGGGGTACTGTACAGTATGTTGATAGAGGCAATAAACATAAGTAGGATATATGAAAATAGGCTGTATAGTTCTTCACGGAACTACTTGTTGCTGTTGTATTTCTGATATGCCAATTTCCTGGTAATGAGTGCATTCTCACAATCAACATCCCACCAAGGATGTTTGGAATTCTTCTTCAAAGGAATGAGAGCTTGTGCTGTTTCTATGATTTTTCGGTGGCAATTTTGCCAGTCATTGGCATGTACTTTTTCCCAGGCTTCCTTCACTCCTGAATCTGCGATCTTTTTTGTGTCAAATTTTGGTAGGGGGTTTTTCTTACAGAAAGTTCTCTTTGGGGTGAACTTGACGTTGAGCGGGTTAGGTAATGGTCAGAGTCAATGTTGGCTCCTCTACGTACCTGTACATTATTATTATTATTATTATTATTATTATTATTATTATTATATTTCTGATTCAATTGACCCCGATCACATTTAGCTAACATAGAAACTCGTTACCTACAAGTGTCACATCTACTCGAAACTGACTGACATTACAGTGAAATTCCATGGAAAACTGTCAAGAGCAAGACATTATTATTGCTGATCTGTATTTACAAGTCGCTAAGTGGGAGATAGCTGGATAGTTCTCTAAAACTCATTAGAATAATGAGCAAGACAAACTTTAATACGTTAGGAGAACTTGTCAAGCAGACGCTTTTGAGACTTTAACAGCATCCTTTGAGCAGGATAACTATCTCTCATCACACAACAGACTTTCTTTCATATCCCAGCCACACACCTCAAGGCGGTAGTGTTCTGAAGAGACCTTCTAATGACGTGCAGTGCACACTCGCCCAGATTTCAACAACTTGTCGTTATTATGCCAAGAGGTGTATAATTGAAAATACCCGCAATATAAATGAATGGCGTCTTACCCAGTGAAGTTTATGGGGTTGAGTTTCAAGATTTGAACGTTCCCATAGAGTTAGAACCCTCTTCGGTTGATGAACCTGCAAATACACTCAACGAGATGACAGGAAGACCACCTCGTGGTGTAGTGGTTAGCGTTCTTGGCTAACGTTGGTTACCGACTTTGTCAATACATTTTTGCTCTGGTGTGAGGGCTGGAATGGAATACACTCACCACGTGAGGCGAAATTGAGAACAAGAGAGTTCGATTCCCACCTGAGCCATCCTGGGAATGGTTTTCTGTGGTTTCCCCACATCTACTCCAGTCAAATGATGGGATGGTTTCTAACTTAAGGCTACGGCCACCAATCCTGTCCACAAATTACAAATGCACACACTAATACAGCCACCACAATAACACAGGATATCACACAAATACCACACATCCCAAATACGCGATATTGATGTCGCAGCCCCTTGAAATACACAACAACAACAACAACAACAACAACAACTACAACAACAGAGATGACAGGAATATTTCAAATCAGCCTGAGCTACCTAAAAGTCTGTTCGCCGAGTCGAGACAGTGGAAGTAAACACAGCAGGGCTGCCGGCAAGGGGTGAGTCGAGCAGTGCCTGTTGAACGTACAGTGCCGTGAATGTGAAGCTGTAGTTATCGTTTGCATTGTACAGTGTGACTTCTACTTTTATTCGGAGCTTTGATTTTATGGCTTATTATTAGTTTATGTATTAATTAATGCCATGGGATTATATTTAAATGTAAAAAAACAAAACAAAACAAAGTGGATGGTTGTTAGTAGAAAGAAAGATGAAATTCAGGGCATTCTTACACTTGGTAATGAAGTAATTGAAAGGGTTTCATCATATAAATATTTAGGATGCCAAATCAATGATAACTGGTACTTAAGTCAAGAAATTCTCTGTAGAATTGAGCAGGTCAGAAGTTCTTTCATGAAAATGAGAAACGTTTTGACCAGCCGTTATTTAAGTCTGTCATTACGCTCCAGACTGCTTCGATGCTACGTTTTTAGTGTCCCCTCTATGGAGTTGAAGGATGGACACTTACCGAGGTTTTCAGTAAGAAACTCGTAGCATTTGAAATGTGGACGTATCACAGGGTTTTAAGGATATCATGGGCAGCTAAAGTCACAAATGTGGAAGTACTGCGGCGTATGAACAAAGACTCGGAAATTCTCAGTATCATCAAAAGGAGAAAACTAGGATACTTTGGCCATTTCATTCGCAACTAAAACTACCACCTCCTGCAATTAATTATCCAAGGGAAGAATGATGGCATTAGGGGTCCAGGACGCTGACGAATATCCTGGCTAAAGAACTTAAGCCAGTGGTTTGGACTTAATAAACTGTCACTGTTTAGAACAGCTATGGACAACCAGCAGATCATGCTACTGGTCGCCAATGTTCTTGGAGGACGAGGCACTTGAAGAAGAAGAATTAATTAAATAATAATGTAATTAGTTCTAAACTGCTTAGTATAGGCAAGAATGAATTTCGATCGTATGTACGTGGGTTTTACACAGTCGTTGTTCCGTTGTAGACGCAATGTCTACTGACTCAGCAGGACCAATAACACCCGTATTGTCTCCTGGTGTGGGAATATGGGAACTTGATGACATTATCGAAGAAACTGAAGACCGCCTAGTTATAAATGTCAACCATGCTAGCAGCAGCCGATGGTCAGACATTCTACTGAAAACCATATCTATCGCAATATATTGTATTACATTACCGTGAGCGTAATGCAATGTTTCGCATTTATTTTATGGTTCTTGTGTGCCGTAGTTTACCATATTTTGACAATATTCGTTACTATATAGAACAACGTAACTATAAATAGTTAACCCGGGCCGCAGTACAGACTTGTCTATCATCTCGAATCATCTTGGCTAGCCCTGAGCGTGTTTCACTGTCCGGGAAGTCAAGTGATCACGTGTATTTACCTGCACTGTCTCGACTCGGCGAATAGACTTGAGTGTTGCTGAAACTAGATTTGAAATTGGTCGCGTAGTGGCACATTCACCAGCAACTGTGGCAGTTTATTTTGAACAAAATAAAGGTGGCTTCGCTTTATATGGTCGTCGGAGAAACATTGACCACTTGGATACTCATACAACATCCCACACCTGACATTTAATCTCCACTGCACTTCAGATACGTCTTGTCATACTGTACATAAAGGGGATGCTCTGCGCTCCATAAACTACGCAGGTCAATAATACTTGGTTGATTGCCCGTTTCCGAAATCGCTTAATCCTTTCGTACAAGGGCAATGTTACTGGTGACAGGGTAATTTGCCCCTCATCACTTCTGACTCATATCAAAGGATAGATACACGATTAGGAACTGAGATCTCTCACACCTAGAGGGAAATCATACTAATATATAAACAAGATGTTCAGTAAAGAACATATAGCCTACTTTCTCCTAAATGCATGGGTATTGTTATAACTCTTTGTCCTTTTCAAGGAGTATGATTGAATGTTGGTTGTAGTAGCTTGTTGAAATACAACGTGCTATAGGGATATTAAACATGAATATGAGGTGCCCTTTGCTAGTGCTACCTCTGTACCAAATTTCGTTCAATTCAGTTTCATCGTGTTTGAAATGATAGGGGGAATCGATTTGCACACATACTTGGCCACCATCTGCAAACTATTGGGCTGATGTTCTTGCAGCTTGGTCAGAATATGTTTCCCACATAAAGATATGGTGTTGCAAAATTTGGTAGAGACTAGATTATTAGGTTGGTCGTAATTACATTTTAGCTTTTAAAATTTGGGTGGCCGCGATTACGTTTCCGTCAAGATAGCGGTGATATAAAACATGACACTGAGGTGCCCTTTGCTAGTGCTACCTCTGTACCAAATTTCGTTCATTCGGTTCCACCGTGTTCGAATTAATAGGGGGAATCAATTTTGACATAAAGATGTCCGCCATCCGCAAACTATTAGGCCAATGACCTATTAGATTGGTCAAAGGATGCTCCCTCCATAAAGGTATGGAGTTGCAAAATTTGGTAGAGATCGGATGATTAGGTTAATCGTAATTTGATTTAAGCTTTGAACATTCGTGTGGCCGCCATTACGTTTCAGTCAAGAAGGCGGCGATATAAAACATGACACTGAGGTGCCCTTTGCTAGTGCTACCTCTGTACCAAATTTCGTTCCATTCGGTTTCACCGTGTTTGAATTAATAGGGGGAATTGATTCTGACACAAAGATGGCCGCCATCCGCAAACTATTAGGCGAATGACCTATTAGATTGGTCAAAGGATGCTCCCTCCATAAAGGTATGGAGTTGCAAAATTTGGTAGAGATCGGATGATTAGGTTAATCGTAATTTGATTTAAGCTTTGAACATTCGTGTGGCCGCCATTACGTTTCAGTCAAGATGGCGGCGATATAAAACATGACACTGAGGTGCCCTTTGCTACTGCTACCTCTGTACCAAATTTCGTTCCATTCGGTTTCACCGTGTTTGATTTAATAGGGGGAATTGATTTTCACACAGTGATGGCCGCCATCCGCAAACTATTAGGCTAATGACCTACTAGTTTGGTCAAACGATGCTTCCTCTATAAGGGTATGTAGTTGCAAAAGTTGGTAGAGATCGGATGATTAGGTTAATCGTAATTTGATTTAAGCTTTGAACATTTGTGTGGCCGCCATTACGTTTCCGTCAAGATGGCGGCGATATAAAACATGAAACTGAGGTGACTTTTGTTAGTACTACCTCTGTACCAAATTTCGTTCCATTCGGTTACACCGTGTTCGAATTAATAGGGGGAATCGATTTTCACACAAAGATGGCCGCCATCCGCAAACTATTACGCTGATGACCTATTAGTTTGGTCAAAGGATGCTCACCCCACAAAGGTATGACATTGCAAAATTTGGTAGAGATCGGATGATTAGGTAAGTCGTAATTTGATTTAAGCTTTGATCTTTTGTGTCGCCGCCATTACGTTTCCGTCAAGATGGCGGCGATATAAAACATGACACTGAGGTGCCCTTTGTTAGTACTACCTCTGTACCAAATTTCGTTCCATTCGGTTGCACCGTGTTCGAATTAATAGTGGGAATCGATTTTCACACAAATATGGCCGCCATCCGCAAACTATTACGCTGATTACCTATTAGATTGGCCAAAGGATGCTCCCTCCATAAAGGTATGTAGTTGCAAAATTTGGTAGAGATCGGATGATTAGGATAATCGTAATTTGATTTAAGCTTTGAACATTCGTGTGGCCGCCATTACGTTTCAGTCAAGATAGCGGCGATATAAAACATGACACTGAGGTGCCCTTTGCTAGTGCTACCTCTGTACCAAATTTCGTTCCATTCGGTTCCACCGTGTTCGAATTAATAGGGGGAATCAATTTTGACATAAAGATGGCCACCATCCGCAAACTATTAGACTAATAACATATTAGATTGGTCAAAGGATGCTCCCTCCATAAAGGTATATTGTTGCAAAGTTTGGTAGAGATCGGATGGTTATGTTAGTCGTAATTTAACTTAAGCTTTGAACATTTGTGTGGCCGCCATTACGTTTCTGTCAATATGGCGGCGATATAAAACATGACACTGAGATGCCCTTTGCTAGTGCTACCTCTGTACCAAATTTCGTTCCATTCGGTTTCACCGTGCTTGAATTAATAGGGAGAATTTATTTTCACACAAAGATGGCCGCCATCCGCAAACTATTAGGCTAATGACCTATTCGTTTGGTCAAAGGATGCTTCCTCTATAAGGGTATGTTGTTGCAAAATTTGGTAGAGATCGGATGATTAGGTTAATCGTAATTTGATTTAAGCTTTGAACATTTGTGTGGCCGCCATTACGTTTCCGTCAAGATGGCGGCGATATAAAACATGACTCTGAGGTGCCTTTTGTTAGTAGTACCTCTGTACCAAACTTCGTTCCATTCGGTTGCACCGTGTTCGAATTAATAGGGGGAATCGATTTTCACACAAAGATGGCCGCCATCCGCAAACTAATACGCCGATGACCTATTGGTTTGGTCAAAGGATGCTTCCCCCATAAAGGTATGTTGTTGCAAAATTTGGTAGAGATCGGAAGATTAGGATAGTCGTAATTTGATTTAAGCTTTGAACATTTGTGTGGCCGCCATTACGTTTCCGTCAAGATGGCGGCGATATAAAACATGACACTGAGGTGTCCTTTGCTAGTGCTACCTTTGTACCAAATTTCGTTCTATTCGCATTCACCGTGTTCGAATTGATAGGGGGGGACAGACATTCAGAGTACACACACTCACACACACACACACACAGACTCACACACACACATACACACACACAGACTCACACACACACATACACACACACAGACAGACACACTTTTTTCGCCCTGTGTTGATCTCATAAGTCTACTTTTATTTTTTGCAAAAATCGAAAGTAGGCTAAAATGAGATGGTGTGTGTCTGTCTTTCTGTCTGTCTGTCTGTCTGTTACCTAATAACGCAAGAACCACTGGTCCGATTTAAATGAAATTTTGCATGGATGTAGCTAAAATACCAGGGTTACATATAGGATACTATTAATTTCGATATTTTGCACTATTAAGAAATGGCGACCATTTTAGTGACGTCATTACACCCTTTGGTTTCAAAATTTCATATTTCCATATCAAATAAAAAGAGAACGGTAGGAAATAGCAAACTTTTGATGGCACATACGAGCTTTGAAATTTAATTTCCTATCCGAATGGTCCTTATCACATTACGTGTATCTCCGACGGTTAGCGAGTATAACCTAAATTTGTGCAATAAAACACGGTCAACACCGAGCGGTGCAGTATATCTCTATATATATAAATAGAAAATTTGTCTGTTTTTTTTTCTGAATATCTACGGAAATTTGAGTTATTTACACGTTTCAGACTGTTTTATGATAGATGCGCACGAAAATAATGTTTTGGTCTGTCTGTTTGTTTGATTGTCTGTGGACAAATTTGTTCCCTTATAACTCGAGAACGGCTGGGTGTATCAACGTAAAATTTGGTACAGATATCCATCAGAGGCACGACACTAATCATTGATGTAACCCTTCTCCGTACCTCTCATAAAAGGGGGCCTACCCCCTTAAAATTCATGCTGAATTAGGAGTAGAAGGACGAGACAAAAATCATTTTCATCCCCTCGATGTGAGAGACAAAACTCGGGGGCCCTGAAGGGTCCCCGAAATCCACATTTTAAGGCCCTAAAACCAACCGTTTTTGAGATATTCCCAGAAAACTAATTTCATTTAATAAACTAATGAACGAATACAAGCCGGTAACCATGGCAACAGATTCTCAGAGGTCCATCTATTGCTGTAAGACGCAATCTAATTCCATTAATTACATTGGTGTGAAAGTTTGCAAACGGCTATAAGGTTATCACGGAACCAAATTAAGCTGTAGAATTCATCAATACGTATAATGCGCTTAAGGAGGTCAAGGGGTAGTCTAGAATTTTTTCACGCGATTTACACCTCCGGGTGTGGTACGGCAGGTCTATTATATTCCTATCCTATATTATATTATTATTATTATATTATGGCGTACAACGAGGAGACAAAGCCCCCTCGGTGCCAGAAACAAAACTTGGGGGCCCTAAAGGGTCCTCGAAAACTACATTATAAGGCCCTAAAACCAAAAGTATCTGAAATATTCCCAGAAAACTAATTTAATTTAACAAACTAATGAAGGAATGGAAATCGCTAACCATGACAACATTATCTCAAAGGGTGGCATCCAACTTTCCATCTATTTCTGTAAGAAGTAATGTCACTCAATTTATTACATTTCTGTGAAAGTTTGCAAATGGCTATACGGTTATCACGGAACCTACGTAGATTGTATAATTCATCAATGCAATTAAGGGGGTCAAGGGTTAACCTAGATTTTTTTCATGCAATTTTCACGTGCGACATGTAGTACAGAAGGACTATTATATCTCCAAACATTTGCAAAGTGAAATGCCATGCCCTGTGGTTCAGATTCCACGTAAAATGGAGGTCCCGTGGCTTATGATCTCGCGATTAATGGTCACGTAAAACTACAATCATCCTTTATATCTCCAAACAGCAACATTATTTTCAAAAATTCCTGAATTGAATCAGCATTTTTTGCGGCTTTTAGGAATTAGGGCCATTTGAGACTAAAGAACCTGAATTTTCATGCACCACAAGCCTTTATAATTTATGAAAGAGGTCTTCCTGTGTATGTGGACCCAACACAACGTAGAGGGTCATTTTTTATGTCAGGTGTATTGCGTTTCGTCAACAAGTCTTTCAATTCTATCTCACGTCAAGAAGTACAAGTTAGGTGAATTTAGTTTGAGAGCAAATTTTAACTTATCTTTCTTTTGTCGACATACGGGTTCATCGTAAGGATGATTTTGTTTGATACTGTATGGCAGATATACCCATATTTAGATATCTGGGTGATATGTTGTAGACAATAGAATTGTCTGTCTGTCTTTCTGTGTATCTTTATGTACGCCTATAAATCGTGTTCGTAGGCGTGGTGCATCGTAAAATTAGGTATGGTAAACATGAGTCAATACACCAATCATTTATAAAACTCCTCACCGTACTTTTCAAACAGTAGAAGGGTGGATATAGGGAAAAACTTCTCAAAATACATGCTAAAATAGGCGAAATATAAAAAATTATCCTAGAAGGACCATCAAAGCATATGTTGCGCTTCTCAATGTGAGACACAAAATTCGCGAGTCTATAAGGGGTCGCCGAAAACCACATTTTAAGGCCCTTAAATTAACAGTGTGTGTGGTATTCCCTGAAAACTAACTTCGTTCTGATAAACTTATGAAGGAATGAAAAACCGCTAACAGATTGCAACAGTAGCTCAATTGATAATGTCTGGTGTTAATATATAACACCGTTCGAAGGACGGGTACTTCTGCTCTACTAAACATACTAATATATAACAAGTAGTTCCGTCAAGAACTATACAGCCTATTTTCATATATCCTACTTATGTTAATTGCCACTATCAACATACACAATTACTGTTTGATTGCTGTAATAGATTCGTAGATATTAAGAACCGACTAAATATTTCGGATGGTCGCCATGTTGGATTTTATATATGTAGGTCCTAGCGTTATGTACTGTTACATGCAGATTATTGTGAACGTGTAGTATTCAAACTTCAATCGCATAATTAGGACACAAGAAAAAACAAGGAGATTTAAAAATTTTTCACAGCTGCCATCTTGAGGTTATGGAAACAATTGAAATAAATTAGATGCCAGTGGATTAACATTCGTATAAGGATTTACTGTACCAAATTTCACTGCACTCGGATGGTTAAATTGCGAGAAATGTCCATGTGAATATTTATAATTCGCGTCACCGCCATGTTGGATTTGTGATCACCAGGTTATTTAAAGTCTTATAGGTGAACTTAAGTTCATAGCCCCCATGAACATTAAAAAATGCAGTTTGATTGCTAAAATAGATTCGTAGATATTCAGTATCGTTTAAATATTTCGGATGGTCGCCATGTTGGATTGTTAAATGTATAGGCCATAGATTCATGTACCATTAAAGGAGAATTATTGCGTATGTTCATTATTCAAACTTTCACTTCGATCGCATGACTACTACATCACAAGAAATAAAAACTTAATTTTAAAATTCGCACTGCCGTCATCTTGAGGTTATGTAAACAATTGAACTAAATTAGATACCAGTGGATTACAATGTGTATAAATATTTCCTGTACCAGGTTTCAGTGCGCTTGGAACATTAAATCGCGAGAAAGGTCTATTTAAAATTTTCAAATTCGCTTGGCCGCCATGTTCGTTTTGTAGTTAACCGGTTTTTGAAAGTCTTATAGATGGACTTCCAGTAGTGCCCTTTATCTCCGTACAAACTTTTAGGGAGATACCGCTAATAGTTTCAGAGATATAGAATGCCGGTGAAATAATTCGCACATCCGCCATCTTGTGATTATGTAAACAATTGAACGAAGTTAGATGTCGGTGCATTACAATGTATATAAACATACACTGTACCAAGTTTCATTGCGTTTGGTTGGTCAAATCACGAGAAACAACTATTTAAAAGTCGCAAATTCGCTTGGCCTCCATGTTGGTTTTGTAGTTACCAGGTTTTCAAAAGTCACATAAGTGAACTTATAGTAGTTCCCTCTATCACCATAGAAAATCTCAGGGTAATATCGGTAATAGTTTCGGAGATATTGAATGCTGGTGAAATATTTCGCACAGCCGCCATGTTGGATTGGTGAGTCGTAACAAAATTTGAAGGGCACGGTCGAGGTCACCGGGAATAGTGCTATGAACTTTCCGAGTTTCATTGAAATCGCTCCTGCCGTTTAGATTTTATTAGGGGGGGACACACACACGAATCACACACACACACACACACACACACACACACACACACGCACACACACACGGACAAAAGGTGATCTCATAAGCCTATTTTTTCAAAATTGAAAATAGGCTAAAAATGAGATGGTGTGTGTCTGTCTTTCTGTCTGTCTGTCTGTCTGTTACCTAATAACGCAAGAACCACTGGTCCGATTTAAATGAAATTTTGCATGGATGTAGCTGAAATACCAGGTTTAAATATAGGATACTTTTAATTTCGATATTTTGCACTATTAAGAAATGGCGACCATTTTAGTGACGTCACTACACCCTTTGGTTTCAAAATGTAATATTTCCATATCAAATAAAAAGAGAACGGTAGGAAATAGCAAACTTTTGATGGCACATACGAGCTTTGAAATTTAATTTCCTATCCGAAAGGTCCTTATCACTTTTCGTGTATCTCCAACGGTTAGCGAGTAAAACCTACTTTTGTGACGTCACTACACCCTTTGGTTTCAAAATTTCATATTTCCATTTCAAATAAAAAGAGAACGCTAAGAAATAGCAAACTTTTGATGGTATACACGAGCTTTAGCATTTAATTTTCTATCCAAAAGGTTCTTATACGTTTTCGTGTATCTGCGACGGTTAGCGAGTATAACCTAAATTTGTGCAATAAAACACGGTCAACACCGAGCGGTGCAGTATATCTCTATATATATAAATAGAAAATTTGTCTGTTTTTTTTCTGAATTTCTACGGAAATTTGAGTTATTTACACGTTTCAGACTGTTTTATGATAGATGCGCGCGAAAATAATGTTTTGGTCTGTCTGTTTGTTTGATTGTATATGGACAAATTTGTTCCCTTATAACTTGAGAACGGCTGGGTGTATCAACGTAAAATTTGGTACAGATATCCATCAGAGGCACGACACTAATCATTGATGTAACCCTTCTCCGTACCTCTCATAAAAGGGGGCCTACCCCCTTAAAATGCATGCTGAAATAGGAGTAGAAGGACGAGACAAAAATCATTTTCATCCCCTCGATGTGAGAGACAAAACTCGGGGGCCCTGAAGGGTCCCCGAAATCCACATTTTAAGGCCCTAAAACCAACCGTTTTTGAGATATTCCCAGAAAACTAATTTCATTTAAGAAACTAATGAACGAATACAAACCGGTAACCATGGCAACCGATTCTCAGAGGTCCATCTATTGCTGTAAGACGCAATGCAATTCCATTAATTACATTGGTGTGAAAGTTTGCAAACGGCTATAAGGTTATCACGGAACCAAATTAAGCTGTAGAATTCATCAATACGTATAATGCGCTTAAGGAGGTCAAGGGGTAGTCTAGAATTTTTTCACGCGATTTACACCTCCGGGTGTGGTACGGCAGGTCTATTATATTCCTATCCTATATTATATTATTATTATTATATTATGGCGTACAACGAGGAGACAAAGCCCCCTCGGTGCCAGAAACAAAACTTGGGGGCCCTAAGGGGTCCTCGAAAACTACATTATAAGGCCCTAAAACCAAAAGTATCTGAAATATTCCCAGAAAACTAATTTAATTTAACAAACTAATGAAGGAATGGAAATCGCTAACCATGACAACATTATCTCAAAGGGTGGCATCCAACTTTCCATCTATTTCTGTAAGAAGTAATGTCACTCAATTTATTACATTTCTGTGAAAGTTTGCAAATGGCTATACGGTTATCACGGAACCTACGTAGATTGTATAATTCATCAATGCAATTAAGGGGGTCAAGGGGTAACCTAGATTTTTTTCATGCAATTTTCACGTGCGACATGTAGTACAGAAGGACTATTATATCTCCAAACATTTGCAAAGTGAAATGCCATGCCCTGTGGTTCAGATTCCACGTAAAATGGAGGTCCCGTGGCTTATGATCTCGCGATTAATGGTCACGTAAAACTACAATCATCCTTTATATCTCCAAACAGCAACATTATTTTCAAAAATTCCTGAATTGAATCAGCATTTTTTGCGGCTTTTAGGAATTTGGGCCATTTGAGACTAAAGAACCTGAATTTTCATGCACCACAAGCCTTTATAATTTATGAAAGAGGTCTTCCTGTGTATGTGGACCCAACACAACGTAGAGGGTCATTTTTTATGTCAGGTGTATTGCGTTTCGTCAACAAGTCTTTCAATTCTATTTCACGTCAAGAAGTACAAGTTAGGTGAATTTAGTTTGAGAGCAAATTTTAACTTATCTTTCTTTTGTCTACATACGGGTTCATCGTAAGGATGATTTTGTTTGATATTGTATGGCAGATATACCCATATTTAGATATCTGGGTGATATGTTGTAGACAATAGAATTGTCTGTCTGTCTTTCTGTGTATCTTTATGTACGCCTATAAATCGTGTTCGTAGGCGTGGTGCATCGTAAAATTAGGTATGGTAAACATGAGTCAATACACCAATCATTTATAAAACTCCTCACCGTACTTTTCAAACAGTAGAAGGGTGGATATAGGGAAAAACTTCTCAAAATACATGCTAAAATAGGCGAAATATAAAAAATTATCCTAGAAGGACCATCAAAGCATATGTTGCGCTTCTCAATGTGAGACACAAAATTCGCGAGTCTATAAGGGGTCGCCGAAAACCACATTTTAAGGCCCTTAAATTAACAGTGTGTGTGTTATTCCCTGAAAACTAACTTCGTTCTGATAAACTTATGAAGGAATGAAAAACCGCTAACAGATTGCAACAGTAGCTCAATTGATAATGTCTGGTGTTAATATATAACACCGTTCGAAGGACGGGTACTTCTGCTCTACTAATCATACTAATATATAAAAATGAGATGGTGTGTGTCTGTCTTTCTGTCTGTCTGTCTGTTACCTAATAACGCAAGAACCACTGGTCCGATTTAAATGAAATTTTGCATGGATGTAGCTGAAATACCAGGTTTAAATATAGGATACTTTTAATTTCGATATTTTGCACTATTAAGAAATGGCGACCATTTTAGTGACGTCACTACACCCTTTGGTTTCAAAATTTCATATTTCCATATCAAATAAAAAGAGAACGGTAGGAAATAGCAAACTTTTGATGGCACATCCGAGCTTTGAAATTTAATTTCCTATCCGAAAGGTCCTTATCACTTTTCGTGTATCTCCAACGGTTAGCGAGTAAAACCTACTTTTGTGACGTCACTACACCCTTTGGTTTCAAAATTTCATATTTCCATTTCAAATAAAAAGAGAACGCTATGAAATAGCAAACTGTTGATGGTATACACGAGCTTTAGCATTTAATTTTCTATCCAAAAGGTTCTTATACTTTTTCGTGTATCTCCGACGGTTAGCGAGTATAACCTAAATTTGTGCAATAAAACACGGTCAACACCGAGCGGTGCAGTATATCTCTATATATATAAATAGAAAATTTGTCTGTTTTTTTTCTGAATTTCTACGGAAATTTGAGTTATTTACACGTTTCAGACTGTTTTATGATAGATGCGCGCGAAAATAATGTTTTGGTCTGTCTGTTTGTTTGATTGTATATGGACAAATTTGTTCCCTTATAACTCGAGAACGGCTGGGTGTATCAACGTAAAATTTGGTACAGATATCCATCAGAGGCACGACACTAATCATTGATGTAACCCTTCTCCGTACCTCTCATAAAAGGGGGCCTACCCCCTTAAAATGCATGCTGAAATAGGAGTAGAAGGACGAGACAAAAATCATTTTCATCCCCTCGATGTGAGAGACAAAACTCGGGGGCCCTGAAGGGTCCCCGAAATCCACATTTTAAGGCCCTAAAACCAACCGTTTTTGAGATATTCCCGGAAAACTAATTTCATTTAAGAAACTAATGAACGAATACAAGCCGGTAACCATGGCAACCGATTCTCAGAGGTCCATCTATTGCTGTAAGACGCAATGCAATTCCATTAATTACATTGGTGTGAAAGTTTGGTTGGTTGGTTGGTTCTTAAGTTTAGGGGCTGCGACAACGCGGTCATGTAGCCCCGTGTACTTTGGGTGTGTGTAGAATCTGTCTGATAACCGGTGTTAATTGTGATGACTGTATTAGTGTGTGTTATCTGTTTGTTAATTTAAGTACTGCAACTAAGAATTTTTCAAAGGTGTGAAAGTTTGCAAACGGCTATAAGGTTATCACGGAACCAAATTAAGCTGTAGAATTCATCAATACGTATAATGCGCTTAAGGAGGTCAAGGGGTAGTCTAGAATTTTTTCACGCGATTTACACCTCCGGGTGTGGTACGGCAGGTCTATTATATTCCTATCCTATATTATATTATTATTATTATATTATGGCGTACAACGAGGAGACAAAGCCCCCTCGGTGCCAGAAACAAAACTTGGGGGCCCTAAAGGGTCCTCGAAAACTACATTATAAGGCCCTAAAACCAAAAGTATCTGAAATATTCCCAGAAAACTAATTTAATTTAACAAACTAATGAAGGAATGGAAATCGCTAACCATGACAACATTATCTCAAAGGGTGGCATCCAACTTTCCATCTATTTCTGTAAGAAGTAATGTCACTCAATTTATTACATTTCTGTGAAAGTTTGCAAATGGCTATACGGTTATCACGGAACCTACGTAGATTGTATAATTCATCAATGCAATTAAGGGGGTCAAGGGGTAACCTAGATTTTTTTCATGCAATTTTCACGTGCGACATGTAGTACAGAAGGACTATTATATCTCCAAACATTTGCAAAGTGAAATGCCATGCCCTGTGGTTCAGATTCCACGTAAAATGGAGGTCCCGTGGCTTATGATCTCGCGATTAATGGTCACGTAAAACTACAATCATCCTTTATATCTCCAAACAGCAACATTATTTTCAAAAATTCCTGAATTGAATCAGCATTTTTTGCGGCTTTTAGGAATTAGGGCCATTTGAGACTAAAGAACCTGAATTTTCATGCACCACAAGCCTTTATAATTTATGAAAGAGGTCTTCCTGTGTATGTGGACCCAACACAACGTAGAGGGTCATTTTTTATGTCAGGTGTATTGCGTTTCGTCAACAAGTCTTTCAATTCTATTTCACGTCAAGAAGTACAAGTTAGGTGAATTTAGTTTGAGAGCAAATTTTAACTTATCTTTCTTTTGTCGACATACGGGTTCATCGTAAGGATGATTTTGTTTGATACTGTATGGCAGATATACCCATATTTAGATATCTGGGTGATATGTTGTAGACAATAGAATTGTCTGTCTGTCTTTCTGTGTATCTTTATGTACGCCTATAAATCGTGTTCGTAGGCGTGGTGCATCGTAAAATTAGGTATGGTAAACATGAGTCAATACACCAATCATTTATAAAACTCCTCACCGTACTTTTCAAACAGTAGAAGGGTGGATATAGGGAAAAACTTCTCAAAATACATGCTAAAATAGGCGAAATATAAAAAATTATCCTAGAAGGACCATCAAAGCATATGTTGCGCTTCTCAATGTGAGACACAAAATTCGCGAGTCTATAAGGGGTCGCCGAAAACCACATTTTAAGGCCCTTAAATTAACAGTGTGTGTGGTATTCCCTGAAAACTAACTTCGTTCTGATAAACTTATGAAGGAATGAAAAACCGCTAACCATTGCAACAGTAGCTCAATTGATAATGCCTGGTGTTAATATATAACACCGTTCGAAGGACGGGTACTTCTGCTATACTAATATATAAAAAAATGAGATGATGTGTGTCTGTCGTTCTGTCTGTCTGTGTGCTACTCAATAACGCAAGAACCACTGGTTCGATTTAAATGGAATTTTGCATGGATGTAGCTGATTTACCAGGTTTACATATAGGATGCATTTTATTTCGATAATTTGCACTATTAAAAATGGCGACCATTTTAGTGACGTCACTACACACTTTAATCAAAACTTCATATTTCCTTATCAAATAAAAAGAGAACGCTAAGAAATAGCAAACTTTTGACGGTACATACGAGCTTCACCTTTCGTTTATCTCCAACGGTTAGCGAGTAAAACCCACATTTATGACGTCACTACAACCTTTGGTTTCAAAATTTGATATTTCCATTTCAAATAAAAAGAGAACGCTAAGAAATAGCAACCTTTTGATGGCATACATGAGCTTTAACATTCAATTTTCTATCCAAAAGGTCCTTAACACTTTTCGTGTATCTCCAACGGTTAGCGAGTAAATCCTAAATTTGTGCAATAAAACACGGTCAACACCGAGCCGTGCAGTTTATCTCTACATATATAAATAGAAAATTTGTCAGTTTTTTTCTGAATTTCTACGGAAATTTGAGTTAATTACACGTTTCAGACTGTTTTATGATAGATGCGCGCGAAAATAATGTTTTGGTCTGTCAGTCTGTTTGTTTGATTGTGGACAACTTTGTTCCCTTATAAATCGAGAACGGCTGGGTGTATCAACGCAAAATTTGGTACAGATATCCATCAGAGGCACGACACTAATCATTGATGTATCTCTTCTCTGTACCTATCATAAAAGGGGGCATACCCCCTTAAAATACATGCTGAAATAGGAGTAGAAGGACGAGACAAAGACCATTTTCAGCCCCTCAATGTGAGAGATAACATTCGGGGGCCCTAAAAACACATTTTAAGGTCCTACGTCCAACCGTTTTTGAGATATTCCCAGAAAACTAATTTAATTTAACAAACTACTGAACGAATGCAAGCCGATAACCATGGCAACAGATTCTCAGAGGTCCATCTATTTCTGTAAGACGCAATGCAATTCCATTAATTACATTAGTGTGAAAGTTTGCAAACGGCTAGATGGTTATTATGGAACCAATTTAAGCTGTAAATTTCATCAATAAGTAAAATGCGCTTAAGGGGGTCAAGGGGTAGTCTAGAATTTTTTCACGCGATTTACACCTGCGGGTGTGGTATGGCAGGTCTATTATATTCCTATCCCTATATTATATTATTAATAGTAGTATTATATTATGGCGTACAACGACGAGACAAAGCCCCTCGGTGCCAGAAATAAAACCCTAGGGTCCTCGAAAACTACATTATAAGGCTCTTAAACCAACAGTTTCTGAAACATTCCCAGAAAACTAATTAAATTTAATTTAACAAACTAATGAAGGAATGCAAATCCGTAACCATGACAACATTATCTCAAGGGGTGGCATCCAACTTTCCATCTATTTCAGTAAGAAGCAATTTATTACATTTATTACATTTCTGTGAAAGTTTGCAAATATAAGGTTATCACGGAACCAACGTAGACTGTATAATTCACCAATGCAATTAAGGGGTTCAAGGGGTAATCTAGGATTTTTTCATGCAATTTTCACGTGCGACATATAGTACAGAAGGTCTATTATATCTCCAAACAACAACATTATTTTCAAAAATTCCCGAATTGAATCAGCATTTTTTGCGGCTTTTAGGAATTTGGGCCATTTGAGACTAAAGAACCTGAATTTTCATGCACCACAAGCTTTTATAATTTATGATAGAGGTCTTCCTGTGTATGGGGACCCAACACAACGTAGAGGGTCAGTTTTTTATGTGACGTGTATTGCGTTTCATCTACAAGACTTTCAATTCTATTTCATGTCAGGAAGTACACGTTAGGTGAATTTAGTTTGAGAGCACATTTCAACTAATCTTTTTTCTTTTCTTTTTTTTTGTCGACATACGGGTTCATCGTAAGGATGATTTTCTTTGATACTGTGTGGTAGATATACCCATATTTGGATTTCTGGGTGATATGTTTTAGACAATAGAATTGTCTGTCTTTCTGTGTATCCTTATGTACGCCTATAACTCATGTTCGGATGCTTGGTGCATCGTAAAATTAGGTATGGTAAACATGAGTCAATACACCAATCGTTTATAAAACTCTTCACCGTACTTTTCTTACAGTAGAAGGGTGGATATAGGGAAAAACTTCTCAAAATACATGCTAAAATAGGCGAAATATAAAAATTATCCTAGAAGGACGACCAAAGCATATGTTGCACTTCTCAATGTGAGACAAAAAATTCGCGAGTCTATAATGGATCTCCGAAAACCACATTATAAGGCCCTTAAATTAACAGTGTGTGTGATATTCCCAGAAAATTAACTTCGTTCTGATAAACTTATGAAGGAATTACAAGCCGCTAACCATTGCAACAGTAGCTCAATTGATAGTCTGGTGCGTCTCTAAAAGCAACAGTACTTAAAAGGGATGTAACACCAATAACATTGCTATTATTATTATTATAATGTCTGGTGTTAACACCGAACACCGTTCGAAAAACGGGTACTTCTGCTAGTATAATATAAAAATGAGATGGTGTGTGTCTGTCTTTCTGTCTGTCTGTGTGCTACTCAATAACGCAAGAACCACTGGTCCGATTTAAATGAAATTTTGCATGGATGTAGCTGATTTACCAGGTTTACATATAGGATACATTTTATTTCGATAATTTGCACTATTAAAAATGGCGACCATTTTAGTGACGTCACTACACACTTTAATCAAAACTTCATATTTCCTTATCAAATAAAAAGAGAACGCTAAGAAATAGCAACTTTTTGATGGCATACATGTGCTGTAACATTCAATTTTCTATCCAAAAGGTCCTTATCACTTTTCGTGTATCTCCAACGGTTAGCGAGTAAAACCTAAATTTGTGCAATAAAACACGGTCAACACCGAGCGGTGCAGTATATCTCTACATATATAAAAATGAAAGTTTGTCTGTTTTTTTCTGAATTTCTACGAAAATTTGAGTTATTTACGCGTTTCATACTGTTTTATGACGGATGCGCGCGAAAATATTTTTTGTCTGTCTGTCTGTTTGTTTGTCTGTGGACAACTTTGTTCCCTTATAAATCGAGAACGGCTGGGTGTATCAACGTAAAATTTGGTACAGATATCCATCAGAGGAACGGCACTAATCATTGATGTATCTCTTCTCTGTACCTATCATAAAAGGGGGCATACCCCCTTAAAATACATGCTTAAATAGGAGTAGAAGGACGAGAAGAAGCTCATTTTCAGCCCCTCAATGTGAGAGACAAAACTCGGGGGCCCTAAAAAACATTTTAAGGTCCTACGTCCAACCGTTTTTGAGATATTCCCAGAAAACTAATTTAATTTAATAAACTAATGAACGAATGCAAGCCGATACCCATGGCAACAGATTCTCAGAGGTCCATCTATTGCTGTAAGACGCAATGCAATTCCATTAATTACATTACGGTAGTGTGAAAGTTTGCAAACGGCTAGATGGTTATTATGGAACCAAATTAAGCTGTAAATTTCATCAATACGTAAAATGCGTTTAAGGGGGTCAAGGGGTAGTCTAGAATTTTTTCACGTCATTTACACCTGATGGTGTGGTATGGCAGGTCTATTATATTCCTATCCCTATATTATATTATATTATTATTATTAGTATTATATTATGGCGTACAACGATGAGACAAAGCCCCTCGGTGCCGGAAATAAAACTCGAGGGTCCTCGAAAACTACATTATAAGGCTCTAAAACCAACAGTTTCTGAAACATTCCCAGAAAACTAATTAAATTTAATTTAACAAACTAATGAAGGAATGCAAATCGGCAACCATGACAACATTATCTCAAGGGGTGGCATTCAACTTTCCATCTATTTCAGTAAGAAGCAATTTATTACATTTATTACATTTCTGTGAAAGTTTGCAAATATAAGGTTATCACGGAACCAACGTAGACTGTATAATTCATCAATGCAATTAAGGGGATCTAGGGGTAACCTAGGATTTTTTCATGCAATTTTCACGTGCGACATATATAGTACAGAAGGTCTATTATATCTCCAAACAACAACATTATTTTCAAAAATTCCTGAATTGAATCAGCATTTTTTGCGGCTTTTAGGAATTTGGGCCATTTGAGACTAAAGAACATGAATTTTCATGCACCACAAGCTTTTATAATTTACTAGCAGAAGTACCCGTTCTTCGAACGGTGTTCGTTGTTAACACCAGCCATTATCAATTGAGCTACTGTTGCAATGGTTAGCGGTTTGTCATTCCTTCAAGTTTATCAGAATGAAGTTAGTATACTGGGAATATCATACACACTGTTAATTTAAGGCCCTTAAAATGCAGTTTTCGGAGACCCTTTATAGATTCCCGAATTTTGTGTCTCACATTGAGAAGCGCAACATATGCTTTGGTCGTCCTTCTAGGATAATTTTTATATTTCGCCTATTTTAGCATATATTGAGATGTTTTTCTCTATATCCACCCTTCTACTGTATGAAAAGTACGGTGAAGAGTTTTATAAATGATTGATGTATTGACTCTCATGGTTACCATACCTAATTTTACGATGCACCAAGCATCCGAACACGAGGTATAGGCGTACATAAAGATACACAGAAAGACAGACAGGCATTTCTATTGTCTACAACATATCACCCATATATACAAATATGGGTATATCTACCACACAGTATCAAATAAAATCATCCTTACGATGAACCCGTATGTCGACAAAAAAAAAGTTAAAATGTGCTCTCAGACTAAATTCACCTAACGTGTACTTCCTGACGTGAAATACAATTGAAAGCCTTGTAGACGAAACGCAATACACGTTACATAAAAACTGACCCTCTACGTTGTGCTAGGTGCCCATAATCAGGAAGACCCCTTTCATAAATTATAAAGGCTTGTGGTGCATGAAAATTCAGGTTATTTAGCCTCAAATTGCCCAAATTCCTAAAAGCCTCAAAAATGCTGGTTCAATTCAGGAATGTTTGAAAATAATGTTTCTGTTTGGAGATATAATAGACCTTCTGTACTATATTGTTACGTGTCACCCCCCTAGTGGCACTTTTGTTAACTGGATTACGGTGGTTAGGAAGCACAACACCAATTACTGCTTAAAGAAGTAATTAACTTTATTGCGGTCAGAAAATTACACTAATCAGCAAATACAAGCAATTAGGAACCTTACTCCAGTTTACAAAGTCTCTTGCTTGTGGAGAGCTCTTGCCCCTTTCACTTGTCAACAAACCACAGAAGTTAATCCTGCCGCTAATGAGCCTAGTGGCCTTGACAGAACTACATGCAACTTCTTTCTAATGTGCGCCTACTACAGTACTTACGAGCACTTGCTGCGCGCTGTTCACCAGCTGGGAGAAACAATGTCACTGGATTTCGACACCACAATATCTGACACTCAGTGAAAGCACACTTACTCAGAACACGGCAGTCCCCTGTATGTTCCTCACTTCGCCGCTACACTAGGGGTTTCGCAAGTCACCACACTTCTGTCGCTCAGAATAAACGCTCACACTCGCTCGTAAAACACAACAACAACAACTGCTTCACGGGTCACTCTTATATAGCAGGCCGGTGACTCAATAAATGGTTCTAGATCCATCCAGGGTCCACGGCTTCTCGAGGTTTCCATCGCTGGTCCAGTCACGAATCTTCTGGACTATCCCTTTGTCTTAGTAGCCCTGTTGCATAAGGCACACGCTATACAGGAGGCATGCCACAGCCCAGCCCCTGGGGCAGTTGTGACTCAAGCGGCGAGCGATGACACAAACTCACAGCCGTAACACCACCCCCTTCCTAAAAAGGCTCATCGTCCCGATCAATCATTGGTCCGTGTCCCTCCGTAGGCTGCCAGGCGATCTCGATGCACGATCTTCATCTTCGCCCTCGGGTTCCGCTGGATCCTGTAGACGACATCGTTGATCCGTTTCACGACTCGGTACGGGCCCTCCCAGGACTTCTGAAGTTTGGGTGACAGGCCTTTCTTCCGTAATGGGTTGAAGAGCCAGACCAGGTCGTCCTCGTGGAATCCGCCGGCACCCGTCTGCTGGTCGTATCGGGTCTTCATTCGGTCGGTCTCGATCCGCAGTTTCCTCCTCGCGAACGCGTGCACGTCCTCCAGTTGGTCGACCAGTTCTTGACAATACTGGCTTACCGGGATCGGATCATTCCCAGGTCGGCCGAAGGCAAGATCGACAGGTAGACGGAGCTCCCTCCCAAACATGGCCTGGGCTGGTGTGCACCCGGTGGCTTCATGCACGGCGGCGCGGTAGGCCAGGAGAAATAGTGGAAGATGTTTGTCCCAATCCCTCTGGTGCTCGCTGACGACTATTCGGAGATGGTTCTCGATGGTGCGATTGAATCGCTCTACCATCCCGTCGGACTGAGGGTGTAGCGGCGTCGTCCTTGTCTTCCGGATTCCCAGCAGCTGGCATAGGTTCTGGAACACCTGCGACTCGAAGTTCCTCCCTTGGTCGGAGTGCAGCTCCAGAGGTACTCCGTACCGGCTGACGAATTCTTTCACCAGGGTCTCTGCAATCGTCGCGGCTTCTTGGTTAGGGAGCGCATACGCCTCCGGCCATTTGGTAAAGTAGTCGCTGACGACTAATATGTAGCGGTTCCCTGCCTCGCTTAACGGGAATGGCCCAGCAACATCGATGGCCACTCTCTCCATGGGGCCGCCCACGTTGTAGGTCTTCAGTGGACCCCGTCGTCTTCGTCCTGGACCCTTGCTGGCTGCGCAATCGTGGCACCTCGCGCAGTGGTTCTCCACGTCTGTTCGGCATCCGATCCAGTAGAACCGCTCTCTCAGCTTCTCCAGGGTCTTCTTTATCCCTAGGTGTCCACCAGATGATCCTCCATGAACTTCCTTCAGGACTTCCTCCGTCATAGCCTTTGGAACGACGACTTGTTCCCGAGATGTCTTCCCGTCGGTGCTCTCCCAGGTACGGCAGATGAGGCCATCCCTTACAATCAGCGAGTCCCACTGTGCCCAGTAGGACTTAAACTTTGGGCTGCAGTCACTCACAATGTTCCACCCGGGTCTGGGGACACAGGCCCTCTTCCATTCGGCTATCAGTCCCTGGTCATCATCCTCTGCTTGTGCCCGCGTGAAAGATTCGCGGCTCCAGTTCCCTTGAAGTTCCACAGTAGTCCGTCGGCACAGTATCCCGGTGTTCTCCTCCCTTCGGGCACAGAAGGTGCAGTCTTCGGGGCACGGTCTTCGTGACAGGGCGTCGGCGTTAGAATGCAGTTGGCCTTTCCTGTGCTGAATCTCAAAGTTGTACTGTTGAAGCCTCTCTAACCACCGCGCGAGTTGACCCTCGGGCTGCTTGAAGTTCAGGAGCCACCGCAGGGATGCATGGTCGGTCCTGATGAGAAATTCTTGCCCGTACAGGTACTTGTGGAAGTGTTCAATGGTCTTCACGATGGCGAGCAGCTCCTTCCTGGTGACGCAGTAGTTCCTTTCTGGCTTTGACAAGGCCTTGCTGAAGTAGGCCACTACTCTCTCCTCGCCGTCCACTACCTGCGACAGGATTCC
This sequence comes from Meconema thalassinum, assembly GCA_946902985.2. Lineage (NCBI taxonomy): Eukaryota > Metazoa > Arthropoda > Insecta > Orthoptera > Tettigoniidae > Meconema > Meconema thalassinum. Next base: position 931,393 of record CAMPQE020000006.1, on the reverse strand, counting down.
CCCTATGCCAAAGTCGCTGGCATCGGTATCGACGATGAACCTTGTTCCAGGTCTGGGGTAGGCCAGAATAGGCGCGGTGCACAGAGCCTGCTTGAGTTGTTCGAAGGCACTGTGGCATTCTGCCGTCCACGTGAAGAGTTGGTCCTTCTCAGTCAGTCGATGTAAAGGTTTGGCGATGTCGGCGAATCCTCTCACGAAGCGACGGTAATAAGTGCAGAGTCCCAGGAAGCTTCGTAGTTGGGACTTGACCTTCGGAACTGGCCACTCCCTCACAGCTGCGGTCTTCTCTGGGTCGGTGCGCACCCCTTCCTCGGAGATGATATGCCCAAGGTACTGGACCCGCTTCTGGAAGAGCTGACACTTCTTGGGGCTCAACTTCAGCTGGGCAGCCCGTAGCTTCAACAAGATCTCCTTCAGATTGCTGTAGTGCTCCTCGAAGCTCCTTCCCAGAACGATGACGTCGTCTAGGTAGACCAGGCAGGTCTTCCAGTGTAGTCCCCTCAGAATGGACTCCATTAGCCTTTCGAAGGTCGCAGGGGCGTTGCAGAGACCGAATGGCATGACGGTGAACTGCCAGAGCCCGCTGCCCACAGAGAACGCCGTTTTCTCGCGGTCCTTAGGGTGGACCTCCACCTGCCAGTAGCCACTCTTCAAATCCAAGGTGGAGAACCATCTTGACCCTGATATGGTGTCCAGCGTGTCGTCGATCCGGGGTAGAGGGTAGCTGTCCTTCTTCGTGACGTCGTTCACCCGCCTGTAGTCCACGCAGAACCTGGTGGAACCGTCCTTCTTCTTCACAAGCACGACCGGAGAACTCCAAGGACTATGTGATGGCTCGATCGCCCCTTGCTCCTTCATCTCTTCTACCATCCGGTCGACTTCGGCTTGCTTGGCGAGCGGGACACGTCGGAATGGGGCCCTAATCGGTGCGCTGTCCCCAACGTCGATTCTGTGCTGGACCAAGCTTGTCCTGCCGAAGTCTTTGCTCCCCACGGAGAAGACATCCTGGAATTCGCGTAGCAGGTCCTGAAGTTGGCGTGATTGTTCCTCGTCTAAATGGTCCTGGGATCCTTGGTACAGCTTCTGTAGTTCTTCTGGCAGTGTGCGTCTTCTTCGGTCGTCCGTCTGCAGGTGTCCGTCTGTCGTATCTGTGATGCGGGCAATCCAGGTAACGGGCTCGCAGACTCCTAGGTTGGTGTCTCGGTGAACCGTAATGTCGTAGTCGTTCAGGTTGGACAGGCGTACGTACGGCCGAGACGTCGTGTTGATGAGAGTCTTGGCAACTAGCAATCCTTTTGTCTGGATGTCCTCATATTTTGGCTCGATGACAGCCGCCACTCCCTCAGCAGTTCCGTCGACAATTACGGCAGCGCTGACCTCCGTCCTGGCGGGAACGATGACGTCCTCTCTCAGCCTTACTCGTCGTGCGGTGATGGACTCGTGCGCAGGTTGCAAAGCAAGTTCCTCACCTCCGAAGTGCAGAGTGTTGGTACTCAGATCCAAGATGATGTTTTTCTGGTCCAGGAAGTCCAGTCCGATGATCACTTCATTTGATACGTCAGCCACAAGTACTGGATGCTTTATCGCCCGTCGACCAATGACGAACTCCAGTGATGCTTCGCCATGTACCGGTGCGGTCTCTCCGGTCGCGGTTATTAGCTGGAGTTTCCTTTGTGTGGGTTGAACTCTCCACTTCGGGATCACGGTGGGACTAACGATGGTCCTCGATGCTCCCGTGTCGATTAGCAGGGGCCAGCTCTCTCCGTTGACGACTCCGTCGACCATCAGGCTGCTATCATCCCTCCGTAACTGCGTCACACGAACTTGGACAGCCGGGGCTTGACGACTGTCACAAGCCAACCTTTGTCCCCCTTGGCTGGCTGATACTTGCTTTCCTGGGCCGCGCGGTTTCCCTACGACTGACTGTCCCGACGGAAACCCTTGGCGGCGGCGATCACCGCAGTCCTTGCTCAGGTGGCCTCTCTTACGGCAGGTCCAGCAGGTCGGTAGTCCTCTTCCGGGCCGCCTCTCCGGATGTCCTTCGGCTAGGTTTTTGTTGGTGGTACTGCGATTCTTGAAGAAACGGCTTAGCGCCTCCATTAATTCGTCGGCCAGGGGCTTGGTCTCGTTGGATTTTGCTGGTTCGTCGACGTCCACTTGACGCACCCGCGCGTGCATTCTGGATGCCGGTTTTGCCGTCTCGAACTCAAGTGCGTGGCTCAGCGCATCTGCCAGGGTCTTATTGCGCGCGAGACGCAGCGCCTGTTGAGTGTCCGAGTCCCGTAGCCCGTCGGTGAAAGTCTGCGTCGCTATCTGCTCCAGAAAGTCGGCCGGCGCTGTTGGGTAGGCGAGCCTTACGAGGCGTGCGATGTCCATCTCGAACTCCTGCAGGGTTTCCGCGTTCTTCTGTACCCGGGTCCGGAGCTGCATCTGGTAGGCCTGCTGAAGATGGCTATCTCCATATCGGGACTCCATATGGGCGATCAGTGCAGCGTAGTCCTGGGATCCAGTCGGGATGGCCTGAAGGACGTTAAGGGCGTCGCCTCTCAGCGCTACAATGAGAGCTGTAGCCTTTTCTGTGTTGTTCCAGTTATTTATGGAACAGGCTGCCTCGAACTGACGTAAGTAGGTGCTCCACGGGACCTTTCCGTCGAAGGTTGGGGGCGTCACTCTGCTATGTCCCGTTCCTGATATTCCCGGTGTAACGGTGGGCGGGCGTTGGCGCAGCTTGGCAACTTCCTCTCGTAGAGCGTTGAATTCCTCTTTCATCCCCGTCAGTGGGCGTTGGCGCAGCTCGGCAACTTCCTTTTGTAAGGCGTTGAATTTCTCCTCCACCCCTATCAGCGGGCGTTGGCACAGCTCGGCAACTTCCACTTGTAAGGCGTTGAATTTCTCCTCCACCCCCATCAGCGGGCGTTGGCGCAGCTCGGCAACTTCCACTTGTAAGGCGTCGAACTTCTTTTCCACTGCCGTGACTTACTCACGCAGACCCAGTTCTAATTTCTTCAGGTCCTGTGTCAACTTATTCTGACCGTCTTCCATCTTCTTCTGGCCGTCCTCTATCCTCTTCAGGTCTTCCGCTAGCTTCTTCTGGCCGTCTTCTAGTTTGGCAGTTAGGTCCTCGGCTAACTTCTTCTGGCCGTCCTCCATATTCTTCTGGCCGTCCTCCATCTTCTTCAGGTCCTCCGCTAACTTCTTCTGGCCATCCTCCATCTTCTTCTGGCCGTCTTCCATTTTGGCAGTTAGGTCCTTGGTTAAATTCTTCTGGCCGTCTTCTATGCCATTTAACTTTTCTAGCAATGCTGCCAATTGCGCCTCCATTTTAGTTGTTTGCCTTGTAAAGGGCATGCACTCACAGGAAAATTAGAGAAAATGACCTGCTCGGGTTTTGAAACCAGGACCGTCAGGTGTTGTGCTTGAGTTCGTAATCCCACTTCTGACACCAGTTGTTACGTGTCACCCCCCTAGTGGCACTTTTGTTAACTGGATTACGGTGGGTAGGAAGCACAACACCAATTACTGCTTAAAGAAGTAATTAACTTTATTGCGGTCAGAAAATTACACTAATCAGCAAATACAAGCAATTAGGAACCTTACTCCAGTTTACAAAGTCTCTTGCTTGTGGAGAGCTCTTGCCCCTTTCACTTGTCTACAAACCACAGAAGTTAATCCTGCCGCTAATGAGCCTAGTTGCCTTGACAGAACTACATGCAACTTCTTTCTAATGTGCGCCTACTACAGTACTTACGAGCACTTGCTGCGCGCTGTTCACCAGCTGGGAGAAAAAATGTCACTGGATTTCGACACCACAATATCTGACACTCAGTGAAAGCACACTTACTCAGAACACGGCAGTCCCCTGTATGTTCCTCACTTCGCCGCTACACTAGGGGTTTCGCAAGTCACCACACTTCTGTCGCTCAGAATAAACGCTCACACTCGCTCGTAAAACACAACAACAACAACTGCTTCACGGGTCACTCTTATATAGCAGGCCGGTGACTCAATAAATGGTTCTAGATCCATCCAGGGTCCACGGCTTCTCGAGGTTTCCATTGCTGGTCCAGTCACGAATCTTCTGGACTATCCCTTTGTCTTAGTAGCCCTGTTGCATAAGGCACACGCAATACAGGAGGCATGCCACAGCCCAGCCCCTGGGGCAGTTGTGACTCAAGCGGCGAGCGATGACACAAACTCACAGCCGTAACAATATGTCGAACGTGAAAATTGCATGAAAAAATTCTAGGGTACCCCTTCACCCCCTTAATTGCATTGATGAATTATACGGTCTACGTTAGTTCCGTGATAACCTTATAGCCATTTGCAAACGTTCACAGAAATGTAATAAATGGAGTGACATTGCTTCTTACAGAAATAGATGGAAAGTTGTATGCCACCCCTTGAGATAATGTTCTCATGGTTACCGATTTGCATTCCTTCATTAGTTTGTTAAATTAAATTAAATTAGTTTTCTGGGAATATTTCAGAAACTGTTGGATTTAGAGCCTTATAATGTAGTTTTCGAGGATCCTTTAGGGCCCCCGAGTTTTGTTGCTGGCACAGAGGGGATTTGTCTCGTCGTCGTACGCCATAATATAATACTAATAATAATATAATATAAGGAGAAATTATAACACCTATTTTTATTTTATTTTTAATTCAGCCAATGGCCATGTACTTTTCTTTTCAGGACGGGTCAGGGAAGGGATATTATCAGAGAAAGAAGCATTCACATCACGCATGAGCAAAATGGAAATGGCCTACCATTTAACTAAGGGCATCTATGAGAAAAGGTCAATATCCTTCAACGCAAAACTAAAACATTACTGCAGTGTCATTCGTCCGGAGGTCTTGCATGCTTCTGAATGCCTCGCGATGAACAAAAAAGGCTTGGTCGAGAAACTGGAGGCCAAAGAAAGGAAGATTTTGAGAAAGATATTGGGTTCCACCAAAGACAATGGGGAATACAGAAGATGGCCTAACCATGACCTATATACTCATGTGGAGAAGATAAGCAACGTCATCCGGAAGAGAAGGTTACCATTTTTGGGCATGTGAAACGAATGAGCCCAGCGACACTGACCAACCGCAACTTAACTTCCTTTCAGGAGAGGAAAACAAAATGGGCCTGGTGCATTGAACTGGATAAAGATCTGAAAGAAGTGGGTATTACAACAACAGATATTCAGGAGTGCGCCCCACTCAAAGGGAAACTTCAAGCTTATAAATGTTTCCAAGAAAAACCGAAGCTGAAAACGGGAAAGATTTGGACCCAGGAACGGAAGGAAGTCCACCGAGAATGAATGCGGGCGTACAGGGCAAACATCAATGCCAGTAGGAGACGGTTGGAATGACGCGGTCCATAGATGGCCTATACGAAATGAATGAATGAATGAATAATATGGGTATAGGAATATAATAGACCTGCCGTACCACACCCGCAGGTGTAAATCGCGTGAAAATATTCTAGAGTACTCCTTGATCCCCTTAAGCGCATTATACGTATTGATGAATTTTACGGCTTAATTTGGTTCCGTGATAACCTTCTAGCCGTTTGCAAACTTTCACACTAATGTAATTAATGGAATTGCATTGCGTCTTACAGCAATAGATGGACCTCTGAGAATCCGTTGGCATGGTTACTGGGTTGCATTCTTTCAGTAGTTTATTAAATTAAATTAAGCGGCTTCGGTGGCGTAGTTGGTAGCATGCTGAGCTTCTATGCCCAAGATAGCGGGTTCAAACCCGGCCGAAGCCGTTGGATTTTTTAAGAGCGTTAAAAAATCCCTCAGTATGCCTTCCTTCGGAGGGGAAGTAAAGCCGGCGGTCCCATGTCATAGATTTATGGCATGTTAAAGATCTTTCCACTAATTACACCTGTGTGAAACTAAATTGGATAGGTTAAGAATGTAAACAACGCTCTTAGGTTGCTACGTTCGTTGCCAAGAACCGACTGCGGTGGCGTCTAGTAGCTAGTTCTGAACTAGGCCTAGTAGTCGTTGACGGTGGCGTTTGGTGGCAAAAGTAGGAACTATTTGAAAATTCAAAGTTGCAGTCCCTACTTGAATTAAAAAAACAGATACACACACTAATACAGTCATCACAATTAACACCGGTTATCAGACAGATTCTACACACACCCAAAGTACACGGGGCTACATGACCGCGTTGTCGCAGCCCCTAAACTAAGGAACCAACCAACCATAAATTAAATTAGTTTTCTGGGAATATCTCAGAAATGGTTGGTCTTCGGTCATTGAAATGTGGTTTTCGGGGACCCGGGGTTTTGTCTCTCACATTGAGGGGCTGAAAATGAGTTTTGTCTCGTCCTTCTACGCCTATTTCAGCATATATTTTAAGGGGGTAGGCCCCCTTTTATGAGAGGTACGGAGAAGAGTTACATCAATGATTAGTGTCGTGCCTCTGATGGATATCTGTACCAAATTTTACGTTGATACACCCAGCCGTTCTCGAGTTATAAGGGAACAAATTTGTCCACAGACAAACAAACAAATATACAGACAGACAGACAGACAGACAAAAGAATTATTTTCGCGCGCATCCATCATAAAACAGTCTGAAACGTGTAAAAAACTCAAATTTCCGTAGAAATTCAGAGAAAAACACACAAATTTTCTTTTTTAGCCTATTTTCAATTTTGAAAAAATAGGCTTATGAGATCACCTTTTGTCCGTGTGTGTGTGCGTGTGTGTGTGTGTGATTCTTGTGTGTGTCCCCCCCTAATAAAATCTAAACGGCAGGAGCGATTTCAATGAAACTCGGAAAGTTCATAGCACTATTCCCGGCGACCTCGACCGTGCCCTTCAAATTTTGTTACGACTCACCAATCCAACATGGCGGCTGTGCGAAATATTTCACCAGCATTCAATATCTCCGAAACTATTACCGATATTACCCTGACATTTTATATGGTGATAGAGGGAACTACTATAAGTTCACTTATGTGACTTTTGAAAACCTGGTAACTACAAAACCAACATGGAGGCCAAGCGAATTGGCGACCTTTAAATAGACGTTTCTCGTGATTTCACCAACCAAACGCAATGAAACTTGGTACAGTATATGTTTATATACATTGTAATGCACCAACATCTAACTTCGTTCAATTGTTTACATAATCACAAGATGGCGGATGTGCGAAATATTTCACCGGCATTCTATATCTCTGAAACTATTAGCGGTATCTCCCTACAATTTTGTACGGAGATAAAGGGCACTACTGGAAGTCCACCTATAAGACTTTCAAAAACCGGTTAACTACAAAACGAACATGGCGGCCAAGCGAATTAGAAAATTTTAAATAGACCTATCTCGCAATTTAATGTTCCAATCGCAATGAAATCTGGTACAGGAAATGTTTATACACATTGTAATGCACTGGTATCTAATTTAGTTCAATTGTTTACATAACCTCAAGATGGCGGCTGTGCGAATTTTAAAATTAAGTTTTTATTTCTTGCGTCGTATTCATGCGATCGAAGTGAAAGTTTGAATAATGAACCTAGGCAATAATTTTCCTTTAATGGTACATGACTCTATGGCCTAAATATTTAACAATCCAACATGGCGACCATCCGAAATATTTAGACGGCTCTGAATATCTACGAATCTATTATAGCAATCAAACTGAATTTTTTGATGTTCATAGGGCCTATGAACTTAAGTTCACCTATAGGACTTTAAATAACCTGGTGATCACAAATCCAACATGGCGGCGACGCGGTTCTTCACATGGACGTTTCTCGCAATTTAACCATCCGAGTGCAGGGAAACTTGGTACAGTAAATCCTTATACGAATGTTAATCCACTGGCATCTAATTTATTTCAATTGTTTCCATAACCTCAAGATGGCAGATGTGAAAAATTTTAAAATCTCCTTGTTTTTTCTTGTGTCCTAATTATGCGATTGAAGTTTGAATATTACACGTTCACAATAAACTGCATGAAACAGTACATAACTCTAGGACCTACATATATAAAATCCAACATGGCGACCATCCGAAATATTTAGTCGGTTCTTAATATCTACGAATCTATTACAGCAATCAAACTGAAATTGTGTATGTTGATAGAGGCAGTTAACATAAGTAGGATATATGAAAATAGGCTGTATAGTTCTTCACGGAACTACTTGTTATATATAGAGATATATACTGCACCGCTCGGTGTTGACCGTGTTTTATTGCACAGATTCGGGTTTTACTCGCTAACCGTCGGAGATATACGAAAAGTGATAAGGACCTTTCGGATAGAAAATTAAATGTTAAAGCTCATGTATACCATCAAAAGTTCACTATTTCTTAGCGTTCTCTTTTTATTTGAAGAGGAAGTATGTAATTTTGAAACCAAAGGGTGTAGTGACGTCACAACTGTCGGTTTTACTCGCTAACTGTTGGAGATACACGAAAAGTGATAAGGACCTTTCGGATAGGAAATTAAATTTCAAAGCTCGTATGTCCCATCAAATGTTTGCTATTTCCTACCGTTCTCTTTTTATTTGATATGGAAGTATGAAATTTTGAAACCAAAGGGTCTAATGACGTCACTAAAATGGTCGCCATTTTTAATAGTGCAAAATTTCGAAATCAAAAGTATCCTATATGTAAACCTGGTAAATCAGCTACATCCATGCAAAATGTCATTTAAATCGGACCAGTGGTTCTTGAGTTATTGAGTAACAGACAGACAGACAGACAGACAGACAGACAGACACACCCCATCTCATTTTTATATATTAGTATGATGATAGAGGTCTTCCTGTGTATGGGGACCCAACACAACGTACAGTAGAGGGTAAGTTTTTATGTGACGTGTATTGCGTTTCATCTACAAGGCTTTCAATCCTATTTCATGTCAGGAAGTACCCGTTAGGTGAATTTAGTTTGAGAGCACATTTCAACTAATCTTTTTTCTTTGCTTTTTTTTTTGTCGACATACGGGTTCATCGTAAGGATGATTTTCTTTGATACTGTGTGGTAGATATACCCATATTTGGATTTCTGGGTGATATGTTGTAGACAATAGAATTGTTTGTCTCTCTGCCTTTCTGTGTATCCTTATGTACGCCTATAACTCATGTTCGGATGCTTTGTGCATCGTAAAATTAGGTATGGTAAACATGAGTCAATATACCAATCATTTATAAAACTCTTCACCGTACTTTTCATACAGTAGAAGGGTGGATATAGGGAAAAACTTCTCAAAATACATGCTAAAATAGGCGAAATATAAAAATTATCCTAGAAGGACGACCAAAGCATATGTTGCACTTCTCAATGTGAGACAAAAAATTCGCGAGTCTTTAAAGGGTCTCCGAAAACCACATTATAAGGCCCTTAAATTAACAGTGTGTGTGATATTCCCAGAAAACTAACTTCGTTCTGATAAACTTATGAAGGAATTACAAGCCTCTAACCATTGCAATAGTAGCTCAATTGATAATGTCTGGTGCGCCTCAAAAAGCAACAGTACTTAAAAGGGACGTAACACCAATAACATTATTATTATTATTATTATGTCTGGTGTTAACACCGAACACCGTTCGAAGAACGGGTACTTCTGCTAGTAAATAAATAAATATCTCAAACGGTCGACATGATGAAATTATGCATTTATTTTGTATTTTCTAATTTCATGAGAGTTTCTAGTCTCTTATAGAATGACAGTAGATGCACACTTTATCTTTATTTGATATTCGTGTTGACTTTAGAAGTGTACGCATGGTCTACTTTTTGGATTGGAGTTCTGGTTTGCCTGCAAAAAAATTCAAACCTTCAAATTTCAAGAATTTTAGAAAAAATAAACTTCATTGGGGAAAAAATTACATCCTCATAGTAAAAAATTCGATGCACTATTTTTAGCCTATTTTCAATTTTGAAAAAATAGGCTTATGAGATCACCTTTTGTCCGTGTGTATGTGCGCGTGTGTGTGTGTGTGTGATTCGTGTGTGTGTCCCCCCTAATAAAATCTAAACGGCTGGAGCGATTTCAATGAAACTCGGTAAGTTCATAGCACTATTCCGGGCGACCTCGACCGTGCCCTTCAAATTTTGTTACGACTCACCAATCGAACATGGCGGCTGTGCGAAATATTTCACCAGCATTCAATATCTCCGAAACGATTACCGATATTACCCTGATATCATGTATGGTGATAAAGGGAAGAACTATAAGTTCACTTATGTGATCTTTGAAAACCTGGTAACTACAAAACCAACATGGCGGCCAAGCGAAGTTGCGACGTTTAAATAGACGTTTTTCGCGATTTATCCAACCAAACGCAATGAAACTTGGTACAGTATATGTTTATATACATTGTAATGCACCGACACATAACTTCGTTCATTTGTTTACATAACCACAAGATGGCGGATGTGCGAAATATTTCACCGGCATTCTGTATCTCTGAAACTATTAGCGCTATCTCCCTGAAGTTTTGTACGGAGATAAAGGGCACTACTGGAAGTCCATTTATACGACTTTAAAAAACCGGTTATATACAAAACAAACATGGCGGCCAAGCGAATTAGAAAATTTGAAATAGACGTTTCTCGCGATTTAATGCTCCAAACGCACTGAAATCTGGTACAGGAAATATTTATACACATTGTAATGCACTGGTATCTAATTTAGTTCAATTGTTTACATAACCTCAAGATGGCGGCTGTGGGAATTTTAAAATTAAGTTTTTATTTCTTGTGATGTAGTCATGTGATCGAAGTGAAAGTTTGAATAATGAACCTACCCAATAATTTTCCTATAATGGTACATGACTCTATGGCCTATACATTTAACAATCCAACATGGCGACCATCCGAAATATTTAGACGGCTCTCAATATCTACGAATCTATTGTAGCAATCAAACTGAATTTTTTATTGTTCATAGGGGCTATGAACTCAAGTTCACTTATAGGACTTTAAATAACCTGGTGATCACAAATCCAACATGGCGGCGACGCGAAGTATAAATAATCACTTGGACGTTTATCGCAATTTAACCATCCGAGAGCAGTGAAACTTGGTACAGTTAATCCTTGTACGAATGGTATTCCACTAGCATCTAATTTATTTCAATTGTTTCCATAACCTAAAGATGGCAGCTGTGCGAAATTTTAAAATCTCCTTGTAACTTCTAGTGTCCTAATTATGCGATTGAAGTTTGAATACTACACGTACACAATAATCTGCATGTAACAGTACATAACTCTAGGACCTACATATATAAAATCCAACATGGCGACCATCCGAATTATTTAGTCGGTTCTCAATATCTACGAATCTATTACAGCAATCAAACTGAAATTGTGTATGTTGATAGTTGCAATAAGTGGGCTATATGAAAATAGGCTGTATAGTTCTTCACGGAACTACTTGTTATTTATATAAGAATAAGTTACTAGAAAAATAAAAATAAATTGTGCTATCTACATTAGTTTGACGCGCTTGACATTTTGAATATTTGAATAATTTGCGTATAAATATTGGAAAATAATTAATTTCTATGCAGCTAGTGAAGCTACATTGATCAAATTAGGTACACATGTTTATACTGCCGCATACTATCAGCAAACAAAATATCTAGGTTGTACCTTAATTTTTACAGGAATTAGAAAACTCAGTCCCAGTGTCCCTTAAGCCCTTATAGCTACTTCCGGTGCGAAGATTTTTCAAAGAATTAAAAATTCGCTTGAGGGTATTGAACCAAGGAACACATTTAACACATAATTATGTAAATAAGTTAATTTGTCTAGGATTTGAATCAAAAAGAAAACGAGTAAGGCAACAGGCAATTTTAGGCTGTTTTTATGGAAGTTGATTTAGGCCAGAAGTGATTTTCGATATTTAGATTCATAGAGCTCTCCAAGCCTTACGATTTGAAACCTGTCCGAGCTCGCAATAGATCTGCTATGCCTACATCGGGTATTTCCTCAAGAAGAACATTAATTATATCTTATAACGTTAAAAACTGGTGGGCATTCATATCTCACACTTTATCGTGCAAAAAATGCTATAAGTACTGTACCCATGTGAGTAATTTCCATGGAAAACATGCTTCTGCCTCCAGCCAGCATCAGTCCTCAGGCGTGTACCGTCCACCCACTGAGCAGTTGCATATTTTTGACCTGAGACTAAAAGGTATCAACTCTACAATGATAAAGCACAACTCTATTCTAAAGACTTTAATTCAGCTCTAAATCATGGCTTCAAACACATAAAAACACAATCCCAACAATATCCTACAAAACAAAGCAAAATTACTCCTACAATCCACTAATATTCACACTTTATCCTTGCAAATCCAGATGATTATTCATTCATTTACCCTGAGATTGACATCAAAATTCATTCTCAAGTGCGCTGATGCACATGTACATTACACATAAACTGTACTTATAATCTTATGTCACCTGTTGTGACCTCTTTCATTTCACAAGCTTAATTGTTTACTCTCAACACATCTTAATTTACATTATGCGTACCCTTGTGTTTTGTATCTCTTTTCCCACCAAAATGCTTTACCATGCATTAGCCAATTTATGGGTTGCACAACAAATTTACTTGCAACTCCACAATTATATGTAATTATACCCCGTTCTGCAGTCCCCTTTTCTACAGTTCCACTGTATGCCGTTGTGATTTCAATTTCAAAATTTCCGTTACCACTGTGTCGGATGGTATATTATGCTACCCTTGCGTGGGCATAGCCTAAGGCATCTGGTGTTGACCTTCAGAGCTAAGTAACACTGTCAGTATAAAAAAATGAAACTTCCAACAACTCATAAGTTTGCCAAGTACGGTATTACGTTATAAGAACGATACTTAATTAACAATGTGTTTTAAACCACACAAATTCATTATACAATACAACAATGCTTCTTTCATTACAAATGTCAACCTTCACGGGTCGCTTAAAACTCTGCCCCTCGGATCTACTTGTATACAATGGGTCTGAGTCGAGCGGTCACAACACGTGCGCCGTCCCTTCCTGACTCCCTCCTGCTTTTATCTCCAAGCAGTAACAAGATTTTAAATACAATAGTGCAGTCTCAATGACCCACATATCCATATGATTTCAACTAAATTGTATGCAAGGGAGGTTATGGGCGTGTTTAAATATTTATTCCTAACCTTAGGATATTAATAACTGGCCTCAATAGGTCCATTTCATTATACGAAGGAACGAGATTCATCAATCACTGGTCGAACTGGCTAGCCGGCATCTCATTAAATGCTACGGTCAGGCACAACCTGCCGCCAATTAAATTCGCTTCCCAGGAGCTGAATTATTTCAATAACTAGTTCTCGGTCGACATCAGGTACCATGCAGAGGTTTCCATTGTTATCCTCTCATACACCACAGGATTCGAACCCGGAACATTCCATATCCATCCTCAGAGTTAGGGTACATCACTAAATACACTCTGGCAAATAATAAATATCCCTGTATGCCCTAGGCTATACGAGATTTCACACGTCGAATAGATTACCTGGCTTCCCTGATCATTGTGCTATGATCTCGTCCTTTAATTAGTAAGATAAATCTATCAATTACTCTACAAGCTTATTCACAAGCTGCAAATTCAATTCTATATTAAACTCTTCCATTCCCTAGATTCTTGCATATTTATTCCCATTATCACAATATACTCTGATATTAAATTGTTTTTCTTAGCCCTTCATGTATAATATTACTGCTTGGGTAGATAAATATTCCAATTAGCATATATATTTTGCTTACAAACATTTTTCCCTGATGTGTATTCGTTTATTCCTTATTATTATTATTATTATTATTATTACTGACATGAATTACAATAACCCGACACAACGTAACCATTTTAATAACCGAACATCCGTGTTCGTTACGTTAAGTTTTTATATAACTGAATTGCCATTTTACAATAGTGGTAACGATTTATTCACTCAATGATGTACAAAAACATCTCAACTTTATTAAAATCAACACAACAATAATACCTTGAGGTTCTCCCTCCTAATATTGACTCTTATTGGCATATTCTATAAATTTTGAAATCACTCAACATACAGTGGACTATAACTGCTATAAAATCATGGTTTTTGGGTACTTACATCGGCTAGTCTGGTGGCTCCAACCACGCATTTCTTCCAGTAATGCCTGCCATTATTTGCAAAATTAGCAAGGCATTCTTATACTTATAACACACTTTTTACATAACTTTTGCCTTACAAGACACACGGCACTTTTCCTTTCCATATTGAAACTATTGCTTCCTTATTCACACAACACTTTATAGCACTTGTTACAATATTAATTTTAAAGATTTTTAACAGATCATCACTACAATCACACGCTCACTATTTACATTCCTTACTGGTTGTCTTTTCCTGGCAAGATATCAGAAATGCAGACGTTGAATATCTCCTCCTCGCTGCTATCCACATCCTGATTGAAAGTCTCGATTATCTGCCTAAGGATTCCTATCGATTCACCCAACTGTCTATCAATCTCTATCCTTCGATAAACTTCCTAATATCGCATATATATACTCGCATATCGTCCTGAGCGTTAATTATATTGGTATTCTTATGACATTTCACCAATCGCATAATAAAGTTTATCTCTGCGCAGTCCAACATCCCATGATCTGTCTAACCAATAGTTTACATACTGCGCTCAACCATTGCACATTGTACTTGTACAAATTATCACTCTCAATTGTCCTACCTTGTATATCACACGGTACATTTCCTACGTTCACAATAACAATCGCTCGTAATGCCGACTATACAAATATGGCACGACTGTCCTTAATAAATGGTATTAATAAATGTCTTACTGCACGGCTCTTCATGTTGAAGTCCGAGCGTCCCTTCTCGACTTCGGTAACGCGCACTTCGCACTAGACTGCGGTTCAACTGATTACATTACTCGTTATTAATTCATGACTTAATGCATGATTATATGTTGCTGCACTTAGAATGTTAAAGTCCGCGCCTTTTCTTCTCTGAGCTAGGGTGACGTGCTCCTCGCTCTCAAGTATGGTTCGACTGACCCCCTCTGTCATGGGTCCACCCCTTATATCCATTTGGAGAGAAAATGTAGACCGAGAATTTCCCTGCAGTGACATCTTCTCTCACAGTATGATTCTGGTCTTGAATTAACGTTTATATGGTTCCTTTTTCCTCGCTGGTCACAGATCTGTATGCGTGCTCGAGGATCGATCGGCCAATTAATTAATATTAATTGCCTTTGCCATGGCGTGCCCAAGCGGCGTCATCTAAAAATCCCCGAAACCATGGTTAGATCTCTCCGCTAACCTCCAATTACTGTATTACTGCGCGTTCCATTAAATCTGCCTCGATTTCAATGTTTAATGGCTTGATAATTAGCCTCCCGGCTAAACATTCACATATGTGCAAACCTCATGTCACTGCGTTGCTCCAATCACGAGTAATCATTAAATAACGCTGGTATCTCCTCACTCCACTGTCCTCTCTATTCTGAAACGGGGAATAACTTGACAATAATTTAGCCCCCTGACCTGCTCCAGACGACTTAAGTAGGTCACATAGAGTGACACGGCTCCAAGAATCTCCGCCCCTTTTCCAGAGTCATTAGACTAATGTCAAGCGCTCCAACTTCTGTGCTCAAGTCCAGAATAGTATGCCTCATACAGCCCAGTAATGACGTATTCTACTAATATTCCCTGCATTATATTAATAAATAATGTCAGCATTAGTTCATATCACAACAGTGATTTAATACCGACAGTAGTGGCTCAGCTGGCTAAAGCGCAGCATTAGGTCATGGGACCAAGCTCTCTGCTGACTCGGTAGACGCGTGGGTTCGAGCCCCACCGTCGGATGTCCTTGAAATGGTTTTCCGTGGTTTCCCATTTTCAACACCAGGCAAATGCTGGGACGGTACCTTCTGATAGGCCACGGCCGATTCCTTCCACATCCTTGCCCACTTTCATTCATCTTCATCCATTCCATCTCTCAACCCGACGCGCAGGTCACCCACGGGCGTCGAATAGAAAGACCTGCACTTGGCCTCTCATGAGGCCACACGACAAAAAAAGTGATTTAATATGTATTTTCTCTAGGGGTTTTTATAACTTAAACTCCCTCAAAAGATCTCGTGTTCCTTGCTGGAACCTCAATTCTGAGCTCAACTATCTCATAGATCCACGTTCGACACCAGTCAGCCTACCCCCGTTGGGTTCAGTACTAAATACACACACTTTGGAATACCTCAGTGATGAACTTCCTGCATACACATTACCTCAACAATATTTTCCTTGCCAACTTCCCAACAGACCTATAGAGCACTGACGGTACTTAGGAGTACCAGGTAGTTTATCGGTTTTGAAAATAAACATCAGTGTTTGAAGCAAGATTCGAGATGATGTACTTGCTTTCATGACAATACCACACATTAGAGATCGAATACATTTTTACTTCATTGCAGAATAACACACAGAAATGTCTTAGTTTGTGCTCCTGAAGCCTGACCATGGACGAAAGAATAAGAGGAGATGCCATGAGCTCGTTTGAGTGAAGACAAGCGCTGCGTCCAAAGAGGGCGTAACCTTAACTTGTATTCTCGGTGTTCCGTGACTTGCATATGGTTGTACGAATCGAATAAGTGTTCTGTTTAATAATTTTAAGGTTCGTATCCTTGAATATCAAAATGTGTACGAACAATGAGTGAAAGTGGCTGTGCTCGAATTTAGGCCTAAAACTGATGAATGCCTCAACACCAATAAGAACTTAAAATTCAATTTGGTGTAAATACGTACCGTGATTAGATCGGCATCATTATGATAGTTCTCAAGATGTGCCTCTTTGGTATAACTCGCATCTTCAGACACCTGTTTTCAATTTCATCAGTGTTTTATTACGTTTTGCCGCGTCTTTCTTACAAAACTAGCCTCCCATAGGTGCTCTCATATTTCCATTTAAATTGGCTTTTAAAACGATAACGCAGCTTATTTGTGCCAAGTAACGTGTTATACAGAGTGTATTCTGCTTAAACAAGAAAAATCTTGACTTGGCATTGCAGTTTTATGTCACAAAAATCCAAGTCTATTTGGAGTGGTTTACGGCTTTAAGGATAGGAACAGCCATTTTCTTGCTACCCAAAGTGGGCGTGCTGTTTGGCTTCAACGGGTTGCACTAGGCAGCGCAGCGAAGGCTTCTCCTTCCGTTCCTTCCTCCATGAGCCTGACCAATGAATGTGTACATGCAATCTTTCAGTGCTGAGATCTGGAGGCAGTTCTCGGAAACAGTGTATGTAGCATATTCGGGATGCTTTGGCAAGATACTGACAAGTACCGCCAGGCCATAAGATGTTCATATTAGTAACCACTACTTTTAAATATGACTTCAAATGTTATGGTACTTTCGAGGACCGTCAGTGATCAAAGGGTTAACCCTTCACCTTTTGGCATAATTGACAAAATAGTTTAATTTTATGTTTTTACTAAGATTTCTCTGATAGGAAATATTCTCAAATTTAACATTTAAACTGCAAACAGAAATGGCATCTTTGCAATTGACGCCACGGTTATGAACAAGTGCTTTGCACCAGCCCTTGATTGGGACAAGCACCGTTATTATAATTGTTCCCAGTTATTAGCCTATTTTCACTTATTCCTCTCTTCTTTTCATTAGCAGTCCCCAGAAACATTTCTCCTCTCCCACTCGTCTTAATTCGTAACCCTATCTAATAATCCAGTAGGATTAAATAGAGATGTTGACAAAATTCCTTTCCATCCCTATTTTTCTTTTAAGGATATTTTTTGATGATGATAAGATGGGTATCTTATCATCATCATTCTCTTGTAACACCACATTTCAAACGCTTCAATTCTCCTCTTTTATGATGCTCCAACAATCCAAGTTTCACCTCCATAGAGTGCCACGCTCCAGACACAGGCTCTCAAAAATGACTTCCTAATACCTAAATCTATATTCGATGTCAACAGATTCGTTTTCTGTTGAAATGCTTTCCTTGCCTGTACAAACCTACTTATATCGTCTTTTCTTCGTCCATCACTGGTTATTTTGTTTCCTAAGTAACAGAAGTCACTTACTTCCTCTACCTTTTCCCCTGCCAATTTGATATCCCCAAGGGTTTCTGATTTCTTTCGACTGCATTCAAATATTATTGTTTTATATTTCTTAATTTTGATCATGAATTCTTACCTCAAGACAGAATCCATACCATTTAGAAACTAATCCAAATCCTCTGGTGTGTCGGCTAAGATGACGATGTCATCAGCAAACCTCAGAGTTGAAATTATTTCTCCTTGAATCTTTACTCCTACTTTGCATTTTTCTCTAATTTCCTTCATTGCTTGTTCAATGTATAGATTGAAAAGTATGGGTGATAAGTTGCAGCCTTGCCTTACACCGTTCTGAATACCAGGTTTTCTCTCATGTCCTTCCGCTCGAATAACTGCCGTCTGGTCTCTGTATAGATTGTAGAAAACCCTCCTACCCCAGTTCTTTATTCCAATCGTTTTCAAAATGTCAACCAACTTACTCCAATCAGCATTATCAAAAGCCTTTTCTAAGACTACAAATGCCATGAACGTTTTCTTATCCTTTCTCATTCTAGCTCCCAAAATCAGCCTAAGAATTAGTACAGCTTTCCTTGGTCCTACGTTTCTCCTGAGGCCAACCTGGGCTTCATCCAACTCTGTTTATATCTGTCTTTCCATCCTGTTTTAAATTATTCTAGTCAGGATATTTGAAGCATGAGTGATCAAGCTGATTGTAAAATAATCTTCACATCTGTCAGTTCCTGTTTCCTCCAGTATAGGGATGATTACATTCTTCTTGAAATCAGACGGTACCTCACCTGTCTCATAAATCCTACACACCAAGTGAAATAACCTGATCAGATCTTCGTCATACATGCAGCTTAGCAACTCAATCGGCATATCATCTATGCCTGGTGCTTTGTTCCTGCTTAAGTCTTCCAATGTTCTGTCAAATTCTGATCTCAATATTAAATCTCCTTTCTCATCCTCATCAATTTCCTCTTCCCTTTCCATAGCATGATTTTCAATCTCCTTTCCCTTATACAAACACTCTATGTAAGCTTTCCATCTCTCAACCTTATCTTCCCTATCTGTTAGAGGTTTTCCATATGAATCCTTAATATTACAGCACTTACAGTAGTCTTCCTTTCGAAACATTTCCTAATTTCGGAAAATTTTCTATACCTGCACATTTCTCTTTCAACCATTCTTCCTTTGCTTCCTTGCACTTCTTGTTAACCTCTTTTCTCAGACGTCTGAATTCTGCTTTTCCCCTTTCATCTCTTTCATTCTTGTGCTTCCGCCTTTCATCCATTAATTTTAGTATATCCTGCGTGATCCACGGTTTTCTACCTATTCTTTCTTTCCTACCAATGTTTTCTTCTGTGGCTTTTTTTATTTCATTCTTCAAAAGTGTCAATTCCTCTGGAGATGTAGCTTTTTCAGGGTTTTTCATTAGTACTTCCTTTATACTCGTCTCGAATCGTTTGCTCACGTCCTTCTCTTTCAGTCTTTCTATTGCCCACCTATTTGGCTTTGGTCTATTCTTCAATTTCTTCAACTTAAGTCTGCATTTCATAACAACCAGATTGTGGTCAGAGTTTATGTCAGCACAGGGATACTTTTTCCCCCAAGGGGATCTTTTTGTTGCCAGTAAATCTAAAGACACGGCCCCTTTGCATCTGTGCACCCTCAAATGCCAACTGACTACGCCAAGATTCGATCCTCTAAACTTGGGAACAGCAGTCGAGAACTTTACCGCTGCGACACCAAGTCAGTCTTGACTGTAGTTTGTGCCCTTGGTAAATAAATAAATAAATAAATAAATAAAGCTAAAGGCAATTGGGCATTCCAATTTTTCGTTTGCTTGTATTCATGTTTTACCTGAAAAGCATGTCTTAAAAAAATATCATAGACCAGAGAGCCTTAGGTTATTGAATTTGACAGAAGTCATGAAGAGATCAAAAGTGCCACAATAAAATCTACGGATCTCTTATGAGAAATTTGGATTCACCTCGTTGGTCTTCATCTGAGACTTCACCCGTCTTCCTTCAAGTCTTTACCCTCTTTCTTACTCTCCCGTCTTTATACGTTTCCTTATGGCTGCCATTCAGTTTGACGACCTTCTCCCCTATTGCTGCCAATTGAGCCTCCTCAGTGTGATGGACTCTTGGGGCCTCTCCGTAACCCGAAGGGTGTTCCTACCTACACATATAATCAGCGTCAGAATTGCTGTCGGACCACTCAAATGCTTCTTGAACACGTATTCAATTAACGAGAAAGTGGGCAATACCTCGTGGGAAAGTACAACACGCCAACTGTTTAACTAACATAGTGATCCATTTAGGATTCCTTATGAAGTCCGTAATGTACAGTGCTAGAAGCTTTTACAGAAGTTAACTTCGGTCTCTTTCATCTACTTAAGTTAGCGCGTCAAGAGTCTATCGAACACATTAATTAAGAGTCGGGTTTCAACCGACAGCAATGTCTGCATAAAATGAAAAAGAAATAGTTCCGTGAAGAACTAAATAGCCTATTTCATATATCCTACTTAAATTAATTGCCTCTATCAACATACATATTTTCAGTTTGATTGCGGTAATAGATATTGAGAACCGTCTAAATATTTCGGATGGTCACCATGTTGGAATTTTATATACAGGCCTTAGAATTATGTATTATTACATAAAGATTATTGTGTAGGTGTTTTATTCAAACTTCAATCGCATGATTAGGAGACAAGAAATAGAAACGAGATTTTAAAATTTCGCATAGCCGCCATCTTGAGGTTATGTAAACAATTGAACTAAATTAGAGGTCAGTGCATTGGCATTTGTATAGGCATTTACGGTACGAAGTTTCACTGCGTTCGGATGGTTAAATTGCGAGAAAAGTCTATTTAAATGTTTCAACTTCACTTGGCCGCCATGTTCGTTTTGTAATTAACAGGGTTTGAAACTCACATACTGTCCCCGCGCCAGCTCTGAAAACCTGGCAGGAATGTGGAGTGGAGTGAGTAAGCCAGTGATGACGTAGCACTGTACTATACTTAAGCATAAGCATGGCGCGGAATTCCCTTGCTCACTCATTGTTCCCGCTCCCCTTACCTTCCCCTTACCTCATACCCCGCGTCCTCAGAGCTGGCGCGGGGGACAGTAGGTGAACGACTAGTAGTGCCCTTTATCACCGTACGGTACTAAAATTTCAGGATGATATGAGTAAAAGTTTCGGAGATATGGAATGCCGGTGAAATATTTCGCACAGCTGCCATGTTCGATTGGTCAGACGTAATATTATTTGAAGGGACCGGTTGGAGTCGGCCGAAATAGTACAATGACCTTATCGAGTTTAATTGAAATTGGTCCAGTCGTTTATGAGTTATTAGGGGTGGAGACACACACGGACAAAAGGGGATCTCCTATGCCTTGTTTTTTTTTGTTCCTTTTTTTGTTGTTTTTTTCTCATAAATGAAAATATGCTAAAAATATGTAGCAAATGGCTTTGTATCTTCAAACCATTACTAATTTTGGGCATTTTAGAATGGCTCTAAATAGAAACAATCTAACTGTTTTAATGCATCACACTGTTTTCTCCAGTATCATAACTCAGTTAGATGTAGCTTCCATGTGACAGAATAAGATAGTCTTTGTAATCATTCTTAGCCGCTCTTAGTCATTATCCAATTTAATGAACAGTAGTATGTAGTCATATAATAGATCCGGAATTCAAACCGGTCTTATTCCTTCCAGTCAGAAATGTAGGGATCAGATTCAGGTCATTCAATGCATCTGAAGAGCAACGTGCAAGAGGTTCGTGAGTTTCTATGCCCAAGATAGCGGGTTCAAACCCAGCCGAAGTCGTCGGATTTTTTAAGAGCGTTAAAAATCCCTCAGTGTGCCTTCCATCGGAGGGGAACTAAAGCCGGCGGTCCCATGTCATAGATTTATGGCATGTTAAAGAACCTTTCACTAATTACATCTGTGTGAAGCTAAATAATATAGGTTAAGAATGTAAACAACGCTCTTAGGTGCCTACGTTCGTTGCCAAGAGCCGGCTGCGGTGGCGTCTAGTAGCTAATTTCTGAACTAGTAATCGTTGACGGTGGCGTTTGGCGGCAAAAGTAGGAACTATTTGGAAAATTCAACGTCTGCAGTCCTTACTTGAATTAAAAACAGATAACACACACTAATACAGTCATCAAAATTAACACCGGTTTTCAGACAGATTCTACACACACACCCAAAGTACACGGGGCTACATGATCGCGTTGTCACAGCCCCTAAACTGTTATAGTAACGAAGTACCACTGTAGTTTTTTATGTCTGTTTTTTTTCCTTACTTATGTATTGGTGAATTTCCATACCGCAGCTGTAGTACACTATCTGTGACCGGGGAGGGTTTATTCTTCCTGTTTTACCTGTGGCCATGTTTGCTTGCTACTGTCTAATGATAGGTTGGGGTGCAAAACATATCCTGTGATGGTTTGAGTGTCTGTCTTGCTGGTTGGTCACCAGTAATGCGTGACCTGTAATTAGAGGTAAGGCGCAGGGGTTGTGTGGTTTGGAGAGGGACGGAGATAAACAGGTGGTATGGTCTGGGTTTATAAATTAGCCCAACACGCTTAATGAGCTGCACCATGCTAACCCCTCATTGACAAAAGAAACTCTGCCACTCCGCATCGTAACCCCTCCCTTCGCTCTTTCTCCGTCATTATCCTCTAATCGGATACAAACCACACTAGTCTCTTAAGAAACAAGAGCGTCTATGTTACTTCCTAAAGCAACAGCGTTACTTTCCCAAGACAATGACGAAGTTACCGTTACCATTGCCGTTTACAATTATTGTTGCTTACCAAAAATAAGGCCGAAGTTGCCGTTACAATTATCGTTGCTTACCAAAAATAAGGACGACGTTACCGTTACAATTATCGTTGCTCACCAAAAATAAGGCCGAAGTTGCCGTTACAATTATCGTTGCTCACCAAAAATAAGGCCGAAGTTGCCGTTACAATTATCGTTGCTTACCAAAAATAAGGACGACGTTACCGTTGCAATTAACGTTGCTCACCAAAAATAAGGCCGAAGTTGCCGTTACAATTATCATTGCTTACCAAAAATAAGGCCGAAGTTGCCGTTACAATTATCGATGCTTACCAAAAGTAAGGACGAAGTTACCGTTGCAATTATCGTTGCTTACCAAAAATAAGGACAAAGTTGCCGTTACAATAATCGTTCCTTACCAAAAATAAGGACGAAGTTACCGTTACAATTATCGTTACTTACCCAAAATAAGATCGAAGTTACCGTTACAATTATCGTTCCTTACCAAAAATAAGGACAAAGTTGCCGTTACAATAATCGTTGCTTACCAAAAATAAGGACGAAGTTACCGTTACAATTATCGTTACTTACCAAAAATAAGGACGAAGTTACCGTTACAATTATCGTTGCTCACCAAAAATTAGGCCGAAGTTGCCGTTACAATTATCGTTACTTACCAAAAATAAGGACAAAGTTGCCGTTACAATTATTGTTGCTTACGTCTGGCTGCGTGGCTCAGGGGTAACGTTCTCGCTTGCTGAGCCCAGGTTGCAGGTTCGAAACCTGGCGTAGTCAGCTGGCATTTGAGGGTGCGCAAATGCGAGGGAGCCGTGTCGGTAGATTTACTGGCACGTTAAAGATCCCCTTCGGGGCAAAATTCCGGCACCCCGGCGTCTCTAAAAGCCAGTGTAGTTAAAAGGGACGTAAAGCCAATAACATTATTATATTATATTGTTGCTTACCAAAAATAAGGACGAAGTTAAAGTTACATTTATCGTTGCTTACAAAAAACAAGGACGAAGTTACCGTTACAATTATCGTTGCTCACCAAAAATAAGGCCGAAGTTACCGTTACAATTATCGTTGCTCACCAAAAATAAGGCCGAAGTTGCCGTTACAATTGTCGTCGCTTACCAAAAATAAGGCCGAAGTTGCCGTTACAATTATCGTTGCTTACCAAAAATAAGGACGAAGTTACCGTTGCAATTATCGTTGCTTACCAAAAATAAGGACAAAGTTGCCGTTACAATAATCGTTGCTCACCAAAAATGAGGCCTAAGTTACCGTTACAATTATCGTTCCTTACCAAAAATAAGGACGAAGTTACCGTTGCAATTATCGTTACTTACCAAAATAAGGACGAAGTTACCGTTACGATTATCGTTACTTACCAAAATAAGGACGAAGTTACCGTTACAATTACCGTTGCTTACCAAAAGTAAGGTCGAAGTTACCGTTACAATTATCGTTGCTTACCAAAAGTAAGGTCGAAGTTACCGTTAGAATTATTGTTGCTCACAAAAAATAAGGACGAAGTTACCGTTACAATTATCATTGCTTACCAAAAACAAGTAGTTCCGTAAAGAACTATACCGTACAGCCTATTTTCATATATCCTGCTCATGTTAATTTCTTCTAACAACATACAAAATTTCAGTTTAATTGCTGTAACAGATTCGTAGATATTGAGAACCGTCTAAATATTTCAGATTGTCGCCAGGTTGGATTTTTATTTTTGTACTATTACATTAAGATTATTGTGTACGTGTGGTATTCAAACTTCAATCGCATGATTGGAACACAAGAAGTAAAAACGAGATTTTAAAATTACGCACAGCAGCCATCTTGTGATTATGCAAACAATTGAAATAAATTAGATGCCAGTGGATCAACATTTGTATAAGCATTTAACGTGCAACGTTTCACAGCACTCGGATAGTTAATTCGCGAGAATCGTCCATTTAAATATTTATACTTCGCGTCGCCGCCATGTTGGATTAGTGCTCACCAGGTTAATGAAAGTCCTATAGGTGAACATATGTTCATAGTCTCTATGAACATTAAAAAAATCAGTTTGGTTGCTGTAAAAGATTCATAGATATTGAGAACCGTCTAAATATTTCGGAAGCTCGCCATTTAGGATCGTTATAAGTATAGGCCATAGAATTATGTACCATTCAAGGACAATTATTGCCTAGGTTCATTATTCAAACTTTCACTTCGATCGCATGATTACGACACAAGAAATAAAAACTTAATTTTAAAATTTCGCACAGCCGCCATATTGAGGTTATGTAAACAATTGATTTAAATTAGATGGCAGTGCATTACAATCTGCGAAATCATTTACTGTTCCACATTTCACTGCGCTCAGAGAGTTAAATCACGAGAAAAGTCTATTAAAATATTTCAAATTCGCTTGGTCGCCATGTTCGTTTTTTACTTTACAAGTTTATGAAATATAGGCTACATAGATAAACTTGTACCAGTACCCTTTATCACCGTACAAAATGCAGGGTAATATCTGTAATAGTTTCGGAGATATTGAATGTCAGTGAAATATTTCGCACAGCCGCCATTTTGAGGTTATGTAAACAATTGAACTAAATTAGACTCCAGTGCATTACTATGTGTATAAACACTTGCTGTACCTAGTTTCATTACGTTTGGATGGTTAAATCGTGAGAAAAGTCTATTTAAAAGTCTCAACTTCGCTTGGTCGCCATGTTCGTTTTCTACTTTACAAGTTTATGAAATATACATAGGCAAACGTGTATCAGTACCCTTTATCACCGTACTAAATTGCAGGGTGATATCTGTAATAGTTTCGGAGATATAGAATGTCAGTGAAATATTTCGCACAGCCGCCATTTTGAAGTTACGTAAACAATTGAACTAAATTAGACTCCAGTGCATTACAATGTGTATAAACATTTGCTGTACCAAGTTTCATTACGTGTGGATAGTTAAATCGCGAGAAAAGTCTATTTAAAAGTATCAACTTCGCTTGACCGCCATGTTGGTTTTGTAGTCACCAGGTTTTTGAAAGTCTCATAGGTGAACTTCTAGTAGTACCCTTTATCACCGTACACAATTTCAGGGCGATATCGGTAATAGTTTCGGAGATATTGAATGCTAGTGAAATATTTCGCACAGCCGCCATTTTGCATTGGTGAGACGTAACAAAATTTGAAGGGCACGGTCGAGGTCGCCGGGAATAGTGCTATGAACATACCGAGTTTCATTGAAATCGCTCCAGCCGTTTAGATTTTATTAGGGGGGGACACACACACGAATCACACACACACACACACACACACACACACACGCACACACACACGGACAAAAGGTGATCTCATAAGCCTATTTTTTCAAAATTGAAAATAGGCTAATAAGGCCGAAGTTGCCGTTACAATTATCGTTGCTTACCAAAAATAATAGCGGCTTTGGTGGCGTAGTTGGTAGCATGCTGAACTCCTGTGCCCAAAATCGCGGGTTCAAACCCGGCCGAAGCCGTCGGATTATTTAAGAGCGTTAAAATCCTTCAATATGCCTTCCTTCGGAGGGGAAGTAAAGCCGGCCGTCCCATGTCAGAGATTTATGGCATGTAAAAGATCCTTCCACTAACTAAACTTGTGTGAAGCTAAATTTCTACGTTAGATTTCGTTGAAACGCCCTATCAAACTTCCGACTTTCACCAGAAGGCAACAGTGATATCTGGCAGAGAAAGTTGGAACTACTTGTAATTGAACGGTACTTATAGCTCACCCTATGGGTGTCCGCTTGAAATAGCTACAGGTCTGGCGAGTCAAACATGTCCTCAGACACTTCCGGCACTAAAGGCCATAGGTCTACGCTAAATACGTAAAATAATCAAAAAGAATAGCTTTAAACTTAATGTAGGTCTACTCAATAACTTAGAATTGTGTTTCTTTACAGTGAAACGATTATCTCAGGACGGGGAGGCATGGAGGGCTGCATAAGACCAATCAAAAGACTGAATACTCGAACGACAAGGAGTATTGGGTGAAATACGATTACAAATACAGACATCTTCAATCAAAAGCAACTTAATACATCTTACAAAGTGGTTTGAATTTCCACAAAATTACCACGGTTATTAGGCCTTCGTTGACGGAAACGTAATCGCGGCCATCCAAATGTTAAAAGCTAAAATGTAATTACGACCAACCTAATAATCTAGTCTCTACCAAATTTTGCAATACCATGTCTTTATGTGGGAAACATATTCTGACCAAACTGCAAGAACATCAGCCCAATAGTTTGCAGATGGTGGCCAAGTATGTGTGCAAGCTAATGAACATCTACTGGATCAATCGGAAATTGAGTAAACGCCAGAATGTATAGTGGAACTTATCGTGGTCCATAGTTGGCTGTGTCGAACACGGCGTTCGTCTGACCACTTTGCACCGGTTGTCCATTTCTATATTTTTAATATTAAAGAGTTCTTTAATTCATAAATTAATTTCAAAATTACGTCCCTAAAATAACATACACCAGGCAGAGTAGCGCATAGACGCAACGGTACCTGGTCCCCTAGCGCCGCTGGCCTGCTCGCTTCGCTCGCAGCCAGTGGCTTCAAAACAGATTAGCAGCATCTCGACTTAGTCTTTCTAACATCGCTGTCGAGGTAACGTCGAGCCCCCTCCACACTCCAGGAATACACTCACAACCCCACTTGCCCCGCGGCTCCGCTGCGCATCTGCTCGGGTGGACGGCCTCGGCCGGCCCCTTCCTGGATGGTGCCCAGTGGCCCGCGGGCCCTCTGCACGCCACTAGATGCGATTACAGCTGTCCTTCTGTTTTCTTCTTCTTCTAAGCCTTGGAAACGAGCTCTGCTCTCCTGATTCAATATGCTAGCTGCATTCTACCTCTCCTAACCTTACCCATTCCCAAAATTCCTACTCCTTCCCACCACCCAACCCCAGGTCATATTCTGACCAATTTGATGCAAATGTACCTAACCCACATCCTAAATTATTAAGCTCCAGGTCCAAACTCCCCTTGATAAAGCTCTTATGGCCCCAAGGAGGGTGCCGACAGGCTAAAAATGCACGCAGTGAAGCCGGCTACGCTGGCTTCGCTTGCTTGGGTTCAGGCAGACACATAGAACACTCAGTAGTGAAACAAGATCTGACGAAGGAATTTGTCAGAAGAATTAAGCTTGTTTCTAACACCAGCCTCAACAGTAAAAACTTGGTTAAGGCAATCAACGCTTATGCTGTCCCTATTCTTAGTTACTCGTTTGGGGTCATCAAGTGGAGTAAAACTCACATTGCAAGTTTAGAACAGAAAATTAGAACATCACTGACCAAGTCACGAAAACACCATCCCAGGACATCTGTGGAACGAGTCATGTCACCGAGACATATGGGTGGGAGAGGAATTGTTAAACAACCAAGTAGCTCGACAGATCTATGAGCTAGGAAAATACTTCTGTTCTGTATCGAACCATTCGATGCTGCACAAGGCTGTCACAGAAGCAGATGATTCAACTCCACTACTCTTAAGTCAGCAAGAGACTCAAATTCAGGTGCGCAGTGATTTGGATAGATTCAATGCCTGGTTGTCCAAGCCACTACACGGAAGACATCCCAATGAAGTCAGCCAAACTCACGTCGACAAGCTAGCGTCAAACTTTTGGTTGATTTCTGGGCAGATGTTTCCTGAAACAGAAGGCTTTATGATGGCTATTCAGGACCAGGTTGTCCCCACGAGGAACTACCTAAAGTTCATAATCAAGGATGCATCTGTGCAAGATGACCATTGCAGATACGGTTGCCCAACATCTGAGACTGTTCAGCATATTATATCAGGTTGTCGCCATTTTGCAGGGACTGAATATAGGAAGAGACATGATTTTATTGCCATGATAGTCCATCAAGAATTGGCTATACAACTTCAACTGCTGAGCCAAGAGAAAGTGCCGTACTACAAATATGCTCCAGAAAGTGTACTGGAAAATGACAACTTTACGTTGTACTGGGATCGTACTGTATTGACAGACCAATCAGCTGTGCACAACAGACTTGATTTAGTTCTTGTTGACAAATGCATGAAGCACACCACCTTCATAGATGTGGCGATCCCAAACAGTGGCAACATACTAACAAAGCATGTTGAAAAGCTGTCAAAATACACAGAGCTTTCAGAATTGATAAGGAAGCAATGGCACATGGCACAAGTCAGGACAGTTCCTATTATTATCTCCAGCACTGGCGTGATTCCCAACAACTTAAAGGAATCGCTCACGGCGTTGAAATTAGACCCAGGCCTTTTCAAACTGATGCAGAAAACAGTCATACTTTCTACGTGTCGCGTATTAAGGCTGTTCTTGGGCAATCAGGCCTGAAGCAATGAGGGAAATATGAAGCTACTACTCAATGCAGTCACCAAGAATTTGCTCCTTGTGATATGTACGGTATCTGGGATTGTAAATGTTTTCTTTCCAGCAAATGCTGAGAATGTGTAAGCGCATGCGCAAAATAAATAATAATAATAATAACGGGTTGGCTCTTCGTGTGAATATCTACAGATCTTCTCTGGTTATTGAAGACGGTGTATTAACTCTTCCTATCGCACTTTGTCTCCTTCAGTATGCTCAGACAAGTGCCATTCACAAGCACACGGGGTTGGTGACCTAACATGTCTCAAAGCGTAATTGAAGCAGCAACATTAACTAAATGAAATAATAAATAAATATGTAAAGAAAAGTTAATTTCAAAGCACATTCCGTACATCTGTGCTCTGTTTAAAACGCGTATCATGACGAAGCGGCTATTCCTTAATGGACGTCGTAAACGGAGCTTGAGCGACGAATTGCCTCACCTCTCCTCAGACTAGCAACGAATGCCGTTGGCGTAAAATAGCGTCTGAGTTTAACTTAATTTAATAAAAGGAGAGAGAAGTTCTTATTATGTAACATTTCATCTGTGGCTGAAGGTGTAATAACCTTAGGTGGGGCGAAATAAAGTCAGTACTAAACATGGAATAATGTAAAACTTAACACGGAAGAGATGGGGCGGATAAAAATGCTTTATTACCCTCTGGTGTCGTGCTGCTCTTAATGACAAGTATTATTCTGAGCGCAACGATACCTCGAATAGGAAGGGTAAAGAGCCATCTTTCATTGGGATCGTATTTCAAGAAGCAGGGCTTGCTTGCTTACTTACTAGCATATGTTTTAACTTTCGGAAATGAGATATGAGTTGGTTGAAACGACCGGAGACGTAGTTCAGGTCTTGTGCATAAAACATTCATTCCTGTCAATGTTAAGAACACTACAGGTGCAAATCGATTCCCCCTATCAATTCAAAAACGGTGAAACCGAATTGAACGAAATTTGGTACAGAGGTAGCACTAGCAAAGGGCACCTCATATTCATGTTTAATATCCCTATAGCACGTTGTATTTCAACAAGCTACTACAACCAACATTCAATCATACTCCTTGAAAAGGACAAAGAGTTATAACAATACCCATGCATTTAGGAGAAAGTAGGCTATATGTTCTTTACTGAACATCTTGTTTTTTTTCCCAGTTCTTAATATTTATTTCCTATTCACTTATTTATTAATCGCTAATTGGCCAACTCATCTCGGAAAATCCCAAAAGTCACGATGCTTGTTCGGAAGAGGTCTCGTTTGTGCGCGTCAACTGGTCGTAAGCCCATTTCTTGGAGGTCTTGCTTGACGTTAACGAACCAGGGAACTATTGTTTTTGGTTTTGAGTCTAAAATATATTTTTTGTCCATCTAGAGTCGTCCAAGTGACCGTAGAAGCGAGTGCTGCGTTTGTGCATTGCGTCTGTGATCTTCTCTATCTTCAAAGAATTCTGGAGGATACCGGCTTGACGAAAGTGATGTAGTGATGAATTTTCGTATTTATAGAAAAGCACCTTGTATGTTCCGGGTGGTTTGAAAAGCTATCTCCATTTTTTTTTTGCTCTGGCCGCGTTAGAACTTATTTAGTACAATGATTCATCTTTTCTTCCCAATATCTCATCATCCGTTCACTGTGCTCTCTTTTGCGTTTTTCTGTCCATCGTGTATTCTTCCGTGTGGGTTTCTCAGTAAGTTTATGTCTGTTTATTAGGGTTCAAAATGTTGGTATATTGTGATTGTTAATACCAATTTCTTGTAGGTCTTGTGTTATTTCCACCAGTCAATTGTTCTGGTTTCTCAGAGATCGTGCTAGGTATACAAATTTATTTGTTTGCCTTTTGTCATGTATTTTGTACATGTGACCATAATATTTCATCTCCTAATTACTGACGCAATTTGTGATTTATTAATTACTTTGATGGATTTCATTTGCTTCTTTTTCATCCAAACGTCGTTAGTTAGTTAGTTAGTTAGTTAGTTAGTTATTGAGGTCATAAGGGCAGGAACAGCGAGGTCATCTGCCCCTAGGCCTAAACATCCAAACCTTGTTCTCATATTTTTGTTCCATGATTTTCCTAAGGATTATTATTATTATTATCATTATTATTATTAATTGGCCTACTATAGACCACGTGAATAACTCCTCATGACTTCATTTTCTTTGGTGCCAATATTCATTCACTCTCTTGCTTGCAGCTTCTATCTGTTCCTTCGTCCAATGGCTTATCATCTTGGTCGGGGTGTCTGGCTCTTGAATGTGGCTCTTTCTTGCTCTGTGATGTTCTTTTCTTGAAGGTCCCCGTGGTGCTAACAACCCGTTTCTTATATGAGACGCCTTTTCTGTTGCACTTTTTAAAACGGTTAAACATATTTTTTGTGAGCCTGACATGTATGTTCGACCTTTAAATCGATGCATGATCTGAGTTCAAATCGGCGCGGCGTAAGCCAGTTTGGTTTCTATCCTCATTAGATTAAAATATTTTAGTACGAAAGGACCAAATATTTAATAATAATCATATTCACAAAATTATTTTAGCTATTTTTTGGGAGATAATCTTCTTTGAACAAAGGCTCCAAGGAAAGAAATGAAGAAGAAGATTTCTGATACAATAAATATAATTATTCTTCAACGAAGTCCGTAATTTACTGAAAGAGTGTGTAATCCTTGATATGTACCTTCACGAGTAATATCTCGTCATCATTGAATTATTATTAAAATAGTAATTAAGGTACCTAATAATAATAAAGAATTATTAAAATGGTGGAATCATTTTACTAACCCTGCAGCTGTAACAATCGGTTATTCTCGAGTAGTGTCCGAAGAATGTAATCCTTCATTTTGTATGACGTCGGATGAAAAAAGAAATGTACCGTTACCGAAGATTAATTTGGCGAGAAAACAAAATTTGGAAAATGTTGAATGTTTTGGACATTCCAGAGCCTCTTAAGCTGTATTTCACCCTTCACCTGTTATAGTTTATTCGTGAAATAATTACGTACTTTTCAAATCCTTGTTACGTTAACCCTACAAGGACCAAGGTTTGTTTGGTACATAGAGGGCCATGGAAGGAGGGGGGGGGGGGGGGGGGGCACCTGACGTCCATTTCTAGTCCGCACATTGTAAACAGATTACAGTTTTCTTGCTATGTTTACCTCAAATATGTTTCAAACACTTTATACGAACAATCGTGGACTTCCCTAATTTATCACTTTTCACCTTGACTTGAATAGCCATAGTATTTATAAATACACAAACTTGTCCTCACCTGGACCAAGGGAGGGCCTCACAGGCCCGTAGAGATTTGGATTACCTTACTAAGGTAAGAAATATCCTTTAAAATAATTTAGTTTGTCATATTTTAAATAAAAAGGGGGAGCTTCAAGAACTAGAAACGAAAGAAAGAAAAGAGGATTCTGCGGAAAATACTCGAACATCAGAAAACTGCTCATGGGACTTGGAGGATGAGGAAAAATGAAGAACTCTACAGATACATTGAGAAGATCACGGGCACAATGAGGAAGCTGACGTTTCTGAAGCGTATAAGGCCTCAGGTAAGACTACTGTACGATAGTGTCGTAATTTGGCATTGATGGAAATACTTTCTTAATTTTAGTGGTTCCATGTAAGTCGGTATGATTTCTGCAATTTAGTGATCCTGTCTTCACAGGATGCCAACTGCAGTCCTGTTATCTGTATAATCTCTCTGTATAAACTTTCCGCTTGTGTTATTTTTCCATTGAAGTTTATTATTATTATTATTATATATATATATATATAATGCGTTTGGCCCTCTAAGGAGCACGTAGAACCATTAGTTAACATTGGTCTTCTTGTTCTTCTTATCTTCCCAAAACTTCCTCATCCTTTCGCTATGTGCCTGTCTTCTTTCTTGTGTCCATGCAGCTTTAAGTTTCAAATTCTGTCCCGTAGGGATCTTGGGTGGAAACTTATACGAATTTACTTTTTGTCTATATGCAGTCCGCGTCGTTGTCAGTGGGTCAATATTGATTTCAGTGAGGTCCTTTTGGGTGTCTGCTAGCCAGAGTACTTTGGTTTGTCGGTTTCCATTGACTATGAGGAAAATTTTCTTGGTCAGTCGGGAGTTGTCCATTCGAGCTATATGTCCGTAGACTTTCATGCGTCTTTTACGTGCGAGTGAGGCGAATCGTTCAGTCCGTGAATACAGTTCGTCTGAGCTTTTCCTCATCCAGATACCGTCCTGAAGCTTTGGTCCAAAGATTTTTCTCAGTATTTGTCGTTCTATCTTCTCAATGTATTTGATGTTGATGGTTAACGATGACGTCTCAAACGCATAGAGTGCCTCTGGGAGGATGACTGTGTGGTAGTGATGGAGTTTGGTTTTAGTGGAAAGTGATTTCTTGTTGTAAATATTCCAAGTGATTGTGTAAGCTTTGCGTAATTTTTCTGCACGTGTTTTGTTAGCCATTCTTTCGTTACCAGTGTTCCCGATAATTTCACCTAGGTACTTGAAGTGCTTAACTTGTGTGATGTCGCCATATTGGTTGTAATTGATGCCAGGTTTGTGCTCTTGGAATCCATGTACTGTGTTTTCTCGTAAGAGATATGGAGGCCGGTACTGATTGATATCTCATGAAGCTTCTCGATGGCATGTCTGGCTTCTTCTGGAGTCCGGGTAATTATTGCTAGGTCGTCAGCAAAGGCGAAGCATTTTATGTTGATTCGTTGTTCTTTTGTTCCCATACTTATTCCAGGTATTTCTTTCTCCCATGTTCTGATGATCTTATCTAGTACCAGGTTGAATAGGAGTGGGGACAACCCATCACCCTGTCTTACGCCTGTTCTAATGTGAAAAGGTTCGGACACTTCACCCATAAATTTAACTTTAGAAGTTGTATCTGTCAAGGTCTGTTGGATTAATGTAGTTGTTTTGTTGTCCACACCATATTCACGAAGTATATTAAACAGAGTTGCGCGGTCGATTGAATCATATGCTTTCTTAAAATCTACGAAGGTGACAACTGTGCGATTCGACTGGCGATGTTGGAGTACCATCTTGAGGTTCCAGATCTGTTCTGCACACGATCGACGCGGTCGAAATCCCGCCTGATATTCACCGATCATGTGCTCTGTCTGCTGCTCCAATCTGGTGAGGAGGGCACGTGAGAGTACCTTGTAGGCGATTGGCAGGAGTGAAATGCCTCGGTAATTATTCGGATCTGTCTTGTCGCCCTTTTTGTGTAGAGGGTGAATCAAAGCAGTTTTCCAATCAACCGGTATGGTGTCACTCTCCCATATATTAGCAATGATGTTTTGTAGTCTTTCAGTCAAGAGTTCACCTCCAATCTTGAGCACTTCGGTGATTACACCGTCTTCTCCTGGTGCCTTGTTGTTTTTGAGATGTAATATGATGTTTTGTATCTCATCATATGTTGGTGGTACTGAGTCCTGGTTTGGGGCAGTAAAGTGGAGGTGGAGATTCTCTGCAGGTGGTTCACAATTGTGAAGCTCCTCGAAGAACTGTTTCAGGATATCACAATTGGCCTTTGTGTTTGTCTCAAGTGTGCCATCAGGGCGGCGAAAACAAAGACTGGGCGGCTTGTAGTTCGTCAGTTCTTCCCTAAATGTCCTGTGGAAATTTCGTGTGTTGTTCCTCTTAAAGTCATTATCGATTTCTTCCAATCGTTTGAGGTGGTACATGCGTTTAACTCGTCTGATTGTTTTGGATGTTTGCTTCTGCGTTTCTAAAAAGTTCTGCCAATGTTCTGGTGTTCGGTTGCTATTCTATGTCTTCCAGGCTCGGATTCGGGACTCTAGGGCTTTATCACAGTCTATGCTCCACCATCTGTGTTTTCGTTTCCTTGGTGGTTTGCCGAGTTTTCTTGTTGATTCTTGGATGGCCTTGAGAAGTTCATCCCATGTTTCCGTGTTAGTCTGTAATGATTGTGTAAACTCCTGTGCGTGTTCTTTTAGGTATTCCGGATCTATGCGTGGGAGTTTGGAAATTGGACGCTTTTTACGATTGGGTATGAAGCGGACTTTGATCTGCGAGAGATGATGGTCGGACTCTACGTAACCTTTGCGTACCCTCACGTTCATGATTTCTGGAGAGAATTGTCTGGTTAATGTTACATGATCTATTTGACACTCCCCGATGTGGTTTATGGGAGATTTCCATGTAGTCATTTTTCGTGGTGGTTTCTTGAAATGTGTGGACATTAGTTGTAGGTTGGCCATTCCACATATGTTGATTAAGCGAAGCCCATTCGCATATGTCTTTTTGTGTGCCGAGAAATTCCCAATGATATGTCTGTGTTCTCGTTCTCTGCCAATTTGCGCATTAAAATCTCCGAGGAGGATCTTAATGTGGTGTTGAGGAATCTTAGTAAGTGTCCGTTCAAGTTGAGACCAGAACTTCTCAACTTTGTTTTTGTCAGGATCATTGTTAACTGGAGCATGTGAGTTTATCAATGTATAGGCCTTATTGGCGCATTTAACTGTGAGTAGAGAGAGACGATTCGAAGGTGATGTGAAGTCTATCACTGGTTTCTGGATACTGTTGTGCACAAGGAATGCTGTTCCGATCACATTATTATTATTATTATTATTATTATTATTATTATTATTTTATGCAGTAGATATAACACATTGCTGGTACTGGTACATTACAACATAACTATACGGGCTTCAGGGAACCAAAGTACTGTTACTGATACAGCAACTTCTACGCTGGAATGTCGCTACCCATGAACGTATAGTTACGAATAGTACACTAAAAACCAATTGAGTAAATAAAACCGTGGAGGACCTCAAGAAACTAAAGATCTCTACAGAAGACATGGCAGACTGGAGCACGTACACAGAAAAACTTAGACAACAGAATTTTGAGCAAACTCCCAAAGAGAGACAACCGGGAAAGAAGAGGACGGAGGAGAGGAAGAGGAAGCATAGTGTGTATATGAGAGGTTTTTGGTAAGAAGCTGAAAGGGCCAGAATAAAACATGAACATTGATTGTGTTGTAACGCTCCCCTCATGGGGAATTAACGAATATATAAATAAATAGTGATAATAAGTATAAACTTCAACTTAATTCGAGAAAATCGTCTAGAATCTTGCTATGTCTATTGGGGGGTTTCGACAATGTGTACCAACTTAGGTTCAACAACGGGCCTCTAGTACACCCTGCCAGAATTAAAAAATTAGCAGAATTTCCTCCTACGAATTTTAGTCGCTTTTTGGTGATTTAATGCTTCTACTGTAGACCACACCACAACGTATTGTTTGAGTAGCTATAAGCACGGAAGGTATGATCACTTTCGTGATGTTTATAGTGTGGTTTTCTTTCATGCCGCCTTTGTCGGTCAAATGCTTTTGAGACCACCGAACGAGCAATATGTATTTATTCATTTCTGTTAATATTATATTGTCTATTACTAGTGTTCACTCTCTATATATATCTAAGACTCTTACCTCAGCATGTTTAAGGTCATGCGCCTCCAGCATACGCTCGCATACTGAAAGGGGTGTCGCCTTGCTTGCTGTCTTCCTGCCTGACGGACGACACAGCT
Source organism: Meconema thalassinum (assembly GCA_946902985.2). Classification (NCBI taxonomy): domain Eukaryota; kingdom Metazoa; phylum Arthropoda; class Insecta; order Orthoptera; family Tettigoniidae; genus Meconema; species Meconema thalassinum. Next base: position 894,565 of record CAMPQE020000006.1, on the reverse strand, counting down.
TGCCCTGGCCAATCATCGCCCGCCAGCCTGTAGGCTTCCAGACGCTTCTATGATGCTATTATTTAAGTGGCGGTGTTTTGCTCCCCATCCGCATTCCTTCTTCAACTTTCTACGGCCTTCTTCAACCTGCGATAGGCATTCGTGCCTTCCGCCCTTCTCCGGGGCATTCTAAACTTCAGGCCTAAGCTACATTTCATGGTTGAAACTACCATGAAACGCAACAGCAGAGAACTTCTGCACTGAGAAAGTGCATTCTACACTTTACTCCAAACCGCAAGAAGCTGCGCCAAATCGCAGTTATAAAATGCCATTTTATAACATCAAACCTAACGATGTTAAACAATGTACAACGCTAGTGAAGAAGAAGATCGCCCTGGCGAAGTTATTTTCCTGATGCTGGACATCTCAAATTTTACTGCTAAAAATCAAGTGTTGGCCACGGCAGTCTTCGTCAGCATGCTTTCTAGTCATCGCCACTAAAGATAAGTTTGTGCCTTTTTTTTATTATTGTTTTAATAATCTTCGTTTTAAGTGTTTTTGCTAGCAAGTGCAAGAATATATTACACTTGTGTGTGCATCAAGCAGAATGAACTTTTGTCTAATAGCACATGGCTGGGCCAAACTAATTGAAATTAATGAACATTTGAAATTGCCCCAGGCGGGCCAACATAATTATTTTTTTAATTAAATCTTATTTATTAATGTGTTGCGAGTTTCACCACATAAATAAAAATATTGTATTTACTCTCAATGTTCAGTAAGGTATTGAAAGAACCAGGCCGCATTTCCTCAGCCCAATCCTTTCAGTCTAAGCTTCTCTTAAGGAAGTTATTTTATCCAGGCCTTAAGCCTGATGCTGTTCTCCCGTTTATGTGGATTAATTCGGGCTGTTCTTCACATAACCAAGGTACAAGCGAACCCACTGATCAAGTCATGGAATACACATTCTGTATCTCTGCCTGTTAATTAGAGTCTTCAGTCTGTTTGCTTTATTCTCCAAAGTTAGACAGGCTAAGGGGAGGAGGCTTTACTCAACGAAATTGAGCTGTTATCATGATATTGTACTCCCCTCATCGAGATATTTCGCAAGCACGGGAAGCCTGTCAATGATAATTATATTATTATAGTACAGACTGAAGGACATGAGAGAGAAGCTGTTATTTAGAAAGGTGTAAGGCAAGGCTTCAACTTATGACCCATGGCCTACTTTTCAATATTTATATTGAACAAGCAATGAAGGAAATTGGAGAAAATTTTTAAGTGGGAGTGATGATTCAAGGAGAAATAATTTCAACTCTGAGATTCTCTGATGACATCGTCATCTTGGCCGACAAGCCAGAGGATTTGAATGAGTTCCTCCATCTTGAGGAAATAATTCATGATGAAAATTAATAAATGTAAAACCAAAATATTGGAATACAGCCGAAATAAATTAGAATCCTCTATGGACATCACATTGGCAGGCGAAAAGCTAAAGGAAGTAGGAGACTTTTGTGACTTAAGAAGCAAAATCACCAGTGATGGACGAAGCAAAGAGGATATAAATAAAAGGTTGGCTCAGGCAAGGAAAGTATTTCTACAGAAAAGGAATCTGTTGGCATCAAATATAGATTTAGGTATTAGGAAGTCATTTTTGAAGGCCTTTGTCTGGAGCGTGGTGCTCTATGGAAGTGAAACTTGACTATTGGTGCAGCAGAAAAGAGGAGAATTGAATCGTTTAAAATGTGGTGTTACAGGAGAATGATGCAGATCAGATGGGTAGATAGGTAGATACGGCGTTATGCCCTTATTGGCACCTCCATCGTCAGAGGAGTTCTTGAAACATAATGATTTATGATAAATAAAACTGGGCAAAGATTGGAAGGAAGTTATCCTGACCTAATAGTTGTTTTGTTGTTGCTTCATTTGAGGGGCTTGGACATCGTGTTCAACCAACCCCGTCTACTTGGGGGAAGGGTTCGAGTTTATCTGATAGCCTATGACATTGTAGTGTCTGAAGTATCGTCTGTATTTGTAATTCAAGCGAGGATTGGGTGGGAGATGGCCGTGGCTTTCAGTTATGAACCATCCCGGCATTTTCCTGGAGTAGGAGTGGAAAACTACGGAAACCCACTTTCAGGATGGCTGGGGGCTCGTAGTCAGTACATTCCTGTACTTGGCTGACTGAAGCTGGTTTTGAGGATCATGTGAGCGATCTGAAAACAGTGCTACAAGTGTCACGTGTGCGTGATGGGGAAGGGACGGTCATAAGGAACCGAGGAAATAATAGTCACAGTGCCATATGATCGTAAATCAACCCATTCATCATGGCTGTGTGATCACCTGTTTCCGATTTAATATTATCAGCAAAGTGGTTTAAATTGAACCCCTGTCTCCAGTACTCCACCAGAGCATCCACTAAGCATTGCCCAATAAGAGTTGATAAAAGCAAATAGTTCCGTGAAGAACTAAATAACATATTTTCATATATCCTACTTAGGCTATGTTAATTGCCTCCATCAATATAAAAAAAATCAGTTTGTTTGGTGTAATAGATTTGTAGATATTTAAAACAGTGTAAATATTACGGATGGTCACCATGTTGGATTTTTACATATGTAGGACATAGCGTTATGTACTATTTCATGAAGATTATTGCGTTTGTATATCACACAAACTTGAATCCCATGATTAGGACACAAGAAATAAAAACGAGATTTTAAAATTTCGCACAGCCGCCATCTTGAGGTTATGTAAACATTTGAATTAAATTAATTTCCAGGGTATTATAATGTGTATAAAAATTTGTTGCACCAAGTTTCACTGCGTTCGGATGGTTACATCGCGAGAAAAGTCTATTTAAATGTTTCAACTTCACTTGGCCGCCATGTTCGTTTTGTAATTAACAGGTTTTTGAAAGTCACATAGGTAAACTTCAAGTAGTGCCCTTTACAAACCTTCCGAGTGATATCAGGGTGATATTCGGAGATATATAATGCCGTTGAAATATTTCGCACAGCCGCCATGTTGGATTGGTGAGATGTAATAACATTTTAAGGGCATGGTCAGTATTTGATGAATTAGTACTATGACCTTATTGAGTTTCATTGAAGTAGCTCAAGCTAATTTAGATTCTATTAGGGGCACACACACATACACTCACGCACACACACACGGACAAAATGTGATCTCATAAGCCTGTTCATAAATGAAAATAGGCTAAAAATAAAGGAGGAGGGTGTGCCAGCTGACTGAGCTGGCGCGGCGTGTCGAAATCGGGAAGGATATCTGAATGCGCTCCCAGGACACACAAAGCTTATGTTTCTGGGTTAATGAAAACATTTCCCTGGTCCCTTGTGTGTTTTATGACCGATTCCACTTCAAAGGAGGAACTACTTCAATCTGCGGAGAAATTTAGTATCTGGCGATTTTGTCTTGGTAACCCTTCATCCTCCATTGGTACCTACAGACTGTGCTAAAGCTTAGTACATGGAAATGTGGCGCGTAACGGCCGCCCCTTGACTCCAGGCGACGTCTTGAAGTTAGCTCGTATAAACGAATGGGCTACATGCATTACCTAACCCTTATTAAAGTAGATGAGAAATAGCAACCCACCACCACCTCCTTTGTCTCTTCTCGGCGCGCCGGAGCGTACCATTGGTCTTGCCTGTAGCAGGGGTAGAATATGGCCTGTTCACTTCTCTAAACTAGATTATTCACCTCCATCTTAGATTTTTCTCCTCAAATAAGTCCCTACGGCTAATAACTATTTAAGGACTAATTATGCAATGAGCCAATTAATATGAAGCATACGTTCTTATCAGATTGCTTTGAAGAATGTCATCCCTGATGCTGACAAGCAATCTTGGTTAACGAGTAACCGTTGATGTTGATTAATTTTGGGGCTTTGCGGCATCTTGGTCATGTAATCCCGTATACTTGGATGTGTGTGAAATCTGTCTGAAACTTGCGTTCTTAAGATATGGAAAGACACAGCCGTCTGTAGCCATGACGTAGATACTCGGGATCCAGAGTCCCTAGGATCGATTTCCAGCTCTGCCAAGTAATTTAACTCTGATCTGAGAGATGGAACGGGGCCCATTCAGCTTCGCGATGCAAACGAAGATTTACACTATTTACAGGCAATAGGCTACTACAGAAGCCTAATTTTTTCGCAACATCAGTGACATTTTACGTGCTAACTGTTGATTTTGAATACATAGCCTACATCAATATTGTCACAGACGTAAACACACAAGGAACATTTCCCACTGTTTTTCTACCTCCATAGCCACATACTCAATGTGATCTCTCTTTCCCAAAAGGGGCTTATTGGCATATATTTCCATAATCATCATTGATAATTTGATTTGGCTGGATGTTTTGAATTATAATTCCTCTCTCCATTTCAATTTAGTGCAGAAGATGAAGATTATTTTACAACAACCTTCAAAAACGAAAGTTATAGAAACATCTTTTTTAATTTTATTTAATTTATTAACAATAATAACACATTTAAGAACTTTTTTACTGAAGAAGATATTGATTATTCGTTTAGAACTTCAAGGTAATGAAAATGAAAATCCACAGCCTGCTTCCAGTCTCCGACCGGGTCAGGAATGGAATGAATGAAGCCCCTATCTAGCGGCGAGGATATGAACTGTGCCGGCTGCCGAGGCCTGACGCACTCCTCTGGGGCAATGATTAAATGAATGACAGATGAAATGAAATGATAGTGGAGAGTGTTGCTGGAATGAAATTTTGACAGGGAAAACCGGAGTACCCGGAGAAAAACCTGTCTGCCTCCGTTTTGTCCAGCACAGATCTCACATGGAGTGACCGGAATTTGAACCACGGACCCAGCGGTGAGAGGCCGGCGTGCTGCCGCCTAAGCCATGGAGGCTCCAACTTCAAGGTAATAATTAACAATATTAGGTAGATTTCATTAGAAAGCTAACTATTGCAATGGGTCCCATGTTTCGACTTCCGGAAAATTTCGACATATCTTCGCGTTTCACATCCCCCAGACCCCAAAACCACCGTCAGTTCAAAAGTGTATATATAATTTATGTATATATGTAGGCCTATCTATATATATATATATATCAGTTACTTGTGGACACGATAACTGCCGTAATTTTGCCCCAATCAGTTTGAATTTTGTACATAATAAGTATCCCATTAAAATCTCGGTCGAGTTCGTTAATAGGCAAAATCGGTCGAAGAGGGTGAAAATGGGTTTTTTTTTTCGAAAAAGTGAAATTTCGCTATAACTCTCTTAATACGTGAAATATCGAATCCATTCAAAGTTCGTAATATATGTCAGATAAGTGCCAAAAATTTATGTCAAATAAGTTTTTTGATAGCACCAACCAATGACCAAAAGGGTGGAAAGAAGTGGGTTTTTTCTGGAAACATTAATCATATCTCTCTTAATAGGCACGATATCAAAACCGTACAAAATGGAAAATATTCCCCTAATAATTACCTAAAACTTTTGTCTGAAATAATTTTTGATATGAGCCACCATTACGCCAAGGGATGAGAAAATTAATTTCGGAATTAAAGAAAATGCCAAGTGCCATCAGAGGTTACCATGACAACCTTTCTAAATTGATGAGGGATGAGCTATCAAAGGTTGCCAAGACAACGCCATTGACGAGATCACATTCATTTTTAGCCTATTTTCAATTTTGAAAAAATAGGCTTATGAGATCACCTTTTGTCCGTGTGTGTGTGTGCGTGTGTGTGTGTGTGTGTGTGTGTGATTCGTGTGTGTGTCCCCCCCTAATAAAATCGAAACGGCTGGAGCGATTTCAATGAAACTCAGTAAGTTCATAGCACTATTCCGGGCGACCTCGACCGTGCCCTTCAAATTTTGTTACGACTCACCAATCCAACATGGCGGCTGTGCGAAATATTTCACCAGCATTCAATATCTCCGAAACTATTACCGATATTACCCTGACATCATGTATGGTGATAAAGGGAACTACTATAAGTTCACTTATGTGATCTTTGAAAACCTGGTAACTACAAAACCAACATGGCGGCCAAGCGAAGTTGCGACTTTTAAATAGACGTTTCTCGCGATTTATCCAACCAAACGCAATAAAACTTGGTACAGTATATGTTTATATACTTTGTAATGCACCGACAACTAACTTCGTTCATTTGTTTACATAACCACAAGATGGCGGATGTGCGAAATATTTCACTGGCATTCTGTATCTCTGAAACTATTAGCGGTATCTTCCTGAAGTTTTGTACGGAGATAAAGGGCACTACTGGAAGTCCATTTATATGACTTTAAAAAACCGGTTATATACAAAACAAACATGGCGGCCAAGCGAATTAGAAAATTTGAAATAGACCTTTCTCGCGATTTAATGCTCCAAACGCACTGAAATCTGGTACAGGACATATTTATACACATAGTAATGCACTGGTATCTAATTTAGTTCAATTGTTTTCATAACCTCAAGATGGCGGCTGTGCGAATTTTAAAATTAAGTTTTTATTTCTTGTGATGTAGTCATGCGATCGAAGTGAAAGTTTGAATAATGAACCTTCCCAATAATTTTCCTATAATGGTACATGACTCTATGGCCTATACATTTAACAATCCAACATTGCGACCATCCGAAATATTTAGACGGCTCTCAATATCTACGAATCTATTGTAGCAATCAAACTGAATTTTTTATTGTTCATAGGGGCTATGAACTCAAGTTCACTTATAGGACTTTAAATAACCTGGTGATCACAAATCCAACATGGCGGCGACGCGAATTATAAATATTCTCATGGACGTTTATCGCAATTTAACCATCCGAGAGCAGTGAAACTTGGTACAGTAAATCCTTATACGAATGGTAAGCCACTAGCATCTAATTTATTTCAATTGTTTCCATAACCTAAAGATGGCAGCTGTGCGAAATTTTAAAATCTCCTTGTAACTTCTAGTGTCCTAATTATGCGATTGAAGTTTGAATACTACACGTACACAATAATCTGCATGTAACAGTACATAACTCTAGGACCTACATATATAAAATCCAACATGGCGACTATCCGAATTATTTAGTCGGTTCTCAATATCTACGAATCTATTACGGCAATCAAACTGAAATTGTGTATGTTGATAGTTGCAATAAGTGGGCTATATGAAAATAGGCTGTATAGTTCTTCACGGAACTACTTGTTAGCCTACTTTTCACACTTTGCAAAACTGAGGAAAAAGTATACTTATGAGATCGATCCGGGAAAATGTGTCTGTCTGTCCTTCTGTCTGTTTGGCTGGCTGGCTGTGTGTGTGTCCCCTATAAACTCCTAAACGGCTGCAGCAATCGAAACCAAATTTAGTATGAGTAAAGATGTATACCGGAATATCTCAGGCCCATATTTGACAAAGATGTCAGTGCTACCAACTGCTAAAAAAATCGCACTAGAAATTTGAGCTCCATGTTGGATATCTTGGAAGGTATACATGGGAGCTATTCCAAAAATGGCACACATGTAGATAATACTATTTCAGTTTAGTTTCCAGGAGGCCATACATGACAGTGTTGCCAAAATAATTTTAAGTCTTCTGATAGGTGCAATTTTTAAATGCATATAACTTCTACACTATCAATTGGATTTCAACCAAATTTTGTATGTGATATGTGTACATAAACAGATATGACTGAGTGTATTCTTAAGAGCCACCAGGGCTGCCAACTGTTAATAATTGCTCTCTCTATTTTTATCCAAATACCAATATATCAGAAAGTATGCAAGCCGACAGCTTTAAACTATGCATACGTATATTACCTGACATTTTACCTTAATTTGGAGTAACTTATATACGTCAGTTCTACCAACATGATTCTAAGCCTGCTGATAGGACCAATTTCTAAATACATGTAACTTCTATACTGTCAGTTGGATTTCAACCAAATTTCGTATGTGCTATGTGTAACATAACAGATATGACTGTAAGTATTCTTAAGAGCATTCGGGGCTGCCAACTGTTAATAAATGGTGTCTATATCTTGTACCCTAATATCAATATATCAGAAAGTATGCAGGCCAACAGCTCTATACTTTGCACACGTATAGCACCTGACATACTAGATTAATTTGGAGTATTTAATTTAAGCCAGTGTTGCCAGCATGATTCTAAGCCTGATGATAGCTCCAATGTTAAAATACATGTAACTTCTATTCCAACAAATGGATTTCATCCAAAATTGGCACAAAAAGATATCATAATATTTCAGATTATTTCTGACCAGCACTCACATGACATTGTTGCCAACATGCTTTTACGTGTACTAATAGATCCAATGTCTAACTCCATGTAACGTCCTTTGGACTTCAACCACATTTTGTATTCTGTACCTTGAGAGATGGAATTAAGAATATATTCAGTCACCAGGGCTGCCAACTGTATTGCTCTATTAGGCTACATTATGTCTAGTATACAGTATTTCGAACTAATTAAGACATTTCGATATTACCAACTTAATTTCGTCATTATTCTAGATAGGTTCATATACTGTAGATTAATCATTGGCATGAATCTTAGTTTTAAGAAAAGTAGGCTCTTTAGTTCGTCACGGAACTTCTTGTTCCATCTGACTATGAGGGAAGCGGCTAACTGTTAGCATGCTGAACTTCTATGCCCAAGGTCGCTGGTTCAAGGCCGACCAAAGTCGCCGGATTTTCTAAGAGCGCTAAAAATCCCTCAGCATGCTTTCCTTCGGAGGGGAAGTTACAACGTTCGTTGCAAGTTACTGATTGCGGTGGCATCTAGCAGCCAAGTTCACAGCTAGGTGTCGTCGACGGTAGTATTTGGTACAAAATTAGGAACTTCTACTTAAAATTGACTGTCTGCAGACCTTACCTGAATTACAGACTAATACAGTCATCACAATTAACACCGTTTATCAGACAGATTCTACACACACCCAATGTACACGGGGTTACATGACCACGTTGTCGCAGCCCCTAAACTGAGGAACCAACCAACATCTCTGAGGGAGATAAAATTTTGCGTGAAGAAGTAACAGACTGTTAGATAGTTACACATCAGTTCCAAACCTTGCATACGGACAGTGATCACAAGTATAAAAATGAACCCCAAATGACAAGAAGGTTACCATACCCATAAGACAATAAAATGTTAAATAATGCATAGAAAGACGGAAAAAAAGTTAATTAACCTCCAATTGTAAAATACTTTCTCGCAATAAATGGGGTCAGATCCTCCTTCGAAAGCCTGCATATTTTGCCTATTATAGCCCATCCCCTAGTTTGCCCGGTGAAATCTACCTCCGCCTTCTGGCGTGCCGAGAGGATTTTTTTTTCTTTTTGACTACCACCACTTGGCATGTATATTCTGATTGACTCGGTTCTATGATATCTTCCCCTAGCCACGCCTCGACTTGCTTATCGACAAATTCGTTCTCAAGCGGTGCCATTCGTCTGGGCCTGCTAAATATCGGTTTTTAGCCTATTTTCAATTTTGAAAAAATAGGCTTATGAGATCACCTTTTGTCCGTGTGTGTGTGCGTGTGTGTGTGTGTGATTCGTGTGTGTGTCCCCCCCTAATAAAATCTAAACGGCAGGAGCGATTTCAATGAAACTCGGAAAGTTCATAGCACTATTCCCGGCGACCTCGACCGTGCCCTTCAAATTTTGTTACGACTCACCAATCCAACATGGCGGCTGTGCGAAATATTTCACCAGCATTCAATAACTCCGAAACTATTACCGATATTACTCTGACATTTTCTATGGTGATAGAGGGAACTACTATAAGTTCACTTATGTGACTTTTGAAAACCTGGTAACTACAAAACCAACATGGCGGCCAAGCTAATTTGCGACTTTTAAATAGACGTTTCTCGCGATTTGACCAACCAAACGCAATGAAACTTGGTACAGTATATGTTTATATATATTGTAATGCACCGACATCTAACTTCGTTCAATTGTTTACATAATCACAAGATGGCGGATGTGCGAAATATTTCACTGGCATTCTATATCTCTGAAACTATTAGCGGTATCTCCCTAAAAATTTTTACGGAGATAAAGGGCACTACTGGAAGTCCATCTATAAGATTTTCAAAAACCGGTTAACTACAAAACGAACATGGCGGCCAAGCGAATTTGTACATTTTAAATAGACCTTTCTCGCGATTTAATGTTCCAAGCGCACTGAGACCTGGTACAGGAAATATTTATACACATTGTAATCCACTGGTATCTAATTTAGTTCAATTGTTTACATAACCTCAAGATGGCGGCAGTGCGAATTTTAAAATTAAGTTTTTATTTCTTGTGATGTAGTCATGCGATCGAAGTGAAAGTTTGAATAATGAACCTACGCAATAATTTTCCTTTAATGGTACATGACTCTATGGCCTATACATTTAACAATCCAACATGGCGACCATCCGAAATATTTAGACGATACTGAATATCTACGAATCTATTTTAGCAATCAAACTGCTTTTTTTTAATGTTCATAGGGGCTATGAACTTAAGTTCACCTATAGGACTTTAAATAACCTGGTGATCACAAATCCAACATGGCGGTGACGCGAATTATAAATATTCACATGGACGTTTCTCGCAATTTAACCATCCGCGTGCAGTGAATCTTGGTACAGTAAATCTTTATCCGAATGTTAATCCACTGGCATCTAATTTATTTCAATTGTTTCCATAACCTCAAGATGGCAGCTGTGAAAAATTTTTAAATCTCCTTGATTTTTCTTGTGTCCTAATTATGCGATTGAAGTTTGAATACTACACGTTCACAATAATCTGCATGTAACAGTACATAACTCTAGGACCTACATATATAAAATCCAACATGGCGACCATCCGAAATATTTAGTCGGTTCTCAATATCTACGAATCTATTACAGCAATCAAACTGAAATTGTGTATGTTGATAGTGGCAATTAATATAAGTAGGATATATGAAAATAGGCTGTATAGTTCTTCACGGAACTACTTGTTCTTCTTTCAATGTGATCTTCATCTTGACATCAGTAGATTTCGTCTTCTTTGGTACATATCTCACTACCAAATCCTGGATCTGTTCCCTTGTTTCCTCATCAACGCAGTTCTCGATATCAAATTCCTGTTCGTCGGCTACCCTGATCAACATCATTGGGACCTCTAGTTTCTTGATGGTAACTCCTTGCTTGCTCAGGATGACCTCACCCTGATCCAATAGATCGTTACCAATAACCATGTCCCACTCCATAGTATCATCAGAAACAACATAGACGTTTGTTTGGAACTCCAGCTCGTCTACTTCAACGACTGTTGTGAAGTGTCCTTGAGGAGCAACAAAACCATTACCGAATCCTTTCAAAAACAAGATCCGTGCTCTTCAATCCTGGGGAACCCGTGGTCTTATGGATGTTTTGTCGCAGTAGGTTATAAGGACTGCCACAGTCGATAAGTGCCTGAAGTTCCTGCTGACCCAAACTAACCTCTTTGAACTTGAGGCAGCTTTTCTTTTCATCAATAAGATTGATACCTTGATTATTCCTCTTATCGTTCTTCCTCTCTTTTGCACTCGGATGAAATGTGGCCAAACTCGTTGCAGTTGAAACATCTCTTGCCTTTATCCTTGTGCTCACATTCCTTTGAACTATGACCAGATCCACCGCAATTATAACATCTATCACCACTACTCGCCTCTTTCTTCTTTGTACTGCCCCAGCACGTTCCGTCCTTCTCGTTGGCACTCTTGGCACTTCCTTGAAAATTACTGTTATTATACTTTGTGCTTTTCTTTGGCAAATACTTCACCGCCACCTCATAGCTTCTCATTTTCTCCTTGAAATCCTTGGAATTTTTTGCTCCATAGAGAAGAAGTTTTGATCCTGAATCGTCCTCGATCCCATCAATCACGTACTGACACAGAGAAACTTGCTCAACATCACCTCTACTGGCGATTTCCTTCATCACAAGAAAGTACTCCTGTAGAGATTCGTCGCGCTTTTTTCGTCGCTGGGTTAACAACTTGTGAATTTCTGCACTGCTTGCCGCCACGTCAAACTCCTCTTTCAAGGCCTTCTTCAGTGCAGTCCAGGACGTCAGTCCTTTCTAACCTTGAATAAAATGCTTAGCTAAACCGTCGAGTGATTTCTTAGCGAAAATAAACTTTTGCAGCTCACTCCATCCCATCAAAATCTGCGATCCATTTCTTCACTGGGTAACCATCCTTACCGTTAAATGTTTTCATAGCGCCCTCTACGTCGCGGAACGACAATGAAAACTTATGTTGTTCTCTATACCTTCTGTGCTGGTCTTCCTCTTCTCTCTCTTGGTCTTCTTCGTCTTCTTCATCTTCGTCATCATCGTCTATATTAGTTGCGAGTTCATCCATTTTCTCAAGTAATAACAAATGGTGTTAATCATTACCTCCTTTGTCCCGATCTCGGTATTAAGAACCTCAGAAACACGCAACAGATCAGCCTTGGAAAATGTTTCTTCGATACATTTCTTCTTAGCTTCCTCTTCAATGGAATTTTCGTCAAAATCGAATCCAGGAAACTCTCGCAGTCGCTTTCGATTCTTCCTGCCGTCTGGTATATGCTCGAAAATGAGTTTATGTAAAACTTTGATTGCTTCGACTGGAGCATTACTTATGCTATTATTTATTTTCTCTATTGCACCGAGTGTAGTCATCTTATTTGTTTACTCACGTTTATCAAGTAGATTTCCGTCAATATCGCTTCCTCAAAACCTCGCTATCAAACCTGTTTAACCTCATTCACAAAACCGGTGATATTTTTAGGTGATATCGTTGAATACCACTTCCTGTCGTTTCTCTCTGACGAGTCGCTATCCTCTTACCACATCCACAATCCTCTGTCGTCGTTTAGATTCCGACCCTCGTCGTCGTCACGGCAACACTAATTGTCACCGAAACAGAAGAACAAAGTTTGCTAGCCTATGAATCCTCGTCGTAGATTCGCACGTCGTGGGCTCACAAAACTGCACGTCGTCTCGTCGTCAGCGTCGTAGGCAACAGCAACAAATATGATTAGCCGTCCACTTCGTCGAAAATAGCGTCGTATTTTGCGTCATACTTTGTGTCGTGGATTGCGTCGTAACTGGTTGTTTCAGTTCATCCCGGATGAGCCCCCATTTGTGGGAAACGGTTTCCAGATCATGACACTCACAAGCATCGAATATAGGACTGAATTATTTATTTAAACAAAGAAACTTATTAGAATACAATATATAGAATTAAGGGAATGTGTTTCGCGGCTCATCGGAACTCGGAATATTGCTTTTCTTCTTTTTATTCTCAGACAATGGCGCTGAGGTTACTCCTGCGCCCCCTAGATCCCATACTCGGCCGTCTTGATCCTCATCCTGCTCCCACAATAATAATAATAATAATAATAATAATAATAATAATAATAATAATAATAACTAGAGGGCCTGTGCGAGAAATCTCGCAGTGTTATTCCACACGCCTGGCTTTACTGTTATGCAGGCTGGGCACGATAAAGTTCTGGCAGGGGATATCGTCTTGTTTATTTATTTATAAAATTCGATTATTTGTTTAAACGCATTACTGTATAAACAAATAAATATACAGGGTGTTTCAGCAGGAATAGTAAATATTTTAGGAGGGGGTAGTATGGATGAATTGCAATAAAAAAATCCATATAAGATATGTCCCAATTGTATTGCGTACAGAGATACTGCTGGTAGAATTTAACCCTAACAAATATAAAGCCAAGGCAAATGAGGACGTTCAAAGTTGATTTTCAAAACTTCCAGCACCAAGTTCAATGCATTTTGCACTTCTCTTGATAACAGCCCAGGTAGCTCTTCGGAGGGCGTCTTCGTGTTCTTTGATGACGGCTGCACTATGCATAATCCGAACGACCAACTAGGCTCTTGTGTTAACTTTTTTCTTGTAGACTTCACCTTTCAACCATCCCCACAGGCAGAAATCCAAAGGGGTAAGGTCCGGGGACCTTGGTGGCCAAGAAACGTGCCCATATCTCCCGATCCATCTCCCGGTGAATGTTAGGTTTAGATGTTGTATCACCATATCGAGAGCTGGGTACTGCACCCGAGTCGCGCAGTGTATTGTAAACACTCTTGAATCTGGTCGTCTGTGGTTAGGAAATCGTATTCCGTATTTTCTACAAACAGTAGCAGAGTTTCCATTACAAAACCCATACACAAATACCATATCGGCATACTTAGCATGTGTAAAAACGTGCGGCATGTTTAAACGATACAGTACAGACAACTTGATCAACAAACACACTGACAGGTGAACACATTCAATGGAAACTGAAGCACAACTTCACAACGTGAACAACAACTCACGACTGTTGACAATCATTAAATACGCCCATAGTAACCAGTGTACCAACACACGAAACGACAAATGCCCTGGTTACATACCAACATCTATATCTCGGTACGCAATACCAATGGGACACATGTTATATGGATTTCCATACTAACACCTCCTAAAATATTTACTACTAGCAGTAGTGCCCGGCTTCGCCTGGTGGATTTATTAGTTTTATGGATGATAATGAATACTACTACAGAACTGGCACATGATACTTAACTAAGAGAAACTAATATTTTAATTGCAGAAAATTGTTAAATACTTTTGCAGATCCTATTAAATTTCAGTATGACTCAGGCGAAATGACAAATGTTAAGCTCTCCACAGCAGATTCCAATTTTACCACAGTGCGTATATTTAATGTCCCACTCGAAGTTCCCCCTGAAATTTTCAAATCCGTCCTGTCGAAATATGGCACTGTGAGTGACGACAGGAAAGAACAATGGTCTTCTGCTTATCAGTTCCCAGTGTATAATGGAATACGTGCCGTCACTATGGAAATCAAACAAGATATCCCCTCCACTGAGACTTTTGGTGGCCATTCTGGCTATATAACGTATAATGGACAGAAACAGACCTGTTTAATTTGCAATGCTAACACACATCTACGTATCAACTGCCCAAAGAAAATGATTCCCCTCGGTATAACTCCTACACAACAACGACGTGTCCAATACTCGGAAGTTGTGACACAGCAAACGTCATATGAAAACATGCTTATTGAACAGTCAGCTGGGACAACACCAGAAGTGGCCTCGGACACACATGACGCAGAACTGGTACCTTGCACTGACCAGATCAGCGACTTATACAGGTGTAATAGGGCAGGGGCACCCTTAAACTATCCACAGCATCAATGAGGTGTAGGGAGGTAAGAAGGGTCCTGAGAGCCGGGTTGACACCTTGGTATGAACTAGTGGAATCCTCTGGGCGTTGAATACAATTGAAATCCCCTGCAAGAATAAGTTTTTCCTTAACGTCGTGCAGATGGGGCAGTATACTCTGTTGAAAGAACATTTTCCGTTCCACACGTTTATTGGACCCGGATGGGGCATATACATTTATCAGGGTGGTATTGTTTATGTGTCCAGATATTATGCGTCCTGATGGATGACATAGCACACCTTCGAGTGGGATATCATGTCTATTGAGGAATCCGGTCCCTCTATTCGTATTACCGGTATTGATGTATTGTTTGTAGAAGGCAGATATGGGCAAACAGGGTAGAGCAACTTCTTGAATGAAGGCAATGTCAATGTCTGCATCTCGAAGGAATCTCTCCAACAGTTGAAATTTCAGAGGGCAGATGGCAGGCGACAATCCAGCAGCAGAGAAACAACAAAAATTAAAACTGTGTCCTAGGGGAGTACTTTCGCAAATGGAGACTACAGCCTAGTATGACCAAGACAGAAGTGTGTGCCTTCCACTTGAATAATCGCATGGCTAACATGGATCTCAGGGTGTACTTTGATAACGTCCTTCTGCCACACAATCGGCATCCCAAGTATTTGGGTGTTACTTTTAGACAGAAACTTATCCTTCAAACAACACCTTTTGAAGACTGCTGCTAAGCTGAGATCACGAAACAACATCATCCATAAACTATGTGGAACAACATGGGGCTCTAATGCTTCAACTCTTCGATCTTCTGATAAGTAGATATGCTGATTACCTTGATGTACATGGTTTTCTCGTGCGCATTATACTGTACTACTTATCACCCCCACTACGAACACCACCACCACCACCACCACCACCACAAAAATGTATATTTAGCCTCGTTCTATCTGTAGCTGAATATTTCCCCCTGTGTGGTTAAACAGCCCTCACATAGGGAAGATCGATGTTGAAATCAACAAGATCATGCGATTGATATCTGGTGCAATTAAATGCACCCCCATTCAATGGCTTCCTGTTCTGAGCTACATTCCTCCACCCCATCTCCGCAGGTGTAATATCCTGTTCAAAACATACCAAAAGACACTTCAAAATCAGGATCTCCCTATTCATGTTGATATAGCTGCTGCTTGTCTACCCAGACTTCGCTCAAGGAAGCCGCCTGTGAAGACAGCTACGAGACTTATCAATGAGAACGTTGACATAGTCCAGCAGTGGTCTCTTGATTGGAAGATTTTTGCTCGACAGGAGTGCCGAGACATGCCATCTGTCACTTCCAAAGTACCTGGCCTTGATCATCCTCGTCGGGTATGGTCGAAATTAAACCGTATCAGGACCAATTCTGGTATTTGTGCGGACTCTTTGTTCAAGTGGAACAGGTTACCCTCTCCAAAGTGTGACTGTGGAGCCGATAGACAAACGGTGAAGCACATCATTCACGACTGTCCACAAAGAGCCTATGGAGGCAACATATTGGATTTTCTCTCAGCGACTCCTGCATCAGTGGACTACATTTTGAATTTAGATATAAAATTATGAGCCTATCTGGTCTCTTTTTTTTTTCTTTCTTCAATATTTTATTATAATGTATTATGATGTATTGTAAATATGTACCATACCATACGATAAATAAATAAAATAAACTGACACGCTTTTACAAACTATAATGGGCGAGTAAACACACCATCTCCGAAAACTGACCGCTCCTTGTTTTCGGCCTAAGGTATGTAACTTAAGGAATTGCTTCCTAGCCTTCGCTTTCACTCACCCTGCAGTAGGCCTGCCCAGAAATTAAAAAAAAGGAGGGCATGTCACGCTATTGTGCTGCTGCAAGCGACTCCGCAAGGAACTCGCAGTAGACATCAAAGAACAACGAAGTGTGAATGGGTTCATTAAAACAATACAGGACACAGAGACTGGATAACCAAAGTAAATAATTATTGTACCCGTCATTATTTTACTTGGGTAAGCAATGCTTACCTTACATCCATGGAATACATACCCTCCGGTTGACTGTCGACCAAGTAGAAGCCATCCAGTTAAATGCGCTAAAAAAATAAGTTAATAGGTGTTCAAGCGTTTTTTCATCAATCCAATTTAAGTGGCCCATGGGGAGGGGTGAAATTCTGGTAAAAATAATTGAAGGAAAATGTCCTGTCTGACTCACTCACTCATCACGCCCAGCGAAAACTATTAATGTTGGAAACATGAAATTTTGGGAATATGTTCGCTGTATGTCGAAAACGTTAACTAAGGAATGATTTTTGTTTATTCGGGTTTTAAAGAGGTGTTAAGGGGTTAAACGTGCATTTCATTAAATAACGATATCTCATGAGTTGTTTCTTTGGGGATGTGATATTCGGTATATAAACTAATCATTAAAAATAATCAGACATAGGCCTATGTCTAAGGGTTTATCGATGTGGTGTATATTATGAGGTAAAAGGGGTGAAAATTGGGGGTTGACGGATTCTTAACGGAGCACGTATCTCTGAAACGACATAGGCGAAAAGTTTGAAATTTGGCGGGATAAAACAGCTTAAAATACAAGTAAATAGGTGTTCGACCGTTTTTTCATAAATCCAATTTAAGGGGCACTTGGAGAGGGGTGAAATTCGGGGGTAAAAAAACAGGAAAGAAAGTGTCCTAACCGATTGACTTACTTACTCACTCATCAAACTCAGCGGGAAAACAGCTTTAAATAAGTAAATAGATGTTCGACCGTTTGTTTCATAAATCCAATTTAAGGGGTTCATGGGGAGGGGTGAAATTATCAAAAATAAATGAAAGAAAATGTCCTGACTGACTCACTCACTCATCATCGCCCAGCCAAAATTATCGAAGTTAGAAACATGAAATTTTGGAGATATGTTCGTTGTATGTCGAAAACGTCCACTAAGGAAAGCGTTTTTGATATTCAGGTTCTAAAGAGGTGTTAATGGGGTAAACGTGCATTTCATTGAATAACAATATCTCACGAGTGGTTTCATTTGGGGATGTGATACTTGGCATATATACTAATCATTAAAAATAAGCTGACACATGTCTAATGGTTTTTCGATGTAGTGTGTATTGTGAGGTGAAAGGGATGAAAAGTGGGGGTTGAAAGATTCCTAACGGAGGGTGTATCTCTTAAACAACATAGGCGAGGAGTTTGAAACTCGGAGGAAATCAATCTGCTTAAAAATAAATAAATAAAATAAATAGATGTTCGACCGTTTTTTCATAAATGCAACTTAAGGGGCCTATGGGGAGGGGTGAAATTCTGGAAGAAAAACGTCCACTAAGGAATGATTTTTGGATGTTCACGCTCATCAACCAACCAAAACTATTAAAGTTAGAAGAATGATATTTTGGGGATATGTTTGTTGTGTGTCGAAATCGTCTACTAAGGAGGGATTTTTGGATATTCAGGTTCTAAAGGGGTGTTAACGGGGTTAAACCTGCATTTCATTGAATAACAATATGTCATGACTATGACGCGAGCGAAGCGAGGCTAAAATGAGATGGTGTGTGTCTGTGTATTACTCAATCACGCAAGTACCACTGGTCCGATTTACATGAATTTTACATGAAAGTAGCTGATTTACCTGGTGAACATATAGGTTACTTTTGATTTCAATACTTTGCACTATTTAAAGATGGCTACCATTTTAGTGACGTCACTACACCCTTTGGTTTCAAACTTTCATATTTCCATTTCAAATAAAAAGAGAACGCTAAGAAATAGCAAACTTTTGACGGCATATACGGGGTTTAAAATTACATTTTCTATCCGAAAGGTATCTCCAACGGTTAGCGAGTAAAACCTAAATTTGTGCTATAAAACACGGTCAACGCCGAGCGGTGAAGTTGGACAAAATATTCCATCCTTAATCTCCCTCTGCGCAGCAGCTCTCCTATTCCCTGTTTTAACTGTCACCTTCACATTTTAATTTATTTATGACGCGTAGCGAAGCACGGGTACTTCAGCTAGTATATTGTAATTGTGAAAATCTGTGTGTCCGTGTGTGTGTGTGTTAGTTTGTTACCTCTTGACACTAAAACGGCTGGACGGATTTGGCTGAAATTTGAAATGGCGACAGCTTATACCATGGGATAACATATAGGCTGCCTTTCGTCCGGAAATAAATCATTGTTCCCGTGGAACGGGCAACATAACTGAAAAGTCACCAAAAATACTCAACCAGGCCAAATATCGAAGTTGTCGCGAAAACTACATTTTAAGGCCCTAAAACTAACAGTTTCAACGATATTCGCAGAAAACTATCTTCGCTCTGATTGATTAACTAATCGCAAGTCCGTTTCCATGGCAACACTACCTCAAGGTATGACATCCGATTTTCTATACATCCCTGTAGGAGGCATTGCCAATCCATTTATTATCTTTTTCAAGATATATATAAACACAATAAGAACAGTGTAGCGCACCTGCCTCTCGTCCGGAGGCCCCGGGTTCGATTCCCAGCTCCGTCAGAGATTTTAGACTCTGACTTGAGGGCTGCAACGGGCTGCACACAGATTCGTGAGGACAATTGAGTAGCTGTGAGCAGCGCCCCAGTCACGAAGAACAAGATTAACAGCTGAGGGGACACTAAGCACTGACCACGCGTCACCACAATATCTGCAGGCCAAATGGCTGGGAAGCGGTCGCATGATAGGCCTAGGTCCTTCATGGGCTGCAGTGCCAGGGGTAAAAGAATTAGGGGAAGCGCCTTCTAATACCACCTTTAATTTTTAAACACTACAGTAGCGGCTATAAAATAAATGTAGCGATATAGCTACGTTCAATTTCATAAACACTGGGCTCACAAATCCCGTATAGTTAAGTACAAATATCAGTCTGTTCAGGTCATTATTTCAGTAGCAACGAAGCTCTGAGGCGGCTATTACCGTTTCCTTAACACTTAAGGCATCCCGCCGTCATATACCTCAATGTGCACTTACAAAATTGTGAACAAGTCTATTTTACTGAAAAGAATTTCTACGAGCGAGTATCCACTCCGGCAAAAACCACACTCACTACCTTTTCCAAAATTTACACAAGACATGATTTTTAAAGCACTCTTCTGTATGTTGAGGTACAGAGACACACCACATGGAAAAATACACACATCAAAAAAAGTTTTGCATCACCTCGGTTCCAAGAGTTCCGGAACCTTTAAATACAAAGGGAATAGAGATCAACACAAACAACATTTCAGCTCGTTTTATTGCTCATGAGACCCACACATTGCATGTTGTACCATCATACAGCTAGACTTTCAGCATTTGTGGTCCAGATTGCAGTACACACCACTACCTCTAATACCCAGTAGCACGTCCTCTTGCATTGATGCATGCCTGTATTCGTCGTGGCATACTATCCACAAGTTCATCAAGACACTGTTGGTCCAAATTGTCCCACTCCTCAACGACAATTCGGCGTAAATCTCTCAGAGTGGTTGGTGGGTCAAGACGTCCATAAACAGCCCTTTTCAACATATCCCAGGCATGTTCGATAGGGTTCATGTCTGGCGAACATGCTGGCCACTGTAGTCGAGCGATGTCGTTATCTTGAAGGAACGCATTCACAAGATGTGCACGATGAGGTCGAGAATTGTCGTCCATGAAGACAAATGCCTCTCCAATATTCTGCCGATGTGGTTGCACTATGGGTCGGAGGATGTCATTCAGGTATCGTAAAGCCGTTTCGGAGCCTTCCATGACCACCAGTGGCGTACGTCGGCCCCACATAATGCCACCCCAAAACATCAGGGAACCACCACCTTGCTGCACTCGCTGGACAGTGTGTCTAAGACGTTCAGCCTGACCAGGGTGCCTCCAAACACGTCTCCGACGATTGTCTGGTTGAAGGCATATGCGACACTCATCGGTGAAGAGAACGTGATGCCAATTCCGTGGGGTCCATTCAGCATGTTGTTGGGCCCATCTGTACCGCGCTGCATGGTGTCGGGGTTGCAAAGCTGGACCTCGCCATGGACGTCGGGAGTGAAGTTGCGCATCATGCAGCCTATTGCGCACAGTTTGAGTTGAAACACGACGTCCTGTGGCTGAACGAAACGCATTATTTAACATGGTGGCATTGCTGTCAGGGTTCCTCCGAGCGGCAATCCGTAAGTAGCGGTCATCTACTACATTAGTAGCCATTGGGCGGCCTGAGCGAGGCCTGTCATCGACAGTTCCTGTATCTCTGTACCTCCTCCATGTCCGAACAACATCGCTTTGGTTCACTCTGAGACGCCTGGAAACTTCCCTTGTTGAGAGCCCTTCTTGACACAAAGTAACAATGCGGACGCGATCGAACTGCGGTATTGACCTTCTAGGCATGGTAGAACTACAGACAACATGAGCAGCGTACCTTCGTCCTGGTGGAATGACTGGAACTGATCGGCTGTCGTACCCCCTCCGTCTAATAGGCCCTGCTCATGCATGGTTGTTTACATCTTTGAGCAGTTTTAGTGACATCTATGAACAGTCAAAGGGACTGTATCTTGGATACAATATACACAGTCAACGTCTATATGCCGGAGATCTGGGAAACGAGGTGATGCAAAACTTTTTTTGATGTGTGTACAATAAAATGTTGGCAAATCTGAGTTCAAGGAACTGCTGTCCAGAATAGGCTTTCGGTACAGGTTATGCGGCCCATGTTCGTAACATGGAATGTTTTCCTTTGACAATGCATCTAAACCATGTGCGAGGGCAACGCATTTCAAAGATCTCTAAAAACACAATAATCAGGAAATTGGAGAACAATTTAAAGTCGGAGTGAAGGTTCAAGGAGGTGGCCTCCGTGGCTTAGGCGACAGCACGCCGGCCTCTCACCGCTGGCTCCATGGTTCATATCCCGGTCACTCCATGTGAGATCTGTGCTGGACAAAACGGAGGCAGACAGGTTTTTCTCCGGGTCCTCCGGTTTTCCCTGTCAAAATTTCATTCCAGCAACACTCTCCACTATCATTTCATTTCATCTGTCATTCATTTAATCATTGCCCCAGAGGAGTGCGTCAGGCGTCGGCAGCCGGCACAGTTCATATCCTCGCCGCTAGATGGGGGCTTCATTCATTCCATTCCTGACCCGGTCGGAGACTGGAAGCAGGCTGTGGATTTTCATTTCAGTGAAGATTCAAGGAGAAATAATTTCATCTCTGAGATTTGCTGATGACATCGTCATCTTGGCCAATACGCCAGAAGATTTGAACGAGTTTTTGAATGGTATGGACTCCGTTTTGACGAATGAATTCATGATGAAAATCAATAAATGTAAAACAAAATTATTGGAATGCTTCCGAAATAAATCAGAAATCTCTATGGACATCAAATTGGCAGGTGAAACGCTACGAGAAGTAGGAGACTTCTGTTACCGGTACTTAGGAAGCAAAATAACCAGTAATGGACGAAGCAAAGAGGATATAAAAAGCAGGTTGGCTCAGGCAAGGAAAGCATTTCTACAGAAAAGGAATCTTTTGACATCGAATATACATTTAGGTATTAGGATGTAATTTTTGAAAGCATTTGTCAGGAGCGTGACAATATAAGGAAGTGAAACTTGGACTAATGGTGCTGCAGAAATGGGAGAATTGAAGCGTTTGAAATGTGGTGTTACGGGAGAATGATGATCAGATGGGTAGATAGGGTAACAAATGAAGAGCTATTAAGACAAGTGGGAGAGGAGACATGTTTCTGGCGATTGCTAATGAAGAGAAGAGATAGACACCCTGGAATAGCAAGCTTAGTTATGGATGGGAGGGTCAAGGACAAGAACTGAAGGGGTAGACCAGGGTTATACAGATTGCCTCGGGTGTAGGGTGCGGTAGCTATGTAGAGATGAAACGATTAGCTCAGGAGAGCGAGGCATGGAGAGCTGCATCAAAACAGTCAAAATACTGAAGACTCAAACAACAATCGGGAATTTTAATTACTTAGAGAGGCATGTGAGGTAAAAGGGTTGTTGGAGAATTTCAATCCCTGGGATGTAACACTGGAAGAGACTGCATAATGTACATCAGCGGCCAAGGTGAGAGATATTTTACTATAGGTCTATTAATAGCGACATGTTGACGTTCAAATCATCAATAAGTGTGGCAAAATTATACCCAGAATAGCTAAAGGAAAAATACTTTTAATTCCCCATATTCCGATAGATTTGCCATTCCAGGTATACGATTAGACAAAACCATTTTTTCTCATGGACAACTGGCGAGTATCCGGACAACAAAATCGTTATGTCTCAGCAGAAGATGGCAAAACCAAAACCAAAATTTTCAAATGTGTTCACATAATGTAACATCGTACCCTGCAGACTTTCACAACTCTATAAAATTCCCACTTTGCTGCTCATATCAATATAATGTATTTATCAGAATTTTCAGAATTAGAATCGACCCACCTGTAGCCGCGATTGCTGTAATAGAATAAACCAATTATCAGCAATAATGCATCGTCCCCATTGTCTTGATCGCGAGCGAAGCCGCGTGTACCTGCTAGTATATATATATAAAAGAATGTCTGTGTGTTCGTCTTTTATGCGTTCATAAACCATTCATCCGATTGCGATAAAATTTTGGTGAGTTGTTGTAAACACTTCCGGGATGATCATAGGCATAGTTAATCCATTTCACAATAGATAGCGCGTGAGTAGTTTAAACAAATGCGTAATGGCGATGCGTTCATGTACAATTCGTTCGATTGCGATCAAATTTTGGTGAGTTGTTGTGCACAGTCCCGGAAAAGTAATAGGCGTAGTAAATCGTAATTACAATAGTTGGCGCGCGAGTAGCTTCAACAAAATATCGTGCGTTTGTTTCAAGAAAGTTCCACATGTGTTCATATACCATTCATCCCATTGTGTTGAAACTTGGGTGAGAGGTTATGTACACTACAGGCAAAGTTTCATGCTTAGTAAATCCATGATATTGTAGGTAGCGCACGAGTAGATTCAACAAATGAGCGACGACGCGCGAAGCGTTTCAACAAAGTCCCGTATGCGTTCATATATCATTCGTCTGATAGCGATGAAACTTGGGTGAGATGTTGTGTACACTACAGGGAAGGTTTCTGGCTTAGTACATCCACTTTACAATAGGTATCGCACAAGTAGATTCAACAAATGAGCGACGGCACGCGAATCGTTTCAACCAAGTCCCGTATGCGTTCATATACCATTCATCCGATTGCTATGAAACTTTGGTGAGTTGTTGTGAACACTTCCGAAATCATTATGGCCATAGTCAATCCAATTTTCAATGGACAGCGCGCGAGTATTTTAACAAATGAGTGTTGGCGAAGCGTTCATGTAGCCTACAATTCATCCGATTGCGACCAAATTTTCGAGGGTTGTTTTCACACTTCCGGGATGGTTATAGGCATAGTTAATCCAATTTACAATAGATAGCGCACCAGTAGTTTAAACAAATGAGTGTTGGTGATGCGTTCATATACAATTCATCCGATTGCAATCAAATTTCGGTGAGTTGTTGTGCATACGCCAGGAAAAGTTATAGGCGTAGTAGATCCAATTAACAATAGATGGCGCACGAGTAACTTCAACAAAATGGCGTGCGTTTGTTTCAACAAAGTCCCACATGCGTTCATATACCATTCACCCCAATACACCATTCGTCCGATAGGTCCGATGGGTGAGATGTTGTATACACTCAGAGAAGGTTTCTGGCTTAGTAAATCCACTTAACAACAGGTAGCGTACGAGTTGATTCAACAAATGAGCGATGACGCGCGAATTGTTTCAACAAAGTCCCGTATGCGTTCATATACCATTTGTCCGATAGATATGAAACTTTGGTGAGTTGTTGTGTACACTCCAGGGAAGGTTTCTGATTTAGTAAATCCATTTTACAGCTGGTAGCAAACGGGTAGATTTAACTAATAAGCGACAGCGCGTGAATCCTTTCAATAAAGTCCCGTATGCGATCATATACCATTCATCCGAGTGTGATAAAACTTTGGAGAGCTGAGTACAGTCCTGCGAAGGTTCATGAATTAATAAGTCTGTTTTTCAATGGGTGTCACACAAGAAGATTCAACAAATGAGTGACGGCGCGAATCGTTTAAACAAAATCCCGTATGCGTTCATATGCCATTTATCCGATTGCGATGAAACTTTGATGAGTTGTTGTGTACACGCCAGGAAAGGTTTTCGAGTTAGTAAATCCATTTTACAATAGGTAGCGTACGAGTGTATTCAACAAATGGGTGACGGCGCTCTAATCGTTTTGGCAGTCCCGTTTGCGTTCATATACCATTAATTTAATTGCGATGTAACTTTCGTGAGTTGTTGATCACGCTCCCGTGAATGTTTCTGAGATAGTAAATTATTTTTTATAATAGTTTAGAGGTGGTTAACGGAAAAAAAGAAAATATTGGGAATCCAAAGGCACTGCTACTAACAAAGTCAAAACCCCAACACTTTCTTTGATTGGCATTGCAACGCATGCCGGGTACAGCTAGTAACTAGCAAAAGTTTTCTTCCTTTCTTTTATTGGTCATTATGTGTCCCGCTGGATATTAATAATAGTTTCGTTTGGTAAATTGTATCTTCAAAATAACTAGGAAAGTAGTTGCACAAATTTATTTCTTTATAACGGAGATGTACGTCGCATGTAGACAAACCTCCAGGAACCGACAACCTATAATCCTACTCAGAGCATCAAGTCTTTATTCCTAATTATGTTTATTATCTGTTGATCGTTATTACTCGTATGTTCATGTTAACCATTTAAGAACTTCATGATTTATCCTGAACTATTGAGACGATTTGGAAAATTTTGTTACAAACCGCACGTTCTAACTCCCTCTGGTTTAAGAGCTTGAGTTTTGTTAAAAAATACACCTCAGCGTTTTATATAGATGTTGCTATTGGCTGTACGTCCCTTGTAACTACTGCGGCTTTTAGAGACGCCAGAGTGCCGGAAGTTTGCCCCTAAGGGAATCTACTGACACGACTACCTCGCATTTCCGAACCCTCAAATGGCAATGCACCAGGATTCGATCCTGCAACCTTGGGACCATCAGGCGAGAATGTTACCGCTGAGTCACGCAGCCAGTTAATAGATAGATATATTTATTTTGTCTGGCAAGATTAGGGCCACTGGGCCCTCTCTTCCATCTAACCAGATTATACAATTGATACACAATGAACAATACAAATACTACTTAAATCTAACAATAATACAATGTTGATACAATATCAAATACTTATTGTATTGTATTGCTAGGTTGGACAAGCAAGATACTTTAGAAGTAAGTTTAAAATTAGAGTAAGCTACGGAAATACTGATAAAATGTAGACTACTGATGATGATGTTGTTGATGATGATGATGATGATGATGATGATTAGGCATTACTAAGGCCCGGATTTTTAGGTGGCTTAGACCTTCACTTTAGGTTTCTTGTATTCTAACAAGTAGTTCCGTGAAGAACTATACAGCCTATTTTCATATCTCCTACTTATGTTAATTGCCACTATCAACATACACAATTTCAGTTTGATTGCTGTAATAGATTCGTAGATATTGAGAACCGACTAAGTATTTCGGATGGTCGCCATGTTGGATTTTATATATGTAGGTCCTAGAGTTATGTACTGTTACATGCAGATTATTGTGAACGTGTAGTATTCAAACTTCAATCGCATAATTAGGACACAACAAAAAAAAAAGGAGATTTAAAAATTTTTCACAGCTGCCATCTTGAGGTCATGGAAACAATTGAATTAAATTAGATGCCAGTGGATTAACATTCGGATAAAGATTTACTGTACCAAATTTCACTGCACGCGGATGGTTAAATTGCGAGAAACATCCATGTGAATATTTATAATTCGCGTCACCGCCATGTTGGATTTTTGATCACCAGGTTATTTAAAGTCCTATAGGTGAACATAAGTTCATAGCCCCTATGAACATTAAAAAATTTAGTTTGATTGCTAAAATAGATTCGTAGATATTCAGTATCGTCTAAATATTTCGGATGGTCGCCATGTTGGATTGTTAAATGTATAGGCCATAGAGTCATGTAACATTAAAGGAAAATTATTGCGGAGGTTCATTATTCAAACTTTCACATCGATCGCATGACTACATCACAAGAAATAAAAACTTAATTTTAAAATTCGCACTGCCGCCATCTTGAGGTTATGTAAACAATTGAACTAAATTAGATACCAGTGGATTACAATGTGTATAAATATTTCCTGTACCAGGTTTCAGTGCGCTTGGAACATTAAATCGCGAGAAAGGTCTAATTAAAATGTTCAAATTCGCTTGGCCGCCATGTTCGTTTTGTAGTTAACCGGTTTTTGAAAATCTTATAGATGGACTTCCAGTAGTGTCCTTTATCTCCGTACAAAATTTTAGGGAGATACCGCTAATAGTTTCAGAGATATAGAATGCCGGTGAAATATTTCGCACATCCGCCATCTTGTGATTATGTAAACAATTGAACGAATTTAGATGTCGGTGCATTACAATGTATATAAACATATACTGTACCAAGTTTCATTGCGTTTGGTTGGTCAAATCGCGAGAAACGTTTATTTAAAAGTCGCAAATTCGCTTGGCCGCCATGTTGGTTTTGTAGTTACCAGGTTTTCAAAAGTCACATAAGTGAACTTATAGTAGTTCCCTCTATCACCATAGAAAATGTCAGGGTAATATCGGTAATAGTTTCGGAGATATTGAATGCTGGTGAAATATTTCGCACAGCCGCCATGTTGGATTGGTGAGTCGTAACAAAATTTGAAGGGCACGGTCGAGGTCGCCGGGAATAGTGCTATGAACTTTCCGAGTTTCATTGAAATCGCTCCTGCCGTTTAGATTTTATTAGGGGGGGACACACACACGAATCACACACACACACACACACACACACACACGCACACACACACGGACAAAAGGTGATCTCATAAGCCTATTTTTTCAAAATTGAAAATAGGCTAAAAATAGGTTATTTTAGGTTTTTCTTCCAGGATCAATACAGGCAGCAATAATTTTCTGTTTTTATTATTTCTGTGAAATTTATTTTTGAACTTATTTCACAAAAGTTTACATTGTCACTTACTTGTGCCGGGCTCCTCTCCTTCTTCTTTCCTGTCTGCCTCTCTTGGTCAACTCTTGTTCTTTCCGACCCCGACGGTATTAGGGTATCTGAGGCCTAGGGAGTCTCTTCCTTTCCTGCCTTCATTGGCCCTTGTCTCATCTTTCCTGATACCCGCCTTCTGTGAGGGGTCAGCCTTCTTTTTCTTTTCATGTTATATCCTACCTTATGCACAAGGCCCTCAAGGAGGCAGGGTGTCTGTAGCCCCACCTCTTATGGTGCACCCTGGATATTGCTACACCCTCAGGGGCTCATTGTTGATGAGTTCGGGATTTGCCGATCCCGAGGGATTCCTGAGCTGGGTCGCTTTTTGCTGCTCTTTCCACTGACTTTGGGTTGGGCTTTCTCCTCTTTCCCATCTGCCTTTCATGGCTCTCCTTCCTTCCAAGTCCCCCATTCCTCATTCTTCGAGGGTTGAGGGCATTTCATCTCTTCCTGTCTTTTATTTGCTTTATCCTTGATTTCTTTACAATTTCTTCTTCTAGTATGTAAGTCTGTAGTTAGTATTATTGTAGTTTTCATTCTCAACTCATCTTTCACTCTTACCCAAACCATTAGGGGCCGATAACCTAGATGTTAGTCCCCTTAAAACAACAATTATCATCATCATCGTACTGCATTTAACGATAGTAACCTGAACAATCTCCGTCCTAATGCTTGTAATCGCGGTGGAAATAATTTGACGATGCATTTCAATGGGGAAATAACATTCCTTATTTGAAAAGCGGAAAACAGCTATTTAGGTGTCAACCCCTCATTTAGGTTTCTTTAGGTGAAATGAAATTCACATATTCTGCTCCAGGAAGTGTGAAACTTGAAGTGTTGAAATTTGTGAATTATATAGCCGGGACAAAAAAAAGGTAAAAACCTAAGAATCCGGGCCCTAGTCATTACTGAAGAAGTTTATTTAGATGTCTAAATACAGAGTAAATAAGAAAGTGAGAATTGGAAAGATTGAATATATGTAATACGCAGTGGTGGTTTCTGGGTATTCACCCTGGAGCCAGTGCACACCCATTCTTTCAAAATTGCCGTTCACATTTCAATTTTATGAATATAAAAAATAATATAAGATTTAAATGGTATTATAAAGCGTCAACAAATGTCCAGGATACCGCTTTTTAGCCTATTTTCAATTTTGAAAAAATAGGCTTATGAGATCACCTTTTGTCCGTGTGTGTGTGCGTGTGTGTGTGATTCGTGTGTGTGTCCCCCCCCCCTAATAAAATCTAAACGGCTGGAGCGATTTCAATGAAACTCGGTAAGTTCATAGCACTATTCCGGGCGACCTCGACCGTGCCCTTCAAATTTTGTTACGACTCACCAATCGAACATGGCGGCTGTGCGAAATATTTCACCAGCATTCAATATCTCCGAAACGATTACCGATATTACCCTGATATCATGTATGGTGATAAAGGAAACAACTATAAGTTCACTTATGTGATCTTTGAAAACCTGGTAACTACAAAACCAACATGGCGGCCAAGCGAAGTTGCGACGTTTAAATAGACGTTTCTCGCGATTTATCCAACCAAACGCAATGAAACTTGGTACAGTATATGTTTATATACATTGTAATGCACCGACACATAACTTCGTTCATTTGTTTACATAACCACAAGATGGCGGATGTGCGAAATATTTCACCGGCATTCTGTATCTCTGAAACTATTAGCGCTATATCCCTGAAGTTTTGTACGGAGATAAAGGGCACTACTGGAAGTCCATTTATACGACTTTAAAAAACCGGTTATATACAATACAAACATGGCGGCCAAGCGAATTAGAAAATTTGAAATAGACGTTTCTCGCGATTTAATGCTCCAAACGCACTGAAATCTGGTACAGGAAATATTTATACACATTGTAATGCACTGGTATCTAATTTAGTTCAATTGTTTACATAACCTCAAGATGGCGGCTGTGCGAATTTTAAAATTAAGTTTTTATTTCTTGTGATGTAGTCATGTGATCGAAGTGAAAGTTTGAATAATGAACCTACCCAATAATTTTCCTATAATGGTACATGACTCTATGGCCTATACATTTAACAATCCAACAAGGCGACCATCCGAAATATTTAGACGGCTCTCAATATCTACGAATCTATTGTAGCAATCAAACTGAATTTTTTATTGTTCATAGGGGCTATGAACTCAAGTTCACTTATTGGACTTTAAATAACCTGGTGATCACAAATCCAACATGGCGGCGACGCGAATTATAAATATTCTCATGGACGTTTATCGCAATTTAACCATCCGAGAGCAGTGAAACTTGGTACAGTTAATCCATATACGAATGGTATTCCACTAGCATCTAATTTATTTCAATTGTTTCCATAACCTAAAGATGGCAGCTGTGCGAAATTTTAAAATCTCCTTGTAACTTCTAGTGTCCTAATTATGCGATTGAAGTTTGAATACTACACGTACACAATAATCTGCATGTAACAGTACATAACTCTAGGACCTACATATATAAAATCCAACATGGCGACCATCCGAATTATTTAGTCGGTTCTCAATATCTACGAATCTATTACAGCAATCAAACTGAAATTGTGTATGTTGATAGTTGCAATAAGTGGGCTATATGAAAATAGGCTGTATAGTTCTTCACGGAACTACTTGTTTACATTTAAATGTCCCGCGTTCATTGCGCCTCACTATACGTTGTTTGTGTGCAGGTTTGTAGCCCGCGTTTAGGCTTGACGGCTGAAGTGGAGGGCAAGAGGGGATGTGTGTTTACTATAACAGAATCGGAGCCAAATCCTTGCCTGGCGAAAAGAACTGCGCATGCTCCGTTTTATTTTCCATCTCCCGACGCATCTGATGACAGACGAAGAAGCGATGGCCGCTAGTGTGCAGGAGCTACCGCACTATCTGTTGGTGAATTATTGTACCAAGTCTCATGCGCAGGTTGTAAAGTTGTATCTTTACGCAGCTTGTATAATAGCGCCACTGCCATTTGATTTTCAATGTGCATTTAAAAACCACATCCATACAGCCAACTTTATAATATTATATAGTCTATAGTTGTAACAGTGAATTCAGTTTATAACATTTCTTTATAATTTACAGATTTTTATGGTCCAGTATGATTGTATTTGGAGGATTAACGCAGCCTATAATATATATCTTGTTGATCTTGGCCGTGGCAATTATTTGTCACAAGTGTGTTTCTAATGTGTGGAATATTTGAGTGCGTGTGCATTATTAAGTATTTAATAGCTTATCCTCCCAGCTTGGCTTCACCTAAGGACATAGAGAGGATCATTCCCCTACCGTCGGAAGGATGGTGTCTGGGAGCCAAACACACTTTGTCAACAGATTGAACTGGGAATGGTGACAGGTGACTGCAAACTAGGGTCTAATTCAGGGTCAAAGAAGGGATTTTGACCGTTGGCCTCAAAGGAACCGTCCCGGTATTTGCCTAGTGATAAGAATGGAAAACCACGAAAATCATTTTCGGGACGGCCGAGGTGGGATTCGGGATTATTATGGCTACTGTTCAGGATTTTAATACTATTACCGTACATTGTCCCAACTTACTTACTCTGCAAGAAAAGATGGCCATATAATAAGAAATGGGAAGACCTATTCCAAACATGAATTTAATTCAAACATCCCTGTGCAAAGCGAAGGCTAGGAATCGCTTATTCCATGATGAAGTTATAGCAAGTTAGTATGAGTGGGCTTGTGGCTGTGAACTAACCAACTGGATGTATTGTTTCCCGTGCTTAATGTCGTGCTACGTGCACAAATCCCTCTCCGCACGCCGGAAGCGGAGGGGCGGAGGTAGATGTCACCGGGCAAAGAAAAATGCTTCGAATTCACTAAATTTGCCAATTGTTGTACAGTTTACCCACAAAAGTTCCACAAGTTGATCATACAGTATATTCTTATAATACCTGAAACATTTTGCTCATCCCTTGGTGAAAGGGTGGGTCATATCAAATATTCTTTCAGACAAAAAAAGTTGTTATATTTTAGAGGGGTATTGGCCATTTGAAACGGTTTTGATATTTTGCTTATTAAGGGAGGTATGATTTCTTTTCTCTAAAAACTCAATTTTTCCCAACCCTATGGTCAAAGTTACGAAGATAAGCACTTGACACTTATTCAAAAAATAGTACGAACTTGGTATGGATTCAGTTTTTAGCCTACTTTCGATTTTTGAAAAAAATGAAAGTAGACTTATGAGATCAACACAGGGCGAAAAAAAAGTGTGTCTGTCTGTGTGTATGTGTGTGTGTGTGTATGTGTGTGTGTGTGTGTGTGAGTGTGTGTACTCTGAATGTCTGTCCCCCCGTATCAATTCGAACACGGTGAACCCGAATTGAATGAAATTTGGTAAAATGGTAGCACTAGCAAAGGGCACCTCAGTGTCATGTTTTATATCGCCGCCATCTTGACAGAAACGTAATGGCGGCCACACAAATGTCCAAAGCTTAAATCAAATTACGACTAACATAATCATCCGATCTCTACCAAATTTTGCAACAACATATCTCTATGGAGGGAGCAACCTTTGACCAGTCTAATAGGTTATTAGCCTAATAGTTTGCGGATGGCGGCCATCTTTGTGTCAAAATAGATTCCCCCTATTAATTCGAACACGGTGAAACCGAATAGAACGAAATTTGGTACAGAGGTAGTAATAGCAAAGGGCACCTCATATTCATGTTTAATATCCCTATAGCACGTTGTATTTTAACAAGCTACTACTACCAACATTCAATTATACTCCATGAAAAGGACAAAGAGTTATAACAATACCCATGCATTTAGGAGAAAGTAGGCTATATGTTCTTTACTGAACATCTTGTCAACATACTAAGAAAGTTATAGCAATATTTCACTTTCCCTCCATTTCCAACCCCTTGGTCCGATTTTGCCCGTTAGCGAACTCGACCGAGATTTTGAATGGTTATATTTGATGTAGGCCTATATATGAACTTATGAACTGACGGTGGTTTTGGGATCTGGGGGATGTGAAACGCGAAGATAAGTCTTTTTTTTTTTTTTCGGAAGTCGCAATGGTACGGTACCCTTTGCAATAGGTAGCTTGCTAATATAATCTAACTAAAATCGACAAATGTGAACAATCAAAAGCGCACATGAATGCAGAATCGGACTTACAAGTACTAGGAAGAAAACAAATCAGACAACAGCTTCACTGTGCATTCAGGAGGGAACATAGAACAGCAAAATATCGACATGTCGAAAAACCGACTCCAAGTGCCACAAGTGAACTTGGAGAAAATAGAGTAACATTGTGATGAGACAGTTATTTTGTATGCTTACATGTGCATCTATTTATATCAAATTGAGATGTTTTTTTAAACAGTGCACACCCACCATTTTTCTTCGCCAGCCGCTACTGGTAATACGACATAAGAATAAGAATATAAGCATAAGTGTTGAGTTCAACTTTCATTTATTTAGTGGTTATGTGCTGTCCAGGCGCATGTATTCCATGGATGTAAGGTAAGCATTGCTTACCCAAGTAAAATAATGACGGGTACAATAATTATTTACTTTGGTTATCCAGTCTCTGTGTCCTGTATTGTTTTAATGAACCCATTCACACTTCGTTGTTCTTTGATGTCTACTGCGAGTTCCTTGCGGAGTCGCTTGCAGCAGCACAATAGCGTGACATGCCCTCCTTTTTTTTAATTTCTGGGCAGGCCTACTGCAGGGTGAGTGAAAGCGAAGGCTAGGAAGCAATTCCTTAAGTTACATACCTTAGGCCGAAAACAAGGAGCGGTCAGTTTTCGGAGATGGTGTGTTTACTCGCCCATTATAGTTTGTAAAAGCGTGTCAGTTTATTTTATTTATTTATCGTATGGTATGGTACATATTTACAATACATCATAATACATTATAATAAAATATTGAAGAAAGAAAAAAAAAAGAGACCAGATAGGCTCATAATTTTATATCTAAATTCAAAATGTAGTCCACTGATGCAGGAGTCGCTGAGAGAAAATCCAATATGTTGCCTCCATAGGCTCTTTGTGGACAGTCGTGAATGATGTGCTTCACCGTTTGTCTATCGGCTCCACAGTCACACTTTGGAGAGGGTAACCTGTTCCACTTGAACAAAGAGTCCGCACAAATACCAGAATTGGTCCTGATACGGTTTAATTTCGACCATATCCGACGAGGATGATCAAGGCCAGGTACTTTGGAAGTGACAGATGGCATGTCTCGGCACTCCTGTCGAGCAAAAATCTTCCAATCAAGAGACCACTGCTGGACTATGTCAACGTTCTCATTGATAAGTCTCGTAGCTGTCTTCACAGGCGGCTTCCTTGAGCGAAGTCTGGGTAGACAAGCAGCAGCTATATCAACATGAATAGGGAGATCCTGATTTTGAAGTGTCTTTTGGTATGTTTTGAACAGGATATTACACCTGCGGAGATGGGGTGGAGGAATGTAGCTCAGAACAGGAAGCCATTGAATGGGGGTGCATTTAATTGCACCAGATATCAATCGCATGATCTTGTTGATTTCAACATCGATCTTCCCTATGTGAGGGCTGTTTAACCACACAGGGGGAAATATTCAGCTACAGATAGAACGAGGCTAATTGCAGAAGATCGAAGAGTTGAAGCATTAGAGCCCCATGTTGTTCCACATAGTTTATGGATGATGTTGTTTCGTGATCTCAGCTTAGCAGCAGTCTTCAAAAGGTGTTGTTTG
The DNA here is from genome assembly GCA_946902985.2 of Meconema thalassinum. NCBI lineage: Eukaryota > Metazoa > Arthropoda > Insecta > Orthoptera > Tettigoniidae > Meconema > Meconema thalassinum. The sequence continues at coordinate 859,455 of CAMPQE020000006.1, read as the reverse complement.
AAGGATAAGTTTCTGTCTAAAAGTAACACCCAAATACTTGGGATGCCGATTGTGTGGCAGAAGGACGTTATCAAAGTACACCCTGAGATCCATGTTAGCCATGCGATTATTCAAGTGGAAGGCACACACTTCTGTCTTGGTCATACTAGGCTGTAGTCTCCATTTGCGAAAGTACTCCCCTAGGACACAGTTTTAATTTTTGTTGTTTCTCTGCTGCTGGATTGTCGCCTGCCATGCTGCTAAAAGGAGCCAGCCCTTTCACTAGGAGAGGTACGGTCACATCAACATCAACGGTGACCACAGTCTTCATGCTTCTTCTACTGTCAGGTGATGTAGAAATTAATCCTGGTCCGGGTTCGAACAGTTCTATGTCCATATACTTTCATAACACTCAGAGCGTGGCCAACAAGCTGGACAAAGTAGATTTGAGCAGCAGTGATTTTAATAATATGTCAATAATAGCCTTAAATGAGTCTTGGCTTTTTGACAGTTTTCTTGACTCAGAACTCGCCTTTTCTAGGACTCATGACATATTTAGAAGAGACAGGCCTGGGCGTGGGGGTGGTGTTGTCATTGCTACGCAGTCTCAGTTGCGTGCTAGGAGAAGAGCGGACTTAGAAAGTGAATGCGAAATTATTTGGTTGGAAATCCAAGGAAGGTCTAGTGTGTTCGTGGGCTGTGTGTACCTACCCCCGCCTGCCTCTTTAAACCACTTGGAGGAGCTACATACCTCTCTCAGCAGGGTGCACGCCCAGTTGAAGGACAAGGATACAGTTATATTGTGTGGGGATTTCAACATGCCGGACATCTCATGGGGACAGCAGGAAGGGCCTTCTCTCATACCTTTAAAACTAACTGAAAGTGCAGTGAACTCGATCTTCTGCGAGATAATTGAGGAATTCTCTCTGCATCAATTGAATCCACATCTCACGCGCGGACAAAACTACCTTGATCTTCTGTTTACTAATATTCCTAAAATCTCTCAATCTGTAGAGTTAGAAAAACCGGGGTGGATTCCATCTGACCATAGGGCTCTAATATGGAACATTGATTTTCACGACGCTAGTTTATTTCAAAAACTACCTCGCAGGGAAATTTTTAACTGGAAGAAAGCAGACATGAACCACCTGAAACTTCTACTGGATTATTGCCCATGGTCCCTCCTTGACATCAGGAACGACATTAATGAGAATTGTGAGATATTTTCTGATCTCTTGATGTCCGCAGTTCGAGAAGCAGTTCCTCGTGTGAAGGTTAATCCCTACCGTTATCCACCTTGGTTTGATGCAGATGTAATCAGCGCGCTACATTCGAAAAATAGGGCTCATCGTCAATGGAAACGCTCTTCTTTGGAATGCCATAGAATTGAATTTGTGGTCAGGAGACTCGAATTCAAAGAAATTCAACGCCGAAAGTATGACGCCTACCTGGAAGACATAGACTCCAGTGTTAAAACTAATCCGAACAGACTATGGTCCTTCATTAAGCAGAGATCTAGGAACACCAGATTACCAGTCTCGCTCGAGTATGACGGACGTACCAGTACTGATGCAAACTCTGCCTGTGAGCTGTTTTCTGATTATTTCGAAACCTTATTCCTTCCTGTAAATTCTATACCGCCACCATTACCTGATCTGCCACCCTCCAGTAACGACAGCATTTCGTACTTCCATATTTCCGAAGACTGCATCAAGAATAAATTACATAATCTATCCTCTGGCAAGTCTCCCGGTCCTGATGCCATTCCTATAGAAATAATTAAATCTTTATGCCACCAGCTATCTCGTCCACTTTACATCCTATTCAACCAAGCCATCAGTGAAGGAGTGTTTCCGGATTACTGGAAATCAGTTCATATCACCCCAGTGTTAAAGAAAGGCTCCAGGCAGAAGGTAGTAAATTACAGGCCAGTAACACTAATGTCTATTTTCGCGCGAGTCTTTGAATCAATTGTTCGAGACGAAGTGTACGCTCACGTGTCACCATTCATCACTGAACTTCAGCACGGCTTTCTTCCTAGGCGATCCACTGCTACCAACCTAGCAGTCTTCACTCATGATGTATCCACCTTTATGAATAACCGTGGTAGTGCTGATGTTATCTATACTGACTTCTCTAGGGCTTTCGACAGCGTTCATCACAACCTACTGCTTCTTAAACTTTCAAACTTTGGTATAACTGGTAATCTTTTACGTTTCTTCAAAAGCTACCTCTCAAATAGAACCCAATCAGTTGTAATTAATAATAATAAGTCTAAATCTGTTAACGTTACTTCCGGTGTCCCTCAGGGTTCTGTATTGGGCCCTCTGCTTTTTATACTTTTTGTAAATGATATCCCTCGTATAATTCATAATTCTAGGTGCCTGATGTACGCTGATGATCTTAAACTGTATATGCCCATCAGTACTATAAATGACTGTGAGTTGTTGCAACAAGACCTACACCAACTCAGTGAATGGTGTGAAACATGGAAACTGAAACTGAATACTGAAAAGTGTAAAGTGTTGTCAGTTTCATTGAAACGTAACCTCCTACCCAGGTTTAATTACTGTATTAAAAATGAAACGCTACGTAGAGTGTCAACCATTAAGGATCTAGGGGTGACAATCACTAATAATTTCTCGTTCGATGAACATATTTCAAAAATATGTCGTGAAAGTTTCCGGATCCTGGGATTTTTAAAAAGAAATTGTTTAAATTATTTTTCGGACATAACTCTATCCAAATTATTTAAGTCACTCATTCGGCCTAAATTAGAATACTGTAGTGTGATCTGGAATCCCTTTCACAGTAATAAAATTGACGCCATCGAACGTGTGCAAAAGAGATTTATTAAATGGCTCTGTTACAGGGGTGGACGACCGTACCATAGAGCTGAGTATGCGAGTTATTGCAACGTGTACAGTCTTCCTCCACTTAGCAGTCGGCGCACAGTGGGTGACGTGAGATTCCTTTGGAAGCTGGTTAATGGCGGAATTGACTCTAATCAGTTGCTAGCTGACTTGGGTTTTCACGTCCCTCAGAGAACCACCAGACGGAAGCACACGTTCGATGGGGTCAGATCGAGAATTAATGTGCACAAAAATTCATGTCTGATCCGGTTGCAGTCAACATACAGCTTGATGGAGAGTAGAAGTGCTACTGATATTCACTTCGACTCTCTATTAACTGTTATGAGAGATATCTCAAGTGGGCTGTAAAATAGTGTATTGCATATTGGGTTAATTTCTATTTGCGTTGATTGAATGAACATGAGGTCGAATGAATGGTTGATTGATTTTTTGATTGAATGTACGAGTGAATGAAGTAATGTATTTTTTGTTTGCTGTTATCTAGATCCTTGAATGTCGCTCTTGTATTACTTTCCCTAGTTTCTGAACTTTGTCTTCTTATCTTTTATTTTATGTCTTGCCTGTTTCTGTTTACTGTTGATAGTTTTTTTTCTGTAATAATTATTGTAATGTTTCTTGTACAAAGGGATTGCATGAATGAATGCTTGATATAGGATGTTAGAGTGCGTGTCTGTATGGTTGTGGTTGCTGATTTATAATAGATTAGTGTATTGCTATTTTTGTACGTGTTTGCTGTTTTTGTTTTGTTTATAATTGTAAATTTTATTGTTAATTATTATATTGTCTCTAGTGGAGTCTATCTGTCTGACAATAAAGAATACATACATACATACATAGTGTGTTCTCAGTTGTTGTTATGTTTGAACTTCTTGTAGCTATCGCCCAGTCGTCTGCATACCCAAATGTCCTTGATTCCGTCCTTGGCATATCAGCTATGTACAAGCTGAAAAGAAGTGGAGCCAGGACAGAACCTTGTGGTAATCCGTCATTCAATTTCCTTTGTGCACTAACTGTACTACCCATGACAACTCTAAACAGTCTGTTACTCATCATGTTATTGACTAGATTGACAATGGTCTTGCAGGGAATTACTCGAAGTAGTTTGTAAATCAGACCTTCCCTCCAAACAGTGTCGTATGCAGCCTTGAGATCAATGAATATCACTGATGTCTTAAGGCAATTTGAAATCCTGCCTCAATAAATGTCGTTTGTGACAACACCTGGTCTGTACAGCTGCGATGAGGTCTAAATCCCGCTTGCTCAATGGGTATCTCCGCAAGCAATTTGATTTACACTAGTAGGCGTGATAAATCTGTACAAGTATGGCACCGGGAATTGGGTCTAGAGATGACAGCGTGTGATGTGCAGTAAATTTGAGAACAAAATATTAATTTTATTAGGAAGTCGTCCAACTCCTCAAATGAGTAGGGAAAGCTTGTATTCGCTATTTTAACAAAACGTATAACATTTATCATTGTTTTCAATTTAGATAGATTTACTTTGTAAGTTCAAAATATCCCAAACTTCTACAACTGGGTCTTCAATGATTTTGCGGAAAAAAACATTGCTTACCCTAAGTAAAATTCAACCATATGCCACTGGTACTGCCGGCAACGCTGCTTGAAGCTGGACGGGGTTGCTCCTCTGACTGAGCGAGGCAGATTGTTCCACATTCGCGCAGTAGCAACAACGAAGCATAGCATACTGTGCTGTGTATGGGTATCAGCATGAGAGTATCGTTTTTTGTCCGTGTTCCAAGACTATGCTCGTATGAGAGGTTGTGAAACTGAGAATACAGGTAAGCGCGAGTGGAAGTTGAGAGTATTTGTTGAAGAAGGCATACGTTTAGAAGACTTAAACCAGGTTTTATGTAAACATGTGGAGAAAATTACTGACGCGACGCGGAAATGATGGATTAAGTATTATGGGCACCTGACCTGAATGTTGTCAACACGACTAACCTATCGCATTTTCACTTTTCTTCAAGAGAAAAAGACAAAGACAGCCTGGTTCAGTGAGATACAAAAAGAGATTGAGATCTCATGTGAAGAAACCCAAAAACATGACCAGGTTAATAATAAACTCTTGACGCTGGAAACTGGAAAGCGGGGACGAAACAGATAAAAGAACAACATCGTCTACGAATGTAGGAATACTGGGCTAATTTCAAAAGCTAAAAGGTAACAGTTGAAATGACGTGGCCCTTCGTTGGCCGAAACAAAACAATAATAAAAACAAGAAGTTCCGTGACGAACTAAAGAGCCTACTTTTCTTAAAATGTAAGATTCATGCCAATCTATATATACCTATCTAGAATAATGACGAAATTAAGTTGGTAATATCGACATTTCTAATTAGTTCGAAATATACCTGGTATAATGTAGCCTAATAGAGCACTACAGTTGGCAGCCCTGGTGACTGAATATATTGTTAGTTCCATGTCTAAAGGTACAGAATACAAAATTTGGTTGAAGTCCAATGGATAGCATGGACGTTACATGCAGTTAGACATTGGATCCATCCGCGTGCGTAAAATCTTGTTGGTAACAATGTCATGCATGTGTTGGTCAGACTGCTTATTGTTTGCTGACGATGTAAAGCTATATAAGACCATATACAACTTGAGAGACGAGAATGACCTTCAGAGGGATGTTAATAATATTGTAGCTTGGTGTGTTAGCAATAATTTAGTCCTTAATGTAAAAAAATGTAAAGTCATAGTATTTACAAGGAAGAAGGAGTATATAAATCCTAAATATTGTATTGGAGAAACAGCACTCGAAATTGTACCGTCGATAAATGATTTAGGAATTATTTCTGACAGCAAATTAACCTTTAATAAACATATTGCAAATATAATTAGTTCGGCCAACAAGATGCTTGGTTTTGTCATTAGAAACTCCAAATTATTTACTAAAACTGGAGTAATTGTTAAGTTGTATGAAAGTTTAGTTCGAAGCAAGTTGGAATATTCAGCAGTAATCTGGGATCCCTTTTATAAAGATCAAATTCATCACATTGAGATTGTGCAAAATAAATTTCTAAGATACATGTATTATAAGACGTTCAATGTATTTTGTCCAGTTTGACTCAGTTTTTACGAAATTTGTTCAATTTCAAGTCCTTGAAAAGTAGAAGGTCGTTAAGTTCTTTGCAACTGCTGAGGAAAATTTTAACTGGAAAAGTTGACTGCCAAGAATTATTTCAATTCATCACTTTTCATGTACCACAAGTAAGATCTCGACAGCAAGCATTCTTTCACATCCCAAGATCTAAAAGTGTTCACCATTCTAATTCGCCTTTAGTTAAAATATTATCATTTTATAATTCAATTGATGTTCAAGTAGATTTATTCGCTGGCGCTAACTTATTCAATAAACAAGTAAAAGCAGCTGTTCCTTGAATACTGGGTACTCTTTTCTCCTTTATTTTTGTATATTATTTATTTTTACTTTGTACAGTTTTGTTTTCATTTTATGGTTTATATTTTCACGATCTCCTTTGTAGTATTTATGTTCTGCTCTTCATTTGTGTAATTTGTATAATCTGTTTTCTCTATTTTTCACTGATACATGTTATTGTTTAATCAGATAATGTCAAGAAGGAATGTATTTGGGCTGGTGCCTGTGTTCCTTCATATTGATAAATAAATAAATAAATAAATATAATATGAAATATTATGATCTCTTGTTGTGCCAATTTTGGATGAAATCCATTTGTTTGGACCTATCAGCAGGCTTAGAGTCATGTTGGCAGCACTGACGTGTATTAGTTTCTCCAAATTAATCTAGAATGTCAGGTACTATTCGTGTGCCAATTTTAAAGCTGTTGGTTTACATACTTTCTGATATATTAAGATTAGGGTAATATATAGAGACAGCATTTATTAACAGTTGGCAGCTCTGGTAGCTTTTAAGAATAAGCATAGTCATATCTGTTATGGTACACATAGCACATACGAAATTTGGTTGAAATCCAATTGATTGATAGTATAGAAGTTACATGTATTTAAAAATTGGTCCTATCAGCAGGCTTATAATCATGTTGGTAGCACTGACGTACATAAGGGACTTCAAATTAATCCAGAATATCAGGTACTATACGTGTGCATAGTTTAAAGCTGTCGGCTTGCATACTTTCTGATATATTGGTATTTGAATAAGAAAATTGAGAGAGAGCATTTATTAACAGTTGGCAGCCCTGGTGGCTTTTCAGAATACGCTAAGTCATATCTGTTTATGTACACATAGTACATACGGAATTTGGTTGAAATCCAAATGATAGTGTAGAAGTCATATGCATTTAAAAATTGGACCTATCAACAGGCTTTTTTTTTGCAACACTGCCATATATGGCCTCCTGGAAATTAAAGTGAAATATTATTATCTATTTCTGCCAATTTTGGAATAGCTCTCATGCATACATTCCAAGATCTCCAACATGGAGCTCAAATTTCAATTGTAGTTTTACAGCAGTTGGTAGCACTGACATCATTTTCAAATATGGGGTTGAGATATTCAGGTATAGATCTTTACTCATACCAAATTTGGATTCGATTGCTGCAGCCGTTTAGGAGTTGATAGGGGGGGGGGCACACACACACAGCTAGACAGACAGAAGGACAGACAGACAGACAGACAGACAGACATTTGCCCGGATCGATCTCATAAGTCTACTTTTTCCTCATTTTTGCAAAATGTGAAAAGTAGGCTAAAAATATAACACAAGGACTGGCGCCGGGTCATTTTGACCCATAGTGTGTCACTCCCTTTTTGTCATAGTCGTACGGATTTTAACGAAGTAATTTTACACCTGGTGTCTTCCTAAGAACTATTCCCAATATAAAATTAGGTTTATTTATATTTTTAACATTTAACTTGCAGGTAAATGACAATAATTTTCGTAACTGTATAATTGGCCATGATAGTAGCGGCAAAGCAGCCATCTCTAGTTTTTTACAAAGGAGCTGATGACCTAGGTGTCCCTAGACCCTAAACATGGATCAACAAGAACGTGAGCTATGCGATTGTGATGCACCAAAAAAGGTGGATTTCCCCCTTATTTTTTACAGATTGTTCCGACTAACGTAAGCCAAAAATTGTCACGCGAGGACTGGCACCATGGGTAAATCTGACCCGACCGTAAATAATATAGAAATAACTTGAGTGTTCAAAAAGCTATGGACATGTTTCTTTTGCAAGGTGATGTTCAAGGCTAGGAAGGAAGGTACTGTAAGCGACAAGAAATAAGGACTGACCAAAACGAAAATAAAGATAATTATTGAAGCCTCGGATCAAAAATACCCAAGCGCCAATCCTCGCGGGCTGATAATTCCAAAATAATGCAACAGGTTGTAGAAATGAAGCCCTGGACCTAGGGCCCGTGATGGCTCTCTGCGCGCGGGCAGCTCCAGTAGCCTCACTGTCCGAGGGGACATAAGCTTAGCTGTGCTGTTGCGAAGCAATTAGAAGCGCATCATTCTTAATTCGCCCGTTATTATTAGTTTTTCTTCCACAAATCACAATATAAATTCTATTGAACACAAGTAGCGTGTGCAATGCACAGGCTGCTGTGTCCCCCTCCTCGTCCCGCAAGGCTCCAGCTGTTATTATTAACAAATTCTTACGCACCAAGGTTCAGCGGTACTCGAATCTTTTCAAAGGAAAGTAATAATCACCCCTTGAATGTGGATTCGATACATGACATTTGAATGTAAGTGTGCTCCACTTTTCATTACAACGTTTTAAAACGTTTCATCAACGCAGCGTTAACAGGCCGTCAGTAAATGCGTCGTTAATTTTAATTAAAAAAAAAACTAATGCCGTATGGCCCGAATTTTACACAACAGACGCTATTACAACATAGGAATGGAAGCAGCCAAATTATGAACATCGACATATATGGTACTGACAAGATTTGCAACGCACGGCTTTCACCACAAGCTATGTCGGAACCTAAGATTTCATCAACCAGAAGAATCCTGCGTGTGCAAATTGTGCGATGAACATTGTGAGAGATATCATGCTCAAAACTGTCCAATCAGGACAATCTCAATAATAGGACTAGGGCAAGAATAATTTATGTATCATTATGCACATTGTGCGCTTTTCTTAAATAACTTTAACATCGAAATTATGCTCGTTGGCGTTTCACCAGCACATTCAAGGATTAGCATTAACAAACGAATCGTTATTGTTAAACGTTTTAAAACATTGTATTGAAAAGTGGAGCAAACTTATATCCAAGGGTCATCTAATCAATACGAGAAAAAACAACAAGTCATTGATATACACAATCGATACAAACCATACTTACACTAACAGATGGCGCTGAATTCACAGAAGATTGTAAATCAATTTACAATTATTATTTACAGTCAACCCTGTCAAAACTATCATTCACAAACATTCAGATGGTTTGGAGAGACGAAATAATACTATAAACTACAAGCAAAAAAAAAAAGGCGTCCGTCCACTGTGGAAACCGAACCCGGGCTACACCAGACGGGAGCCACGCGAGATACCTCAGGGAGGACTCTAGGAACGACTTAACCAACTGAGCCACCAGGACAGCCGACGATACCTTGTTGTGTTAGCCCATATATGGTACCCAGCAGTGAAGAGTATAAGTGGGTTTCCGAGTTCAGGAAACCGGAAGTCACATACGTTCGTATTCATATGCTATATATTTATATTAATTTAATTAAAATATTAAGATATTCAAAATCATTCCAAGGAAACCATACCAATTATTGTTCAGTTTTTAATAAAATCTGAGGGACGACCGAAGAAACGGTGGGTCAATATTGACATAATTGTTTTGTTACTTATTCAATTTTGGGGTTTGGGACAACTTGGTCATCAGCCTCATGCACTTGGATAACCTGTGCTACTGTGCTGGCCTGAATAGTGGGTGTAACTGTAGTTAAATGTCCTCGTTTTCATCAAATCATTGTTTTATACTAAATTGGTTTATTTAGGAGCTTTGCGACATCTTGATCATGCAGCCCCTTGTACTTGAGTGTGTGTGTGTGTGTGTGTAATTTGTCTGATAATCTGTGTTATTGTGATGGCTGTATCAGTGGGTGTATTTGTAATTCAGGCCAGGATTGGGAAGGAGGCGACCATGGCCTTATGTTAGGAAACATTCCGTTGCCTGGAGTAGAAGCGGGAAACCACTTCAACCACTTCAACGATGCCTCAGGTAAGAATCGAACCCAACTATTCACAGTTTTGATTCACGAGGCTCAATATACCCCGTTCCAGCCCTCAAACCAGAATTTAATTTCATGACAGAGTCGGGAATCGAACCCACATCTGTGGGAGCGACAGCTAAGAATGCTAGCCGCTAAACCTGTCAAGTTGACATGCACAGTCGCGCAGGTAGGATGTGACTCAACCATCGTTCTCCTCTCCGTGGTGACATGTTTCGCTTAGCTGTGTTGTTAAGGAACAATAACCGCACCATTCTCAATTCACCAACAAGAAGTCCCGTGACGAACTAAAGAGCCTACTTTTCTTAAATTTAAGATCCATGCCAATGATTAATCTATATGGATCTATCAAGAATAATGACGAAATTAAGTTGGTAATATAGAAATTTCAAATTAGTTCCAAATACTGTATACCTGGCATAATGTAGCCTAATGTAGCCTAATAGAGCACTACAGTTGGCAGCCTTGGTGACGGAATATATTCTTAGTTCCATCTCTTAAGGTACAGAATACAAAATTTGGTTGAAGTCCAATGGATAGCATGGACGTTACATGCAGTTAAACGTTGGATCTAACAGCGCGCGTAAACTCATGTTGGCAACAGTTTCATGCATGTATTGGTTAGAAATAATCTGAAATAATACGATCTATTGTTGTGCCAATGTTGAATGAAATCCATTAGTTAGTATAGAAGTTACATGCATTTTAAAATTAACCCTATCAGCAGGCTTAGAAACATGTTGGCAGCCCTGACGTATATTAGTTACTCCAAGTTGATCTAGAATGCCAGGTAATATACGTGTGCATAGTTTAAAGCTGTCAGCTTGCATACTTTTTGGTATTTAGATAAAATAAATTGAGAGCATTTATTAACATTTGGCAATCCTGGCGGATCTTAAGAATACGCTCAGTCATATCTGTCTATGTAGGCCTACACATAGCACATACAAAATTTGGTTGAATTCCAATTGGACCTATCAGCAGGCTTATAATCATTTTGGCAACACTGTCATGTATGACCTCCTGGACATTAAACTGAAATATTATTATCTATATGTGTGCCAATTTAGAAATACTTCCCATTCATACCTTCCAAGATGGAGCTCAAATTTCAATTGGGATTTTTCAGCAGTTGGTAGCACTGACATCGTTTTCAAATACGGCTGCCACCGTTTAGGAGTTGATAGACACACACACAGCCAGCCAGCCAGAAGGACAGGCAGACACACATTTGCCCGGATAGATCTCATAAGTCTTCTTTTTCCTCCTTTTTTCAAAATGAGAAAAGTAGGCTAAAAATAATAAGGCGGCATCAGTGGCGTAGTTAGTAGCCTGCTGAGCTTCTATGCCCAAGATCGCGCGTTCGAACCCGTCCGAGGTCGCCGGCTTTTTAATAGCATTAAAAATCCCTCAGTTTGCCTTCCTTCGGTGGGGAAGTAAAGCCGGCGGGCCTCATGTCGTAGATGTATGTCTGTAAAAGAAACTTCCACTAACTAAAATTATGTGAAGCAAAATTTTTAGGTTAGATTTGATTAACGGTGGATGAGTGGATAGCGTGTCGGTCTACTAATCCCAAGATTGTAGGTTTTCTCCTGGCCAGGGTAAGTGATTTTTGAAGGGCGGCAAAAATACGACACGCATGTCATATGATGCTGGCATGTCAAAGAACCCATTTGAATTCAGTAGGCCGTGTTCATAATGGCAAAATTAATCTTGGGATTTTCCGCCAACACAAAGTTCCCCATTTCTCTACTAGATAGCGCTATAGTGTTCAAGGAGCTTACACATCTAACCTCCTTGACTATCATAGTTATTCAAGGAACAACGAAATTCGACATGCAAGCTACCCTCTGGGTGTCAAATTACAAAGATTGCACCCGGCACCGAGGCCATACGATATTCTTCTTCTTCTTTCTTCGATTCGGCCAACTAGGGACCACGTCAGTTCAACTGTCTCTTCTTCCGAGCTTTAACTACCGCCCAGTGTTCCTCCATTCGTCTCCGGTGTTGTTCTTTTCTCTCTTTGGACCACACCTTCCCTGTCTTCAGCTTCGGCTTTTCCTGGAAACCTTTGTGCGTACGTAGTTTTTCCTGAAGTGGAACACGCTCCTGGATATCGTTAGGGGAAATTTCCATTTCACGTAGATCTTTCTGAACTTCCGTGAACCATGCCCCTTTGGTTTTCTTATCCTGAAAGTACGTCAATATCCGTTTTGATATCCTGCCTGGGCTCATTCGTGTCACGTGGCTATAAAAGGCAATCCTTCTTTTCCGAATCGTGTCACTGATCTTCTCCACGTGCTTGTACAATTCGTGGTTGTGATGCCTTCTGTACTCGCTGTTTTCTTTGATAGGACCCAGGATTTTCCTCAAAATCTTCCTTTCTTTCGCCTCTAGTTTTTCCATTAGACCTTTCTTGTTCATTGTTAGAGCCATACGATATTATTATTATTATTACTATTACTATTATTATTATTATTATTATTATTAATAATTTACAACGTTCGACACCAGGTGCCGGTTGCGGTGGCATCTAATAGCCAATTTCACAGCTAGGTGTGGTTGACGGTAGCATTTGGTAGCAAAAGTAGGATTTACTTGAAATTGATCGTCTGCAGTCTTACCTGAATTGCAGATAACACACACTAATACAGCCATCACAATTAACACCGGTTATCAGACACATTCTGCATACACCCAAAGTACACGGGGCTACAAGACCACGTTGTCGCAGCCCCTGAACTGAGGAACCAACCAAGCAATAATAATACTGTAGTCATTCTCAGAATGACCGATCATTGGCTTACTAAAATAATTCTAAATCTTACTCTCTCAAAGAACAACTGGCTGCTTGAAGTTGAAAAAGATCTCCTGGAAATAGACATCTCTAGTGATGTGATACTGGACACATCTAAATCCAGTTGACAATCATCAATTTTCATACCACCCAAACATCGCTTCGAAAATAACCTGGACGGAGGAGCGTAGAAAGTGACATAGCGAGAAGATGAATAGATTTTGGTAGGAAAAGAAGGCAAGATCAGCGCTCCTTAGACGGGCATAACGGCGTAATAATAATAATAATAATAATAATAATAATAATAATAATAATAATCTTTAGATTTACCAGTAAACGAAGTGAAAACTACTGAATACAAGATCGGGAATTGGAAACAGAAGGCGCTTCATGGGAAGTTTCCACATGAGTTGGACCAGCCTCACATCGACAAGTTAGCGCCGCACGCATGGCTGACCCACTCGGTTCTATTTCCAGAAACAGAGGGATTTGTTGTAGCTATCCAAGACCCAGTTGTTGCTACTCTAAATTATCGGAAATTTATCATAACAGATCCAGCAACAGAGAGTGAGAAGTGTCGCCGCTGTGGCAAATGTAGTGAGACCATTCAACACATAATATCAGGTTGTTCTCATCTTGCCAACACTGACTACAAATATCGACACGATCAAGTTGCCAACATTATCCACTAGAAACTGGCCTTGAAGTATAAACTTCTTCAATGCTCCGTCTCCTATTGGAAATACATACCATCCGCAGTACTCGAAAATCACACACACAAGCTCTACTGGGACAGAGGAGTTGTGACAGATGTTGCAGTCTGTAACAACCGGCCAGATATCATTGTCATCAATAAAGAACTCAGAGAGGCATTACTGACAGATATCGCATGTCCCAAAACTCAAAACATCCAAACAACAGCTGCCTACTAAAATATCTAAGTACACAGAGCTGGCAATTGAGATGAAGCTGATGCGGAAACTTGAGTCGGTGACTACCATCCCAATAATTGTATCGTGTACTGGTGCTATACCCAATACTCTCCACAGTAGTATATCAATACTGAATCTACACCCGCTGATACATATTGAACTACAGAAGGCAGTTCTGTTAAACACCTGCCATATTGTCAGGACGTTCCTTGGTGACAATACCCTCGCCGAACACTCGGCAAGGCTCGAAGATGATTCAGAAGGAAATTTAGCTCATTCTATAAATGAGGGAGACTCGTGAAGAGTCCGGACACGAAATTAATGTAATGTGAGGTTCCTATAATTTACGTACATTGTATTTCAGTACAGATGGTTCCTTGCTAAGGCCGAACCAGGCTGTAATATAAAATGTAACCGGTATCTGCCGTGTTAATGATGCAAAAAAATAAACAATAATAATAATAATAATTATTATTATTATTATTATAACTAGTGGACCCGTCCGAGAACTCTCGCATAATGGGTTGTGTGCGCTCCATGTGTACAGACTACCCGCCCGGCCCTAGTGCTATGCAGACTGTACGCGACACAGTTCTACCAAGGCCTATCTTCTTGTTTATTTGTTTCAAAGCATTTTATAAACAAATATATTTCCGTTCAATTTTCAAGAATTGCAAGATTTTTCCTGTACTATTGAGACGATTTGGAAGATTTTGGTACACACCACACCTTCTAACTCCCTCTGGTTTACGAGCTTGAGTTTTGTGAAACATACACCTTAGCGTATTATAAAATAAGATAGTAATAACATGTATTTCGAATAAATGAGCAGAGACTTATGAAGAAGATTTTTAGAATACTTGACAGTAGACCTGATGTGTCTAACAAGTGGATCAGGGAGGTGCGGAAGGATCTTGTACTAAATTCGGAAGACATTTCAAACCCAACTAAGTTTAGGTCAGTTATCGACAAAACTGAAGTGGACATAGGCACCCCATGTACTCAGAATGGATCACGCGAGGTGGGCCTACTCAACTTCAGTGTGGGAGCGCAGAAATGGAAGAAGAACTCCCGGCCGTCCGTCGAGTTCCAGTCGACGATCGGGAAGCAGTGGATGAGAGCGGCAGGTCAACGGAATTCGTGGATGACTGGCGTCGAAACAGTTTGTTTGAAAGTAGGGGGGTAGTGGTGCTTCTACTTCACTCGACACCGCTATGCCCAACAAACCAACATGGCCGCCGCGCGAAGTTGAAACATTTAAATAGACTTTTCTCTCGAACCCATGGTCGGAGTTTCACGAATGCTGTGTCGGAGGACTTGAGGTAACGCCCCCTTTGCTATGGACCACTCGTTATATATTTTTTTTAATTCAAATTTTTTTTTCGAAGTAGGTGATAGTTTGAAAACCAAACATGGTAGAACGTTGTGCCATGGCTCAAACGAATGGTCTTTATGACCTTTATTTTTTTGTATTAAAACTTTTTTATTTTTTATGTTTTTTTTTTGAAAACACTCGAATTTTGAAAATCCTATATTTTGGAAACTAGGAAGTTTACAAAAAAGTCTGTTTCATGTAAATCAATGATCTCTACCCCCTCTACCCCCAAAATAAATTTCAAGTCTCTACGATGAAAACCTGTAGTAGTGTGGTAGTGGGGGAGCTGCTCCGCTTAGCACGTGGTGAGCCCCTGCGACCTTGGAATGGAAGGAGTCATGCTAGGAAGGCGTGCTTGGATTCTTCTTTTTCGTCTCGTTGCGCTCTTTACGGAAATGTAGGTGTCGAAAAGGTGAAAATCTGGAAACACGTTTTTTTTTTTGGGGGGGGGGGGAACGTGATTTTAAACATTTTGCTATATCTCGCGAACCAATCATGCTAGAGGCGTGTACGACGGGTTCAAGGACTCGGGCTGACGTCCTCTTTGCTATGGACCACTCGTTATAATTAAAAAAAAAATTGGAAGCTCGATTTTGGGGTAAACACGTGTTTTTTGTGATTTTGCCGATATCTCACGAACCAATAACGCTAGAGGCATGTGCGACGGGTCCAAGGACTCGGGCTGATGTCCTCTTTGCTATGGACCACTCGTTGTAATTTTGTAAAAATTTTGGAAACTCGATTTTGGGGTAAACCCGTGTTTTTTGTGATTTTTGCCGATATTTCACGAACCAATAACGCTCGAGACGTGTACGAGGTGTCCTAGGACTCGGGCTAACGCCCCCCCCTTTCAAATGTGGTAGATATTTTTTCCAAAAAATAATTCACAAAGGGCCTAACGCCATACATGTTGAAAAATCTTTTTCTTTTTCTTTACCTGTTTATAATGTTCATGAAGCGTGGTGGTTGAGAGAGACGATACGGCTGGGTGTGTGTGTCAACGAACCTGTCGCTAACCACAAGGACCATGCTTAATAGAACAATCGCTATTTCGGCGGGTCGGTGTATGACAGAGCGAGCGTGCGTTTTTCTGATATTTTACCTTTAACGTGTAAACGGTGATGAGAACTTGGTTCTATGTTGGTCGAAGCGAGTAGAGAAAACAAACTTGCCGAGGAGCAGGAGGTGAATGTCATTTGAGCTTATTGGAAGGCGTTGATCTGACTTGACAACAGGTGCAATGGAAAAAATGACCATGACGCTTGAAGGTGAAATAATCTGACCATCGTGGTGGCAGGGAAGAGCGAAAGGCATGTGAACATGTGTGAAACCACATGTACGCTAAACCAGTGACATCCTGTCTTGTTTCGTACGTGACAAAATGCAAGTTCATGTGAAATTTGATCTACCCCAGGTGTTCACCTTGGACGTTATCTGTCCACGTGCGCGATAACTGTTAACAAGTTACATCCTGTTTTGCTTCGTACGTGACAAAATGCAAGTTGACGTGAAATTTGATCTGCCACAGGTGTTCACGTTGGACGTTAGCTGTCCACGTGCATGATAACAGAATCGTCAAAGCGTGGGAATCGCTGAATCAGTAAAAAGTATGATGCAATTTGTGGGAATGATGTCACAACCAATAGATAGGCAAGAGCTGCGAACAGCAGTGGTGGGAGGTGATTGGGGGGGGGGGGGCAGAGGGGGGGAGGGGTAATGTAAAAGAGAACACAGGTGGAAAGAAAAAGAAATATGTGGAGCTGAGGACTGTACACATAGAGCTATAGGTAGTGTACAACATGTGTGAATAAATAAAAATTGCACAGGTTCACACAACATGTAATTTATTGATCCAAGAATTAAACGTAGAGTTAAACCCTAACCATTTGACATAGAGTTTATTTCCTTTTTGTTTCAACACTTTTTCCACAAGATAATGCTGAGGAAATGCTGTTTTCTGAAGTTCATGGAGATAAAATCTACCTTTTATGGGTTGACGGTTGAGGTCCTCGAGTAAATAGGTGACTGGAGTGTCCAAGTTGACTCGAGTAGGAACTAAACCCCCTATTGTTACCAGAACTTATGAAGTCTTAAGATTACTACATCCTAATGATAATGCCTTATGAAATCATAAATGGGATGTCTGTTCCAGACATTTCCGAATTCCTTACTCGATTTATGTTCTTATCTTGAAGTCACACTTCATTACGTTTAAAGAATAGAAATCAATATACGATATATTTTACTGCCAAGTGCTTTCTGGTGGAATTTCTTTACCGCCGATTTAAAATAATACAGACATATTGGAGAGAAGTACTCAAATAGATCGGTGAACCAATGGCTCTTGCAGTTTTGCTGATGGATTTGGAGCACTTCCTTTTCAGTGCTCACTTTATCATCCGATTACTGGTAGTCTAGCCCTCCTACTTTACTATCGTGTTTAAAATCACTTTCATGCTGCTGTATTCAGATAGATATCTTACCAGATATCAGACTGCAGTTACTGAGAAAACGACAATATTAACACTTTAAGGAAATCCTATTCAGACCGTAACTACTGTACTGACGAAATTATACACTGTCCAGTCACATTAATGTGACCGCCGGCTATGTTTGACATGAAAGTGCAATAACCCCGCACAGACGACAGGTGGCAGCACTAGCAGTGGAGGGTATATAAAGAGTGTCGTGAACTTATAACATAAACAAACTTAATAAGGCACTTATGGAGTTTAGGTGGTACGGATATTTTTTCTCGAAATGTGATTTTTCACATCAATTATGGGTAGATCGAGGGTGCTCATCACGAAATTACTATTAGTTTTGTACCCACACCTAACGAGGGTTCGATTCCCCTCCCAGGTACTAAGTCATAAATTCCAATTTGCAGCGTGTAACCTGGAAAGTTACGGTATTGTGTTCATAAAAATAGTATGGAGACGTTTCTTACATTGGCTGTGCGAAAAGTCGCTCCTAACACCCTTGAGGGTCAAGGATTCGATTCCGCTCACAGGTACCAAGTCATAAATTAGAATTTGCGATGCATGACCCGGATTATCTACACAATACCGTTACGATCCGGGCCAGATATCGCGAATTCGATTATTCCTCTTAGTACTTGGGATGGGAATCAGGTTAAAGTGTAGGGTGTACAATGCATTGCAGAATGGTGCTGTTCAAATAAGATAAGTAAACGACGGCGGCGGAGATGTGAACGGGCGAATTGACGTGAAACTGTAGAGCAACTGACCGCCCAGATGAACCACGGGGCTACCAACCGTGTCTCCTCAACGACCGTTCAGCGAACGTTGCTGCCTATTTTCATATATCCTGCTTATATTAATTGCCTCTATCAACATACAAATTTTCAGTTTGATTGCTGTAATAGATTCGTAGATATTGAGAACCGTCTAAATATTTTGGATGGTTACCATGTTGGATTTTTATATATAGGCCTTGGAGTTATGTACTATTACATGAAGATTATTGTGTAGGTGTTTTGTTCAAACTTCAATCGCATGATTAGGACACAAGAAATTTAAATGGGATTTTAACATTTCGCATAGCCGCCATCTTGTAGTTATGATAATAATTTAAATGAATTAGATGCCAGTGAATCAAAATATATGTACGCATATAGCGTACCAAGTTTCACTGCGCTCGGATGGTTAAATAGCGTGAAACGTCCATTTGAATATTTAACAAGTAGTTCCGTGAAGAACTATACAGCCTATTTTCATATATCCTCCTCATGTTAATTGCCTCTATCAACATACAAAATTTCAGTTTAATTGCTGTAACAGATTCGTAGATATTGAGAACCGTCTAAATATTTCAGATGGTCGCCAGGTTGGATTTTTATTTTTGTACTATTAGATTAAGATTATTGTGTACGTGTGGTATTCAAACTTCAATCGCATGATTAGAACACAAGAAGTAAAAACGAGATTTTAAAATTACGCACAGCAGCCATCTTGTGATTATGCAAACAATTGAAATAAATTAGATGCCAGTGGATCAACATTTGCATAAGCATTTAACGTGCAACGTTTCACGGCACTCAGATAGTTAATTCGCGAGAAACGTCCATTTAAATATTTATACTTCGCGTCGCCGCCATGTTGGATTTGTGCTCACCAGGTTACTGAAAGTCCTATAGGTGAACATATGATCATAGTCTCTACGAACATTAAAAAAATCAGTTTGGTTGCTGTAAAAGATTCATAGATATTGAGAACCGTCTAAATATTTCGGAAGCTCGCCATTTAGGATTGTTATATGTATAGGCCATAGAGTTATGTACCATTCAAGGACAATTATTGCCTAGGTTCATTATTCAAACTTTCACTTCGATCGCATGATTACGACACAAGAAATAAAAACTTAATTTTAAAATTTCGCACAGCCGCCATCTTGTGGTTATGTAAACAATTGAATTAAGTTAGATGACAGTGCATTACAAACTGCAAAATCATTTACTGTACCACATTTCACGACGCTCAGAGAGTTAAATCACGAGAAAAGTCTATTAAAATATTTCAAATTCGCTTGGTCGCCATGTTCGTTTTGTACTTTACAGGTTTATGAAATATACATAGGTGAACTTGTATCAGTACCCTTTATCACCGTAAAAAATTTCAGGGTGATATCTGTAATAGTTTCGGAGATATAGAATGTCAGTGAAATATTTCGCACAGCCGCCATTTTCAGGTTATGTAAACAATTGAACTAAATTAGACTTCAGTGCATTACAATG
Source organism: Meconema thalassinum (assembly GCA_946902985.2). Classification (NCBI taxonomy): domain Eukaryota; kingdom Metazoa; phylum Arthropoda; class Insecta; order Orthoptera; family Tettigoniidae; genus Meconema; species Meconema thalassinum. Next base: position 839,530 of record CAMPQE020000006.1, on the reverse strand, counting down.
TGTATTAATAATTGCTGTACCAAGTTTCATTACGTTTGGATAGTTAAATCGCAAGAAAAGTCTATTTAAAGACTCAACTTCGCATGGCCGCCATGTTGGTTTTGTAGTAACTAGATTTTTGAATGTCTCATAGGTGAACTTCTAGTAGTGCCCTTTATCACCGTACACAATTTCAGGGCGATATCGGTAATAGTTTCGGAGATATTGAATGCTAGTGAAATATTTCGCACAGCCGCCATGTTGGATTGGTGAGACGTAACAAAATTTGAAGGGCACGGTCGAGGTCACCGGGAATAGCGCCATGAACTTACCGACTTTCATTGAAATCTCTCCAGCCGTTTAGATTTTATTAGGGGGACACACACACACCTCTCTCTCTCTCTCACACACACACACACACGCGCACACGCACACACACACACACACGGACAAAAGGTGATCTCATAAGCCTATTTCTTCAAAATTGAAAATAGGCTAAAATGGAGATAGTCTGTTTTTAACTATCTTGGCTCACAGATTTCTGCCGATGGTGACTGCAGTCATGAGATCTAAAGACGATTGCTACTTGGTAGACAGGCATTTTCAAATCTGGACAATGTCTTAAGGAGTAGAGACCTAACTTTAACAACATAGATCCGTATAGTAAGGGCTATGGTTTTTCCAGTTGTGATGTACGGATGTGAGACCTGGACCATAAGAAAAGCTGAACGCCATAGAATAGATTCCTTCGAATTATGGTGCGAATTATGGTGTTGGAGAAAATTTCTTAGAGTTCCATGGACTGCGACGAGAACCAATAAGTCAGTTTTACAGCAAATTAAACCAGTGTGTTCCTTGGGGGGCTTAATCTTGAAACAAAAACTGGGCTACTTTGGACACATCATGAGAAGACATGATTCATTAGAGAAGACCTTTTTGCTGGGGATGATAGAAGGCACAAGAAGAAGAGGGAGGCAAAGAATGAGATGGATGGATGGCATCACAGAAGCACTAAATTCCAGCTTGGAAAATCTTCGGGAGGCAGTGCAGGACCGAAGAAAATGGCCTAGTTTAGTACATGGGGTCACGGAGAGTCGGAATAGGCTAAAAGAATAGAGAGAGAGAGAGAGATTAGGAAGTCAGTTTTGAAAGCCTTTTTCTGGAGCGTGGCACTCTATGGAAGTGAAACTTAGACTTTTGGTGCAGCAGAAAAGAGCAGAATAGAAGCATTTGAAATGTGGTGTTACAGGAAGATGATGAAGATCAGGTGGGTAGATAGAGTAACAAATTAAGAGGTATTAAGACGATTGTGAGAGGAGAGATGATTCTGGCGACTGCTAATGAAGAGAAGAGATAGGTTGGTAGGACACATAGACTACTATTACACCCAGGAATAGCAAACTTAATAATGGAAGGAAGGGTCGAGGACAAGAACTGTAAGGGTAGACCAAGATTTTAGTATGTTAAGCAGATTGTCTCGGAAGTAAGGTCATGGTAAAAATGTAGAGATGACTCGATTAGCTCCGGACAGGGAGGCATTGAGGGCTGCATCAAACTAGTGTAGAGACTAAAGACTCAAACACACAGGGAGAAAGGTGGTTTAAGTTCGAACACTCCGTAGAAATACTGATAAGGAGAGAGGAACATATGACGCAGGTTACAAGTTACTGTGTTAAGAACATTTCAGTTGGGATTTATCTTAGTATTGACCCTAATCAACGCCAGGAATTTGCTGTTTCCAACATCACAGAAATATTTCCTTCGTATGCATATAATCAGTTACCGAGCAGACATGCTATTGATGTCACTCTAAGTGACATTATTTGTTCGTGAAAACAAGTAGCCTATATCAGCTTGCAGCCGCCTCTTTCGTGTCGCACGGTCTTTGTGGGGACAACCTGACTTAAGGAACGACGTAATTACAAATTCACTGTCAGCATGATGTGTTCGTTTATTGTGTGTCAGCCAACTGGGTGTTTCGTAAGTACGATGCCAACTTGGGACAGAGCCAAAATATCAGTGGCGTCAGCTGCTTTTAACACTTTTACAGTTTATCTGGTGGTTTGGGTGGCGTAGTTGGTAGCATGCTGAGCTTCTATGCCCAAGGTCGTGGGTTCAAACCCAGCCGAAGACATTGGATTTTTAAGATCGTTAACAATCCCTCAGTATGACTTCCTTCGGAGGGGAAATAAAGCCGGCGGGCCCATGTCATAGATTTATGGCTTGTAAAAGAACCGTCCACTAATTTTGTGTGAAGCAAAATTTATAGGTTCGGTTTTATTAATGCTCTGATGCTCCAACGTTCGTCACCAGGCGCTGGTTGCGATGGAATCTAGTAGTAGCCAAGTTCACAGCTAGGTGTCGTGGACGGTAGCATTTGGTAGCAAAAGCAGGAACTACTTGAAATTATCGTCTGCAGTCCTTACTTGATTTAAAAACAGATAACACACACGAATGCAGTCATCACAATTAACACCGTTTATCAGACAGATTCTACTCACACCCAAAGTACACGGGGCTAAATGACCACGTTGTTGCAGCCCCTAAGCTAAGGAACCAAGCAACCAACCAACAGTTTTTATAGTTTTCAACATTGATGACTGTCTATTTATAAAGTGTAGCATTCATCCAAAACAAACACTCTGCTTGAATCTTAATGACTGTAAATATAATAACTTTAGTTTAATAAATTCATTGGAATTCACTCTCTATTTAGCATTCATAAGAACTATTGATAATAAAATTGCGCGCGAACACAACTTTCATTAAAACTCAGCAATTTTTCTAGGTATATGCCGTGTCTTGTGTGGGGTTTCGCCCAGAAACACAACTGCAGGTGCGCTTCATAAGAAGGGACGTAGTGCGCAGTTCGCTACTCCTGTGGGGGTCTTGGCACTGTTACCAAGAGCCCGCTGATGAGCCACTTTAGTTTTCCTAGGTGAAACCCCACACAGGACACGGCATAAACTTAGAAAAATTGGTGAGTTTTAATTCACTGGCCGTGAAAGCCAATGTACAACTTTCATTGTTGTCAATAGGACTAATTATTCAACATGACGTCACATGAAATTTAATGTGTGCAACAGTGGTTTAGTTCCTTCGACCCCTTAGACTGTCTTCAGGCCAAAGATGGAAAATTGAAAAAGACTGAAGGTAACTAACGCGAAATGTGTCCCAAAATTATGTCCGTCAATGATTATACAATTCAGATTATAAAGCGATGTGCCGGTAGTTTAAGTGTTTTCTATACTTGTCTCGCTAGGCTTCAATCCCGGATCCCTCGCAAGCCGTGTTAGCACGATTACAAGCACAGTAACGAGCCGAATCCCTGGATAATGGAAATGTCAGATTCAAGTTGTCAGTTAACTTATGTGATTCACATAGCCATGTTGCGAGGTGTGAACACACCGAGTATTCACCTTCTATAAGAATATACATGTCACTCGATTAGTCTTCTAATTATCAGATGATTTCGATGTTCCACCATTTAGAACAACGATCATCACCATCTCACAAGGGAAGTATCAGATAACACAGGTCGAAACCTATCTTGTAACTTTGTGGGCGCAATAGTTGTACTATAAGAGGACAATGTGCGGATGATCAGCCGCCATATTGAACTGCAAGGCTCCGAAATCATGTGGCGAATCTCTCATATAAATCAATGGGAAGTAGCGAGTTACGTGCATGCTAGAATGGTCAGCCCTGACCGCCGAAGCACTCAAGGCCGGTGGGAAGCAGCCGCACGCTCCAGTCTGCATACATGCTCCGCCTCGCTACTACTCCGAGTGACACAGGGATGCCCAGCTCCTCCAGCCGTCGGGAGCGATTTCGGACTTTGATGAAAATGAATGACAATTTCACTGCCACAATTTCTTGTACTTTTTATTTTTGTTCCACTAAAGTAATTATCTAGCGCAACATCTGCTAGGTCTTGAAGAAATCGCTGCACAGTAGGCTTTTCTTTTATTCTCTATCCCTCTCTCTCTTTCATTCGTGGAACAACTTCCTCTACCCGAAAATTCAACTATGATAGACAGTGCTAGTTGACGAGCATCTCAATCACCAGAATTGAAACTAAATTGAATATTAATAACAATATAAACAAATAATGATAATAATGATAATAATATAAACAAAGATTTAAAATTAAAACACAGAAATTTTTCTAGGTTTGTGCCGTGTCTTGAGTGGGGCTTCGCCTAGGACACCAAGCTGGCTCATCAGCGGGCTCTTGGTGTTCCCGCCCAGACCCCCACAGGAGAAGCACACCTGCGCCTCTTTACTGCGAGAACTTACAGCTCAAGCAGCCATAACCTATGAAGGCTTCCAAAAAGATGGTATATTGGCTTTCACTGCCAGTGAATTAAAACTCAGCCAATTTTCTAGGTTTGTGCCGTGTCTTCTCAGTTTTAACTCACTGGCCGTGAAAGCCAATATACCTTCTTTAAAGATTTAAATTGTTTTATGAAGCATTTCAAACGAATACAACGAGAATAGGCCGGCAATTGTGGCTGTTAATTAGGTAGATGTGGAGAGTGGAAGTCTCAATTCCATCTGAATGTTTTTTCAACTTCACAACCATCCATCACGGCTCCATTGACAAGTTTGTAAATAGTATATTATGCAACGAGCCTATAATGGCAATAATTAAGACTCGAGTAAGTTCATAAAACAAGCGTATGCGAGTTTTATAATTTCCATACGAGTGTCTTAATTACCATTATATTCGAGTCGCATACGACTGTTTATGTTCGACGATAGTTATTATAACTATTTTATGTTCGAACTTAAATATTCATAAATATCTGTCGAGATTTGGCCAGTTTTATGTACTGAAGAGAGCGCATGAGACGCAGAGAATACCTTGTATTTGACCATGGCCTCCTTGATTACCCCACTATGACACTAGGCCACACAGTGAAATTTAAATTAGAAGGCCTTGGAACTCCGCGCAGGTGCGTTGCTATCCTCACCTAATTGGTCAAACGACTGTTTCCTGAGCTGTGATTGGTGGGAGAAACTGTTTCATAATGAACAAGTAGTTCCGTGAAGAACTATACAGCCTATTTTCATATATCCTACTTATATTAATTGCCACTATCAACATACACAATTTCAGTTTGATTGCTGTAATAGATTCGTAGATATTGAGAACCGACTAAATATTTCGGATGGTCGCCATGTTGGATTTTATATATGTAGGTCCTAGAGTTATGTACTGTTACATGCAGATTATTGTGAACGTGTAGTATTCAAACTTCAATCGCATAATTAGGACACAAGAAAAATCAAGGAGATTTAAAAATTTTTCACAGCTGCCATCTTGAGGTTATGGAAACAATTGAAATAAATTAGATGCCAGTGGATTAACATTCGGATAAAGATTTACTGTACCAAGTTTCACTGCACGCGGATGGTTAAATTGCGAGAAACGTCCATGTGAATATTTATAATTCGCGTCACCGCCATGTTGGATTTGTGATCACCAGGTTATTTAAAGTCCTATAGGTGAACTTAAGTTCATAGCCCCTATGAACATTAAAAAAAGCAGTTTGATTGCTAAAATAGATTCGTAGATATTCAGTATCGTCTAAATATTTCGGATGGTCGCCATGTTGGATTGTTAAATGTATAGGCCATAGAGTCATGTACCATTAAAGGAAAATTATTGCGTAGGTTCATTATTCAAACTTTCACTTCGATCGCATGACTACATCACAAGAAATAAAAACTTAATTTTAAAATTCGCACTGCCGCCATCTTGAGGTTATGTAAACAATTGAACTAAATTAGATACCAGTGGATTACAATGTGTATAAATATTTCCTGTACCAGGTCTCAGTGCGCTTGGAACATTAAATCGCGAGAAAGGTCTATTTAAAATGTACAAATTCGCTTGGCCGCCATGTTCGTTTTGTAGTTAACCGGTTTTTGAAAATCTTATAGATGGACTTCCAGTAGTGCCCTTTATCTCCGTACAAAATTTTAGGGAGATACCGCTAATAGTTTCAGAGATATAGAATGCCAGTGAAATATTTCGCACATCCGCCATCTTGTGATTATGTAAACAATTGAACGAAGTTAGATGTCGGTGCATTACAATGTATATAAACATATACTGTACCAAGTTTCATTGCGTTTGGTTGGTCAAATCGCGAGAAACGTCTATTTAAAAGTCGCAAATTAGCTTGGGCGCCATGTTGGTTTTGTAGTTACCAGGTTTTCAAAAGTCACATAAGTGAACTTATAGTAGTTCCCTCTATCACCATAGAAAATGTCAGGGTAATATCGGTAATAGTTTCGGAGTTATTGAATGCTGGTGAAATATTTCGCACAGCCGCCATGTTGGATTGGTGAGTCGTAACAAAATTTGAAGGGCACGGTCGAGGTCGCCGGGAATAGTGCTATGAACTTTCCGAGTTTCATTGAAATCGCTCCTGCCGTTTAGATTTTATTAGGGGGACACACACACACGAATCACACACACACACACACACACGGACAAAAGGTGATCTCATAAGCCTATTTTTTCAAAATTGAAAATAGGCTAAAAATCGCGTCGCCGCCATGTTGTATTTGTGCTAACCAGGTTATTGAACGTTCCACATGTGAAGTTATGTTTATAGCCTCTATGCACATACAAAATTTCAGTTTGCTTACCCGCTGATTGACCCGAGTAAATGGAGATTGATGGATGGAAGGACGTATGACTGAGTAAGGATAATATTTAGGATATTATAGAAAGGTTTTTTAACAGAGTGATTATTATTTTTGTTATTATTAATACTATTATGACTGTTATTATAATTATTATTATTATTCATACGCCACAATCATTACTACTAGCATTTAACAGAACTAATTTACTCTTTATTGATCATCATAATGAACCTGTATTTCAGGATTTTGTACAGATTGATGACATTGATGTTAATTTACGTAATAATGTAAGCTGCTATTAAATCTTTATTATATTGCGTCATAAATAAATAAATAAATAAATAAATAATAACAAGTAGTTCCGTGAAGAACTATACAGCCTATTTTCATATATCCTACTTATGTTAATTGCCACTATCAACATACACAATTTCAGTTTGATTGCTGTAATAGATTCGTAGATATTGAAAACCGACTAAATATTTCGGATGGTTGCCATGTTGGATTTTATATATGTAGGTCCTAGAGTTATGTACTGTTACATGCAGATTATTGTGAACGTGTAGTATTCAAACTTCAATCGCATAATTAGGACACAAGAAAAAACAAGGAGATTTTAAAATTTTTCACAGCTGCTATCTTGAGGTAATGGAAACAATTGAAATAAATTAGATGCCAGTGGATTAACATTCGTATAAGGATTTACTGTACCAAGTTTCACTGCACGCGGATGGTTAAATTGCGAGAAACGTCCATGTGAATATTTATAATTCGCGTCACCGCCATGTTGGATTTGTGATCACCAGGTTATTTAAAGTCCTATAGGTGAACTTAAGTTCATAGCCCCTATGAACATTAAAAAATGCAGTTTGATTGCTAAAATAGATTCGTAGATATTCAGTATCGTCTAAATATTTCGGATGATCGCCATGTTGGATTGTTAAATGTATAGGCCATAGAGTCATGTACCATTAATGGAAAATTATTGCGTAGGTTCATTATTCAAACTTTCACTTCGATCGCATGACTACATCACAATAAATAAAATCTTAATTTTAAAATTCACACTGCCGCCATCTTGAGGTTATGTAAACAATTGAACTAAATTAGATACCAGTGGATTACAATGTGTATAAATATTTTCAGTGCCAGGTTTCAGTGCGCTTGGAACATTAAATCGCGAGAAAGGTCTATTTAAAATTTTCAAATTCGCTTGGCCACCATGTTCGTTTTGTAGTTAACCGGTTTTTGAAAGTCTTATAGATGGACTTCCAGTAGTGCCCTTTATCTCCGTACAAAATGTCATGGTGATACCGGTAATAGTTTCAGAGATATAGAATGCCGGTGAAATATTTCGCACATCCGCCATCTTGTGATTATGTAAACAATTGAACGAAGTTAGATGTCGGTGCATTACAATGTATATAAACATATACTGTACCAAGTTTCATTGCGTTTGGTTGGTCAAATCGCGAGAAACGTTTATTTAAATGTCGCAAATTCGCTTGTCCGCCATTTTGGTTTTGTTGTTACCAGATTTTCAAAAGTCACATAAGTGAACTTATAGTAGTTCCCTCTATCACCATAGAAAATGTCAGGGTAATATCGGTAATAGTTTCGGAGATATTGAATGCTGGTGAAATAATTCGCACAGCCGCCATGTTGGATTGGTGAGTCGTAACAAAATTCGAAGGGCACGGTCGAGGTCGCCGGGAATAGTGCTATGAACTTTCCGAGTTTCATTGAAATCGCTCCAGCCGTTTAGATTTTATTAGGGGGGGACACACACACGAATCACACACACACACACACGCACACACACACGGACAAAAGGTGATCTCATAAGCCTATTTTTTCAAAATTGAAAATAGGCTAAAAATTAATCCCGGACAACTTGTACTTAGTTATAATTTTATAATTGACTAGCAGTAGTACCCGGCTTCGCCCGGTGGAATGATGATAATATCTCAAAGTCTCCTTAGAAATATAATGGACTTAAAATCTAGGTCATTTGCCCCCTAAGACAATGAGGGCGTAATATCTAGGTCATTTACCCCTTTGATAAGGATCATAATGAAAACTACTGTTGAATTGACACGTCAAACTTACAAACTACCGGAATAGAAATACATATTTCAAAATTCACAGGCGAGGAAAACTTATTGTGTGTGGTGATTAATGGTGTAATGGGCGTAACATCTAGGTCATTTGCCCTTATGATGAGGATGATAAGGGAAACTACTACCTGTATTGAATTGACACTTCAACTTATAATGTACACAATGTACTGTAATAAAAATAAATATTTTAAAAATCGCAGTCGAGAAAGACTTTATGCGGCGGTGATTAGTGGTATGATGCGCGTAACATCTAGGTCATGGCGTACTGCTCGGCAAAGAATATGGGTCCAAGCTGCACGAACCTGAGATGATCGTAGATGATGACGAAATATGATGACACACGTTCGGGGTTCGCCGTCGTATTTAGATTGGCCGGGGAATCCCTCACTCTTTCGCAACACCACAGTGGCTTCAGCAACGGCCCTGCGCTGGCATCAGCATAGACAGCAGATAACACGGCGGGCTCGGAAAAGTCCTCTCATGTCACTTCGCGATGAATCAGCAAGCTATTCTCACAACTGCCCCCCCAGGGTCTCACAACTTGTGGGACGTGGGTTGGCGACCACGGGACCCCAGCTGAGTCTGGCATCGCTTCTACTTCCTGGTGCCGGGCTCCTTTCAGTTCTCTTTCCCGTCGTCCTCCCTTGTTCTCTTCCGACCACGACTGTATTGGAGCGTCCGCGGGCTAGGGAGTCTTTCAATTTCCCGCCTTAATTGGCCGTTGTCTCATTTTTCCTGATGCCCTCATTCTTCGAGGGGTCTGCCTTCTTTTCCTTTTCATAATATCTCCTGTCTTCTGCTCAAGGCCCTCAAAGAGGCAGGGTGTGTGTAGCCCCACCACTTCTGGTACACCCTCAAGGTCTAGTTAGTTAGTTATTGTTGTTTTAAGGGGCGGAACTACGAGGTCATCTGCCCCCTCAAGGACTTATAACTGGTGAGTTAGGAAGCTGGCTACCCCGAGGGATTCCTGAGCTAAATGCAGAGAATGTAGTGGCATGTCAGAAATTTCAAGTGGACAGTGTTACTCATCGAATTCCAAAGGGTAAGTATGTAAAATTTGGTTCAGATCGGTGAAACCGTGTAGATTTGTGCCAAAGGGCCTAAATGCAGAAAATAGATTGGTCTGTCCGAAATTTCATGTCGACAGTGCTACTCGTCGGGTTCCAAAGGGTAATTATAAACAATTTGGTTCAGATCAGTGAAACGGCGTAGATTTGTCCCAAAGGGCCTAAATGCAGGGAAAGGGGTGGTCTGTCCGAAATATAAAGTGGACAGTGCTACTCGTTGGATTTCAAAGAGTAAGTATACTAATTTTGGTCCAGATTGGTGAAACGATGTACATTTGTGCCGAAGGGTCTATACAGGGAATGGAGTGCTCTGTCCGAAAGTTCAAGCAGACAGTGTTACTCGTCGGGTTCCAAAGGGTAAGTAACTTACATAAAGATTGGTTGAGATGGGTGAAACTATGTAGATTTTTGCCTAAATGCAGTAAATGGAATGGTCTATCCGAAATTTCATTTCGACAGTGTTACACGTCAGGTTCCAAAGGGTAAGTATGTATAATTTGGTTCAGATCGGTGAAACAGGGTAGATTTTTGACAAAGGGTCTAAATGCAGGGAATGGAGTGGTCTGTCCGAAATTTCAAGTGGACAGTGACACTCACCGGGTTCCAAAGGGTAAGTATACACGTTTTGTTTTCGATCGGTGAACGATGTAGATTTGTGCCAAAGGGCCTAAATGCGGGGAATGGAGTGGTCTGTCCAATATTTCGAGTAGACAGTGTAACTCGTCGAGTTCCAAAGGGTAATTATTTGAGATCGGTGAAACGGTGTAGTTTTTGCCAAAGGGCTTCAATGCAGGGAATGGAGTGGTCTGTCCTAAGTTTTAAGTGGACAGTGTTACTCGTCGGGTTCCAAAGGGTAAGTAGCCCATGTAAAATATGGGTCAGATCGGTGAAACGATGTAGATTTGTGCCAAACGACCTAAATGCAGGGGTTGGAGTGACCTCTCCGCAATTTCAAGCAGACAGTGTTAGTCGCAGTGTTCCAAAGGGTAAATATACAAATTTAGGTTCAGATCGGTGAAACGGTGTAGATTTGGGCCAAAGGGCCTAAATGCAGGGGATGGTGTAGCCTCTCCGATATTTCAAGCAGACAGTGTTAGTCGCAGTGTTCCAAAGGATAAATATACAAATTTTGGTTGAAATCGGTGAAACGGTGTAGATTTGGGCCAAAGGGCCTAAATGCAGGGAATGGAGTGGTCTGTCCGCAATTTCAAGCAGACAGTGTTAATCGCAGGGTTCCAAAGGGTAAGTATACAAATTTTGGTTCAGATCGGTGACACGGTGTAGATTTGTGCAAAAGGGCTAAAATGCAGGGAATGGGGTGGTCTCTCCGAAATTTCAAGTTGACAGGGTTACCCGCAGGGTTCCAAAGGGTAAGTATGCAATTTTTTGTTCAGATCGGTGAAACGGTATAGATTTGTATACATAACAGACAAACAGACAGACAAACTTTCTGCTTTATATATATATATATATATATATATATATATATATAGATAGATAGATAGATTGAACATTGAGCAATTATGTACCTACTCCAATTGCTGCTTCGTTAACTTTAATCTCCGTATTATCTAATCAAATAACTCTTTTCAGGCACTCAAAACGGTGATGTGCCCAATTAAATTGTGTGAGGATTAACACTTTAGTTTCCACACTTTCTTACCTGTAAATAATTACATTGATTAATTGATTCCTGCAAGCCTCCGCGGCTTAGGCGGCAGCACGCCGGCCTCTCACCGCTGGGTCCGTGGTTCAAATCTCGGTCACCCCATGTGAGATCTGTGCTGGACAAAACGGAGGCAGACAGGTTTTTCTCCGGGTACTCCGGTTTTCCCTGTCAAAAATTTCATTCCAGCAACACTCTCCACTATCATTTCATTTCATCTGTCATTCATTTAATCATTGCCCCAGAGGAGTGCGTCAGGCCTCGGCAGCCGGCACAGTTCATATCCTCGCCGCTAGATAGGGCAGTAGGTAGGCTGGGGGGGGGTTGACTCAAATACCGTTATTTATGCAAATTAGGGGGGCGTGGCAAGGTCAATGACCTTGAGGTAGGTCATGATCAATGACCTTGAGGTAGGTCATTGACCCCAAGGTCGCCGGGACCCCGGAAGGTAAAAAAAACCTTGGAGAGTCCAGGAACCGGTTTGAGGAGGTGTGGGTGGAGGGGGAGGAGTGGGGGAGGGGGAGGGGGGAGGGGGGACGGGTGACGGGGGGGGGGGCGAGGGGGGGGATGAGGGGGAAGGATGGAAGAGGCTCTGCACGAGACCCTCCTCGACCCAGTCTCTCTGTTGGACTGAGCACCTTCTCTGTTATTATCCTGGGCTATATAGCTTTGCTTTATGCCCGATGAGATCCGAGTGTTGCCGAAGGTTTCCGAATCCTTGGTTGTGAATGAATTGTCAGAGAATTGAACGGTCAACTGGTGTGTGTGTGTGACGTCACAGCAGATTACGGGATGTGGGTAGGTCATGAACGGGAGTGTTTGAATGGAAAACATTAGTGTAACTGGTGTGTGTGTGACGTCACAGCAGATTACGGGATGTGAGGTAGGTCATGAACGGGAGTGTTTTGAATGGAAAACAATAGTGTAACTGGTGTGTGTGTGTGACGTCACAGCAGATTACGGGATGTGAGGTAGGTCATGAACGGGAGTGTTTTGAATGGAAAACATGAATGGCGGTGGTTGTTGAACCCTGACGTGGTAGGTTGGTTAGGTGTGAATGGGTCTGAGAGACAAACAAGATGGGGTTGAAAGCGCTCAATGGTAAACAAACATCAATGGTATCGGGAGTAGTGAATGGGATTGAGAGAGAGGGGGAATGAACTGGTTGTTGAATGTGCTCAATGGTAAACAAACATCAATGAATCTGGAGTAGTATTTCCTGTAAATGGTAGGGTGGGGGTAGGATACAAATCGCATGGCATGTTGAGTCGGCCAGCTCGACATGAAATAAAAACAAGAAGGTGTACACCAGATCTGATTTATTAATCCATGAATTATATGTGGCATTAAAACCTAGCCACTTAACAAAAAGTTTATTGCCACGTTTTTGTACAATTTTTTCAACAAGATAATGCTTGGGATATTGCGTCCTTTGCAGTTCCTCCATGTAGAATCCTCCTTGGATTGGCTGCTTGTTGAGGTCATCAAGTAAATAAACAACTGGATTAGAAAGTTTTACCTTGCGAATACGAAATATTTCTGTGCTCCAGTTTGGTGTGTATCCTTTGGCGAAGATTGTTTTATGTTTACTGATGCGCACATAATCACCAATACGTAATTGATGACGTCGCGGATCTACTGTTTTGATTTTGTGATGAATGCGATCCAATTGCGCAATGTTCTTGGTTACAAGGCGTGGTTTCATTTTGATGGTTCTATGTTTAGTGTTGTTGTAACGTGTCACCAGGTCGCCTACAAGTTCAAGCCAGCGATAGGATCCTCTTGCTGTAAATTGTTCCCACATGCGCGTCTTGAGTGTGCGGTTGAAACGTTCTTCAACACTTGCCTTTGGATTGCTAAAAGTGGAATAGTGATGGATGTCAAGTGATTTGAGATAAGCGGAAAAAGTCTTGTTGAAAAATTCTTTGCCTTGATCTGTTTGAAGCAAACGAGGTTGTCGTCTTGACCGCTGAATGATGGTCTTGAATGCAGCGGTGACCAGTTGTGCAGATTTATTCCGAACAGGTTCAACAAAGGCCATTTTGGAATAAACGTCGATGACGGTGAGCAGATAGTTGACCCCGTTGTTAGCTTTGGCATAGGGAATCATTTCCACCAGATCAGCTTGCCAAAGATCATCAACACCCCGTGTGATGACATGACGACGATGGTAGAGACGACGAGCTGGTCTATGCAACTCGCGAGCAATGGCAGCCTTAACAGGCGAGGGTGTATGAACACGTTGACTCATTAGACAATAAAGCCAGCATGACGAAGCTCCTCTTCTACTTCTAAAACTTCTGCCTCGTGTCCGGTATGACCGGCCTGTTCCGATGCACGCAACAGTTGCAGACGTTTAACCTACTTATTTGGATTGTTCCAATAGGCGAAATCGATGAATGGTTTCAAAGTATTAAACGTGATACCGGACGCTGAATTTGCACGGCGAACACTTGCATAGGTGGGAAACAATTTTGATATGATGGTTTTATATTTGAAGCCCTTATTAGCATTTATTGCTTCAGAACGTTTATAATTACGTCTAAAACCATTTGTAGCCATCAAGATGTCTTTATACTTTTCAAGATCTTCTTTATCATAGTCCTCGGTAGAAGGTGTACGTGAAAATAAAAGTTCTAAAAGACCTGCCGTCAATTTGTAACGAACTGTTTTAACAATCAAAACATTGTCACTTATCTTGATTGGTGAATCGCCAATTCGAAATCTATTGTTTTCATAGCGAACACCGTAGGTAGTATCAGTTTTCTTAGTAAAAAGATCTTCAAGGAAGGGGGTAACCAACGCACCATAATTTTGTAGTAAAATGGATTTTAACCGCACATATTGTTCGGGCGTATTCAATATTTCTTTAAGAGTAGGCTGCTTTTCTTTGGCTCTATTGGGTGTTTCAGCAATTATTGATGTTTTCAAAAACTGGGGCAGCGGTGATTCTTTGGAGCCAGAAGACGGAAGCAATGGAGAAAAAACATCTTCAGGTTCTTCATCATTTTCTTCCTCCTCCTCTTCAATTGTTTGTGTTTCTTTTGAGCGTGTACTAGGCTTTGATGTTCCTTTCAACACAGCTTCCAGAGGTGATTTCAAATGTTTTTCGACAAACAGTTCACTGTCGGCATGTGCACGTTTTAGATAGCGAAACTTTTGTCGAATGCTATTTCGCGCACGGATTATGTGCTTTTTTAATTGACTCCCTGTTGTCGCCATGACATCTGAACTAATGATGTTCAGAAAAGCAATGCAGCTACTTAAATACGAATGAAATGATCAAATCCCATGCGGTAGCGTCCATTGTTGATGTTGCTCTGCTTATCAGTAACAAGACAACTGTGGTGATGAGCGTTCCAACACATGGCACACAACTGTGTAAAGGCTTGAAAGGTTATGTCTGGGTTCACGTGATCATCGTAGACGTGATGCATGTTGCGCTCATCCTGACGGAAGAGAACAATCACGTTGGCATTGTCACGAATCAACTGTTTTGGTATTCGCGAATAGGTTTGAGCGAGATAAAAACAATCAATATATTTATGACGTCCCATGCTAAAGTAAGCCTGAATAATGCCCTGTCGTTCTGTGGCCACATCGTCAAAAATCATAAGCGAATGGGGGCGAACATTGTCTGGAGAAATGACATCTTCATGCGCTGCGAATGTGAAGTAGCCCATGTTGCGCAGACCTGACATGACCTGTTCCAAGAACACATACAGCGGTTGATTCAGCGATTTGGCAAATATATAGATATTTTGAAAGCGCACTCCGTTTAAGGAGGTGATGAGGGTAAGCAGAAGATTGGTTTTTCCACATCCCGACGGGCCGGCGGTGAGACAGCGAATGGAGGATGGGAAGAGTGATCCATGACGTTGTTCGGACGATGTTGAGAAGAGGTGTGAAACCAAGTCTCCCACCGGAAGTGAATGTTGTTGCTTAATAATCTGCATATCAACTAAATGTGAAAGGGGAAGAGCTGGTCTCTATATACATGAGGCAAACGGGTGTTTCAGTTCCAGTGTAACCATGGACGCCTTTGGAAGAACTCGTAAAACAAATGAACGATTTGCTTTGACAAACGATCCAAAACATGATACAGATCCGGCTACAAAACGATATGTCGATGCTAATGTATTGCCACGCACTACAGATGGCAATTACAACTTTAATGGAAAGCGATTGACCAATATAACAGAACCCGTATTACCCTCGGACGCATGTTCAAAAAAGTATGTAGATTATTAAAACTCAGCAATTCTTCTAGGTTTGTGCCGTGTCTTGTGTGGGGTTTCGCCTAGGACACCAAGCTAGGCTCATCGGCGGGCTCTTGGTGTCCCCGCCCGGACCCCCACAGGAGTGACGAACTGCGCGCCACCTCCCTTTATATAAGGTGCAACTGCACCACTTGACTACGAGAACTAAAAGTTCAAGCAGCCTTAACCTCCCTATGAAGGCTTCCAAAAAGATGGTATATTGGCTTTCACGGCCGGTGAATTAAAACTCAGCAATTCTTCTAGGTATGTGCCGTGTCTTGTGTGGGATTTCGCCTAGGACACCAAGCTAGGCTCATCGGCGGGCTCTTGGTGTCCCCGCCCGGACCCCCACAGGAGTGACGAACTACGCGCCACCTCCCTTTATATAAGGTGCAACTGCACCACTTGACTACGAGAACTAAAAGTTCAAGCAGCCTTAACCTCCCTATGAAGGCTTCCAAAAAGATGGTATATTGGCTTTCACGGCCGGTGAATTAAAACTCAGCAATTCTTCTAGGTTTGTGCCGTGTCTTGTGTGGGGTTTCGCCTAGGACACCAAGCTAGGCTCATCGTCGGGCTCTTGGTGTCCCCGCCCGGACCCCCACAGGAGTGACGAACTGCGCGCCACCTCCCTTTATATAAGGTGCAACTGCACCACTTGACTACGAGAACTAAAAGTTCAAGCAGCCTTAACCTCCCTATGAAGGCTTCCAAAAAGATGGTATATTGGCTATCACGGCCGGTGAATTAAAACTCAGCAATTCTTCTAGGTTTGTGCCGTGTCTTGTGTGGGGTTTCGCCTAGGACACCAAGCTAGGCTCATCGGCGGGCTCTTGGTGTCCCCGCCCGGACCCCCACAGGAGTGACGAACTGCGCGCCACCTCCCTTTATATAAGGTGCAACTGCACCACTTGACTACGAGAACTAAAAGTTCAAGCAGCCTTAACCTCCCTATGAAGGCTTCCAAAAAGATGGTATATTGGCTTTCACGGCCGGTGAATTAAAACTCAGCAATTCTTCTAGGTTTGTGCCGTGTCTTGTGTGGGGTTTCGCCTAGGACACCAAGCTAGGCTCATCGGCGGGCTCTTGGTGTCCCCGCCCGGACCCCCACAGGAGTGACGAACTGCGCGCCACCTCCCTTTATATAAGGTGCAACTGCACCACTTGACTACGAGAACTAAAAGTTCAAGCAGCCTTAACCTCCCTATGAAGGCTTCCAAAAAGATGGTATATTGGCTTTCACGGCCGGTGAATTAAAACTCAGCAATTCTTCTAGGTTTGTGCCGTGTCTTGTGTGGGGTTTCGCCTAGGACACCAAGCTAGGCTCATCGGCGGGCTCTTGGTGTCCCCGCCCGGACCCCCACAGGAGTGACGAACTGCGCGCCACCTCCCTTTATATAAGGTGCAACTGCACCACTTGACTACGAGAACTAAAATTTCAAGCAGCCTTAACCTCCCTATGAAGGCTTCCAAAAAGATGGTATATTGGCTTTCACGGCCGGTGAATTAAAACTCAGCAATTCTTCTAGGTTTGTGCCGTGTCTTGTGTGGGGTTTCGCCTAGGACACCAAGCTAGGCTCATCGGCGGGCTCTTGGTGTCCCCGCCCGGACCCCCACAGGAGTGACGAACTGCGCGCCACCTCCCTTTATATAAGGTGCAACTGCACCACTTGACTACGAGAACTAAAAGTTCAAGCAGCCTTAACCTCCCTATGAAGGCTTCCAAAAAGATGGTATATTGGCTTTCACGGCCGGTGAATTAAAACTCAGCAATTCTTCTAGGTTTGTGCCGTGTCTTGTGTGGGGTTTCGCCTAGGACACCAAGCTAGGCTCATCGGCGGGCTCTTGGTGTCCCCGCCCGGACCCCCACAGGAGTGACGAACTGCGCGCCACCTCCCTTTATATAAGGTGCAACTGCACCACTTGACTACGAGAACTAAAAGTTCAAGCAGCCTTAACCTCCCTATGAAGGCTTCCAAAAAGATGGTATATTGGCTTTCACGGCCGGTGAATTAAAACTCAGCAATTCTTCTAGGTTTGTGCCGTGTCTTGTGTGGGGTTTCGCCTAGGACACCAAGCTAGGCTCATCGGCGGGCTCTTGGTGTCCCCGCCCGGACCCCCACAGGAGTGACGAACTGCGCGCCACCTCCCTTTATATAAGGTGCAACTGCACCACTTGACTACGAGAACTAAAAGTTCAAGCAGCCTTAACCTCCCTATGAAGGCTTCCAAAAAGATGGTATATTGGCTTTCACGGCCGGTGAATTAAAACTCAGAAATTCTTCTAGGTTTGTGCCGTGTCTTGTGTGGGGTTTCGCCTAGGACACCAAGCTAGGCTCATCGGCGGGCTCTTGGTGTCCCCGCCCGGACCCCCACAGGAGTGACGAACTGCGCGCCACCTCCCTTTATATAAGGTGCAACTGCACCACTTGACTACGAGAACTAAAAGTTCAAGCAGCCTTAACCTCCCTATGAAGGCTTCCAAAAAGATGGTATATTGGCTTTCACGGCCGGTGAATTAAAACTCAGCAATTCTTCTAGGTTTGTGCCGTGTCTTGTGTGGGGTTTCGCCTAGGACACCAAGCTAGGCTCATCGGCGGGCTCTTGGTGTCCCCGCCCGGACCCCCACAGGAGTGACGAACTGCGCGCCACCTCCCTTTATATAAGGTGCAACTGCACCACTTGACTACGAGAACTAAAAGTTCAAGCAGCCTTAACCTCCCTATGAAGGCTTCCAAAAAGATGGTATATTGGCTTTCACGGCCGGTGAATTAAAACTCAGCAATTCTTCTAGGTTTGTGCCGTGTCTTGTGTGGGGTTTCGCCTAGGACACCAAGCTAGGCTCATCGGCGGGCTCTTGGTGTCCCCGCCCGGACCCCCACAGGAGTGACGAACTGCGCGCCACCTCCCTTTATATAAGGTGCAACTGCACCACTTGACTACGAGAACTAAAAGTTCAAGCAGCCTTAACCTCCCTATGAAGGCTTCCAAAAAGATGGTATATTGGCTTTCACGGCCGGTGAATTAAAACTCAGCAATTCTTCTAGGTTTGTGCCGTGTCTTGTGTGGGGTTTCGCCTAGGACACCAAGCTAGGCTCATCGGCGGGCTCTTGGTGTCCCCGCCCGGACCCCCACAGGAGTGACGAACTGCGCGCCACCTCCCTTTATGTAAGGTGCAACTGCACCACTTGACTACGAGAACTAAAAGTTCAAGCAGCCTTAACCTCCCTATGAAGGCTTCCAAAAAGATGGTATATCGGCTTTCACGGCCGGTGAATTAAAACTCAGCAATTCTTCTAGGTTTGTGCCGTGTCTTGTGTGGGGTTTCGCCTAGGACACCAAGCTAGGCTCATCGGCGGGCTCTTGGTGTCCCCGCCCGGACCCCCACAGGAGTGACGAACTGCGCGCCACCTCCCTTTATATAAGGTGCAACTGCACCACTTGACTACGAGAACTAAAAGTTCAAGCAGCCTTAACCTCCCTATGAAGGCTTCCAAAAAGATGGTATATTGGCTTTCACGGCCGGTGAATTAAAACTCAGCAATTCTTCTAGGTTTGTGCCGTGTCTTGTGTGGGGTTTCGCCTAGGA
Organism: Meconema thalassinum; assembly: GCA_946902985.2. Taxonomy (NCBI): domain Eukaryota; kingdom Metazoa; phylum Arthropoda; class Insecta; order Orthoptera; family Tettigoniidae; genus Meconema; species Meconema thalassinum. The sequence goes on along the minus strand of CAMPQE020000006.1, from coordinate 820,187 downwards.
CACCAAGCTAGGCTCATCGGCGGGCTCTTGGTGTCCCCGCCCGGACCCCCACAGAAGAGACGAACAGCGCGCCACCTCCCTTTATATAAGGTGCAACTGCAGCACTTGACTACGAGAACTAAAAGTTCAAGCAGCCTTAACCTCCCTATGAAGGCTTCCAAAAAGATGGTATATTGGCTTTCACGGCCGGTGAATTAAAACTCAGCAATTCTTCTAGGTTTGTGCCGTGTCTTGTGTGGGGGTTCGCCTAGGACACCAAGCTAGGCTCATAGGCGAAACCCCACACAAGACACGGCACAAACCTAGAAGAATTGCTGAGTTTTAATTCACCGGCCGTGAAAGCCAATATACCATCTTTTTGGAAGCCTTCATAGGGAGGTTAAGGCTGCTTGAACTTTTAGTTCTCGTAGTCAAGTGGTGCAGTTGCACCTTATATAAAGGGAGGTGGCGCGCAGTTCGTCACTCCTGTGGGGGTCCGGGCGGGGACACCAAGAGCCCGCCGATGAGCCTAGCTTGGTGTCCTAGGCGAAACCCCACACAAGACACGGCACAAACCTAGAAGAATTGCTGAGTTTTAATTCACCGGCCGTGAAAGCCAATATACCATCTTTTTGGAAGCCTTCATAGGGAGGTTAAGGCTGCTTGAACTTTTAGTTCTCGTAGTCAAGTGGTGCAGTTGCACCTTATATAAAGGGAGGTGGCGCGCAGTTCGTCACTCCTGTGGGGGTCCGGGCGGGGACACCAAGAGCCCGCCGATGAGCCTAGCTTGGTGTCCTAGGCAAAACCCCACACAAGACACGGCACAAACCTAGAAGAATTGCTGAGTTTTAATTCACCGGCCGTGAAAGCCAATATACCATCTTTTTGGAAGCCTTCATAGGGAGGTTAAGGCTGCTTGAACTTTTAGTTCTCGTAGTCAAGTGGTGCAGTTGCACCTTATATAAAGGGAGGTGGCGCGCAGTTCGTCACTCCTGTGGGGGTCCGGGCGGGGACACCAAGAGCCCGCCGATGAGCCTAGCTTGGTGTCCTAGGCGAAACCCCACACAAGACACGGCACAAACCTAGAGGAATTGCTGAGTTTTAATTCACCGGCCGTGAAAGCCAATATACCATCTTTTTGGAAGCCTTCATAGGGAGGTTAAGGCTGCTTGAACTTTTAGTTCTCGTAGTCAAGTGGTGCAGTTGCACCTTATATAAAGGGAGGTGGCGCGCAGTTCGTCACTCCTGTGGGGGTCCGGGCGGGGACACCAAGAGCCCGCCGATGAGCCTAGCTTGGTGTCCTAGGCGAAACCCCACACAAGACACGGCACAAACCTAGAAGAATTGCTGAGTTTTAATTCACCGGCCGTGAAAGCCAATATACCATCTTTTTGGAAGCCTTCATAGGGAGGTTAAGGCTGCTTGAACTTTTAGTTCTCGTAGTCAAGTGGTGCAGTTGCACCTTATATAAAGGGAGGTGGCGCGCAGTTCGTCACTCCTGTGGGGGTCCGGGCGGGGACACCAAGAGCCCGCCGATGAGCCTAGCTTGGTGTCCTAGGCGAAACCCCACACAAGACACGGCACAAACCTAGAAGAATTGCTGAGTTTTAATTCACCGGCCGTGAAAGCCAATATACCATCTTTTTGGAAGCCTTCATAGGGAGGTTAAGGCTGCTTGAACTTTTAGTTCTCGTAGTCAAGTGGTGCAGTTGCACCTTATATAAAGGGAGGTGGCGCGCAGTTCGTCACTCCTGTGGGGGTCCGGGCGGGGACACCAAGAGCCCGCCGATGAGCCTAGCTTGGTTTCCTAGGCGAAACCCCACACAAGACACGGCACAAACCTAGAAGAATTGCTGAGTTTTAATTCACCGGCCGTGAAAGCCAATATACCATCTTTTTGGAAGCCTTCATAGGGAGGTTAAGGCTGCTTGAACTTTTAGTTCTCGTAGTCAAGTGGTGCAGTTGCACCTTATATAAAGGGAGGTGGCGCGCAGTTCGTCACTCCTGTGGGGGTCCGGGCGGGGACACCAAGAGCCCGCCGATGAGCCTAGCTTGGTGTCCTAGGCGAAACCCCACACAAGACACGGCACAAACCTAGAAGTATTGCTGAGTTTTAATTCACCGGCGTGAAAGCCAATATACCATCTTTATGTAGATTATTACCGCTTACGACGTATCAAAGGAGATTATGAGGCTCAGAATAAACGTATTACGGGCGTTGCAGATCCTGTGAATGATCAAGATGTGTGCACCAAAGCCTATGTGTTAACCAATGCTGTGGTGTTAACAGAAGCAAAGGACTATGACGTACACCAACGTCGAATCACTCAGCTGGCTCTTCCAACAAACAACACGGACGCTGCTAGAAAGGACTATGTAGATAACAAGGTGAAACAGGTGCTCAGTATTGTGCCCACCCTAACTGTAAAGGGCTATACAGCAAATAATGCACGCTTTGTGCATGTGGCCGATCCTGAAGATGATCAAGATGTTTGTACAAAACGGTTTTTAAACTCTGAAATGGAAAAGGTGTGGGAAATTAAGGAGAACGCTCTACAGATGAAGCGAAGACGAATAGCCGAAGTTGCTGATCCTGTGCAACCTCACGACGTGACGACCAAACGATTTTTGGAACAACGGTTATCGCTTTTTATTAAATCAATACCCTCTATATTTCTGCTTCACATTGTAAACCAACAACCGGTAAAAGATCCCAATAACCTCGCCTACATACTACGTTCGGGGTATGACAATTACCGTTTAATGTATGATGGTGCCATTCGTGTAATTGAGTATGCACCAGATTTGAAACATTTAGAGGTACGATTAAACGGTAGTGTTCAACCACTTTTTGATCAACCGGTGAAAGCCGGAGACAAATTATTCTTTCACTTGAAACTCTCGTCTGAAGAAAAAGAGGCGGGGAAAACGATGAACGATTTTCCTCTGTATATAGAACTTGAATATACAGCCACCATTGAATAAATAACTACAGGTTCCCTTCCTGAGGAGCGTTAGTTGTGTTCTATTCTTTGTGGTGTGAGGTTGTCTTGTTCTTTGGTCGCGATGGTGAAACAGAGATATGTGGTGAAGAAGAGGAAGAAGTTGTCCAGAAAGGGAGGTTTTAAAGCTATTCTTCATGCGGCACGTCAAGCTTCGCGCGGAGAAACAAATAGTGAGTTGGCTATTAAGAATGCACTCCGAGCAGCACGATTGCATGCGAATCCCAAAAGTAAACTACGTTTTAGAAAACGTGCCCGAGTTATTCCTGTGCCGAAACGTGGTGGATTTTTACCTGCACTATTTGCTGGACTAGCAGCCCTGGGTTCACTTCTTGGAGGAGCAAGTGCGGTAGCACGAACGGTGAAAGCTGTTGAGGAGGCGAAGCAACAGTTGAAGGAAAGTGAAAGGCATAATAAAACTATGGAGGCCATAGCACTGCGCGGCAAAGGTGTGAACATGAAGCTAGCACCCTACAAGAAAGGACTCGGCATTTACATGTCGCCAAAAAACGGTTAATCGATGCGCTGCCACGACGAGCCATGACGCATGAGGAAGTTATAAGATATGCAAAACAGCTTAAGATCTCCCACTTTCGAGGCGTGTTTATGCGCAACCAACTACCGTCTCGACCACGGAGCCATGAAAGTGCAGTTGTCAATTTGGATGACAGTCATGGACTGGGAACGCATTATGTGGCCTACATAAAGCATGGGCGAACCGTGTGGTACTTTGACAGTTTTGGAAATCTTCCTCCTCCGACAGAGCTTGTTCGCTATTTTGGAAGCAGTGCAACAATACACTATAATGTGAAACGAGTGCAAAATTTTAACACGCAACAGTGCGGTCGTCTATGTTTGACTTTTCTATATAAGACCGAGCACGGCGGGTGACGTGGTCATTATGACAACAGAAAGTAGAACGTTTACAGTGCACGGACAATGTGCGGAAGTAACTGTTGACTTTTATCCTCCTATTGAATTGGGACGACGACCCTACGTGCTGGGACTTGTTTCGTTTGAAGGCTATAATAGAATCTGCAACATAATTGAAGACGTCAATGATAAGTTCTACTACGATGACTATGTGTTAACTCTACCGTCTGGCAGCTACACCGTAGATGATATTCACGATCACATCTACACAACTCTCACCAAGGAATTTAGTCTAAAAGCATTTCTGGACGGGACACGCAAGTTTGAACTCATAGCCAACAACGTGACACATCGCTGCAGTATTCTTTCTTCTTTTAGGATTGATTTTAAATCTCAACCAGATTCGATTGGGTCATTGTTAGGCTATTCACCACAAGTGTTAGTACCAAACGTGATACACAAGTCTGACCAACCGGTGAAAATAATTGAAGATCATCACATATCTGTCACGTGTAATAGTATTACAGACGTCTACACCAATCAAGATCCCTCGCATTCGCTTTATGATTTTATTGTTACTTCACCTGGTGGTTATATCATCCGCGAAAACCCGTCGGTGGTGCTCTATCATCCTGTGAGTGTGACCAACATCAGGAATATTACCTTAAGACTGGTGAATAGAAACCAACGTCTCATCCGGTTAGACCCTCATACACCTGTGACCTACAAACTGTATCTGAAGCCAGCATGAAACAAGTGTATAAAGCGGCAACGCTGTCAAGAGCAGGTGTTAGTTGTGCTCAACACGTGTACAGGTTAACACGTGTCAACAAGCAGATCCTACAACAACTTGGTTACATCTTACGTCATGAATTCGATTCTAGACGTGACAAACCCTGTCGAAGTACAGGAGGGTATTGTAAGAATTGAACACCATTCCTACCAACCGTATACTCAGGGACTAAATAATAATGATGAGATTCGAATTACTATTAACCAACAAGATATCTACACGCTTCCACATGAAAGTTACATCCAGATTGAAGGGCAACTCACCAAATTGGATGGTACCATTCCAACAACGTCAAAGTTGGCCAACAATGCTTTGGCCTTTTTGTTTTCTGAGGTTCGCTACGTGATCAACGGTATTGAAGTGGATACTACTCGAAATGTTGGCATAACAAGTGTCATGAAACTTTATCCCTCGTACGGAAGCGAAGAGAGTAAAGCTTTTTGTATGGCTGGTTGGTGTCCCAACTCAACCAACGACTGGATGATTAACGATGATGGTACATTTACTGGACATTTACCTCTAAAATTAATACTAGGCTTTGCAGAGGATCATAAGCGCATTGTTGTGAACGCAAGACAGGATATGATTCTTGTACGAGACAGGAGTGATTATAATGCGCTAAAGGGAGCTGATACAGCGCCAATAGATACAAAAATTCTACTGCAACGAATTCTATGGAAAGTACCGCACGTTACTCTATCAGATCAGAAAAAATTGAGTCTGCTCAAGATTGTGGAGAAGGATACAGCTTTACCCATTCAATTTAGAAGCTGGGAGCTGCATGAATACCCGGTATTACCACTCTCCGATACACATACTTGGTCTATAAAAACCTCACGGTATACAGAGCGGCCACTCTACGTCCTGGTTGGATTTCAAACAGATCGCAAATATCAACAGAATAAAGATGCATCAAAATTTGACCACATCCAATTACGAAATATACGACTCTTTTTGAACGGAGTTACCTTTCCCTATGAGGGAATGGATTTAAACTTTAACAAGAACAAATATGGTAAGCTCTCTGACATGTTTGTAAACTTTCAGTCTTCCTATTATCAGAAAGAGACTTCAAGTCCAAGGCGCCTCTGGTGGTGATGGACTGTTCGTATTTGGAGGAGTCGATGAAGGAAACAACAATTGATAGACTAGAATTTGAAACATCGACAGTTATTCCAGAAAAAAACAACAGCCAATTGCCTTATTGTTCACGAGGCGCAAGTGTTTTATCAACCGCTGTCCAATATGGTGACCAGAGTATAAATAGCATGTCTTCCTGCATTGCCCTTCACAGTCATGGAAAGCTACGATGAAGTCACAACCCCCTCTGCGAGGTGGGTCTGCAAATGTGAAAGTGATTCACCAGGTTCAGATGAAGATTCAAGGTTTACCATTTATCGCGCCCTAGTGAGTGAAGCTATAACTGCCTATCACAAGAATCATACTGTGCTTAGAATGCCGCCGCATCTGGTTCACTATTTACCAGATGGATTCATGCCTACGTTTGGTATTCATGACAGGGGCTACAACAACAAGCACATCACTAATCAAACAAATAATGTGGACGATGGCGTTGCCAAAGCTTCATCTTGTCATGTTGGAGAGCGGGCAGATTGTATGGACTGCAAATGCGATCGTTGCTCAACAAGTCGAGACGCTGATGCAGCATTTGAGATTTATCGCACCCTGGTGAGTTTAGCAATACGCGCCTACCATAAAGCACAATTTCTTCGTGAAATGCCGGAGCATCTGATTGCCTATTTACCAGCTGGATTTCTGACCGCGTACGGTGCACACGACATTGACCTTAATTGGGATAAGCTACCATTACACCTCCGTATGTCGGCGGATGTTGCAGCCTGCCGTCCTTGTCGTAGACACTTTATGCATCGAGGAGATTCTCACTGTGATTGGGATGGTCCAAATCCTATGATAAAAATTGTAAGCGATGTACTGATAACTTTATGAATAAAATTGTGTAATTGATTCTTTGTGTGTATATTATTTTCCCGCTCCTATCCAATCAGTTAGTTGTTAAGAAGCAGCGGTAGTGGAAGGTGTGATATCCGTCGCCATGCCGAAAACATTGATTGTCGACGTGCAGGGTTTCAAGGTGAACGGAAACAAGTTTGTATTTAAAGAAGTAGGAATTATTGACTGCACAACCATGTGGGCACCAAGAGTAACCAGTTTTGTCTTTGAACCACCGTTTCCATTGCATTTGCAGTCAGACGAGGACAGAAGACAAACAGAGTGGTTGCAACGCAATTTGGGACTAGTCTGGAAAGAAGGCGACATTCCTTACCGGCATCTATCACTTGTTCTGAAAGCTCACTTGTTTGGTGCTGACCTTGTATTTGTAAAGGGAAGTGAAAAAAGGAATGGTTGCGTCAGTATGTTAATTCAACATGTCAACTTGTTGACCGTCATGATCTGGGATGTCTTGCACTGTACAACCTGTCCGTGCCTGATGAACCTCTACAAAATAAAACACTTCAAAATGTTTGGAAGCTTTTTGATTGGCTAGCTCGCAGAGCATGTCAAAACTTGCATGTTGAGTGCAAAGCGTTGTAACGTCAGCTTCAGTGTGACACATACCAGTGATCAGTGTGGACGTGTAGTAATATGGCTGCAATTGAAGGTTTGGACTCCAACCCCACAGAGCGAGCTATTGTCAAGTTTTTTGCCTGTAAAAAAAAGCTTGACAGTTTCACAGATGAGGAATTGAACGCTTTGCCCAAGGCGTTCCTTTTTATGTTGCTTCAAACGCGGTGAAAAATATTTGGCACAGTGTACCTAGTGAATGGAGCAGAGATCCTGGTCTGCGTGAACTACAACCATGCACTGACTTTAGTCATCACCAGCAAGTGTCTATTACTAAAATGCCATCCATTAGACAGTGTGGAACGTGTCAGCTCATCAAATTGTACCACGGCCATACAAATATACTGTCCTGTAAAGACTTTGCTTCATCATTCCATGGTTGCGATGAAGAAGAGGAAGAAGAGACAGCAGCGGCAGTATCGCCAGCACCAAAAAGTAAGACAACGATTGAAAAAGATATATCGGACCTTTGCTGGTCATGGTCTAGTTAACAAGGCCATTGATGTACTTCCCATTGAACTGCATATTCCCGGCTATCAATTTTGTGGACCTGGGACTAAACTAAACCAACGTCTAGCACAAGGTAATTCTGGAATCAACAAATTGGATGCTGCGTGTAGAGATCATGACATTGCTTACAGCGACAAGAATGCAGAAGTACGTCGAGTTGCAGACCGCATTCTTCTAAGAAGGGCTGTGCAGCGCGTGACATCATCTACTGCTTCCATTGGTGAAAAGATTGCAGCCTTGATCGTGGCAGGAGCTATGAAGTCAAAGCTAATGATTGGTGGTGGTTGTGGATTAGCGAGGAAAAGGACAAAGAAATAACCATGAATCAAATATTGTTAAGTATTTATTTGAGAGTCAGTCCACCAGATTACAGCATTCACAAAAGATGTTTTGGTTTCTTCTTGTAAAAACATACAATTGTAATAAAAAAAAAGAATTGAAAAATGAAAGTGTGTTCTTATTTACAAGGTGTGGAAATGTCCAAAAGGCAAGCTATTTACACCATCCCACAGCCGTTTATTGTCATATGTAGACAGCGATGTTTTATTTTGATTTACTGTAAATATATTATGGTTCTTTGAAAGAATGCGTGTTTGCTGGTACAAGCGAGAGGTGTTTGTGTAGAGTACACATCGATATTCCTCAACATTGAGGAATTGTGTGACGCTACGAAGAACACCCTTCGCTTTGCATTGACCTTTATTCTTTTGTGTTGAAAATGCGTACATTTTCGGCGCCAAAGCCACAAATTCCGTCATAACATCACCAGCACACTCATCCTTAAATAGACCAATGTGTTTTTTATTCATGGGAATTATGCAAAACATATTGTTAACCTCATAGTTTGAGGTATCAAAGTAACTTGGATGTTCTCTCATCACAGAGTAAATATCCGTCTTATTGGTTTGATAAATAAGACTGTCTGTATCCATATACAGTAATTTTACATCTCCAAACTTTTGTTTGGCAAACTCATAATGAAATTGATACATTACAAATTTTGAATAGTCAAGTATTACCATTCCTAAGTAAATTGGTTTGTTATACATGATTTCTGTCTTTGACAATTCAATGGTTACTAAATCAGTTTCAATAACTCGTACTGAATGGAAATTGGGCATAGCAATATATTTTCGTGCGCCATATCGACCATCCCAGTGGTTTACCAAATGAATAGTTCAATGCTTTCTAATATTTTCCATAGATTTACCGTAGCATGCATTGTTCATTAATTTATAAAAAATTGACTCGAATGTAGTCTTGGCGTGCTGCCGATAATGAGTATTTAATGGCATGTACGGTTGTAACCATGGTTTCTGGTCAAAACAAATAATGCGGTGAATGGTTTGTAGCTTCAACCCGTGTTTCAAACATTGCATTAAATTTTCGATGTGTATGACGTAGCGATTTTTCGGATTTAACGTTGCCAGCAACTTTTTATTGTTGGAACGTGAACTGGGAGGTTGTAGTTTTTCAACACAAAATGGTAGATCAGAATGAGCATTGTGTATCTCGCGGGGATATAATATGCCAACTTCTAGGACATAGCCACGTGTGTTATTGCTCAACGCGTCCTGTAAATTAAAATTTGAAACTTCATCTGAAGTCAGCCATCGAAAATTTTGATACGGAAGCGGTTTTTCCATAGCATATCCGTATAAATTGTTACAATCCAGGTAGGTGAGGTATGTTGTAGGTTGCTTTGGTTTGTATGTATCCATATATGGATTATTTGCTTTGGCATGCTTTTGCACAAGCGATACAAGCCCGCCACGTATCCCACGTTCAAGAAAGAGCAACATGTCGATGTCTGTTAATAGTTCCAGTTCTATTTCAGTCACCTTCAACATACAGTCCCAACTGTATCCGGCAAGGGTGTAGTAATGGGCTGGATCTAGATTGTAGATTTCAAGACACAGTTTGCGAAAGTGTTCAAACACGTCTGTCAAAAGTAGTGTATCAATTTTGAGGTATAAATCAGCATACTCGCCCAAAGTTGATATCTTGAACACGTCCCATACTTTTTGGGCGTGTAAATAGTCTTCTTCAGAAATATGACTTTTTGTTAAGTCATTGTAAAATTTATCCTTTGAAGGGAGTGCAGTTTCCTGCAAACATGCCCAATTGTTTACATAATTATAGGGAAACACCCCTTTTCGAATGCATAATTCAAATTGTTCGTCACCAGTAAAGTTTTGACGTACAGAATGCAAATTGTTTGGGGGAAGCCCTTGAACAAGCGCATCCAATGATGATGCGAGGAATCTATACGAATCTAAAAATCGTATACTAATTCCATTTCGCCGTTTTGTAAACGAAATAAAATTTTCATGATTTTGTGGAATTAAAGTAAACTTTTGGTTTTCAAGGTTAACAAATTCCTTAATAATTAGATGACTGTCATACCGAGACATGTTGTGTAAGAAACAAGAAATATAGCGTGCTCTTTTATAGGCCAAATTACATGCACTATGAGCCGCTCCTCTAAATTTGCCAGTGTACCGATTATGGTCTCTCACCGGCGTGTCACAAGGTGCTATTGGTTTTTGACAAATGTGGCAAGTGGTTGCTGTTGCAAAAGCCACCTCGTCTGCATCCAACATTTGAAGCGGAATTGGGTTTTCCAGGATATTGTACACCCGATCTGCCAAGGCGTCCAATTCATTTAAAAACCAAGCAGCAGCATTTGCATCGCGATAAGATTTGAAGTAAGAAAGCGAAGGGTCATATGAGCAAATCACGTTTAGAGCACAACTGAATGGCACATGTTGCTGTACTTGTTGAGTGTACGGGCGTGCTGGATCCGGGTTACATGTGTCAATGGGTGTGGTTAAACATTCAAAATCTGCATATACTGTAAATGGAAGCGGTTCTTGACGAGACACATTTTGAAATTTCATACTGGCTTTATCCTTTTCTGGGAATGTAATTTTTACAGCTGGTTGTGTAATGCAATAAATAATATGGGCTGTCAACTTTTGATTGCTAGTAAAATATTGCAAACAGCGATCACATATATATACCCTATTTTTACTCTTTGTAACTTGTGAACGAACTAGTCTGGAAAGATCTTTGATATAACAATAATGGTTGCACAATTCCCCTTCAATGTACAATAAATTAAAATGCTTTTCTTTTTTTTCCTTTGTCACATAGAGTGGCCCAATAACTTTGTCCCCTTCAACTCCGTATACATTAATGGAGTAAAGCAGATTTTTAGATTCAAAACGAGAAATGGCGTTGAGGTCCATTGGGAATTCTATGTCTGCTAAATTTAGACTGATCATTAATTCCATAAATTTCTGGTGATATTTGCCCATTCTGTGAACAGTTTTACTTGCAGAACATAACCCAGCAGCCAGGGACCAAATAAAGCAGAAAACATCATTATTATCCACATTGATAACTGCGTGACGGTTTTCCAACTGTTTAGGCAAATTAACATGAGATGACCCACTATTTATGGGATCAAAGGTGCATACATTAATTTTAAGATGATTGATAGCTTCCAGCGATTTGCCGCTTTCTAATTCTTGAAACTCAGCAAAGCGTGTTGTGAGTTTATCAACAATGTTTTTACTATACCAACTGTGTATATTATCAGTGCGGTATAATTTAGTCATGTGTGTGTGTAAATAGATTGGCTGTATGATCTCCTCACCTTGTTTCAAAATAGCAAAGTCACATAATAATTCAGCGTTAACCTTTAACGCTACATGTTCTCTTAAACAGTCTTGTATTTTGTTTTGAAAAATGTTGTAACTAGTGTTTAAATATTCATTGAGATCTAAAATGTTTGCATCATTATTGACTTTAGTGCAACAGATATTGTTATTGAAACAACGATCCACATCCTGCCAACTTTTTATCGGTGGCGACATGATGTCCCTTAGTACTTAACAATTACAAAAACTGAACGGTTTGCAGAGAGAGTGAACCAAAGTTTATTTTCCGTGCAAATTCCGTTTTTACATAAACTAATTTTAAATTTTATTTTTTTCTTCTATGAATTCCACAAGACATCTTTTATTTTCCAGTCCCAAGTATTTTAAATAGATGGTCCCTTTGTTGAGATCGGATACATCTTCCTCGCTGAGTTCCTTGAATCTCGACGGTAGAAATACTGCAAAGTCCTCCAGTTCGCAAAGAATACGTTCCCCAAATTTGGTTTTGACTCGACGAACAGCAGTTACCAAATAAGACTCATTTACCTGCAGATCCTGTAGTCGTTTAGTCTCTGGTCCAGCATCTTTCCCTATGGAATTCGCATTTTTTATTGCCGACATTCTGAAATCGAATTTGATATCTATAATAGTGTTTTAGTATACCTAAGCCATTAGCAAATATGTATATACACACACACAAGTTATCAAAACCCTTCTACACACCCATTATCGCTAGCCACTAATTTAATTGTCAGCAGCTTGCGTTCACCATTTTCCTACTTCTCCACAATCCATTACAAGAACACAGGTTATCAAACAAGTTATACACCCAGGTGCAACATGGTCAGGAGCTGATGATTTAAATGGCCATGACTGTACTTTGGTGAAGCCGGGTCAGATTGCTTGTATAATTTAACTGTTCCCGGGCAAAGCCAGGGCAAACTGCTTGTATAATTTAACTGTCCCCCGGGCGAAGCCGGAGCGGGTTATTAGTATAATATATAACTGTTCCCGGGTGAAGCCGGGGTGAATTTCTTGTATAATTTAACTGTTCCCGGGCGAAGCCGGAGCGGGTTTCTAGTATAATATATGACTGTTCCCGGGTGAAGCCATGGCAGATTGCCTGTATAATTTAACTGTTCCCGGGCGAAGCCAGGGCAGATTGCTTGTATAATTTAACTGTCCCCCCCGGGTGAAGCCGGAGCAGGTTTCTAGTATAATATATAACTGTTCCCGGGTGAAGCCGGGCAGATTGCTTGTATAATTTAACTGTTCCCGGACGAAGCCGGAGCGGGTTTTTAGTATAATATATAACTGTTTACGGGCGAAGCCGGGGCAGATTACTTATATCATTTAACTGTCCCCCGGGCGAAGCCGAAGCGGGTTTCTAGTATAATATATAACTGTTGCCGGACAAAGCCAAAGCAGATTGCTTGTATAATTTAACTGTCTCACGGGTGAAGCTGGAGCGGGTTTCTAGTATAATATATATCTGTTCACGGGTGAAGCCGGAGCAGATTGCTTGTATAATTTAACTGTTCCCGGGCAAAGCTGGAGCGGGTTTCTAGAATAATATATAACTGTTCCCGGGCGAAGCCGGAGCAGGTTTCTAGTATCATGTATAACTGTTCCCGGGCGAAGCCGGAGCAGGTTTCTAGTATAATATATAACTGTTTCCCAGGCGAAGCCGGAGCAGATTGCTTGTATAATTTAACAGTCCCCCGGGCGAAGCCGGAGCGGGTTTCTAGTATAATTTATTACTGTTCACGGGTGAAGCCGGAGCAGATTGCTTCTATAATTTAACTGTTCCCGGGAGAAGCCTGAGCGGGTTTCTAGAATAATATATAACTGTTCCCGGGCGAAGCCGGAGCGGTTTTCTAGTATAATCTATAACTGTTTCCGGGCGAAGCTGGGGCAGATTGCTTGTATAATTTAACTGTTCTCGGGTGAAGCCGAGGCGGATATTTTTTGTATAATTTAACTGTCCCCCGGGTGAAGCTGGAGCGGGTTTCTAGTATAATATATATATCTGATCCTGGGTGAAGCCGGGGTGGATTGCTTGTATAATTTAACTGTCCCCCGGGCGAAGCCGGAGCGGGTTTCTAGTATAATATATAACTGTTCCCGGGCGAAGCAGGGGCGGATTGTTTGTATAATTTAACTGTTCCCGGGCAAAGCCGGGGCAGATTGCCTGTATAATTTAACTGTTCTCGAGCGAAGTCGGTGCAGGCTTCTGGTATAATATAACTGTTCCCGGGCGAAGCCGGGTTGGGTTTCTGGTATAACATAACTGTTCCCGGGCGAAGCCGGGTCGGGTTGTTTGTATATTATATCTGTTCCCTGGCGAAGCCGGGGCAGGTTGATTAAATAATTTACCTGTTCAATACACCCAAGTGCATGGGGGCTACATTAGTCGGGAGATGATGATTTAAATGTCCTTAACTAAATAGGGTACTTGACCTAGAGCTGATGGTCTAAGTATAGCAGTGCCTGCATGTCTAGGTGCTAATGATAAATATATCCTTCACCTCTGCAATACATAAGAGATCAAAATCTCTTCCGTAACTGTGTCTAGCACTGTAATTATCCCGCGGGCTATGCAGTGAAATCTGCAACATTTAATTGGATAATAACAGTAATTATATAATTGAGCTGCATTCATTTAATATATTCTAGGCAGCTAATGGTTTATGTTGCATGTCACGTTAAAACCAATCTTATTACATGCAATGAATTCTGCTCGTTTCATACTTGAAGTAATTATTGCTTGTCTGATTCATACCGTCTAACTTTTAAACCAGCTTTGTCAATAGGCCATTATACTATTAAAATTCTAACATCTTCATGTGGATTTAAACCTACAATCTCAGCATTTACAAGTACTGTAATGTGCAGTACAATCACTTATTTTGTAAACCATCAGGCTGAGTTAGTCTCCCAGTAGCACATAGTCAAATATATACACTAGGATATACTTTAAAGTTATATACTTAAGTATGTTGAATATTACCTGATAGACAAGGATCCAATTGCAATCTGGTGTGAACGCTGTAAACTCGCAGTTAACTCTACTTTCATTTCAATTCTGCTCCACTATTTATACCCTGCCGAATACAGGAAACGCCCATGGATTACCGTTCCTTTCACACAAAAATGACCTCCATACGGCATTACCCTGCATTAATACAGGAATCGTTACTGACCTTCCTTTCACCAGAATTAGCTCAACACTGTATAACCCTGCACAACTACCTTATACACACCTAATTTAAACGCCTTTCACCAGAAAACACAGTATATAAAGAGGTTGTTCCTTTTCAAAACATATCATTCGCTGCAATGTCTGCCAAAGAGACCAAGGAAACTATGGGGCTGGATGAAGAAGACAACGATGAGGATTCGATTCTAGATGTGTTAATGTAAGTATTATTTATTTACTTTATTTACTAAAGCCTTATGTAGCAGCACGCCAGTCTCTCGCCGCTGGGTGCGTGGTTCACTTCCAGTCACTTTATGTTAGATCTGTGCTGGGCAAACCAAAAGCAGACAGGTTTTTCTCTGGGAACACCAGTTTTCCCTGTCAAAATTTTCTTCCGGCAACACCCTCCACTATCATTTCATTTCATCTGTCATTCATTTAATCATTGACTCACAAAAGTGAGACAGGCTTTGGCAGCCAACACAGATCTTATTCTCGCCGCTAGATGGGGCTTAATTCATTCCATTCCTGATCTGGTCAAATACTGGAAGCAAGCGGTGTTTTTTTCTTCTTCAAAATGATTAGAAATACTGAGCGTAGTTACCGCCTTTTGTAGCCCATGTTTACTTGGGTGTGAGTAGAATTTGTCTGATAACCCGTGTTATTGCGATGAATGTATTAATAAAAAAAAGGATTGGGAAGGAAGTCAGATTTTTTTAAGTGTGTTAAAAATCCTTCAGTATGCCTTCCTTTGGGGGGGGGGAGTAAAGCCAGTGGTTCCATGTTCTCACTTTATGACATGTAAAAGATCCGTCCACAGACTAAACTTGTGTGAAGCTAAATTGACAGGTTAGATTTTGTCAAAACAAGTTCCAACATTAGCCACTAGATGGCATTATTATCTGGTAGCAAAAACTTGGAACTTGTAGCTCACCCTAAAGGCGTTCGCTGGAAGCAGCTACATACTCAAGTGAGTCACACATGTTCGTGGGAACTTCCAGCACTGAAACCAATACTCAAGTTCCAACATTCACCACTAGGTATCATTAATATCTAGTAGCAAAATTTTGGAACTACTTAAAATTGAACAGAACTTGTAGCTCACCCTAAGGGCGTCCGCTGGAAGCTGCTGCAGACTTAGGTGAACTGTACTTGCTCTCACACACTCCCAGCAATTCACACTACAATATTTAGATAAACAAGCGTTATAAAACAATTTTGTTGTACTCTTTATTGTATACATTTTTTTATAGCTTTGGAAATGATCCAGTTTTGGTGGTTTTTTTTGCTGATTTAATGACAGCGATGGAAGGGCGTGGGAGAGGTGAAGAAGAAGAAGAAGATGATGATGAAGAGGAAGATGAAGAGGAAGAAGAAGCTGGTGATAAAAGACAAATTAAGTTGTAGTAACAGTTCACAACATAAAACATAATTTTACTTTTTTTGCTTCTGGTTTTATTTGTTTTTACATTCAACCTACCAAGCAAGCCAGAGTTCAACACCCACCATCCATCTCCATTCATGATTCTAACACGTTTACCTCATCATTTGTCCCGCACCCTCTCAATCACCGTAAGGTCATTCCCAGACATGACCTACCATACAACCCGTTGTCAATCTCAGGATAAGTCATCCCATGTGACGTCACACACAGGTTAACCGTTCAAATCTGTTTATTCATTCACACAAACACCTATGTTCATTAAACATCCACCCACGCATCGATGTTTGTTTACCATTGAGCGCTTTCAACCCCATCTTGTTTGTCTCTCAGACCCATTCACACCTAACCAACCTACCACGTCAGGGTTCAACAACCACCGCCATCCACCGCCATTCATGTTTTCCATTCAAAACACTCCCGTTCATGACCTACCTCACATCCCGTAATCTGCTGTGACGTCACACACACACCAGTTACACTAATGTTTTCCATTCAAAACACTCCCGTTCATGACCTACCCACATCCCGTAATCTGCTGTGACGTCACACACACACACACACACACCAGTTGACCGTTCAATTCTCTGACAATTCATTCACAAACAAGGATTCGGAAACCTTCGGCAACACTCGGATCTCATCGGGCATAAAGCAAAGCTATATAGCCCAGGATAATAACAGAGAAGGCGCTCCGTCCAACAGAGAGACTGGGTCGAGGAGGGTCTCGTGCAGAGCCTCTTCCATCCTTCCCCCTCATCCCCCACACTCGCCACCCCCCTCCCCCCCCCCCTCCCCCTCCCCATCCCCCTCCCCCACTCCTCCCCCTCCACCCAAACCCCCTCAAACCGGTTCCTGGACCCTCCAAGGTTTGTTTACCTTCCGGGGTCCCGGCGACCTTGGGGTCAATGACCTACCTCAAGCTCATTGATCATGACCTACCTCAAGGTCATTGACCTTGCCACGCCCCCCTAATTTGCATAAATAACGGTATTTGGGTCAAAACCCCCCCAGCCTACCTACTTAGGGCCTTCATTCATTCCATTCCTGACCCGGTCGGAGACTGGAAGCAGGCTGTGGATTTTCATTTTCAATTGATTCCTAAGGGTTTGCTTAGGTAACCAGATCATTATAGAAGCATTACTTCCAAGAAGCAACAAAAAGTTTTCCTCCAAACTTATTGCCCAATAGATCTGGTGGTGAAGAACAAGTAGTTCTTTGACGAACTTAAGAGCCTATTTTTATAAAATTAGTACTTCGAGAATCGGCACCCCAGGAAAGCCCATACATGGAACGATTGGGAGAGTCGATCGCTTCCATTATCTCGATAATAATAATAATAATACCGTATGGGCTCGGGTACTGGGTGCAAGCTTAATTATTTGACGCCCAGATGGCAGCATGCATGCCAAATTTTGTTGGTCCTTGGAGCGCTATGAAAGTCAAGGAGGTTGGATATCGAAGTTCCTTGACTATAGCGCTTTCTAGTATAGAAAGCAGGAACTTTTGTGTTGTCGAAATATCCCGAGATTAATTTTGCCATTATGAACACGGCCTATAGAATTCAAATGGGTCCATTCCAATGGTACAGACGGCAACTCCCAAACGTAGATTTCACTGATAAACCGAGTGCCTACCAGAGAGTAAAGTTAGATTTCACTGATAAACCGAGTGCCTACCAGAGAGTAAAGTTAGATTTCACTGATGGACTGAGTGCCTACCAGAGAGTAAAGTTAGATTTCACTTATGGACCGAGTGCCTACCAGAGAGTAAACTTAGATTTCACTGATGGACCGAGTGCCTACCAGAGAGTAAAGTTAGATTTCACTGATGGACCGAGTGCCTACCAGAGAGTAAAGTTAGATTTCACTGATGGACCGAGTGCCTACCAGAGAGTAAAGTTAGATTTCACTGATGGACCGAGTGCCTACCAGAGAGTAAACTTAGATTTCACTGATGGACCGAGTGCCTACCAGAGAGTAATGTTAGATTTCACTGATGGACCGAGTGCCTAACAGAGAGTAAACTTAGATTTCACTGATGGACCGAGTGCCCACCAGAGAGTAAAGTTAGATTTCACTGATGGACCGAGTGCCTACCAGAGAGTAAAGTTAGATTTCACTGATAAACCGAGTGCCTACCAGAGAGTAAAGTTAGATTTCACTGATGGACCGAGTGCCTACCAGAGAGTAAAGTTAGATTTCACTGATGGACCGAGTGCCTACCAGAGAGTAAAGTTAGATTTCACTGATAAACCGAGTGCCTACCAGAGAGTAAAGTTAGATTTCACTGATGGACCGAGTGCCTACCAGAGAGTAAACTTAGATTTCACTGATGGACCGAGTGCCTACCAGAGAATAAAGTTAGATTTCACTGATGGACCGAGTGCCTACCAGAGAGTAAAGTTACATTTCACTGATGGACCGAGTGCCTACCAGAGAGTAAACTTAGATTTCACTGATAAACCGAGTGCCTACCAGAGAGTAAAGTTAGATTTCACTGATGGACCGAGTGCCTACCAGAGAGTAAAGTTAGATTTCACTGATGGACCGAGTGCCTACCAGAGAGTAAAGTTAGATTTCACTGATGGACCGAGTGCCTACCAGAGAGTAAAGTTAGATTTCACTGATGGACCGAGTGCCTACCAGAGAGTAAACTTAGATTTCACTGATGGACCGAGTGCCTACCAGAGAGTAAAGTTAGATTTCACTGATGGACCGAGTGCCTACCAGAGAGTAAACTTAGATTTCACTGATGGACCGAGTGCCTACCAGAGAGTAAAGTTAGATTTCACTGATGGACCGAGTGCCTACCAGAGAGTAAACTTAGATTTCACTGATGGACCGAGTGCCTACCAGAGAGTAAAGTTAGATTTCACTAATAAACCGAGTGCCTACCAGAGAGTAAAGTTAGATTTCACTGATAAACCGAGTGCCTACCAGAGAGTAAAGTTAGATTTCACTGATGGACCGAGTGCCTACCAGAGAGTAAAGTTAGATTTCACTGATGGACCGAGTGCCTACCAGAGAGTAAAGTTAGATTTCACTGATAAACCGAGTGACTACCAGAGAGTAAAGTTAGATTTCACTGATGGACCGAGTGCCTACCAGAGAGTAAAGTTAGAATTCACTGATGGACCGAGTGCCTACCAGAGAGTAAACTTAGATTTCACTGATAAACCGAGTGCCTACCTGAGAGTAAAGTTAGATTTCACTGATGGACCGAGTGCCTACCAGAGAGTAAAGTTAGATTTCACTGATGACCGAGTGCCTACCAGAGAGTAAAGTTAGATTTCACTGATGGACCGAGTGCCTACCAGAGAGTAAAGTTAGATTTCACTGATGGACCGTGTGCCTACCAGAGAGTAAAGTTAGATTTCACTGATGGACCGAGTGCCTACCAGAGAGTAAAGTTAGATTTCACTGA
This sequence comes from Meconema thalassinum, assembly GCA_946902985.2. Lineage (NCBI taxonomy): Eukaryota > Metazoa > Arthropoda > Insecta > Orthoptera > Tettigoniidae > Meconema > Meconema thalassinum. The sequence goes on along the minus strand of CAMPQE020000006.1, from coordinate 800,695 downwards.
TGGACCGAGTGCCTACCAGAGAGTAAAGATAGATTTCACTGATGGAACGAGTGCCTACCAGAGAGTAAAGTTAGATTTCACTGATGGACCGAGTGCCTACCAGAGAGTAAACTTAGATTTCACTGATGGACCGAGTGCCTACCAGAGAGTAAAGTTAGATTTCACTGATGGACCTAGTGCCTACCAGAGAGTAAACTTAGATTTCACTGATGGACCGAGTGCCTACCAGAGAGTAAAGTTAGATTTCACTAATAAACCGAGTGCCTACCAGAGAGTAAAGTTAGATTTCACTGATAAACCGAGTGCCTACCAGAGAGTAAAGTTAGATTTCACTGATGGACCGAGTGCCTACCAGAGAGTAAAGTTAGATTTCACTGATGGACCGAGTGCCTACCAGAGAGTAAAGTTAGATTTCACTGATAAACCGAGTGACTACCAGAGAGTAAAGTTAGATTTCACTGATGGACCGAGTGCCTACCAGAGAGTAAAGTTAGATTTCACTGATGGACCGAGTGCCTACCAGAGAGTAAAGTTAGATTTCACTGATAAACCGAGTGCCTACCAGAGAGTAAAGTTAGATTTCACTGATGGACCGAGTGCCTACCAGAGAGTAAACTTAGATTTCACTGATGGACCGAGTGCCTACCAGAGAATAAAGTTAGATTTCACTGATGGACCGAGTGCCTACCAGAGAGTAAAGTTACATTTCACTGATGGACCGAGTGCCTACCAGAGAGTAAACTTAGATTTCACTGATAAACCGAGTGCCTACCAGAGAGTAAACTTAGATTCCACTGATGGACCGAGTGCCTACCAGAGAGTAAAGTTAGATTTCACTGATGGACCGAGTGCCTACCAGAGAGTAAAGTTAGATTTCACTGATGGACCGAGTGCCTACCAGAGAGTAAAGTTAGATTTCACTGATGGACCGAGTGCCTACCAGAGAGTAAACTTAGATTTCACTGATGGACCGAGTGCCTACCAGAGAGTAAAGTTAGATTTCACTGATGGACCTAGTGCCTACCAGAGAGTAAACTTAGATTTCACTGATGGACCGAGTGCCTACCAGAGAGTAAAGTTAGATTTCACTGATGGACCGAGTGCCTACCAGAGAGTAAACTTAGATTTCACTGATGGACCGAGTGCCTACCAGAGAGTAAAGTTAGATTTCACTAATAAACCGAGTGCCTACCAGAGAGTAAAGTTAGATTTCACTGATAAACCGAGTGCCTACCAGAGAGTAAAGTTAGATTTCACTGATGGACCGAGTGCCTACCAGAGAGTAAAGTTAGATTTCACTGATGGACCGAGTGCCTACCAGAGAGTAAAGTTAGATTTCACTGATAAACCGAGTGACTACCAGAGTAAAGTTAGATTTCACTGATGGACCGAGTGCCTACCAGAGAGTAAAGTTAGAATTCACTGATGGACCGAGTGCCTACCAGAGAGTAAACTTAGATTTCACTGATAAACCGAGTGCCTACCTGAGAGTAAAGTTAGATTTCACTGATGGACCGAGTGCCTACCAGAGAGTAAAGTTAGATTTCACTGATGACCGAGTGCCTACCAGAGAGTAAAGTTAGATTTCACTGATGGACCGAGTGCCTACCAGAGAGTAAAGTTAGATTTCACTGATGGACCGTGTGCCTACCAGAGAGTAAAGTTAGATTTCACTGATGGACCGAGTGCCTACCAGAGAGTAAAGTTAGATTTCACTGATGGACCGAGTGCCTACCAGAGAGTAAAGATAGATTTCACTGATGGACCGAGTGCCTACCAGAGAGTAAAGTTAGATTTCACTGATGGACCGAGTGCGTACCAGAGAGTAAAGTTAGATTTCACTGATGGACCGAGTGCCTACCAGAGAGTAAAGTTAGATTTCACTGATGGACCGAGTGCCAACCAGAGAGTAAAGTTAGATTTCACTGATGGACCGAGTGCCTACCAGAGAGTAAAGTTAGATTTCACTGATGGACTGAGTGCCTACCAGAGAGTAAAGTTAGATTCCACTGATGGACCGAGTGCCTACCGGAGAGTAAAGTTAGATTTCACTGATGGACCGAGTGCCTACCAGAGAGTAAAGTTAGATTTCACTGATAAACCGAGTGCCTACCAGAGAGTAAAGTTAGATTTCACTGATGGACCGAGTGCCTACCAGATAGTAAAGTTAGATTTCACTGATGGACCGAGTGCCTACCAGAGAGTAAAGTTAGATTTCACTGATGGACCGAGTGCCTACCAGAGAGTAAAGTTAGATTTCACTGATAAACCCAGCGTCTACCAGAGAGTAAAGTTAGATTTCACTGATGGACCGAGTGCCTACCAGAGAGTAAAGTTAGATTTCACTGATGGACCGAGTGCCTACCAGAGAGTAAACTTAGATTTCACTGATGGACAGAGTGCCTACCAGAGAGTAAAGTTAGATTTCACTGATGGACCGAGTGCCTACCAGAGAGTAAACTTAGATTTCACTGATGGACCGAGTGCCTACCTGAGAGTAAAGTTAGATTTCACTGATGGACCGAGTGCCTACCAGAGAGTAAACTTAGATTTCACTGATGGACCGAGTGCCTACCAGAGAGTAAAGTTAGATTTCACTGATAAACCGAGTGCCTACCAGAGAGTAAAGTTAGATTTCACTGATAAACCGAGTGCCTACCAGAGAGTAAAGTTAGATTTCACTGATGGACCGAGTGCCTACCAGAGAGTAAAGTTAGATTTCACTGATGGACAGAGTGCCTACCAGAGAGTAAAGTTAGATTTCACTGATAAACCGAGTGACTACCAGAGAGTAAAGTTAGATTTCACTGATGGACCGAGTGCCTACTAGAGAGTAAAGTTAGAATTCACTGATGGACCGAGTGCCTACCAGAGTGTAAACTTAGATTTCACTGATAAACCGAGTGCCTACCAGAGAGTAAAGTTAGATTTCACTGATGGACCGAGTGCCTACCAGAGAGTAAAGTTAGATTTCACTGCTGACCGAGTGCCTACCAGAGAGTAAAGTTAGATTTCACTGATGGACCGAGTGCCTACCAGAGAGTAAAGTTAGATTTCACTGATGGACCGAGTGCCTACCAGAGAGTAAAGTTAGATTTCACTGATGGACCGAGTGCCTACCAGAGTGTAAAGTTAGATTTCACTGATGGACCGAGTGCCTACCAGAGAGTAAAGTTAGATTTCACTGATAAACCGAGTGCCTACCAGAGAGTAAAGTTAGATTTCACTGATGGACCGAGTGCCTACCAGAGAGTAAAGTTAGATTTCACTGATGGACTGAGTGCCTACCAGAGAGTAAAGTTAGATTTCACTGATGGACCGAGTGCCTACCAGAGAGTAAAGTTAGATTTCACTGATGGACCGAGTGCCTACCAGAGAGTAAAGTTAGATTTCACTGATACACCCAGCGTCTACCAGAGAGTAAAGTTAGATTTCACTGAATGACCGAGTGCCTACCAGAGAGTAAAGTTAGATTTCACTGATGGACCGGATGCCTGCCAGAGAGTAAAGTTAGATTTCACTGATGGACCGAGTGCCTGCCAGAGAGTAAAGTTAGATTTCACTGATGGACCGAGTGCCTACCAGAGAGTAAAGATAGATTTCACTGATGGACCGAATGCCTACCAGAGAGTAAAGTTAGATTTCACTGATGGACCGAGTGCCTACCAGAGAGTAAAGTTAGATTTCACTGATGGACCGTGTGCCTACCAGAGAGTAAAGTTAGATTTCACTGATGGACCGAGTGCCTACCAAAGAGTAAAGTTAGGTTTCACTGATGGACCGAGTGCCTACCAGAGAGTAAACTTAGATTTCACTGATGGACCGAGTGCCTACCAGAGAGTAAAGTTAGATTTCACTGATGGACCTAGTGCCTACCAGAGAGTAAACTTAGATTTCACTGATGGACCGAGTGCCTACCAGAGAGTAAAGTTAGATTTCACTAATAAACCGAGTGCCTACCAGAGAGTAAAGTTAGATTTCACTGATAAACCGAGTGCCTACCAGAGAGTAAAGTTAGATTTCACTGATGGACCGAGTGCCTACCAGAGAGTAAAGTTAGATTTCACTGATGGACCGAGTGCCTACCAGAGAGTAAAGTTAGATTTCACTGATAAACCGAGTGACTACCAGAGAGTAAAGTTAGATTTCACTGATGGACCGAGTGCCTACCAGAGAGTAAAGTTAGATTTCACTGATGGACCGAGTGCCTACCAGAGAGTAAAGTTAGATTTCACTGATAAACCGAGTGCCTACCAGAGAGTAAAGTTAGATTTCACTGATGGACCGAGTGCCTACCAGAGAGTAAACTTAGATTTCACTGATGGACCGAGTGCCTACCAGAGAATAAAGTTAGATTTCACTGATGGACCGAGTGCCTACCAGAGAGTAAAGTTACATTTCACTGATGGACCGAGTGCCTACCAGAGAGTAAACTTAGATTTCACTGATAAACCGAGTGCCTACCAGAGAGTAAACTTAGATTTCACTGATGGACCGAGTGCCTACCAGAGAGTAAAGTTAGATTTCATTGATGGACCGAGTGCCTACCAGAGAGTAAAGTTAGATTTCACTGATGGACCGAGTGCCTACCAGAGAGTAAACTTAGATTTCACTGATGGACCGAGTGCCTACCAGAGAGTAAACTTAGATTTCACTGATGGACCGAGTGCCTACCAGAGAGTAAAGTTAGATTTCACTGATGGACCTAGTGCCTACCAGAGAGTAAACTTAGATTTCACTGATGGACCGAGTGCCTACCAGAGAGTAAAGTTAGATTTCACTGATGGACCGAGTGCCTACCAGAGAGTAAACTTAGATTTCACTGATGGACCGAGTGCCTACCAGAGAGTAAAGTTAGATTTCACTAATAAACCGAGTGCCTACCAGAGAGTAAAGTTAGATTTCACTGATAAACCGAGTGCCTACCAGAGAGTAAAGTTAGATTTCACTGATGGACCGAGTGCCTACCAGAGAGTAAAGTTAGATTTCACTGATGGACCGAGTGCCTACCAGAGAGTAAAGTTAGATTTCACTGATAAACCGAGTGACTACCAGAGAGTAAAGTTAGATTTCACTGATGGACCGAGTGCCTACCAGAGAGTAAAGTTAGAATTCACTGATGGACCGAGTGCCTACCAGAGAGTAAACTTAGATTTCACTGATAAACCGAGTGCCTACCTGAGAGTAAAGTTAGATTTCACTGATGGACCGAGTGCCTACCAGAGAGTAAAGTTAGATTTCACTGATGACCGAGTGCCTACCAGAGAGTAAAGTTAGATTTCACTGATGGACCGAGTGCCTACCAGAGAGTAAAGTTAGATTTCACTGATGGACCGTGTGCCTACCAGAGAGTAAAGTTAGATTTCACTGATGGACCGAGTGCCTACCAGAGAGTAAAGTTAGATTTCACTGATGGACCGAGTGCCTACCAGAGAGTAAAGATAGATTTCACTGATGGACCGAGTGCCTACCAGAGAGTAAAGTTAGATTTCACTGATGGACCGAGTGCCTACCAGAGAGTAAAGTTAGATTTCACTGATGGACCGAGTGCCTACCAGAGAGTAAAGTTAGATTTCACTGATGGACCGAGTGCCAACCAGAGAGTAAAGTTAGATTTCACTGATGGACCGAGTGCCTACCAGAGAGTAAAGTTAGATTTCACTGATGGACTGAGTGCCTACCAGAGAGTAAAGTTAGATTCCACTGATGGACCGAGTGCCTACCGGAGAGTAAAGTTAGATTTCACTGATGGACCGAGTGCCTACCAGAGAGTAAAGTTAGATTTCACTGATAAACCGAGTGCCTACCAGAGAGTAAAGTTAGATTTCACTGATGGACCGAGTGCCTACCAGATAGTAAAGTTAGATTTCACTGATGGACCGAGTGCCTACCAGAGAGTAAAGTTAGATTTCACTGATGGACCGAGTGCCTACCAGAGAGTAAAGTTAGATTTCACTGATAAACCCAGCGTCTACCAGAGAGTAAAGTTAGATTTCACTGATGGACCGAGTGCCTACCAGAGAGTAAAGTTAGATTTCACTGATGGACCGAGTGCCTACCAGAGAGTAAACTTAGATTTCACTGATGGACAGAGTGCCTACCAGAGAGTAAAGTTAGATTTCACTGATGGACCGAGTGCCTACCAGAGAGTAAACTTAGATTTCACTGATGGACCGAGTGCCTACCAGAGAGTAAAGTTAGATTTCACTGATGGACCGAGTGCCTACCAGAGAGTAAACTTAGATTTCACTGATGGACCGAGTGCCTACCAGAGAGTAAAGTTAGATTTCACTGATAAACCGAGTGCCTACCAGAGAGTAAAGTTAGATTTCACTGATAAACCGAGTGCCTACCAGAGAGTAAAGTTAGATTTCACTGATGGACCGAGTGCCTACCAGAGAGTAAAGTTAGATTTCACTGATGGACCGAGTGCCTACCAGAGAGTAAAGTTAGATTTCACTGATAAACCGAGTGACTACCAGAGAGTAAAGTTAGATTTCACTGATGGACCGAGTGCCTACTAGAGAGTAAAGTTAGATTTCACTGATGGACCGAGTGCCAACCAGAGAGTAAAGTTAGATTTCACTGATGGACCGAGTGCCTACCAGAGAGTAAAGTTAGATTTCACTGATGGACTGAGTGCCTACCAGAGAGTAAAGTTAGATTCCACTGATGGACCGAGTGCCTACCGGAGAGTAAAGTTAGATTTCACTGATGGACCGAGTGCCTACCAGAGAGTTAAGTTAGATTTCACTGATAAACCGAGTGCCTACCAGAGAGTAAAGTTAGATTTCACTGATGGACCGAGTGCCTACCAGATAGTAAAGTTAGATTTCACTGATGGACCGAGTGCCTACCAGAGAGTAAAGTTAGATTTCACTGATGGACCGAGTGCCTACCAGAGAGTAAAGTTAGATTTCACTGATAAACCCAGCGTCTACCAGAGAGTAAAGTTAGATTTCACTGATGGACCGAGTGCCTACCAGAGAGTAAAGTTAGATTTCACTGATGGACCGAGTGCCTACCAGAGAGTAAACTTAGATTTCACTGATGGACAGAGTGCCTACCAGAGAGTAAAGTTAGATTTCACTGATGGACCGAGTGCCTACCAGAGAGTAAAGTTAGATTTCACTGATGGACCGAGTGCCTACCAGAGAGTAAAGTTAGATTTCACTGATGGACCGTGTGCCTACCAGAGAGTAAAGTTAGATTTCACTGATGGACCGAGTGCCTACCAGAGAGTAAAGTTAGATTTCACTGATGGACCGAGTGCCTACCAGAGAGTAAAGATAGATTTCACTGATGGACCGAGTGCCTACCAGAGAGTAAAGTTAGATTTCACTGATGGACCGAGTGCCTACCAGAGAGTAAAGTTAGATTTCACTGATGGACCGAGTGCCTACCAGAGAGTAAAGTTAGATTTCACTGATGGACCGAGTGCCAACCAGAGAGTAAAGTTAGATTTCACTGATGGACCGAGTGCCTACCAGAGAGTAAAGTTAGATTTCACTGATGGACTGAGTGCCTACCAGAGAGTAAAGTTAGATTCCACTGATGGACCGAGTGCCTACCGGAGAGTAAAGTTAGATTTCACTGATGGACCGAGTGCCTACCAGAGAGTAAAGTTAGATTTCACTGATAAACCGAGTGCCTACCAGAGAGTAAAGTTAGATTTCACTGATGGACCGAGTGCCTACCAGATAGTAAAGTTAGATTTCACTGATGGACGGAGTGCCTACCAGAGAGTAAAGTTAGATTTCACTGATGGACCGAGTGCCTACCAGAGAGTAAAGTTAGATTTCACTGATAAACCCAGCGTCTACCAGAGAGTAAAGTTAGATTTCACTGATGGACCGAGTGCCTACCAGAGAGTAAAGTTAGATTTCACTGATGGACCGAGTGCCTACCAGAGAGTAAACTTAGATTTCACTGATGGACAGAGTGCCTACCAGGGAGTAAAGTTAGATTTCACTGATGGACCGAGTGCCTACCAGAGAGTAAACTTAGATTTCACTGATGGACCGAGTGCCTACCAGAGAGTAAAGTTAGATTTCACTGATGGACCGAGTGCCTACCAGAGAGTAAACTTAGATTTCACTGATGGACCGAGTGCCTACCAGAGAGTAAAGTTAGATTTCACTGATAAACCGAGTGCCTACCAGAGAGTAAAGTTAGATTTCACTGATAAACCGAGTGCCTACCAGAGAGTAAAGTTAGATTTCACTGATGGACCGAGTGCCTACCAGAGAGTAAAGTTAGATTTCACTGATGGACCGAGTGCCTACCAGAGAGTAAAGTTAGATTTCACTGATAAACCGAGTGACTACCAGAGAGTAAAGTTAGATTTCACTGATGGACCATGTGCCTACTAGAGAGTAAAGTTAGAATTCACTGATGGACCGAGTGCCTACCAGAGTGTAAACTTAGATTTCACTGATAAACCGAGTGCCTACCAGAGAGTAAAGTTAGATTTCACTGATGGACCGAGTGCCTACCAGAGAGTAAAGTTAGATTTCACTGCTGACCGAGTGCCTACCAGAGAGTAAAGTTAGATTTCACTGATGGACCGAGTGCCTACCAGAGAGTAAAGTTAGATTTCACTGATGGACCGAGTGCCTACCAGAGAGTAAAGTTAGATTTCACTGATGGACCGAGTGCCTACCAGAGTGTAAAGTTAGATTTCACTGATGGACCGAGTGCCTACCAGAGAGTAAAGTTAGATTTCACTGATAAACCGAGTGCCTACCAGAGAGTAAAGTTAGATTTCACTGATGGACCGAGTGCCTACCAGAGAGTAAAGTTAGATTTCACTGATGGACTGAGTGCCTACCAGAGAGTAAAGTTAGATTTCACTGATGGATCGAGTGCCTACCAGAGAGTAAAGTTAGATTTCACTGATGGACCGAGTGCCTACCAGAGAGTAAAGTTAGATTTCACTGATACACCCAGCGTCTACCAGAGAGTAAAGTTAGATTTCACTGAATGACCGAGTGCCTACCAGAGAGTAAAGTTAGATTTCACTGATGGACCGGATGCCTACCAGAGAGTAAAGTTAGATTTCACTGATGGACCGAGTGCCTGCCAGAGAGTAAAGTTAGATTTCACTGATGGACCGAGTGCCTACCAGAGAGTAAAGATAGATTTCACTGATGGACCGAGTGCCTACCAGAGAGTAAAGTTAGATTTCACTGATGGACCGAGTGCCTACCAGAGAGTAAAGTTAGATTTCACTGATGGACCGTGTGCCTACCAGAGAGTAAAGTTAGATTTCACTGATGGACCGAGTGCCTACCAGAGAGTAAAGTTAGATTTCACTGATGGACCGAGTGCCTACCAGAGAGTAAACTTAGATTTCACTGATGGACCGAGTGCCTACCAGAGAGTAAAGTTAGATTTCACTGATGGACCTAGTGCCTACCAGAGAGTAAACTTAGATTTCACTGATGGACCGAGTGCCTACCAGAGAGTAAAGTTAGATTTCACTAATAAACCGAGTGCCTACCAGAGAGTAAAGTTAGATTTCACTGATAAACCGAGTGCCTACCAGAGAGTAAAGTTAGATTTCACTGATGGACCGAGTGCCTACCAGAGAGTAAAGTTAGATTTCACTGATGGACCGAGTGCCTACCAGAGAGTAAAGTTAGATTTCACTGATAAACCGAGTGACTACCAGAGAGTAAAGTTAGATTTCACTGATGGACCGAGTGCCTACCAGAGAGTAAAGTTAGATTTCACTGATGGACCGAGTGCCTACCAGAGAGTAAAGTTAGATTTCACTGATAAACCGAGTGCCTACCAGAGAGTAAAGTTAGATTTCACTGATGGACCGAGTGCCTACCAGAGAGTAAACTTAGATTTCACTGATGGACCGAGTGCCTACCAGAGAATAAAGTTAGATTTCACTGATGGACCGAGTGCCTACCAGAGAGTAAAGTTACATTTCACTGATGGACCGAGTGCCTACCAGAGAGTAAACTTAGATTTCACTGATAAACCGAGTGCCTACCAGAGAGTAAACTTAGATTTCACTGATGGACCGAGTGCCTACCAGAGAGTAAAGTTAGATTTCACTGATGGACCGAGTGCCTACCAGAGAGTAAAGTTAGATTTCACTGATGGACCGAGTGCCTACCAGAGAGTAAAGTTAGATTTCACTGATGGACCGAGTGCCTACCAGAGAGTAAACTTAGATTTCACTGATGGACCGAGTGCCTACCAGAGAGTAAAGTTAGATTTCACTGATGGACCTAGTGCCTACCAGAGAGTAAACTTAGATTTCACTGATGGACCGAGTGCCTACCAGAGAGTAAAGTTAGATTTCACTGATGGACCGAGTGCCTACCAGAGAGTAAACTTAGATTTCACTGATGGACCGAGTGCCTACCAGAGAGTAAAGTTAGATTTCACTAATAAACCGAGTGCCTACCAGAGAGTAAAGTTAGATTTCACTGATAAACCGAGTGCCTACCAGAGAGTAAAGTTAGATTTCACTGATGGACCGAGTGCCTACCAGAGAGTAAAGTTAGATTTCACTGATGGACCGAGTGCCTACCAGAGAGTAAAGTTAGATTTCACTGATAAACCGAGTGACTACCAGAGAGTAAAGTTAGATTTCACTGATGGACCGAGTGCCTACCAGAGAGTAAAGTTAGAATTCACTGATGGACCGAGTGCCTACCAGAGAGTAAACTTAGATTTCACTGATAAACCGAGTGCCTACCTGAGAGTAAAGTTAGATTTCACTGATGGACCGAGTGCCTACCAGAGAGTAAAGTTAGATTTCACTGATGACCGAGTGCCTACCAGAGAGTAAAGTTAGATTTCACTGATGGACCGAGTGCCTACCAGAGAGTAAAGTTAGATTTCACTGATGGACCGTGTGCCTACCAGAGAGTAAAGTTAGATTTCACTGATGGACCGAGTGCCTACCAGAGAGTAAAGTTAGATTTCACTGATGGACCGAGTGCCTACCAGAGAGTAAAGATAGATTTCACTGATGGACCGAGTGCCTACCAGAGAGTAAAGTTAGATTTCACTGATGGACCGAGTGCCTACCAGAGAGTAAAGTTAGATTTCACTGATGGACCGAGTGCCTACCAGAGAGTAAAGTTAGATTTCACTGATGGACCGAGTGCCAACCAGAGAGTAAAGTTAGATTTCACTGATGGACCGAGTGCCTACCAGAGAGTAAAGTTAGATTTCACTGATGGACTGAGTGCCTACCAGAGAGTAAAGTTAGATTCCACTGATGGACCGAGTGCCTACCGGAGAGTAAAGTTAAATTTCACTGATGGACCGAGTGCCTACCAGAGAGTAAAGTTAGATTTCACTGATAAACCGAGTGCCTACCAGAGAGTAAAGTTAGATTTCACTGATGGACCGAGTGCCTACCAGATAGTAAAGTTAGATTTCACTGATGGACCGAGTGCCTACCAGAGAGTAAAGTTAGATTTCACTGATGGACCGAGTGCCTACCAGAGAGTAAAGTTAGATTTCACTGATAAACCCAGCGTCTACCAGAGAGTAAAGTTAGATTTCACTGATGGACCGAGTGCCTACCAGAGAGTAAAGTTAGATTTCACTGATGGACCGAGTGCCTACCAGAGAGTAAACTTAGATTTCACTGATGGACAGAGTGCCTACCAGAGAGTAAAGTTAGATTTCACTGATGGACCGAGTGCCTACCAGAGAGTAAACTTAGATTTCACTGATGGACCGAGTGCCTACCAGAGAGTAAAGTTAGATTTCACTGATGGACCGAGTGCCTACCAGAGAGTAAACTTAGATTTCACTGATGGACCGAGTGCCTACCAGAGAGTAAAGTTAGATTTCACTGATAAACCGAGTGCCTACCAGAGAGTAAAGTTAGATTTCACTGATAAACCGAGTGCCTACCAGAGAGTAAAGTTAGATTTCACTGATGGACCGAGTGCCTACCAGAGAGTAAAGTTAGATTTCACTGATGGACCGAGTGCCTACCAGAGAGTAAAGTTAGATTTCACTGATAAACCGAGTGACTACCAGAGAGTAAAGTTAGATTTCACTGATGGACCGAGTGCCTACTAGAGAGTAAAGTTAGAATTCACTGATGGACCGAGTGCCTACCAGAGTGTAAACTTAGATTTCACTGATAAACCGAGTGCCTACCAGAGAGTAAAGTTAGATTTCACTGATGGACCGAGTGCCTACCAGAGAGTAAAGTTAGATTTCACTGCTGACCGAGTGCCTACCAGAGAGTAAAGTTAGATTTCACTGATGGACCGAGTGCCTACCAGAGAGTAAAGTTAGATTTCACTGATGGACCGAGTGCCTACCAGAGAGTAAAGTTAGATTTCACTGATGGACCGAGTGCCTACCAGAGTGTAAAGTTAGATTTCACTGATGGACCGAGTGCCTACTAGAGAGTAAAGTTAGATTTCACTGATAAACCGAGTGCCTACCAGAGAGTAAAGTTAGATTTCACTGATGGACCGAGTGCCTACCAGAGAGTAAAGTTAGATTTCACTGATGGACTGAGTGCCTACCAGAGAGTAAAGTTAGATTTCACTGATGGACCGAGTGCCTACCAGAGAGTAAAGTTAGATTTCACTGATGGACCGAGTGCCTACCAGAGAGTAAAGTTAGATTTCACTGATACACCCAGCGTCTACCAGAGAGTAAAGTTAGATTTCACTGAATGACCGAGTGCCTACCAGAGAGTAAAGTTAGATTTCACTGATGGACCGGATGCCTACCAGAGAGTAAAGTTAGATTTCACTGATGGACCGAGTGCCTGCCAGAGAGTAAAGTTAGATTTCACTGATGGACCGAGTGCCTACCAGAGAGTAAAGATAGATTTCACTGATGGACCGAGTGCCTACCAGAGAGTAAAGTTAGATTTCACTGATGGACCGAGTGCCTACCAGAGAGTAAACTTAGATTTCACTGATGGACCGAGTGCCTACCAGAGAGTAAAGTTAGATTTCACTGATGGACCGAGTGCCTACCAGAGAGTAAAGTTAGATTTCACTGATGGACCGAGTGCCTACCAGAGAGTAAAGTTAGATTTCACTGATGGACCGAGTGCCTACCAGAGAGTAAAGTTAGATTTCACTGATGGACTGAGTGCCTACCAGAGAGTAAAGTTAGATTCCACTGATGGACCGAGTGCCTACCGGAGAGTAAAGTTAGATTTCACTGATGGACCTAGTGCCTACCAGAGAGTAAAGTTAGATTTCACTGATGGACCGAGTGCCTACCAGAGAGTAAAGTTAGATTTCACTGATGGACCGAGTGCCTACCAGAGAGTAAACTTAGATTTCACTGATGGACCGAGTGCCTACCAGAGAGTAAAGTTAGATTTCACTGATAAACCGAGTGCCTACCAGAGAGTAATGTTAGATTTCACTGATAAACCGAGTGCCTACCAGAGAGTAAAGTTAGATTTCACTGATGGACCGAGTGCCTACCAGAGAGTAAAGTTAGATTTCACTGATGGACCGAGTGCCTACCAGAGAGTAAAGTTAGATTTCACTGATAAACCGAGTGACTACCAGAGAGTAAAGTTAGATTTCACTGATGGACCGAGAGCCTACTAGAGAGTAAAGTTAGAATTCACTGATGGACCGAGTGCCTACCAGAGAGTAAACTTCGATTTCACTGATAAACCGAGTGCCTACCAGAGAGTAAAGTTAGATTTCACTGATGGACCGAGTGCCTACCAGAGAGTAAAGTTAGATTTCACTGATGACCGAGTGCCTACTAGAGAGTAAAGTTAGATTTCACTGATGGACCGAGTGCCTACCAGAGAGTAAACTTAGATTTCACTGATGGACCGAGTGCCTACCAGAGAGTAAAGTTAGATTTCACTGATGGACCGAGTGCCTACCAGAGAGTAAACTTAGATTTCAATGATGGACCGAGTGCCTACCAGAGAGTAAAGTTAGATTTCACTGATGGACCGAGTGCCTACCAGAGAGTAAACTTAGATTTCACTGATGGACCGAGTGCCTACCAGAGAGTAAACTTAGATTTCACTGATGGACCGAGTGCCTACCAGAGAGTAAAGTTAGATTTCACTGATAAACCGAGTGCCTACCAGAGAGTAAAGTTAGATTTCACTGATAAACCGAGTGCCTACCAGAGAGTCAAGTTAGATTTCACTGATGGACCGAGTGCCTACCAGAGAGTAAAGTTAGATTTCACTGATGGACCGAGTGCCTACCAGAGAGTAAAGTTAGATTTCACTGATAAACCGAGTGACTACCAGAGAGTAAAGTTAGATTTCACTGATGGACCGAGTGCCTACCAGAGAGTAAAGTTAGATTTCACTGATAAACCCAGCGTCTACCAGAGAGTAAAGTTAGATTTCACTGATGGACCGAGTGCCTACCAGAGAGTAAAGTTAGATTTCACTGATGGACCGAGTGCTTACCAGAGAGTAAACTTAGATTTCACTGATGGACCGAGTGCCTACCAGAGAGTAAAGTTAGATTTCACTGATGGACCGAGTGCCTACCAGAGAGTAAACTTAGATTTCACTGATGGACCGAGTGCCTACCAGAGAGTAAAGTTAGATTTCACTGATGGACCGAGTGCCTACCAGAGAGTAAACTTAGATTTCACTGATGGACCGAGTGCCTACCAGAGAGTAAAGTTAGATTTCACTGATAAACCGAGTGCCTACCAGAGAGTAAAGTTAGATTTCACTGATAAACCGAGTGCCTACCAGAGAGTAAAGTTAGATTTCACTGATGGACCGAGTGCCTACCAGAGAGTAAAGTTAGATTTCACTGATGGACCGAGTGCCTACCGGAGAGTAAAGTTAGATTTCACTGATAAACCGAGTGACTACCAGAGAGTAAAGTTAGATTTCACTGATGGACCGAGTGCCTACTAGAGAGTAAAGTTAGATTTCACTGATGGACCGAGTGCCTACCAGAGTGTAAACTTAGATTTCACTGATAAACCGAGTGCCTACCAGAGAGTAAAGTTAGATTTCACTGATGGACCGAGTGCCTACCAGAGAGTAAAGTTAGATTTCACTGATGACCGAGTGCCTACCAGAGAGTAAAGTTAGATTTCACTGATGGACCGGGTGCCTACCAGAGAGTAAAGTTAGATTTCACTGATGGACCGAGTGCCTACCAGAGAGTAAAGTTAGATTTCACTGATGGACCGAGTGCCTACCAGAGTGTAAATTTAGATTTCACTGATGGACCGAGTGCCTACCAGAGAGTAAAGTTAGATTTCACTGATAAACCGAGTGCCTACCAGAGAGTAAAGTTAGATTTCACTGATGGACCGAGTGCCTACCAGAGAGTAAAGTTAGATTTCACTGATGGACTGAGTGCCTACCAGAGAGTAAAGTTAGATTTCACTGATGGACCGAGTGCCTACCAGAGAGTAAAGTTAGATTTCACTGATGGACCGAGTGCCTACCAGAGAGTAAAGTTAGATTTCACTGATACACCCAGCGTCTACCAGAGAGTAAAGTTAGATTTCACTGAATGACCGAGTGCCTACCAGAGAGTAAAGTTAGATTTCACTGATGGACCGAGTGCCTACCAGAGAGTAAAGTTAGATTTCACTGATGGACCGAGTGCCTGCCAGAGAGTAAAGTTAGATTTCACTGATGGACCGAGTGCCTACCAGAGAGTAAAGATAGATTTCACTGATGGACCGAGTGCCTACCAGAGAGTAAAGTTAGATTTCACTGATGGACCGAGTGCCTACCAGAGAGTAAAGTTAGATTTCACTGATGGACCGAGTGCCTACCAGAGAGTAAAGTTAGATTTCACTGATGGACCGAGTGCCTACCAGAGAGTAAAGTTAGATTTCACTGATGGACCGAGTGCCTACCAGAGAGTAAAGTTAGATTTCACTGATGGACTGAGTGCCTACCAGAGAGTAAAGTTAGATTCCACTGATGGACCGAGTGCCTACCGGAGAGTAAAGTTAGATTTCACTGATGGACCGAGTGCCTACCAGAGAGTAAAGTTAGATTTCACTGATAAACCGAGTGCCTACCAGAGAGTAAAGTTAGATTTCACTGATGGACCGAGTGCCTACCAGAGAGTAAAGTTAGATTTCACTGATGGACCGAGTGCCTACCAGAGAGTAAAGTTAGATTTCACTGATGGACCGAGTGCCTACCAGAGAGTAAAGTTGGATTTCACTGATGGACCGAGTGACTACCAGAGAGTAAACTTAGATTTCACTGATGGACCGAGTGCCTACCAGAGAGTAAACTTAGATTTCACTGATGGACCGAGTGCCTACCAGAGAGTAAACTTAGATTTCACTGATGAACCGAGTGCCTACCAGAGAGTAAACTTAGATTTCACTGATGGACCGAGTGCCTACCAGAGAGTAAAGTTAGATTCCACTGATAAACCGAGTGCCTACCAGAGAGTAAAGTTAGATTTCACTGATAAACCGAGTGCCTACCAGAGAGTAAAGTTAGATTTCACTGATGGACCGAGTGCCTACCAGAGAGTAAAGTTAGATTTCACTGATGGACCGAGTGCCTACCAGAGAGTAAAGTTAGATTTCACTGATAAACCGAGTGACTACCAGAGAGTAAAGTTAGATTTCACTGATGGACCGAGTGCCTACTAGAGAGTAAAGTTAGAATTCACTGATGGACCGAGTGCCTACCTGAGAGTAAACTTAGATTTCACTGATAAACCGAGTGCCTACCAGAGAGTAAAGTTAGATTTCACTGATGGACCGAGTGCCTACCAGAGAGTAAAGTTAGATTTCACTGATGACCGAGTGCCTACTAGAGAGTAAAGTTAGATTTCACTGATGGACCGAGTGCCTACCAGAGAGTAAAGTTAGATTTCACTGATGGACCGAGTGCCTACCAGAGAGTAAAGTTAGATTTCACTGATGGACCGAGTGCCTACCAGAGTGTAAAGTTAGATTTCACTGATGGACCGAGTGCCTACCAGAGAGTAAAGTTAGATTTCACTGATAAACCGAGTGCCTACCAGAGAGTAAAGTTAGATTTCACTGATGGACCGAGTGCCTACCAGAGAGTAAAGTTAGATTTCACTGATGGACTGAGTGCCTACCAGAGAGTAAAGTTAGATTTCACTGATGGACCGAGTGCCTACCAGAGAGTAAAGTTAGATTTCACTGATGGACCGAGTGCCTACCAGAGAGTAAAGTTAGATTTCACTGATACACCCAGCGTCTACCAGAGAGTAAAGTTAGATTTCACTGATGGACCGAGTGCCTACCAGAGAGTAAAGTTAGATTTCACTGATGGACCGAGTGCCTACCAGAGAGTAAAGTTAGATTTCACTGATGGACCGAGTGCCTACCAGAGAGTAAAGTTAGGTTTCACTGATGGACCGAGTGCCTACCAGAGAGTAAACTTAGATTTCACTGATGGACCGAGTGCCTACCAGAGAGTAAAGTTAGATTTCACTGATGGACCGAGTGCCTACCAGAGAGTAAAGTTAGATTTCACTGATGGACCGAGTGCCTACCAGAGAGTAAAGTTAGATTTCACTGATGGACCGAGTGCCTACCAGAGAGTAAAGTTAGATTTCACTGATGGACCGAGTGCCTACCAGAGAGTAAAGTTAGATTTCACTGATGGACTGAGTGCCTACCAGAGAGTAAAGTTAGATTCCACTGATGGACCGAGTGCCTACCAGGGAGTAAAGTTAGATTTCACTGATGGACCGAGTGCCTACCAGAGAGTAAAGTTAGATTTCACTGATAAACCGAGTCCCTACCAGAGAGTAAAGTTAGATTTCACTGATGGACCGAGTGCCTACCAGAGAGTAAAGTTAGATTTCACTGATGGACCGAGTGCCTACCAGAGAGTAAAGTTAGATTTCACTGATGGACCGAGTGCCTACCAGAGAGTAAAGTTAGATTTCACTGATAAACCCAGCGTCTACCAGAGAGTAAAGTTAGATTTCACTGATGGACCGAGTGCCTACCAGAGAGTAAAGTTAGATTTCACTGATGGACCGAGTGCCTACCAGAGAGTAAACTTAGATTTCACTGATGGACCGAGTGCCTACCAGAGAGTAAAGTTAGATTTCACTGATGGACTGAGTGCCTACCAGAGAGTAAAGTTAGATTTCACTGATGGACCGAGTGCCTACCAGAGAGTAAAGTTAGATTTCACTGATGGACCGAGTGCCTACCAGAGAGTAAAGTTAGATTTCACTGATACACCCAGCGTCTACCAGAGAGTAAAGTTAGATTTCACTGATGGACCGAGTGCCTACCAGAGAGTAAAGTTAGATATCACTGATGGACCGAGTGCCTACCAGAGAGTAAACTTAGATTTCACTGATGGACCGAGTGCCTACCAGAGAGTAAAGTTAGATTTCACTGATGGACCGAGTGCCTACCAGAGAGTAAAGTTAGATTTCACTGAAGGACCGAGTGCCTACCAGAGAGTAAAGTTAGATTTCACTGATAAACCGAGTCCCTACCAGAGAGTAAAGTTAGATTTCACTGATGGACCGAGTGCCTACCAGAGAGTAAAGTTAGATTTCACTGATGGACCGAGTGCCTACCAGAGAGTAAAGTTAGATTTCACTGATGGACCGAGTGCCTACCAGAGAGTAAAGTTAGATTTCACTGATAAACCGAGTGACTACCAGAGAGTAAAGTTAGATTTCACTGATGGACCGAGTGCCTACTAGAGAGTAAAGTTAGAATTCACTGATGGACCGAGTGCCTACCAGAGAGTAAACTTAGATTTCACTGATAAACCGAGTGCCTACCAGAGAGTAAAGTTAGATTTCACTGATGGACCGAGTGCCTACCAGAGAGTAAAGTTAGATTTCACTGATGACCGAGTGCCTACCAGAGAGTAAAGTTAGATTTCACTGATGGACCGAGTGCCTACCAGAGAGTAAAGTTAGATTTCACTGATGGACCGAGTGCCTACCAGAGAGTAAAGTTAGATTTCACTGATGGACCGAGTGCCTACCAGAGTGTAAAGTTAGATTTCACTGATGGACCGAGTGCCTACCAGAGAGTAAAGTTAGATTTCACTGATAAACCGAGTGCCTACCAGAGAGTAAAGTTAGATTTCACTGATGGACCGAGTGCCTACCAGAGAGTAAAGTTAGATTTCACTGATGGACTGAGTGCCTACCGGAGAGTAAAGTTAGATTTCACTGATGGACCGAGTGCCTACCAGAGAGTAAAGTTAGATTTCACTGATGGACCGAGTGCCTACCAGAGAGTAAAGTTAGATTTCACTGATACACCCAGCGTCTACCAGAGAGTAAAGTTAGATTTCACTGATGGACCGAGTGCCTACCAGAGAGTAAAGTTAGATTTCACTGATGGACCGAGTGCCTACCAGAGAGTAAAGTTAGATTTCACTGATGGACCGAGTGCCTACCAGAGAGTAAAGTTAGGTTTCACTGATGGACCGAGTGCCGACCAGAGAGTAAAGTTAGATTTCACTGATGGACCGAGTGCCTACCAGAGAGTAAAGTTAGATTTCACTGATGGACCGAGTGCCTACCAGAGAGTAAAGTTAGATTTCACTGATGGACCGAGTGCCTACCAGAGAGTAAAGTTAGATTTCACTGATGGACCGAGTGCCTATCAGAGAGTAAAGTTAGATTTCACTGATGGACCGAGTGCCTACCAGAGAGTAAAGTTAGATTTCACTGATGGACTGAGTGCCTACCAGAGAGGAAAGTTAGATTCCACTGATGGACCGAGTGCCTATCATAGAGTAAAGTTAGATTTCACTGATGGACCGAGTGCCTACCAGAGAGTAAAGTTAGATTTCACTGATAAACCGAGTCCCTACCAGAGAGTAAAGTTAGATTTCACTGATGGACCGAGTGCCTACCAGAGAGTAAAGTTAGATTTCACTGATGGACCGAGTGCCTACCAGAGAGTAAAGTTAGATTTCACTGATGGACCGAGTGCCTACCAGAGAGTAAAGTTAGATTTCACTGATAAACCCAGCGTCTACCAGAGAGTAAAGTTAGATTTCACTGATGGACCGAGTGCCTACCAGAGAGTAAAGTTAGATTTCACTGATGGACCGAGTGCCTACCAGAGAGTAAAGTTAGATTTCACTGATGACCGAGTGCCTACCAGAGAGTAAAGTTAGATTTCACTGATAAACCGAGTGCCTACCAGAGAGTAAAGTTAGATTTCACTGATGGACCGAGTGCCTACCAGAGAGTAAAGTTAGATTTCACTGATGGACCGAGTGCCTACCGGAGAGTAAAGTTAGATTTCACTGATAAACCGAGTGACTACCAGAGAGTAAAGTTAGATTTCACTGATGGACCGAGTGCCTACTAGAGAGTAAAGTTAGATTTCACTGATGGACCGAGTGCCTACCAGAGTGTAAACTTAGATTTCACTGATAAACCGAGTGCCTACCAGAGAGTAAAGTTAGATTTCACTGATGGACCGAGTGCCTACCAGAGAGTAAAGTTAGATTTCACTGATGACCGAGTGCCTACCAGAGAGTAAAGTTAGATTTCACTGATGGACCGGGTGCCTACCAGAGAGTAAAGTTAGATTTCACTGATGGACCGAGTGCCTACCAGAGAGTAAAGTTAGATTTCACTGATGGACCGAGTGCCTACCAGAGTGTAAATTTAGATTTCACTGATGGACCGAGTGCCTACCAGAGAGTAAAGTTAGATTTCACTGATAAACCGAGTGCCTACCAGAGAGTAAAGTTAGATTTCACTGATGGACCGAGTGCCTACCAGAGAGTAAAGTTAGATTTCACTGATGGACTGAGTGCCTACCAGAGAGTAAAGTTAGATTTCACTGATGGACCGAGTGCCTACCAGAGAGTAAAGTTAGATTTCACTGATGGACCGAGTGCCTACCAGAGAGTAAAGTTAGATTTCACTGATACACCCAGCGTCTACCAGAGAGTAAAGTTAGATTTCACTGAATGACCGAGTGCCTACCAGAGAGTAAAGTTAGATTTCACTGATGGACCGAGTGCCTACCAGAGAGTAAAGTTAGATTTCACTGATGGACCGAGTGCCTGCCAGAGAGTAAAGTTAGATTTCACTGATGGACCGAGTGCCTACCAGAGAGTAAAGATAGATTTCACTGATGGACCGAGTGCCTACCAGAGAGTAAAGTTAGATTTCACTGATGGACCGAGTGCCTACCAGAGAGTAAAGTTAGATTTCACTGATGGACCGAGTGCCTACCAGAGAGTAAAGTTAGATTTCACTGATGGACCGAGTGCCTACCAGAGAGTAAAGTTAGATTTCACTGATGGACCGAGTGCCTACCAGAGAGTAAAGTTAGATTTCACTGATGGACTGAGTGCCTACCAGAGAGTAAAGTTAGATTCCACTGATGGACCGAGTGCCTACCGGAGAGTAAAGTTAGATTTCACTGATGGACCGAGTGCCTACCAGAGAGTAAAGTTAGATTTCACTGATAAACCGAGTGCCTACCAGAGAGTAAAGTTAGATTTCACTGATGGACCGAGTGCCTACCAGAGAGTAAAGTTAGATTTCACTGATGGACCGAGTGCCTACCAGAGAGTAAAGTTAGATTTCACTGATGGACCGAGTGCCTACCAGAGAGTAAAGTTGGATTTCACTGATGGACCGAGTGACTACCAGAGAGTAAACTTAGATTTCACTGATGGACCGAGTGCCTACCAGAGAGTAAACTTAGATTTCACTGATGGACCGAGTGCCTACCAGAGAGTAAACTTAGATTTCACTGATGAACCGAGTGCCTACCAGAGAGTAAACTTAGATTTCACTGATGGACCGAGTGCCTACCAGAGAGTAAAGTTAGATTCCACTGATAAACCGAGTGCCTACCAGAGAGTAAAGTTAGATTTCACTGATAAACCGAGTGCCTACCAGAGAGTAAAGTTAGATTTCACTGATGGACCGAGTGCCTACCAGAGAGTAAAGTTAGATTTCACTGATGGACCGAGTGCCTACCAGAGAGTAAAGTTAGATTTCACTGATAAACCGAGTGACTACCAGAGAGTAAAGTTAGATTTCACTGATGGACCGAGTGCCTACTAGAGAGTAAAGTTAGAATTCACTGATGGACCGAGTGCCTACCTGAGAGTAAACTTAGATTTCACTGATAAACCGAGTGCCTACCAGAGAGTAAAGTTAGATTTCACTGATGGACCGAGTGCCTACCAGAGAGTAAAGTTAGATTTCACTGATGACCGAGTGCCTACTAGAGAGTAAAGTTAGATTTCACTGATGGACCGAGTGCCTACCAGAGAGTAAAGTTAGATTTCACTGATGGACCGAGTGCCTACCAGAGAGTAAAGTTAGATTTCACTGATGGACCGAGTGCCTACCAGAGTGTAAAGTTAGATTTCACTGATGGACCGAGTGCCTACCAGAGAGTAAAGTTAGATTTCACTGATAAACCGAGTGCCTACCAGAGAGTAAAGTTAGATTTCACTGATGGACCGAGTGCCTACCAGAGAGTAAAGTTAGATTTCACTGATGGACTGAGTGCCTACCAGAGAGTAAAGTTAGATTTCACTGATGGACCGAGTGCCTACCAGAGAGTAAAGTTAGATTTCACTGATGGACCGAGTGCCTACCAGAGAGTAAAGTTAGATTTCACTGATACACCCAGCGTCTACCAGAGAGTAAAGTTAGATTTCACTGATGGACCGAGTGCCTACCAGAGAGTAAAGTTAGATTTCACTGATGGACCGAGTGCCTACCAGAGAGTAAAGTTAGATTTCACTGATGGACCGAGTGCCTACCAGAGAGTAAAGTTAGGTTTCACTGATGGACCGAGTGCCTACCAGAGAGTAAACTTAGATTTCACTGATGGACCGAGTGCCTACCAGAGAGTAAAGTTAGATTTCACTGATGGACCGAGTGCCTACCAGAGAGTAAAGTTAGATTTCACTGATGGACCGAGTGCCTACCAGAGAGTAAAGTTAGATTTCACTGATGGACCGAGTGCCTACCAGAGAGTAAAGTTAGATTTCACTGATGGACCGAGTGCCTACCAGAGAGTAAAGTTAGATTTCACTGATGGACTGAGTGCCTACCAGAGAGTAAAGTTAGATTCCACTGATGGACCGAGTGCCTACCAGGGAGTAAAGTTAGATTTCACTGATGGACCGAGTGCCTACCAGAGAGTAAAGTTAGATTTCACTGATAAACCGAGTCCCTACCAGAGAGTAAAGTTAGATTTCACTGATGGACCGAGTGCCTACCAGAGAGTAAAGTTAGATTTCACTGATGGACCGAGTGCCTACCAGAGAGTAAAGTTAGATTTCACTGATGGACCGAGTGCCTACCAGAGAGTAAAGTTAGATTTCACTGATAAACCCAGCGTCTACCAGAGAGTAAAGTTAGATTTCACTGATGGACCGAGTGCCTACCAGAGAGTAAAGTTAGATTTCACTGATGGACCGAGTGCCTACCAGAGAGTAAACTTAGATTTCACTGATGGACCGAGTGCCTACCAGAGAGTAAAGTTAGATTTCACTGATGGACTGAGTGCCTACCAGAGAGTAAAGTTAGATTTCACTGATGGACCGAGTGCCTACCAGAGAGTAAAGTTAGATTTCACTGATGGACCGAGTGCCTACCAGAGAGTAAAGTTAGATTTCACTGATACACCCAGCGTCTACCAGAGAGTAAAGTTAGATTTCACTGATGGACCGAGTGCCTACCAGAGAGTAAAGTTAGATATCACTGATGGACCGAGTGCCTACCAGAGAGTAAACTTAGATTTCACTGATGGACCGAGTGCCTACCAGAGAGTAAAGTTAGATTTCACTGATGGACCGAGTGCCTACCAGAGAGTAAAGTTAGATTTCACTGAAGGACCGAGTGCCTACCAGAGAGTAAAGTTAGATTTCACTGATAAACCGAGTCCCTACCAGAGAGTAAAGTTAGATTTCACTGATGGACCGAGTGCCTACCAGAGAGTAAAGTTAGATTTCACTGATGGACCGAGTGCCTACCAGAGAGTAAAGTTAGATTTCACTGATGGACCGAGTGCCTACCAGAGAGTAAAGTTAGATTTCACTGATAAACCGAGTGACTACCAGAGAGTAAAGTTAGATTTCACTGATGGACCGAGTGCCTACTAGAGAGTAAAGTTAGAATTCACTGATGGACCGAGTGCCTACCAGAGAGTAAACTTAGATTTCACTGATAAACCGAGTGCCTACCAGAGAGTAAAGTTAGATTTCACTGATGGACCGAGTGCCTACCAGAGAGTAAAGTTAGATTTCACTGATGACCGAGTGCCTACCAGAGAGTAAAGTTAGATTTCACTGATGGACCGAGTGCCTACCAGAGAGTAAAGTTAGATTTCACTGATGGACCGAGTGCCTACCAGAGAGTAAAGTTAGATTTCACTGATGGACCGAGTGCCTACCAGAGTGTAAAGTTAGATTTCACTGATGGACCGAGTGCCTACCAGAGAGTAAAGTTAGATTTCACTGATAAACCGAGTGCCTACCAGAGAGTAAAGTTAGATTTCACTGATGGACCGAGTGCCTACCAGAGAGTAAAGTTAGATTTCACTGATGGACTGAGTGCCTACCGGAGAGTAAAGTTAGATTTCACTGATGGACCGAGTGCCTACCAGAGAGTAAAGTTAGATTTCACTGATGGACCGAGTGCCTACCAGAGAGTAAAGTTAGATTTCACTGATACACCCAGCGTCTACCAGAGAGTAAAGTTAGATTTCACTGATGGACCGAGTGCCTACCAGAGAGTAAAGTTAGATTTCACTGATGGACCGAGTGCCTACCAGAGAGTAAAGTTAGATTTCACTGATGGACCGAGTGCCTACCAGAGAGTAAAGTTAGGTTTCACTGATGGACCGAGTGCCGACCAGAGAGTAAAGTTAGATTTCACTGATGGACCGAGTGCCTACCAGAGAGTAAAGTTAGATTTCACTGATGGACCGAGTGCCTACCAGAGAGTAAAGTTAGATTTCACTGATGGACCGAGTGCCTACCAGAGAGTAAAGTTAGATTTCACTGATGGACCGAGTGCCTATCAGAGAGTAAAGTTAGATTTCACTGATGGACCGAGTGCCTACCAGAGAGTAAAGTTAGATTTCACTGATGGACTGAGTGCCTACCAGAGAGGAAAGTTAGATTCCACTGATGGACCGAGTGCCTATCATAGAGTAAAGTTAGATTTCACTGATGGACCGAGTGCCTACCAGAGAGTAAAGTTAGATTTCACTGATAAACCGAGTCCCTACCAGAGAGTAAAGTTAGATTTCACTGATGGACCGAGTGCCTACCAGAGAGTAAAGTTAGATTTCACTGATGGACCGAGTGCCTACCAGAGAGTAA
The DNA here is from genome assembly GCA_946902985.2 of Meconema thalassinum. NCBI lineage: Eukaryota > Metazoa > Arthropoda > Insecta > Orthoptera > Tettigoniidae > Meconema > Meconema thalassinum. The sequence continues at coordinate 775,401 of CAMPQE020000006.1, read as the reverse complement.
AGTTAGATTTCACTGATGGACCGAGTGCCTACCAGAGAGTAAAGTTAGATTTCACTGATAAACCCAGCGTCTACCAGAGAGTAAAGTTAGATTTCACTGATGGACCGAGTGCCTACCAGAGAGTAAAGTTAGATTTCACTGATGGACCGAGTGCCTACCAGAGAGTAAAGTTAGATTTCACTGATAAACCGAGTGCCTACCAGAGAGTAAAGTTAGATTTCACTGATAAACCGAGTGCCTACCAGAGAGTAAAGTTAGATTTCACTGATGGACCGAGTGCCTACCAGAGCGTAAAGTTAGATTTCACTGATGGACCGAGTGCCTACCAGAGAGTAAAGTTAGATTTCACTGATAAACCGAGTGCCTACCAGAGAGTAAAGTTAGTTTTCACTGATGGACCGAGTGCCTACCAGAGAGTAAAGTTAGATTTCACTGATGGACCGAGTGCCTACCAGAGAGTAAACTTAGATTTCACTGATAAACCGAGTGCCTACCAGAGAGTAAAGTTAGATTTCACTGATGGACCGAGTTCCTACCAGAGAGTAAAGTTAGATTTCACTGATAAAGCGAGTGCCTACCAGAGAGTAAATTTAGATTTCACTGATGGACCGAGTGCCTACCAGAGAGTAAAGTTAGATTTCACTGATGGACCGAGTGCCTACCAGAGAGTAAAGTTAGATTTCACTGATGGACCGAGTGCCTATCAGAAAGTAAAGTTAGATTTCACTGATGGACCGTGTGCCTACCAGAGAGTAAAGTTAGATTTCACTGATGGACCGAGTGCCTACCAGAGAGTAAAGTTAGATTTCACTGATGGACCGAGTGCCTACCAGAGAGTAAACTTAGATTTCACTGATAAACCGAGTGCCTACCAGAAAGTAAAGTTAGATTTCACTGATGGACCGAGTGCCTACTAGAGAGTAAAGTTAGATTTCACTGATGGACCGAGTGCCTACCAGAGTGTAAACTTAGATTTCACTGATAAACCGAGTGCCTACCAGAGAGTAAAGTTAGATTTCACTGATGGACCGAGTGCCTACCAGAGAGTAAAGTTAGATTTCACTGATGACCGAGTGCCTACCAGAGAGTAAAGTTAGATTTCACTGATGGACCGGGTGCCTACCAGAGAGTAAAGTTAGATTTCACTGATGGACCGAGTGCCTACCAGAGAGTAAAGTTAGATTTCACTGATGGACCGAGTGCCTACCAGAGAGTAAAGTTAGATTTCACTGATGGACCGAGTGCCTACCAGAAAGTAAAGTTAGATTTCACTGATGGACCGAGTGCCTACCAGAGAGTAAAGTTAGATTTCACTGATGGACCGAGTGCCTACCAGAGAGTAAAGTTAGATTTCACTGATGGACCGAGTGCCTACCAGAGAGTAAAGTTAGATTTCACTGATGGACCAAGTGCCTACCAGAGAGTAAATTTAGATTTCACTGATGGACCGAGTGCCTACCAGAGAGTAAAGTTAGATTTCACTGATGGACCGAGTGCCTACCAGAGAGTAAAGTTAGATTTCACTGATGGACCGAGTGCCTACCAGAGAGTAACGTTAGATTTCACTGATGGACCGAGTGCCTACCAGAGAGTAAAGTTAGATTTCACTGATGGACCGAGTACCTACCAGAGAGTAAAGTTAGATTTCACTGATGGACCGAGTGCCTATCAGAGAGTAAAGTTAGATTACACTGATGGACCGTGTGCCTACCAGAGAGTAAAGTTAGATTTCACTGATGGACCGATTGCCTACCAGAGAGTAAAGTTAGATTTCACTGATGGACCGAGTGCCTACCAGAGAGTAAAGTTAGATTTCACTGATGGACCGAGTGCCTACCAGAGAGTAAAGTTAGATTTCACTGATGAACCGAGTGCCTACCAGAGAGTAAAGTTAGATTTCACTGATGGACCGAGTGCCTACCAGAGAGTAAAGTTAGATTTCACTGATGGACCAAGTGCCTACCAGAGAGTAAAGTTAGATTTCACTGATAAACCCAGCGTCTACCAGATTCCAAACTTAATATTAAAATGTAATTAAGAATAGTTAGAGAAAAGTCTTAAGAGGTGCGGACTTTCCCAGCACTTCTTGGAGTTTGCTCATTATATAGCCTTACTGTGTTGTGTTAATATTACCCAGGTGAATCAAATCATAGGCTTTGAGACTCTGTGTAATTACAGTAAACACAGCTAGTATTGTCCCAGTTGCGTGTGTTTACTCAGATGTTCCCAATCATACGGAACATAATCAGTAATCGCGTAGACGGGTTTGCTCTCCGTGCGGGTCGAAATCACGCATCGATGATCTTGGAAGCGGGAATTATTCGTGGCTGGATGAACTTGAAGAATCCTAGGTCGATGATGGATATTAGTTGAGTGTGTAGCAAGGAGGTGGAGGCACCACTCCTCACATCCTGCAAATTGGCAGTACGTATGTAGGGGAAGCACATAAGCGGAGAGAATTCTGCAACATATGGGGGATCTCACGGAAGAGGAATCAGTGACCTTTTCTATGGTGTTTCTGAAACTATTTTCAATTGCCTTTAGGTGGGGGTAGATATGAGCAGGCACGAGCTTTGTTCTCGTTTCCCTTACAAATTAGGCAACATGTTTGCATTATTAGTTCTCCGGTTGGCCTCCACAAGCCGTGAGTAACCTGCTGTACATACCTTGTGAAGTTTACATGTCCGTTGGACTATCATCCGTGTAGTATAATAGCGTTTAAAAATGTAATACTATTCAGTTATTTATTTATTATGCACTTAAACGCTATGTAACATATTATCAACTTTGGTTACATATTAATCTAATTCAAAATCTTGTATAAAATAATGCCAACTGAATGTTAATAACAAATGCGCGAGAATTATCATAATTATTAGAATATTACAATAAAGCGATCAAGTATAGAAAATAATCTGACAATTTCTTCCACCACTGTTCATTAGCTATGAGGCAAATGAACAGTTTATTTTTATAAGGATTAATTGATTAATTTTCAAAATTGTTTCAAAATTTAATTGCGTTTTTGTTATTGCGAACTGTAACATAACCAGTAGTTCCATGACGAATTAAATAGCCTACTTTTCTTTAGATTCATGCGAATGATTGATCTACATAGACCTATCTAGAATAAAACGAAATTAAGTTGGCAATGCTGACATTTTTGATTAGTTCGCAATATACCTGAAATAGTCTAGCCTAATAGAGCACTATACATGGCAGCCTAGGTAACTGAATGTATTCTTTGTTCCATCTTTTAAGGTACAGAATGCACATACAAAATTTGGTTCAAGTCCAATTTGAAATCCAAAGTACAGCATGGACGTCACATGCAGGTAGACATTGATTTGATCTGTGCGCGTAAAATCATGATGGCAACACTGGCATGTATGTGTTGCTCAGAATTAATCTGAAATATTATGATCTATTATTGTGCCAATGTTGAAACAAATCCATTTATTACTATCGAAGTTACATGCATTTAAAAATTGGACCTATCAGCATGTTTAGAATCATGTTGTGAACCCGAGGGGGTTATGCTGACTGATATCGAACGTGGATCTCAGAGACTGTGATCTCAGTATAAAGGTTCCACCAGGGAACGAACCTGAGGTCTGTTGAGGGAGTTTCCGTGTAAAAACCCCTAGAGAAAAGTGTATATTAAATCACTGGTGTGATTTCAGTTGATAATGACATTATTTATTAAAATAATGCAGGGAAATTGAGTGAAATACAGCATTATTAGACTACTTGAAGTAGGCTATACTGGACTTGGAGCACAGAAAGTGCAGAGTTTGACGTTTAACTAATTGGCCCAGAATTGTGGGAGGTGCCCCTTGGAGCCACGTCAATCTTGCTGACCTCGTTACGTCGTCTGGAAGAGGTTGGGTGCTTGAATAATGACCCAGTTTTTCCCCGACTGAGAATAGGACGAATGAGAATGGGGAGAGATCCCAAGGAAAATCATTGATTACTCGGGATTGGAGTAACGCAATGACATGAGAGTGGCACACAGGTGAATCTTTAGCCAGGAGGCTAATTTTTGAGCCTTTAATCTGTGAAGTTGACGCATATTTAATGAAGTGCGGAAGAACAGAGACTATGGTTGTTCGCGGCGGGGTTTAAGGAGGTTGCCAGGGATTCCCAGTGAGATAGCGTCCCCACGCTATGGAGAAAGGAATTAATATTAATTAATTGGCCGAGCGATTCTTCAGCACGCAGATATTTCTGGGATCAGCGAAGAAAAAGGAACCCGATGAGCATGGTTTCGAGACCAGAATCATGCTGGGAGAGGAGTCGAGATAGCGCGGGAAAATTTAGCTCTACTTTTCGTGTGAATCCAATATAAGGGAGTCGACCCTTGGCAGAGGGCCAGTCTTAAGCCAGTCTCAAGCCAGTCTCACGCCAGTGTTGCAGCCAGTCTAAACTCAGTCTTACGCAGTTTACCCAGTTGGACACAGTTTGTCACAGAGAGTCGCAAACAGTCGTCGCTACACAGTTTTTGTCAGCAGTACGAACAATGGTGTGTTCACTTAGGAAGCAACGTGTGAGATAAGTTGCAGAACTATTGTAAATAATAATCTATGTAAAGTTATGTACAGTGTTAAGCGCAATGTATAAAATATTGACTGATCATACATGTCTAATTACGCTGGAATGCGCTGGGAGAAACTTTACGAAGCATTTGGTAATGTCTTAAGAATACCAAATAATAACGCTCAGGACGGAAGTAAGCATATTTATGCAAATCAGGAAGCTTACCGTAGGAGTATGGATAAACTGTTGGTGAATTCCGAGGGCAATTGAACCAGACTTTCAATCAGGAGTTGGTAGGAGCACGGGAGATGCCGTCGACACCTGCAATTTTGATATCTTTGTTAGGGAAGTTCAACCAATGAAAAGTGTACAGAGTGACGTGTGTTATGTATAAATCATATGTGAAATGTCTTTTAAATTAATGGTTTAAGAAGTGTTCTAAAGTGTCATGTGTTTTGGAAGCAATAGCTTCTTTATAGAAATGCAAAGTGTCGTGTGGTTAACGGAAAATATGTGTCAGAAAATGTGTGTATTCAAGATGCAAATGTCGCACTAAATCTGCATATGGCAGGCGACCCGGAAGGATATGAGTGGTTGGAACCACCATGACGAGCCTTGAGATATGTAAGTACCCCACAAATTATGTTGAAGTAGAGGTATAGGCCACTGCATGTAATGTGATTTCAGAGTTATAAAGATGCCAGTAAGAATCAGAGTAGGAGATAGACTCTCCAAGTTTAATCATTATTGTGTTGATTTTAATAGAGTTGAGATGTATTTTTTTCATCAGAGAGTGGATTAATCGTTACCACTATTAATTAAAAATGGCAAAGCAGTTATGTAAATGAACGAACACGGTTGTTCGATTTTTAAGATGATTAGTTGTGTCGGATTTTTGGTAATTTATGTCAGTGAGAATAATAATAATAATAATAATGAATATAAAGGTATGAATGAACGCATCAGGCAAAATGTTGTAAACAAGAAATATTTACGCTAAGGGCAAGACTTATCGATCTAAGCAGTAAGATTATACAGTAAGATGACGTTACGGGGTTAAGAAAAGAGTTTTATATCAGAATATATTGTATTAATGGGAATATAATTATTGCAGGAAATGGAAGAGCTTTTAGTGAATTGAATTTGCAGCTTATGTGAAAAGCTTATAGAGTAATTGATAGATTTCTCTTGGTAATTATAGGACGCAGATCATAGCATTAGGTAAGGGACCAGGTAATCTATTCTTCGTATGAAATCTCGTATGCCGGGGGCATAATGAGAGATGTGCTTTGTACCAGAGTAATTAGTGAATGGACCCTAACTCTGATGATGGATATGGAATGTTCCGGGTTCGAATCCCGTGATAAGTGGGAGGAAAACAATGGACACCTCTGCACTCTATCTGATTCCCCGAGAACTTGTTGTTGAGTGATTCGGCTCGTTGAAGCGAATCCTAGAACGGCAGCATGGGCTGACCGCAGTATTTATTAAAGATACCGGTTACCTAATAGACCAATGTTTTATGAATCTCGTGCCTTCATGTTGAAATGGGCCTATTTTGGTGCCAATTATTATTATCCTCAGGGTAGGAGTAAATGTTAAGCTCATCCAGCACCTGTTTGCATAATATCCAGTTTAAATCCATTGGGATATGTGTGTCACTAAGACCACGGTATTTGTCTGTTAAAATCTTATACTGCTTAGGGAAGGTAAGACATATGGCGTGAAACGAGGGTTGAGGCACTGTAGGACCTCACTCCACTGCTATTGTGTACAGGCCGCTCGGGAAGAGGGTCTGGACGGTCAATCGAACCGTGAAAGCAAGTTTGAAAAGAACAGATTTTAGACCCTGTTAATGACATAAGATGAAACATTGTTATATTGAGTAATGAAGTCATGTGGTTTAAGAACACATTGATAATTATAGATCACCCTGATGGTTCATGATTTTAGCTATCTAACGAATGGTTAGACGTTGCATTTGTACTGTCACTGACATCTTTTTCAGAAGTTGGCTACTGGATGCCACAGGCTACGCGCGCTAGGGTAGTTTAATTGTACCATCCGACACAGCAATAGATTAACGTTTTTAAGATGAAATCACAGACGGCATGCAGTGGAACTATATAAATAGAGGAAGTGTAGGGGTAGCTTACATAATTATGGAGTTGTACGTAGAATGCTGTGCAACACCAGAATAGGCTAATGCATGTAAAGCATTTGGTGGGAAGAGAAAGATCAAAACACACACACGATACACATTATTGTCAAATTAAGACAAGGTTTAAGGAATAAATAATTTTGTAGAATTAATGAATTCACATTGGATGACAGAAGAATTAAAGTACAGTTTGTTTCTGAAGTTTTATGTGCATCAGCGCACTAGAGTACTGTGTGAAGTTCATATAAGGGTAAAGGTTTGTGTTATGATATGATTTATTGTGATAATATTATGTTCATATCAGTGGATTGTGGAAGTAAATTTTTGTTTGCTTTTGTTTTATGGTTTTGGGAATTGTTTTGTTTGTTTGAAGCCATGCATTTTATTACTGAATTAAAGTTTTAGAATAGAGTTGTGCCTTATCATTGTAGAGTTGATACCTTTTAGCCTCAAATCCAAAATATGCAACTGCTCAATGGGGAGACGGTACACGCCCGAGTCCTGACGCTAGCTGGAGGCAGAAGCATATTTTCCATCGAGATTACTCACATGAGTACATGGAAATTGATGTCCTGTACAGTGATTTGAGCTATAGGTACAACTGAAGTCGGTCTAGATCTAGTGCACACAACCCTATTAAAGTAACAATTAACATGAAGTAGGGAATGACCGCACCTAATCTTAAGCTAAGCTCCGATACGAACAATATAAATTTTTGATAAACACCTTAATTAACATGATCCAGGTAACTTGGGGCGGTAGTATTCTATCTTGGAATCACCTCAGTAGTGCAATATGTATGTTTTGGCATTGCATGACACCTTATTACTTACATTTATCATGGCGCTGGTATGTGGGCCGGTTTAAAATACAGGTCACCATATGCGCAAGAGGTGTACTCATTTATCATGGCGAGACCCAAGTGGGGCATTCGACAGTACAACCGAGACCTTGGAGGGTTGCTGCGATGTCTTAACGTGGACCACCTCCCATGATATTCTCATTATCATGGCGCCCAGGTTCGTGGAGCTTATGGGATTTAGGGAAAACCCATAGATTTTTTATGGTATTTCATGGGGAAAACAATAGTAATTGTTTTTTTCGCCTCAAAATTTGTTTGAGTGATTGTTGAGTTCAGTAGGCTTTTGATGTAACGCAGAATCTCTCTATTGAGAAGAGGATTACCCAAGGGTACGAGCGCTACACACCCAATCCACAATTTATCATAATAATTGACAGGTTTTGTACGATCTTACAATATGTGTACAGTGTTTGATGTTTCTCTTCAAAACATATCCACACATTTTTCCAGGAAGCCTGCCTGCATATCAAAGTATATTATTGTCAGAATGTCAAGTACAGAGGAGATCCTGCAGGTTATTGCAGGCTTGAAACAGCATTTTGATGCTGTTAACGAGCAAAATAAGCTGGAAGCTAAGGCTTTCCAGGATGGAATAAACACTCGTTTAGATGCCAATCAGGAGGCAATTAATGCAAATCAGGTTGCAATGAATCACAACCAGAGTGAATTAAGTAACCGTTTGGATGCAAATCAGGTTGCACTGAGTAATCGTCTAGATGTCAATCAGCGGGCAATTAATGAAAACCAGGTTGAATTGAGTAACCGTTTAGATGCAAATAAGGTTGAATTAAACAATAAGTTAGGTCAAATGCAAGAGGTAATTAAGACCGAAGTAACAGAAACTGTTGTAAGCATTGTATCAGAAATGCAGGTTAAAACAGATAAACGTTTCGAGGCTATAGAAGCCAAGTTTGAAAGTAATTTACAAGCGTGTAAGCATGCTCAGGATGAAACCAACAGTAGGTTAGATGCGTAGTCCTATGACATTAAGGATATTCAAATCCAAAATGAGGCGAATCTCGAACGCCAAGCGAAACAATTTTCAGAATTTACGAGAACGGTAGATCAGAGGTTAGACGAGAACGACTCTTAACGGGACCAGAAATTGAAAAGCTATGCTAGAGCAATTAACGGTGATCTCAAGAAACAGGATCAGAACATATTAGATCAATGTCAGGAAATAAGCGAGATTAAGGCTATCGCTAATGAAAGTAAAGAGCTAGTAAGCAACGTGAAAGGTCAGATGGGCAAAGTTCATCAAGAACTGGACCAAGTTCAAAGTGACATTGTTGTAGTTAACAAAAGGCAAGAAGAGAATAGAGGTGAGATCATCAAGGTCCGGAATGAATTGTCAAAAGTCAATACACACATTCAAGAGGAAATTAAAGGGCTGAGAGAAGAACTCGAAGTGAGAGAAGGCCAGAAGACAGAGGCAAGCGACAAGACCCTTGCTCAAATTAAGGAAGATGTAGAGGATGAAATCTCCCATATCAAACAAAGCCTGAAAGAAGACAAGAAGAAAATATTTCAAGTGGCCGAGGAAAATCGAGATAGACTTACCAGAATCGAGAAGGAGGTAATTACTCGACTTGAAAGAGCGGAGATGCGCCACAATCAAATGGAGACTAGGATAATCGCACAGGAGGAAACCCTTCTGAAAGATCCTAAGTCAAGTGAAGGCAGCATGGAAGATATGAGGAAAACAAGGTGGGCAGACTTAGAAACCCAACCTATAATCAGGAATGCTACAGGCCCAGGCGAAAGTCCTTATATGACGCCAGGTGCACCGGTTGCAGCATCAACGCCACATGAAAATGCTATGCACACCCAGGTGATAAACGTAATCAGGGCAAGCGAAGAAAAACCAAGGAAATTCTCAGGTAGCCACTGTAATATGACACCAAAATATTGTTTGAAGGAAGTGTCCAAATATCTGAATGATGCGCGGATACCGCCAGAGCGCAGGCTACGAGCCATTGAGAAACTAACAGAGGGAGAATGTGCATTATGGTTTCGGAGTTTCCGGTATACTTTCGATACTGTTGAGGAGTTTCGAGAGGCATTTTTGAAGAGATACTGGGATCCAGCGACCCAACAGAATTTACGGTTGGATTTGTATTCAAAAAGATACAGCACCAACAACCAAACGAAGTACGCAGAATTTTTCATATCGCAGATGTGTCGCTTCAAAGAACTGGATCAAAAACCGAGCGAGCTGGAATTATGTATTGCTATCGCCAAACAGCTCCCATACGAGATCCAAAGACTGTTAATCTCGGCTAATGCGAAAACTGCTATAGAAATGGAGACAGTTCTTAGACAACTGGACCTCACAACAGCCAATACGATGCATCAGAGTCGAACCGTGGAACAGGTACACGTGACCAACACGCAGACTGACCAACATCAAGCTCCAAGGAACAACAAAGCTACGAGCACTGAAACATTAGATTCCTACGGACGGCAATGGGAACAGGAACCCAGAAGATGGCAGCCAAAGTACAAAGGGAATGCTAGTAGAGGAGGAAGAGGCCGAAGTTCGTGGTATAAGCAGAATACCAGGGGTAGACCGTACCAAAACAATGGAGGTAACAATGGCCAAGAAGGCAACAATAGAAATTGGAGACCCCAAGAAAGAAGAAGTAACTTCGATGACGAGGTAGAGGAACGATATCACGCTTCATTGCGATACCTCGAGGAAAGGGGAGATGAACCCCCGAAGCAACAAGTCCGCTGGCAAGAAGTTATGCAGAACAGGACATCGCCAGACAGATATGGAGATGGAGCTAAGAGTTTGGAGCTACAGCGCAGCGAACAGGAGAGATGAAACTCCAAGGGGACGGGCGCTGAAGAAAAAACAAGTAGTTCCGTGAAGAACTATACAGCCTATTTTCATATAGCCCACTTATTGCAACTATCAACATACACAATTTCAGTTTGATTGCCGTAATAGATTCGTAGATATTGAGAACCGACTAAATAATTCGGATAGTCGCCATGTTGGATTTTATATATGTAGGTCCTAGAGTTATGTACTGTTACATGCAGATTATTGTGTACGTGTAGTATTCAAACTTCAATCGCATAATTAGGACACTAGAAGTTACAAGGAGATTTTAAAATTTCGCACAGCTGCCATCTTTAGGTTATGGAAACAATTGAAATAAATTAGATTCTAGTGGCTTACCATTCGTATAAGGATTTACTGTACCAAGTTTCACTGCTCTCGGATGGTTAAATTGCGATAAACGTCCATGAGAATATTTATAATTCGCGTCGCCGCCATGTTGGATTTGTGATCACCAGGTTATTTAAAGTCCTATAAGTGAACTTGAGTTCATAGCCCCTATGAACAATAAAAAATTCAGTTTGATTGCTACAATAGATTCGTAGATATTGAGAGCCGTCTAAATATTTCGGATGGTCGCAATGTTGGATTGTTAAATGTATAGGCCATAGAGTCATGTACCATTATAGGAAAATTATTGGGAAGGTTCATTATTCAAACTTTCACTTCGATCGCATGACTACATCACAAGAAATAAAAACTTAATTTTAAAATTCGCACAGCCGCCATCTTGAGGTTATGTAAACAAATGAACGAAGTTAGTTGTCGGTGCATTACAAAGTATATAAACATATACTGTACCAAGTTTTATTGCGTTTGGTTGGATAAATCGCGAGAAACGTCTATTTAAAAGTCGCAACTTCGCTTGGCCGCCATGTTGGTTTTGTAGTTACCAGGTTCTCAAAGATCACATAAGTGAACTTATAGTAGTTCCCTTTATCACCATACATGATGTCAGGGTAATATCGGTAATCGTTTCGGAGATATTGAATGCCGGTGAAATATTTCGCACAGCCGCCATGTTGGATTGGTGAGTCGTAACAAAATTTGAAGGACACGGTCGAGGTCGCCCGGAATAGTGCTATGAACTTACTGAGTTTCATTGAAATCGCTCCAGCCGTTTAGATTTTATTAGGGGGGGGACACACACACGAATCACACACACACACACACGCACACACACACGGACAAAATGTGATCTCATAAGCCTATTTTTTCAAAATTGAAAATAGGCTAAAAAACGCCAAAATTAGAAGAGTTCGATGGAAGTCTGTTAACATCATCAATTGGATAGCCAAACCAGAAGAGCTAATCGAGGATACGGGAGGATCACAGGTCATGGTCAAGAGAGAATTGCCTATTATAATAGTAAGAGTGGCAGGATTGAAAATAAGAAGTCTGTTAGACACGGGGTCAACAGTGTGCCTTATGACACAAGCTTTATATAATGAAATAGCCCAGAGAGAGAATGTTTTGAAAATACCGATCTCTAGTGTCAAAATAAAAGGGGTAATTCCAGACAGAACAATGATATGTAAATATCAGGTATTCCTAGATTTACAGATAGGAGGCTCTATATTCTCACAGAGTTTTCTATTAGTAAACAAACTGCCTTATAACCTACTTATTGGGGCAGAATTTATAAGGGAATACAGAGTGATAATCGACCTAGCACAGGACAGGGTTATGTTCCATGTGAATGAGGAAGCCGAAGGCTTGGAGGTCGCACTCGATGAGATTGAACCAGGGTCAAGTGAACAAGTATGGCATACATACAGAGACGTGGCGGAGGAAGAAGTGTTAGCTATGGAGCAGTTAGAAGAAGAACTGAAAACACTAGCCACAGACTTGGAGAAAGATCTGGAACCCGAACTGGAAGAATATATTTCGGAAAAACTAGAAGAAGCGAAAATTGGGCTAAAAGAGAAGGAAAATTTAAAGCAATTATTACTGGAACAGAAGGAAGTCTTTGATTCGAGACCTGGTCGTATAAAGAACTTCACTTATGCGTTTCAAGTCAGTGATTGGACACCATTTAGGCAGAAACCCTACCCTATAGCCGAAAAGCATTATGCCAAAGTGAAAGAGGCAATTCAGGAAATGTTGGAGGCCGGTGTTATTGAGAAGACACCTACGCCTTATGTAAGTCCATTGGTAATTGTACCGAAGACAGACGGGACTGTCAGAGTATGTCTGGACCTGAGACATTTAAATTTGAAGGTTATTCCGGAGTTTGACCAAGTGCCACCTATTAAAGAGATCCTCAGGAAGTTCAAAGGGAAAACTGTGTTCACAAACTTGGACATCACTTCCAGTTTCCACCATCTTGAATTAGAGAAGAAAACTAGTCTGTTGACAGGATTCATGTTTGATCAACACACATATACGTTTTTAAGGCTACCTTTTGGGTTGAAAACAGCGGGTTCGGCACTGATAAGAGCGTTAGATCGCAATCTATCAGATGATGTGAAAGAGAGTACCATCAGATATGTAGACGACATTCTACTCACGTCAGAATCTCTGGAGGAGCACATGAGAGACCTGAAGAAGTTGCTAGATGACCTTCGAGAAGCTAACTTTAAGGTTAATATCAAGAAATCGCACTTCTGTCAGAGGGAAATTAAATTCCTAGGGCATGTTATTGATGCAAATGGAGTCAAGCCTAATCCAGATAAATTGGAGGTAATTCGAAATTTCCCTCGACCCACGAAAGTTAAGCAAGTCCGACAGTATTTGGGAGTAATTGGATTCTTTTCGAACCACTGCCCAAACTATACTACGACAGTAGCACCCCTGCAGGACCTATTGAAGAAAGGCGGCAGATGGAATTGGACGGAGCAATGTCAGGAAGCATTCGTGAGGTCAAAACAAATGCTTTTGGAATATGTGAAACTGGGATACCCGGATTATACCCAGAAGTTCATTATACAGACGGATGCATCACTTATTGGTATTGGAGTGATGCTATTCCAGGAAAATGTTGACCAGCCTGAAAAGAAAGTTTTTTATTGCCTTTATAAGTAGGAGACTGAAAGCCCATGAGAAAAATTACACGATTACAGAGATAGAGTAGCTCGCAATTTTGTACGCGTTGCAATCATGGCATAAACTCGTGTATGGCTTCCAAATAGTCCTCAGAACAGACCATAAACCTTTAACATTTTTGTTAAAGACAGACTTGTCTAGCCAGAGATTGACAAGATGGTCCCTGTATATTCAGCAATTCAACGTGGAAATAGAATACTGTCCAGGGAAAGAGAATGTAATACCGGACATATTAAGCCGTTACCCTAGAGAAGAGGAAGCGCTAGCTGTCCAGATAGAGAATCGAGATCAGAAGACGTTGGATGATTTGAGGAATCTTACCTACCTACAACGCGAAGACCCGTGGTTGAAGATGATGATCGATTACTTCGAGGGACGTTTAGCAAGGGGAACTGCAATATACAGAGAGGCAGAGGCATTGGCAACAGATTATGTATGGTATAATCAGATACTGCACAAGTGGGATGATGTAGATCATACACGTCAAAGGATTGTGATTCCTGCATCTTTGCAGAGAAGATTGGTGGAGCTAGCACACAGAGCATTTGGACATCCCGGAATAGACAAGGTTACCGCTCTGTTGAAAGAAGCATTTACTTGGCCAAAGTTGAGAGAAACGGTGAGAAATGCTCTTAGGACATGTGATTTGTGCCAAAGGGTAAAGCCAAATCCCTTTTTAATCAGACAACGACCTATCCCGTTGTTACCGGAGAAGCCAAGGCAGCTATTGAGTATAGATAACTTTGGACCACTGCCTAGAGCACGTAGAGGCAATAGACACATTTTTGTAGCCATGGATGTATTTTCAAAAATGGTGGTATTATGCCCCATACAGAAGACAAGTTCAAAGCAGGTATTGAAACGCCTGAAAGAGAGAGTTATTCCGATGCTTGGGAAGCCGGATAACATCCTCTCAGACCACGGAAGTTGCTTCACAAGTGCAGAATTTCGTCGAGAACTGGAAACTCTAGGAATTAAGCAGATTTTATCTACCATTCGCCATCCTGAGGCAAGTCCAGTTGAAAGAGTAATGAGAGAGATCCAGAAATACATGAAGATCTACTGCTCTGAAGAGAATTGGCGTTGGATTGAATTTCTTGAAGTAATTGAATACTGTATAAATAATACCGTACATGAGGCGACAGGTCAGGTTCCCGTGACTCTACATTTGGATCAGAGACCGGAGAGACCGTGGACTGGTGTCATTCCATTACCAGTAGACGCAGAGCCAGGACGAGAATTGAGGATCCAACGAACCTTCGAATATCTCAAAGCACAGGCGGAGAGACGTCAGAGGAGAAATCGTGCGAAGAGGTATCACAGACCGCTTCTCGTCGGAGAGAAAGTTTTAGTCAGGAAACCCGCCAGTTCAGATCCAGAGGCACGGAAGTATAAGAAGTTCATTTTTGCATATCACGGCCCGTTCGAGGTGATTAGAGACCTTCAAAACAATGCATACAGGATAAAGCATTTAGAAACTGGAAACGAGGTCATTATGAATGCAGCCAATTTAAAAGTTTATTATTCGCCAGAAGAATTCGACGAACAAGAAGAAGTATTAACAGCACACACCCAACTGAACGTGGATAGCGAAGTCAACCAGGCAGCCAGACCTGAAAGTTCACGCGGCGAGGCGGAACGAGAAGCAGACAGCTTGCCCAGTGTAAGGGACAAACAACAAGAATGCAAGTGCCTGCGAGAATTCTACAAAGAATTGGTCGAAGCGGCGAGGGAAGCCGAGGCCATAAATGCAGCCCTCCGTCAAGAGAATAAACAGCTTAGAGAGAGCGCAGTGTGGAAGGGGGAACTGAACTAACCTACTCGCAGCCAGACGAGGTGAAGGACCCCAGATGTAAACACAGACAGAGGTAGACAGTCAGCTGGTTACTTATAGAGAGCCACTTGTAATTGACTTCTATAAGTTTTGCAAGGGGAATATGAACCCGAGGGGGTTATGCTGACTGATATCGAACGTGGATTTCAGAGACTGTTATCTCAGTATAAAGGTTCCACCAGGGAACGAACCCGAGGTCTGTTGAGGGAGTTTCCGTGTAAAAACCCTTAGAGAAAAGTGTATATTTAATCACTGGTGTGATTTCAGTTGATAATGACATTATTTATTAAAATAATGCAGGGAAATTGAGTGAAATACAGCATTATTAGACTACTTGAAGTAGGCTATACTGGACTTGGAGCACAGAAAGTGCAGAGTTTGACGTTTAACTAATTGGCCCAGAATTGTGGGAGGTGCCCCTTGGAGCCACGTCAATCTTGCTGACCTCGTTACGTCGTCTGGAAGAGGTTGGGGGCTTGAATAATGACCCAGTTTTTCCCCGACTGAGAATAGGACGAATGAGAGTGGGGAGAGATCCCAAGGAAAATCATTGATTACTCGGGATTGGAGTATCGCAATGACATGAGAGTGGCACACAGGTGAATCTTTAGCCAGGAGGGTAATTTTAGAGCCTTTAATCTGCGAAGTTGACGCATATTTAATGAAGTGCGGAAGAACAGAGACTATGGTTGTTCGCGGCGGGGTTTAAGGAGGTTGCCAGGGATTCCCAGTGAGATAGCGTCCCCACGCTATGGAGAAAGGAATTAATATTAATTAATTGGCCGAGCGATTCTTCAGCACGCAGATATTTCTGGGATCAGCGAAGAAAAAGGAACCCGATGAGCATGGTTTCGAGACCAGAATCATGCTGGGAGAGGAGTCGAGATAGCGCGGGAAAATTTAGCTCTACTTTTCGTGTGAATCCAATATAAGGGAGTCGACCCTTGGCAGAGGGCCAGTCTTAAGCCAGTCTTAAGCCAGTCTCACGCCAGTGTTGCAGCCAGTCTTAACTCAGTCTTACGCAGTTTACCCAGTTGGACACAGTTTGTCACAGAGAGTCGCAAACAGTCGTCGCTACACAGTTTTTGTCAGCAGTACGAACAATGGTGTGTTCACTTAGGAAGCAACGTGTGAGATAAGTTGCAGAACTATTGTAAATAATAATCTATGTAAAGGTATGTACAGTGTTAAGCGCAATGTATAAAATATTGACTGATTATACATGTCTAATTACGCTGGAATGCGCTGGGAGAAACTTTACGAAGCATTTGGTAATGTCTTAAGAATACCAAATAATAACGCTCAGGACGGAAGTAAGCATATTTATGCAAATCAGGAAGCTTACCGTAGGAGTATGGATAAACTGTTGGTGAATTCCGAGGGCAATTGAACCAGACTTTCAATCAGGAGTTGGTAGGAGCACGGGAGATGCCGTCGACACCTGCAATTTTGATATCTTTGCTAGGGAAGTTCAACCAATGAAAAGTGTACAGAGTGACGTGTGTTATGTATAAATCATATGTGAAATGTCTTTTAAATTAATGGTTTAAGAAGTGTTCTAAAGTGTCATGTGTTTTGGAAGCAATAGCTTCTTTATAGAAATGCAAAGTGTCGTGTGGTTAACGGAAAATATGTGTCAGAAAATGTGTGTATTCAAGATGCAAATGTCGCACTAAATCTGCATATGGCAGGCGACCCGGAAGGATATGAGTGGTTGGAACCACCATGACGAGCCTTGAGATATGTAAGTACCCCACAAATTATGTTGAAGTAGAGGTATAGGCCACTGCATGTAATGTGATTTCAGAGTTATAAAGATGCCAGTAAGAATCAGAGTAGGAGATAGACTCTCCAAGTTTAATCATTATTGTGTTGATTTTAATAGAGTTGAGATGTATTTTTTTTCATCAGAGAGTGGATTAATCGTTACCACTATTAATTAAAAATGGCAAAGCAGTTATGTAAATGAACGAACACGGTTGTTCGATTTTTAAGATGATTAGTTGTGTCGGATTTTTGGTAATTTATGTCAGTGAGAATAATAATAATAATAATAATAATGAATATAAAGGTATGAATGAACGCATCAGGCAAAATGTTGTAAACAAGAAATATTTACGCTAAGGGCAAGACTTATCGATCTAAGCAGTAAGATTATACAGTAAGATGACGTTACGGGGTTAAGAAAAGAGTTCTATATCAGAATATATTGTATTAATGGGAATATAATTATGCCAGGAAATGGAAGGGCTTTTAGTGAATTGAATTTGCAGCTTATGTGAAAAGCTTATAGAGTAATTGATAGATTTCTCTTGGTAATTATAGGACGCAGATCATAGCATTAGGTAAGGGACCAGGTAATCTATTCTTCGTATGCAATCTCGTATGCCGGGGGCATAATGAGAGATGTGCTTTGTACCAGAGTAATTAGTGAATGGACCCTAACTCTGATGATGGATATGGAATGTTCCGGGTTCGAATCCCGTGATAAGTGGGAGGAAAACAATGGACACCTCTGCACTCTATCTGATTCCCCGAGAACTTGTTGTTGAGTGATTCGGCTCGTTGAAGCGAATCCTAGAACGGCAGCATGGGCTGACCGCAGTATTTATTAAAGATACCGGTTACCTAATAGACCAATGTTTTATGAATCTCGTGCCTTCATGTTGAAATGGGCCTATTTTGGTGCCAATTATTATTATCCTCAGGGTAGGAGTAAATGTTAAGCTCATCCAGCACCTGTTTGCATAATATCCAGTTTAAATCCATTGGGATATGTGTGTCACTAAGACCACGGTATTTGTCTGTTAAAATCTTATACTGCTTAGGGAAGGTAAGACATATGGCGTGAAACGAGGGTTGAGGCACTGTAGGACCTCACTCCACTGCTATTGTGTACAGGCCGCTCGGGAAGAGGGTCTGGACGGTCAATCGAACCGTGAAAGCAAGTTTGAAAAGAACAGATTTTAGACCCTGTTAATGACATAAGATGAAACATTGTTATATTGAGTAATGAAGTCATGTGGTTTAAGAACACATTGATAATTATAGATCACCCTGATGGTTCATGATTTTAGCTATCTAACGAATGGTTAGACGTTGCATTTGTACTGTCACTGACATCTTTTTCAGAAGTTGGCTACTGGATGCCACAGGCCACGCGCGCTAGGGTAGTTTAATTGTACCATCCGACACAGCAATAGATTAACGTTTTTAAGATGAAATCACAGACGGCATGCAGTGGAACTATATAAATAGAGGTAGCTTACATAATTATGGAGTTGTACGTAGAATGCTGTGCAACACCAGAATAGGCTAATGCATGTAAAGCATTTGGTGGGAAGAGAAAGATCAAAACACACACACGATACACATTATTGTCAAATTAAGACAAGGTTTAAGGAATAAATAATTTTGTAGAATTAATGAAGTCACATTGGATGACAGAAGAATTAAAGTACAGTTTGTTTCTGAAGTTGTATGTGCATCAGCGCACTAGAGTACTGTGTGAAGTTCATATAAGGGTAAAGGTTTGTGTTATGATATGATTTTATTGTGATAATATTATGTTCATATCAGTGGATTGTGGAAGTAAATTTTTGTTTGCTTTTGTTTTATGGTTTTGGGGATTGTTTTGTTTGTTTGAAGCCATGCATTTTATTACTGAATTAAAGTTTTAGAATAGAGTTGTGCCTTATCATTGTAGAGTTGATACCTTTTAGCCTCAAATCCAAAATATGCAACTGCTCAATGGGGAGACGGTACACGCCCGAGTCCTGACGCTAGCTGGAGGCAGAAGCATATTTTCCATCGAGATTACTCACATGGGTACAGTTGGCAACACTGCCATGCATAGGCTCCTGAAAATTAAAGTCTGGAATGTTATTAACTATGTGTGTGCCAATTTTGGAACGTTTCGCTTGCATTACTTCTGAGATATCCAACATAGAGCTCAAATTTCAATTGTCATTTGAATGCATAAAAGAAGTGACAATTGAACTTTTCTCTTTCCAGGAACGTTGGAATTGTGTTTCTATCTTTTGTAGTTTGGAGCAATAAATGTCTGAAATCTGTTCCGTCTTTTTCTCGATACAAATCGCTATAATTGTTGGGTATTTATCATCCTCGACTAATTGAAATATTTGTAGTGTTCGGTTTATTTTAATAATCGAGTATTTGAAATACTTGAGTACTTGGAATTATTTGAACAACCGAAGTATTCAGACACCCACATTGTTCGAATATTCGATTCCTTCGAACATTCCAATAATGTATCCGAATTTCAAATTGGTGAATATTCGAATGGTTATGTACAGCCCAAATAGCGACAATCATCATTATCATCGTCTGGTTCATTAAATCTAATTTACTTATGGCTCTGCATTGGCTCTAGGATAATGTCGAGTTACGATCAGAGCACCTGAAATGTTTGCGCTGAGGCTTGGTTAACCATTGTTTGCCCACATGTTCTCCGGAGAAGGATCCAGTGGTTGTGGTACCATTTTAACCAACACAAGCTAAATTCCGTTTGCTGTGGTCCACAGCTCTACTCCAGACTGCATCATTAGACCCACCTGTGCAAGAGCTATGGACTATGTGCCTTCTGAGACCACCTCATTATGTACCAAGGATCTGCAGTAAAATAAACACGGTATTTACACGCTGGTAAGCATTTACGACTAGCAAGCCACGTTAATATTGAATCATTGCAGCCAACTGTCCAGTGCAGAGATGGCTTTATAGGAGGAGACAGAGGACATTCACTAGGGAGAAGGAAAGAAGGAACTTACGAGGGCTGTTTTTGAAGATAATTCAGTGCGACATACAGACGAAGAGTCATCTAATTGTTCATTGTTGGCATTTTCTTACAAGAAATATATAGGCTAATATTCAGATCACTGATACTTTCAACTTCAAGCTGGTTTCTTTCAAGAGCTAGGCCATATGAAAATAAAAATCCACGGCCTGCTTCCAGTCGACCGGCCGGGAGTGAAATTTTGACAGGGAAAACCGGAGTATCCGGAGAAAAACCTGTCTGCCTCCGTTTTGTCCAGCACAGAACTCACATGGAGTGACCGGGATTTGAACAACGGACACAGCGGTGAGAGGCCGGCGTGCTTCCGTCTATTAAGCCACGGAGGCTTTGTTGACATGAGGTATTAATTTTCATAATATGCTTTCTAACAATACATTCTGCAGGATCCACTCCGTAAAAGTGACTTGATATCTTTTAACTTTTCTTATGTTACTGGGAGGTCTAGCTTCACAACCATTTACCAGGTGGCATAAGCCGTTTAGGAACACAATAAAGCGTGAGATGGTAGAAGAATACCTAAAATATAGGCCCTACATGTATTAACATATAAAATAGTGAATATCGAGAATTTGGGATTTAGGATACTTGGCGCAGTGTTACGCTTGATGAATTCTTGAAATATAAGAAGCCATTTTTCAGTGTCGCCTAAATTAATAATCTATAATTAGAAGATTTTCAGTTGGTCGACACGAGTGAGCGTGCATTAGAATAGGCAGGGGATTGATTATAAGTAATTTCCTAGTGCCCCAAATAAATTACATGAATTATTTATACGCTTGATAAAACACTTATTACAAAGCTGGGGCTAAATTGGATGACTACTTTTGTTCGTCAAGCGAACATCATCAGATGGTGTCTCAGTCTTAATTTCTTAGTCACGGGTATGACACCAGAAATATTACAGAGAATCACTCTATTTATATCAACCTAAGTTATGTATAGCCAAACGTAACTTTCTGTATTTCTCACCAAAATTATATAGCATTCTCCCAATTAAAAGAATTTAAAGGAAATCATGCAAACCTGAAGATGCATATAAAACATTTTCTCAGAGAAAACAAAATTAAAATTGAAAATATAATTAGTTGAGCCTACAAGTTTATGCAAACTCAAATTAAATGTTCCTTCTTATTCATTATTTTTAGCCTATTTTCAATTTTGAAAAAATAGGCTTATGAGATCACCTTTTGTCCGTGTGTGTGTGCGTGTGTGTGTGTGATTCGTGTGTGTGTCCCCCCCCTAATAAAATCTAAACGGCTGGAGCGATTTCAATGAAACTCGGTAAGTTCATAGCACTATTCCGGGCGACCTCGACCGTGCCCTTCAAATTTTGTTACGACTCACCAATCGAACATGGCGGCTGTGCGAAATATTTCACCAGCATTCAATATCTCCGAAACGATTACCGATATTACCCTGATATCATGTATGGTGATAAAGGGAACAACTATAAGTTCACTTATGTGATCTTTGAAAACCTGGTAACTACAAAACCAACATGGCGGCCAAGCTAATTTGCGACGTTTAAATAGACGTTTCTCGCGATTTATCCAACCAAACGCAATGAAACTTGGTACAGTATATGTTTATATACATTGTAATGCACCGACACATAACTTCGTTCATTTGTTTACATAACCACAAGATGGCGGATGTGCGAAATATTTCACCGGCATTCTGTATCTCTGAAACTATTAGCGCTATCTCCCTGAAGTTTTGTACGGAGATAAAGGGCACTACTGGAAGTCCATTTATACGACTTTAAAAAACCGGTTATATACAAAACAAACATGGCGGCCAAGCGAATTAGAAAATTTGAAATAGACGTTTCTCGCGATTTAATGCTCCAAACGCACTGAAATCTGGTACAGGAAATATTTATACACATTGTAATGCACTGGTATCTAATTTAGTTCAATTGTTTACATAACCTCAAGATGGCGACTGTGGGAATTTTAAAATTAAGTTTTTATTTCTTGTGATGTAGTCATGTGATCGAAGTGAAAGTTTGAATAATGAACCTACCCAATAATTTTCCTATAATGGTACATGACTCTATGGCCTATACATTTAACAATCCAACATGGCGACCATCCGAAATATTTAGACGGCTCTCAATATCTACGAATCTATTGTAGCAATCAAACTGAATTTTTTATTGTTCATAGGGGCTATGAACTCAAGTTCACTTATAGGACTTTAAATAACCTGGTGATCACAAATCCAACATGGCGGCGACGCGAAGTATAAATAATCACATGGACGTTTATCGCAATTTAACCATCCGAGAGCAGTGAAACTTGGTACAGTTAATCCTTATACGAATGGTATTCCACTAGCATCTAATTTATTTCAATTGTTTCCATAACCTAAAGATGGCAGCTGTGCGAAATTTTAAAATCTCCTTGTAACTTCTAGTGTCCTAATTATGCGATTGAAGTTTGAATACTACACGTACACAATAATCTGCATGTAACAGTACATAACTCTAGGACCTACATATATAAAATCCAACATGGCGACCATCCGAATTATTTAGTCGGTTCTCAATATCTACGAATCTATTACAGCAATCAAACTGAAATTGTGTATGTTGATAGTTGCAATAAGTGGGCTATATGAAAATAGGCTGTATAGTTCTTCACGGAACTACTTGTTTAGTGTATACATCATTTACCTAGAACGTGTTATTCGGCTAAGCCATTATACAATTTTTTGAAATAGTAATCAATGATAAAAGCCTCCGTGGCTTAGGCGGCAGCACGCCGGCCTCTCACCACTGGGTCCGTGGTTCAAATCCCGGTCACTCCATGTGAGATCTGTGCTGGACAAAACGGAGGCAGACAGGTTTTTCTCCGGGTTCTCCGGTTTTCCCTGTCAAGATTTCATTCCAGCAACACTCTCCACTATCATTTCATTTCATCTGTCATTCATTTAATCATTGCCCCAGAGGAGTGCGTCAGGCCTCGGCAGCCGGCACAGTCCATATCCTCGCCGCTAGATGGGGGCTTCATTCATTCCATTCCTGACCCGGTCGGAGACTGGAAGCAGGCTGTGGATTTTCATTTTTTCAATCAATGATAAGCTTGCCACAGACAAGGTTTCACCTCTTAGTGGCATAAGTGATATTTCTTCCTCCTCTGTTTGAATTTGATATCCTATTTCGACCTGTCTTTATCATATTGTAACAATATAATTTAATAATTGTAAATTTACAGGTTAAACACTGAGTAGGAAGTGTAAGGAAATTCATAAAATGTGTACAGTTATTCTGAATTTTGTAAAAGTGTGTATTTGTAACGATTTAATAAATAATAATAATAATAATAATAATAATAATAATAATAATAATAATAATAATAATAATAATAATAATCATCATCATAATAAAGATTCAGTTGATACGTACAGTATATAACACTTACGTGCAACAATATTTACAATTATTGAGCTAGAGAAGTTTCTATTTAAACTTTGAGACGAGTCGAATTGTTTAACTAGTTTTAAACCAGTTTTATCCTAAATTAAGCCTAAGTGAACAGGATCTGATGACGTATGCGTGATGAGCTATCCAACTAAATCCCCCATTTTATGAGAAGTGTTTCGTCATATATTTATTTCACCTTTACACTCGTGTTGACCGACTGAAAAAAAAAGATTTCAACACTGAAAATGGTTACAAATGTTTCGATTCTTTTCTTACATTTGTACACAATGCAAGTTGGAAAAATATGGTTATTTTCCGAAAAGACCATATCTATATTAAATAATGGATTTAGAGTGTAAGACAAACTCAACCTACAACTTAGAGCAGTTAAAAAGGGCTGATGATCAATATATCCGTAGCCGCAAACGAGAATATGGAAATGATTTCGCACATTATTATATACTAGCAGAGCCCGCGTAGAGTGTCTAAGCAATAACAGTGCAATGTAAGGAACGGCCCGAGCTATTAGTAACATTACATCTATATTATATAAAGCTACTAGGCTGACTGACTGACTCACTCACTCACTGACATAAATGTTTACCCACTTCCAAATGAGTTACAAACTTGATATTTGGCAAAAACACTCCTTTCACCTTGCAATCAACAGAAAAATTCCGAAAAGGTACATTTTTTAATTTTCAACCCTACAAAAGACAAAACTAATAGGTGGAAAGTACAAATCTCCAGTAATATCTCTGAGTGTGATATTGTGCATGGCCTATGTTGTAGACATTAGCACATTACATCTTTTTTATCTCTTGCTATTTTTTCATACGACGTTTAATTAGGGAGTTATTAATGATTTTGTACTTTTTGGTCGAAATGTTTCTCTGAGTGTGATAATGTACATGGCCTATGTTGTAGACATTAACACATTACATCTTTTTTATCTCTTGCTATTTTTTCATACAACGTTTAATTAGGGAGTTATTAATGATTTTGTACTTTTTGGCCGAAGTTTTTCTCTGAGTGTGATATTGTACATGGCCTATGTTGTATACATTAACACATTACATCTTTTTTATCTCTTGCTATTTTTTCATACGACGTTTAATTAGGGAGTTATTAATGATTTTGTACTTTTTGGCCGAAATTTTTCTCTGAGTGTGATATTGTACATGGCCTATGTTGTAGACATTAACACATTACATCTTTTTTGTCTCTTGCTATTTCATCACACGACGTGTAATTACGGAGTTATTAATGATTTTGTACTTTTTGGCCGAAATTTTTCTCCGAGTGTGATATTGTACATGGCCTATGTTGTAGACAATAACACATTACATCTTTTTTGTCTCTTGCTATTTCATCATACGACGTATAATTAGGGAGTTATTAATGATTTTGTACTTTTTGGCCAAAATTTTTCTATGTCCCACGAAAAACTTAAAAATTAATTCGAATGAAATTTCAAAAAAATAGTTTTTTTTAATACTTTTATTATATTTTTTACGTCTTGTAGGGTCGGAAACCAACATGTTATTTTGATGTATTTTTTCGTCCCATGCATTTTTGGTTTCAGGTGATAGAATTATTTTCCACTAGGACCAATGCTCATCTATATTATATAAAGCTACTAGGCTGACTGACTGACTCACTCACTCACTCACTGACATAAATGTTTACCCACTTCCAAATGAGTTACAAACTTGATATTTGGCAAAAACACTCCTTTCACCTTGCAATCAAGAGAAAAATTCCGAAAAGGTACATTTTTTAATTTTCAACCCTACAAAAGACAAAACTAATAGGTGGAAAGTACAAATCTCCAGTAATATCTCTGAGTGTGATATTGTGCATGGCCTATGTTGTAGACATTAACACATTACATCTTTTTTATCTCTTGCTATTTTTTCATACAACGTTTAATTAGGGAGTTATTAATGATTTTGTACTTTTTGGCCGAAATTTTTCTCTGAGTGTGATATTGTACATGGCCTATGTTGTAGACATTAACACATTACATCTTTTTTATCTCTTGCTATTTTTTCATACGACGTTTAATTAGGGAGTTATTAATGATTTTGTACTTTTTGGCCGAAATTTTTCTCTGTGTGTGATATTGTACATGGCCTATGTTGTAGACATTAACACATTACATCTTTTTTGTCTCTTGCTATTTCATCACACGACGTTTAATTACGGAGTTATTAATGATTTTGTACTTTTTGGCCGAAATTTTTCTCCGAGTGTGATATTGTACATGGCCTATGTTGTAGACAATAACACATTACATCTTTTTTGTCTCTTGCTATTTCATCATACGACGTATAATTAGGGAGTTATTAATGATTTTGTACTTTTTGGCCAAACTTTTTCTA
This sequence comes from Meconema thalassinum, assembly GCA_946902985.2. Classification (NCBI taxonomy): domain Eukaryota; kingdom Metazoa; phylum Arthropoda; class Insecta; order Orthoptera; family Tettigoniidae; genus Meconema; species Meconema thalassinum. The sequence goes on along the minus strand of CAMPQE020000006.1, from coordinate 749,488 downwards.
TGTCCCACGAAAAACTTAAAAATTAATTCGAATGAAATTTCAAAAAAATAGTTTTTTTAATACTTTTATTATATTTTTTACGTCTTGTAGGGTCGGAAACCAACATGTTATTTTGATGTATTTTTTCGTCCCATGCATTTTTGGTTTCAGGTGATAGAATTATTTTCCACTAGGACCAATGCTCATCTATATTATATAAAGCTACTAGGCTGACTGACTGACTCACTCACTCACTCACTGACATAAATGTTTACCCACTTCCAAATGAGTTACAAACTTGATATTTGGCAAAAACACTCCTTTCACCTTGCAATCAACAGAAAAATTCCGAAAAGGTACATTTTTTAATTTTCAACCCTACAAAAGACAAAACAAATAGGTGGAAAGTACAAATCTCCAGTAATATCTCTGAGTGTGATATTGTGCATGGCCTATGTTGTAGACATTAGCACATTACATCTTTTTTATCTCTTGCTATTTTTTCATACGACGTTTAATTAGGGAGTTATTAATGATTTTGTACTTTTTGGCCGAAATGTTTCTCTGAGTGTGATAATGTACATGGCCTATGTTGTAGACATTAACACATTACATCTTTTTTATCTCTTGCTATTTTTTCATACAACGTTTAATTAGGGAGTTATTAATGATTTTGTACTTTTTGGCCGAAATTTTTCTCTGAGTGTGATATTGTACATGGCCTATGTTGTAGACATTAACACATTACATCTTTTTTATCTCTTGCTATTTTTTCATACGACGTTTAATTAGGGAGTTATTAATGATTTTGTACTTTTTGGCCGAAATTTTTCTCTGTGTGTGATATTGTACATGGCCTATGTTGTAGACATTAACACATTACATCTTTTTTGTCTCTTGCTATTTCATCACACGACGTTTAATTACGGAGTTATTAATGATTTTGTACTTTTTGCCCGAAATTTTTCTCCGAGTGTGATATTGTACATGGCCTATGTTGTAGACAATAACACATTACGTCTTTTTTGTCTCTTGCTATTTCATCATACGACGTATAATTAGGGAGTTATTAATGATTTTGTACTTTTTGGCCAAAATTTTTCTATGTCCCACGAAAAACTTAAAAATTAATTCGAATGAAATTTCAAAAAAATAGTTTTTTTTAATACTTTTATTATATTTTTTACGTCTTGTAGGGTCGGAAACCAACATGTTATTTTGATGTATTTTTTCGTCCCATGCATTTTTGGTTTCAGGTGATAGAATTATTTTCCACTAGGACCAATGCTCATCTATATTATATAAAACTACATGGCTGACTGACTCACTCACTCACTCACTGACATAAATGTTTACCCACTTCCAAATGAGTTACAAACTTGATATTTGGCAAAAACACTCCTTTCACCTTGCAATCAACAGAAAAATTCCGAAAAGGTACATATTTTAATTTTCAACCCTACAAAAGACAAAAATAATAGGGGGAAACTACAAATCTCCAGTAATATCTCTGAGTGTGATATTGTGCATGGCCTATGTTGTAGACAATGACACATTATACCTTTTTTGTCTCTTGCTACTTTTTCATACGACGTTTAATTAGGGAGTTATTAATGATTTTGTACTTTTTGGCCGAATGTTTTCTCTGAATGTGATATTGTACATGGCCTATGTTGTAGACATTAACACATTACATCTTTTTTGTCTCTTGCTATTTCATCACACGACGTTTAATTACGGAGTTATTAATGATTTTGTACTTTTTGGCCGAAATTTTTCTCAGAGTGTGATATTGTACATGGCCTATGTTGTAGACAATGACACATTATACCTTTTTTGTCTCTTGCTATTTTTTCATACGACGTTTAATTAGGGAGTTATTAATGATTTTGTACTTTTTGGCCGAATTTTTTCTCAGAGTGTGATATTGTACATGGCCTATGTTGTAGACAATAACACATTACATCTTTTTTGTCTCTTGCTATTTCATCATACGACGTATAATTAGGGAGTTATTAATGATTTTGTACTTTTTGGCCAAAATTTTTCTATGTCCCACGAATAACTTAAAAATTGATTCGAATGAAATTTCAAAAAATAGTTTTTTTAATACTTTTATTATATTTTTTACGTATTTTAGGGTCGGAAACCATCATGATATTTTGATGTATTTTTTCGTCCCATGCATTTTTGGTTTCAGGTGATAGAATTATTTTCCACTAGGACACATGCTCATCTATATTATATAAAACTACATGGCTGACTGACTCACTCACTCACTCACTGACATAAATGTTTACCCACTTCCAAATGAGTTACAAACTTGATATTTGGCAAAAACACTCCTTTCACCTTGCAATCAACAGAAAAATTCCGAAAAGGTACATTTTTTAATTTTCAACCCTACAAAAGACAAAAATAATAGGGGGAAACTACAAATCTCCAGTAATATCTCTGAGTGTGATATTGTGCATGGCCTATGTTGTAGACAATGACACATTATACCTTTTTTGTCTCTTGCTATTTTTTCATACGACGTTTAATTAGGGAGTTATTAATGATTTTGTACTTTTTGGCCGAATTTTTTCTCTGAATGTGATATTGTACATGGCCTATGTTGTAGACATTAACACATTACATCTTTTTTGTCTCTTGCTATTTCATCACACGACGTTTAATTACGGAGTTATTAATGATTTTGTACTTTTTGGCCGAAATTTTTCTCAGAGTGTGATATTGTACATGGCCTATGTTGTAGACAATAACACATTACATCTTTTTTGTCTCTTGCTATTTCATCATACGACGTATAATTAGGGAGTTATTAATGATTTTGTACTTTTTGGCCAAAATTTTTATATGTCCCACGAATAACTTAAAAATTGATTCGAATGAAATTTCAAAAAATAGTTTTTTTAATACTTTTATTATATTTTTTACGTATTTTAGGGTCGGAAACCATCATGATATTTTGATGTATTTTTTCGTCCCATGCATTTTTGGTTTCAGGTGATAGAATTATTTTCCACTAGGACACATGCTCATCTATATTATATAAAACTACATGGCTGACTGACTCACTCACTCACTCACTGACATAAATGTTTACCCACTTCCAAATGAGTTACAAACTTGATATTTGGCAAAAACACTCCTTTCACCTTGCAATCAACAGAAAAATTCCGAAAAGGTACATTTTTTAATTTTCAACCCTACAAAAGACAAAAATAATAGGGGGAAACTACAAATCTCCAGTAATATCTCTGAGTGTGATATTGTGCATGGCCTATGTTGTAGACAATGACACATTATACCTTTTTTGTCTCTTGCTATTTTTTCATACGACGTTTAATTAGGGAGTTATTAATGATTTTGTACTTTTTGGCCGAATTTTTTCTCTGAATGTGATATTGTACATGGCCTATGTTGTAGACATTAACACATTACATCTTTTTTGTCTCTTGCTATTTCATCACACGACGTTTAATTACGGAGTTATTAATGATTTTGTACTTTTTGGCCGAAATTTTTCTCAGAGTGTGATATTGTACATGGCCTATGTTGTAGACAATAACACATTACATCTTTTTTGTCTCTTGCTATTTCATCATACGACGTATAATTAGGGAGTTATTAATGATTTTGTACTTTTTGGCCAAAATTTTTCTATGTCCCACGAATAACTTAAAAATTGATTCGAATGAAATTTCAAAAAATAGTTTTTTTAATACTTTTATTATATTTTTTACGTATTTTAGGGTCGGAAACCATCATGATATTTTGATGAATTTTTTCGTCCCATGCATTTTTGGTTTCAGGTGATAGAATTATTTTCCACTAGGACACATGCTCATCTATATTATATAAAACTACATGGCTGACTGACTCACTCACTCACTCACTGACATAAATGTTTACCCACTTCCAAATGAGTTACAAACTTGATATTTGGCAAAAACACTCCTTTCACCTTGCAATCAACAGAAAAATTCCGAAAAGGTACATTTTTTAATTTTCAACCCTACAAAAGACAAAAATAATAGGGGGAAACTACAAATCTCCAGTAATATCTCTGAGTGTGATATTGTGCATGGCCTATGTTGTAGACAATGACACATTATACCTTTTTTGTCTCTTGCTATTTTTTCATACGACGTTTAATTAGGGAGTTATTAATGATTTTGTACTTTTTGGCCGAATTTTTTCTCTGAATGTGATATTGTACATGGCCTATGTTGTAGACATTAACACATTACATCTTTTTTGTCTCTTGCTATTTCATCACACGACGTTTAATTACGGAGTTATTAATGATTTTGTACTTTTTGGCCGAAATTTTTCTCAGAGTGTGATATTGTACATGGCCTATGTTGTAGACAATAACACATTACATCTTTTTTGTCTCTTGCTATTTCATCATACGACGTATAATTAGGGAGTTATTAATGATTTTGTACTTTTTGGCCAAAATTTTTCTATGTCCCACGAATAACTTAAAAATTGATTCGAATGAAATTTCAAAAAATAGTTTTTTTAATACTTTTATTATATTTTTTACGTATTTTAGGGTCGGAAACCATCATGATATTTTGATGTATTTTTTCGTCCCATGCATTTTTGGTTTCAGGTGATAGAATTATTTTCCACTAGGACACATGCTCATCTATATTATATAAAACTACATGGCTGACTGACTCACTCACTCACTCACTGACATAAATGTTTACCCACTTCCAAATGAGTTACAAACTTGATATTTGGCAAAAACACTCCTTTCACCTTGCAATCAACAGAAAAATTCCGAAAAGGTACATTTTTTAATTTTCAACCCTACAAAAGACAAAAATAATAGGGGGAAACTACAAATCTCCAGTAATATCTCTGAGTGTGATATTGTGCATGGCCTATGTTGTAGACAATGACACATTATACCTTTTTTGTCTCTTGCTATTTTTTCATACGACGTTTAATTAGGGAGTTATTAATGATTTTGTACTTTTTGGCCGAATGTTTTCTCTGAATGTGATATTGTACATGGCCTATGTTGTAGACATTAACACATTACATCTTTTTTGTCTCTTGCTATTTCATCACACGACGTTTAATTACGGAGTTATTAATGATTTTGTACTTTTTGGCCGAAATTTTTCTCAGAGTGTGATATTGTACATGGCCTATGTTGTAGACAATGACACATTATACCTTTTTTGTCTCTTGCTATATTTTCATACGACGTTTAATTAGGGAGTTATTAATGATTTTGTACTTTTTGGCCGAATTTTTTCTCAGAGTGTGATATTGTACATGGCCTATGTTGTAGACAATAACACATTACATCTTTTTTGTCTCTTGCTATTTCATCATACGACGTATAATTAGGGAGTTATTAATGATTTTGTACTTTTTGGCCAAAATTTTTCTATGTCCCACGAATAACATAAAAATTGATTCGAATGAAATTTCAAAAAATAGTTTTTTTAATACTTTTATTATATTTTTTACGTATTTTAGGGTCGGAAACCATCATGATATTTTGATGTATTTTTTCGTCCCATGCATTTTTGGTTTCAGGTGATAGAATTATTTTCCACTAGGACACATGCTCATCTATATTATATAAAACTACATGGCTGACTGACTCACTCACTCACTCACTGACATAAATGTTTACCCACTTCCAAATGAGTTACAAACTTGATATTTGGCAAAAACACTCCTTTCACCTTGCAATCAACAGAAAAATTCCGAAAAGGTACATATTTTAATTTTCAACCCTACAAAAGACAAAAATAATAGGGGGAAACTACAAATCTCCAGTAATATCTCTGAGTGTGATATTGTGCATGGCCTATGTTGTAGACAATGACACATTATACCTTTTTTGTCTCTTGCTACTTTTTCATACGACGTTTAATTAGGGAGTTATTAATGATTTTGTACTTTTTGGCCGAATGTTTTCTCTGAATGTGATATTGTACATGGCCTATGTTGTAGACATTAACACATTACATCTTTTTTGTCTCTTGCTATTTCATCACACGACGTTTAATTACGGAGTTATTAATGATTTTGTACTTTTTGGCCGAAATTTTTCTCAGAGTGTGATATTGTACATGGCCTATGTTGTAGACAATGACACATTATACCTTTTTTGTCTCTTGCTATTTTTTCATACGACGTTTAATTAGGGAGTTATTAATGATTTTGTACTTTTTGGCCGAATTTTTTCTCAGAGTGTGATATTGTACATGGCCTATGTTGTAGACAATAACACATTACATCTTTTTTTCTCTTGCTATTTCATCATACGACGTATAATTAGGGAGTTATTAATGATTTTGTACTTTTTGGCCAAAATTTTTCTATGTCCCACGAATAACTTAAAAATTGATTCGAATGAAATTTCAAAAAATAGTTTTTTTAATACTTTTATTATATTTTTTACGTATTTTAGGGTCGGAAACCATCATGATATTTTGATGTATTTTTTCGTCCCATGCATTTTTGGTTTCAGGTGATAGAATTATTTTCCACTAGGACACATGCTCATCTATATTATATAAAACTACATGGCTGACTGACTCACTCACTCACTCACTGACATAAATGTTTACCCACTTCCAAATGAGTTACAAACTTGATATTTGGCAAAAACACTCCTTTCACCTTGCAATCAACAGAAAAATTCCGAAAAGGTACATTTTTTAATTTTCAACCCTACAAAAGACAAAAATAATAGGGGGAAACTACAAATCTCCAGTAATATCTCTGAGTGTGATATTGTGCATGGCCTATGTTGTAGACAATGACACATTATACCTTTTTTGTCTCTTGCTATTTTTTCATACGACGTTTAATTAGGGAGTTATTAATGATTTTGTACTTTTTGGCCGAATTTTTTCTCTGAATGTGATATTGTACATGGCCTATGTTGTAGACATTAACACATTACATCTTTTTTGTCTCTTGCTATTTCATCACACGACGTTTAATTACGGAGTTATTAATGATTTTGTACTTTTTGGCCGAAATTTTTCTCAGAGTGTGATATTGTACATGGCCTATGTTGTAGACAATAACACATTACATCTTTTTTGTCTCTTGCTATTTCATCATACGACGTATAATTAGGGAGTTATTAATGATTTTGTACTTTTTGGCCAAAATTTTTATATGTCCCACGAATAACTTAAAAATTGATTCGAATGAAATTTCAAAAAATAGTTTTTTTAATACTTTTATTATATTTTTTACGTATTTTAGGGTCGGAAACCATCATGATATTTTGATGTATTTTTTCGTCCCATGCATTTTTGGTTTCAGGTGATAGAATTATTTTCCACTAGGACACATGCTCATCTATATTATATAAAACTACATGGCTGACTGACTCACTCACTCACTCACTGACATAAATGTTTACCCACTTCCAAATGAGTTACAAACTTGATATTTGGCAAAAACACTCCTTTCACCTTGCAATCAACAGAAAAATTCCGAAAAGGTACATTTTTTTAATTTTCAACCCTACAAAAGACAAAAATAATAGGGGGAAACTACAAATCTCCAGTAATATCTCTGAGTGTGATATTGTGCATGGCCTATGTTGTAGACAATGACACATTATACCTTTTTTGTCTCTTGCTATTTTTTCATACGACGTTTAATTAGGGAGTTATTAATGATTTTGTACTCTTTGGCCGAATTTTTTCTCTGAATGTGATATTGTACATGGCCTATGTTGTAGACATTAACACATTACATCTTTTTTGTCTCTTGCTATTTCATCACACGACGTTTAATTACGGAGTTATTAATGATTTTGTACTTTTTGGCCGAAATTTTTCTCAGAGTGTGATATTGTACATGGCCTATGTTGTAGACAATAACACATTACATCTTTTTTGTCTCTTGCTATTTCATCATACGACGTATAATTAGGGAGTTATTAATGATTTTGTACTTTTTGGCCAAAATTTTTCTATGTCCCACGAATAACTTAAAAATTGATTCGAATGAAATTTCAAAAAATAGTTTTTTTAATACTTTTATTATATTTTTTACGTATTTTAGGGTCGGAAACCATCATGATATTTTGATGAATTTTTTCGTCCCATGCATTTTTGGTTTCAGGTGATAGAATTATTTTCCACTAGGACACATGCTCATCTATATTATATAAAACTACATGGCTGACTGACTCACTCACTCACTCACTGACATAAATGTTTACCCACTTCCAAATGAGTTACAAACTTGATATTTGGCAAAAACACTCCTTTCACCTTGCAATCAACAGAAAAATTCCGAAAAGGTACATTTTTTAATTTTCAACCCTACAAAAGACAAAAATAATAGGGGGAAACTACAAATCTCCAGTAATATCTCTGAGTGTGATATTGTGCATGGCCTATGTTGTAGACAATGACACATTATACCTTTTTTGTCTCTTGCTATTTTTTCATACGACGTTTAATTAGGGAGTTATTAATGATTTTGTACTTTTTGGCCGAATTTTTTCTCAGAGTGTGATATTGTACATGGCCTATGTTGTAGACAATAACACATTACATCTTTTTTGTCTCTTGCTATTTCATCATACGACGTATAATTAGGGAGTTATTAATGATTTTGTACTTTTTGGCCAAAATTTTTCTATGTCCCACGAATAACTTAAAAATTGATTCGAATGAAATTTCAAAAAATAGTTTTTTTAATACTTTTATTATATTTTTTACGTATTTTAGGGTCGGAAACCATCATGATATTTTGATGTATTTTTTCGTCCCATGCATTTTTGGTTTCAGGTGATAGAATTATTTTCCACTAGGACACATGCTCATCTATATTATATAAAACTACATGGCTGACTGACTCACTCACTCACTCACTGACATAAATGTTTACCCACTTCCAAATGAGTTACAAACTTGATATTTGGCAAAAACACTCCTTTCACCTTGCAATCAACAGAAAAATTCCGAAAAGGTACATTTTTTAATTTTCAACCCTACAAAAGACAAAAATAATAGGGGGAAACTACAAATCTCCAGTAATATCTCTGAGTGTGATATTGTGCATGGCCTATGTTGTAGACAATGACACATTATACCTTTTTTGTCTCTTGCTATTTTTTCATACGACGTTTAATTAGGGAGTTATTAATGATTTTGTACTTTTTGGCCGAATGTTTTCTCTGAATGTGATATTGTACATGGCCTATGTTGTAGACATTAACACATTACATCTTTTTTGTCTCTTGCTATTTCATCACACGACGTTTAATTACGGAGTTATTAATGATTTTGTACTTTTTGGCCGAAATTTTTCTCAGAGTGTGATATTGTACATGGCCTATGTTGTAGACAATGACACATTATACCTTTTTTGTCTCTTGCTATATTTTCATACGACGTTTAATTAGGGAGTTATTAATGATTTTGTACTTTTTGGCCGAATTTTTTCTCAGAGTGTGATATTGTACATGGCCTATGTTGTAGACAATAACACATTACATCTTTTTTGTCTCTTGCTATTTCATCATACGACGTATAATTAGGGAGTTATTAATGATTTTGTACTTTTTGGCCAAAATTTTTCTATGTCCCACGAATAACATAAAAATTGATTCGAATGAAATTTCAAAAAATAGTTTTTTTAATACTTTTATTATATTTTTTACGTATTTTAGGGTCGGAAACCATCATGATATTTTGATGTATTTTTTCGTCCCATGCATTTTTGGTTTCAGGTGATAGAATTATTTTCCACTAGGACACATGCTCATCTATATTATATAAAACTACATGGCTGACTGACTCACTCACTCACTCACTGACATAAATGTTTACCCACTTCCAAATGAGTTACAAACTTGATATTTGGCAAAAACACTCCTTTCACCTTGCAATCAACAGAAAAATTCCGAAAAGGTACATTTTTTTAATTTTCAACCCTACAAAAGACAAAAATAATAGGGGGAAACTACAAATCTCCAGTAATATCTCTGAGTGTGATATTGTGCATGGCCTATGTTGTAGACAATGACACATTATACCTTTTTTGTCTCTTGCTATTTTTTCATACGACGTTTAATTAGGGAGTTATTAATGATTTTGTACTTTTTGGCCGAATTTTTTCTCTGAATGTGATATTGTACATGGCCTATGTTGTAGACATTAACACATTACATCTTTTTTGTCTCTTGCTATTTCATCACACGACGTTTAATTACGGAGTTATTAATGATTTTGTACTTTTTGGCCGAAATTTTTCTCAGAGTGTGATATTGTACATGGCCTATGTTGTAGACAATAACACATTACATCTTTTTTGTCTCTTGCTATTTCATCATACGACGTATAATTAGGGAGTTATTAATGATTTTGTACTTTTTGGCCAAAATTTTTCTATGTCCCACGAATAACTTAAAAATTGATTCGAATGAAATTTCAAAAAATAGTTTTTTTAATACTTTTATTATATTTTTTACGTATTTTAGGGTCGGAAACCATCATGATATTTTGATGTATTTTTTCGTCCCATGCATTTTTGGTTTCAGGTGATAGAATTATTTTCCACTAGGACACATGCTCATCTATATTATATAAAACTACATGGCTGACTGACTCACTCACTCACTGACATAAATGTTTACCCACTTCCAAATGAGTTACAAACTTGATATTTGGCAAAAACACTCCTTTCACCTTGCAATCAACAGAAAAATTCCGAAAAGGTACATTTTTTAATTTTCAACCCTACAAAAGACAAAAATAATAGGGGGAAACTACAAATCTCCAGTAATATCTCTGAGTGTGATATTGTGCATGGCCTATGTTGTAGACAATGACACATTATACCTTTTTTGTCTCTTGCTATTTTTTCATACGTCGTTTAATTAGGGAGTTATTAATGATTTTGTACTTTTTGGCCGAATTTTTTCTCTGAATGTGATATTGTACATGGCCTATGTTGTAGACATTAACACATTACATCTTTTTTGTCTCTTGCTATTTCATCACACGACGTTTAATTACGGAGTTATTAATGATTTTGTACTTTTTGGCCGAAATTTTTCTCAGAGTGTGATATTGTACATGGCCTATGTTGTAGACAATGACACATTATACCTTTTTTGTCTCTTGCTATTTTTTCATACGACGTTTAATTAGGGAGTTATTAATGATTTTGTACTTTTTGGCCGAATTTTTTCTCAGAGTGTGATATTGTACATGGCCTATGTTGTAGACAATAACACATTACATCTTTTTTGTCTCTTGCTATTTCATCATACGACGTATAATTAGGGAGTTATTAATGATTTTGTACTTTTTGGCCAAAATTTTTCTATGTCCCACGAATAACTTAAAAATTGATTCGAATGAAATTTCAAAAAATAGTTTTTTTAATACTTTTATTATATTTTTTACGTATTTTAGGGTCGGAAACCATCATGATATTTTGATGTATTTTTTCGTCCCATGCATTTTTGGTTTCAGGTGATAGAATTATTTTCCACTAGGACACATGCTCATCTATATTATATAAAACTACATGGCTGACTGACTCACTCACTCACTCACTGACATAAATGTTTACCCACTTCCAAATGAGTTACAAACTTGATATTTGGCAAAAACACTCCTTTCACCTTGCAATCAACAGAAAAATTCCGAAAAGGTACATTTTTTAATTTTCAACCCTACAAAAGACAAAAATAATAGGGGGAAACTACAAATCTCCAGTAATATCTCTGAGTGTGATATTGTGCATGGCCTATGTTGTAGACAATGACACATTATACCTTTTTGTCTCCTGCTATTTTTTCATACGACGTTTAATTAGGGAGTTATTAATGATTTTGTACTTTTTGGCCGAATTTTTTCTCTGAATGTGATATTGTACATGGCCTATGTTGTAGACATTAACACATTACATCTTTTTTGTCTCTTGCTATTTCATCACACGACGTTTAATTACGGAGTTATTAATGATTTTGTACTTTTTGGCCGAAATTTTTCTCAGAGTGTGATATTGTACATGGCCTTTGTTGTAGACAATAACACATTACATCTTTTTTGTCTCTTGCTATTTCATCATACGACGTATAATTAGGGAGTTATTAATGATTTTGTACTTTTTGGCCAAAATTTTTCTATGTCCCACGAATAACTTAAAAATTGATTCGAATGAAATTTCAAAAAAGTTTTTTTAATACTTTTATTATATTTTTTACGTATTTTAGGGTCGGAAACCATCATGATATTTTGATGTATTTTTTCGTCCCATGCATTTTTGGTTTCAGGTGATAGAATTATTTTCCACTAGGACACATGCTCATCTATATTATATAAAACTACATGGCTGACTGACTCACTCACTCACTCACTGACATAAATGTTTACCCACTTCCAAATGAGTTACAAACTTGATATTTGGCAAAAACACTCCTTTCACCTTGCAATCAACAGAAAAATTCCGAAAAGGTACATTTTTTAATTTTCAACCCTACAAAAGACAAAAATAATAGGGGAAACTACAAATCTCCAGTAATATCTCTGAGTGTGATATTGTGCATGGCCTATGTTGTAGACAATGACACATTATACCTTTTTTGTCTCTTGCTATTTTTTCATACGACGTTTAATTAGGGAGTTATTAATGATTTTGTACTTTATGGCCGAATTTTTTCTCTGAATGTGATATTGTACATGGCCTATGTTGTAGACATTAACACATTACATCTTTTTTGTCTCTTGCTATTTCATCACACGACGTTTAATTACGGAGTTATTAATGATTTTGTACTTTTTGGCCGAAATTTTTCTCAGAGTGTGATATTGTACATGGCCTATGTTGTAGACAATAACACATTACATCTTTTTTGTCTCTTGCTCTTTCATCATACGACGTATAATTAGGGAGTTATTAATGATTTTGTACTTTTTGGCCAAAATTTTTCTATGTCCCACGAAAAACTAGAAATTAATTCGAATGAAATTTCAAAAAAATAGTTTTTTTTAATACTTTTATTATATTTTTTACGTCTTGTAGGGTCGGAAACCAACATGTTATTTTGATGTATTTTTTCATCCCATGCATTTTTGGTTTCAGGTGATAGAATTATTTTCCACTAGGACCAATGCTCATCTATATTATATAAAGCTACTAGGCTGACTGACTGACTCACTCACTCACTCACTGACATAAATGTTTACCCACTTCCAAATGAGTTACAAACTTGATATTTGGCAAAAACACTCCTTTCACCTTGCAATCAACAGAAAAATTCCGAAAAGGTACATTTTTTAATTTTCAACCCTACAAAAGACAAAACTAATAGGTGGAAAGTACAAATCTCCAGTAATATCTCTGAGTGTGATATTGTGCATGGCCTATGTTGTAGACATTAGCACATTACATCTTTTTTATCTCTTGCTATTTTTTCATACGACGTTTAATTAGGGAGTTATTAATGATTTTGTACTTTTTGGCCGAAATGTTTCTCTGAGTGTGATAATGTACATGGCCTATGTTGTAGACATTAACACATTACATCTTTTTTATCTCTTGCTATTTTTTCATACAACGTTTAATTAGGGAGTTATTAATGATTTTGTACTTTTTGGCCGAAATTTTTCTCTGAGTGTGATATTGTACATGGCCTATGTTGTAGACATTAACACATTACATCTTTTTTATCTCTTGCTATTTTTTCATACGACGTTTAATTAGGGAGTTATTAATGATTTTGTACTTTTTGGCCGAAATTTTTCTCTGTGTGTGATATTGTACATGGCCTATGTTGTAGACATTAACACATTACATCTTTTTTGTCTCTTGCTATTTCATCACACGACGTTTAATTACGGAGTTATTAATGATTTTGTACTTTTTGGCCGAAATTTTTCTCCGAGTGTGATATTGTACATGGCCTATGTTGTAGACAATAACACATTACATCTTTTTTGTCTCTTGCTCTTTCATCATACGACGTATAATTAGGGAGTTATTAATGATTTTGTACTTTTTGGCCAAAATTTTTCTATGTCCCACGAAAAACTTAAAAATTAATTCGAATGAAATTTCAAAAAAATAGTTTTTTTTAATACTTTTATTATATTTTTTACGTCTTGTAGGGTCGGAAACCAACATGTTATTTTGATGTATTTTTTCGTCCCATGCATTTTTGGTTTCAGGTGATAGAATTATTTTCCACTAGGACCAATGCTCATCTATATTATATAAAGCTACTAGGCTGACTGACTCACTCACTCACTCACTGACATAAATGTTTACCCACTTCCAAATGAGTTACAAACTTGATATTTGGCAAAAACACTCCTTTCACCTTGCAATCAAGAGAAAAATTCCGAAAAGGTACATTTTTTAATTTTCAACCCTACAAAAGACAAAACTAATAGGTGGAAAGTACAAATCTCCAGTAATATCTCTGAGTGTGATATTGTGCATGGCCTATGTTGTAGACATTAGCACATTACATCTTTTTTATCTCTTGCTATTTTTTCATACGACGTTTAATTAGGGAGTTATTAATGATTTTGTACTTTTTGGCCGAATTTTTTCTCTGAATGGGATATTGTACATGGCCTATGTTGTAGACATTAACACATTACATCTTTTTTGTCTCTTGCTATTTCATCACACGACGTTTAATTACGGAGTTATTAATGATTTTGTACTTTTTGGCCGAAATTTTTCTCAGAGTGTGATATTGTACATGGCCTTTGTTGTAGACAATAACATATTACATCTTTTTTGTCTCTTGCTATTTCATCATACGACGTATAATTAGGGAGTTATTAATGATTTTGTACTTTTTGGCCAAAATTTTTCTATGTCCCACGAATAACTTAAAAATTGATTCGAATGAAATTTCAAAAAAGTTTTTTTAATACTTTTATTATATTTTTTACGTATTTTAGGGTCGGAAACCATCATGATATTTTGATGTATTTTTTCGTCCCATGCATTTTTGGTTTCAGGTGATAGAATTATTTTCCACTAGGACACATGCTCATCTATATTATATAAAACTACATGGCTGACTGACTCACTCACTCACTCACTGACATAAATGTTTACGCACTTCCAAATGAGTTACAAACTTGATATTTGGCAAAAACACTCCTTTCACCTTGCAATCAACAGAAAAATTCCGAAAAGGTACATTTTTTAATTTTCAACCCTACAAAAGACAAAAATAATAGGGGGAAACTACAAATCTCCAGTAATATCTCTGAGTGTGATATTGTGCATGGCCTATGTTGTAGACAATGACACATTATACCTTTTTTGTCTCTTGCTATTTTTTCATACGACGTTTAATTAGGGAGTTATTAATGATTTTGTACTTTTTGGCCGAATTTTTTCTCTGAATGTGATATTGTACATGGCCTATGTTGTAGACATTAACACATTACATCTTTTTTGTCTCTTGCTATTTCATCACACGACGTTTAATTACGGAGTTATTAATGATTTTGTACTTTTTGGCCGAAATTTTTCTCAGAGTGTGATATTGTACATGGCCTATGTTGTAGACAATAACACATTACATCTTTTTTGTCTCTTGCTATTTCATCATACGACGTATAATTAGGGAGTTATTAATGATTTTGTACTTTTTGGCCAAAATTTTTCTATGTCCCACGAATAACTTAAAAATTGATTCGAATGAAATTTCAAAAAATAGTTTTTTTAATACTTTTATTATATTTTTTACGTATTTTAGGGTCGGAAACCATCATGATATTTTGATGTATTTTTTCGTCCCATGCATTTTTGGTTTCAGGTGATAGAATTATTTTCCACTAGGACACATGCTCATCTATATTATATAAAACTACATGGCTGACTGACTCACTCACTCACTCACTGACATAAATGTTTACCCACTTCCAAATGAGTTACAAACTTGATATTTGGCAAAAACACTCCTTTCACCTTGCAATCAACAGAAAAATTCCGAAAAGGTACATTTTTTAATTTTCAACCCTACAAAAGACAAAAATAATAGGGGGAAACTACAAATCTCCAGTAATATCTCTGAGTGTGATATTGTGCATGGCCTATGTTGTAGACAATGACACATTATACCTTTTTTGTCTCTTGCTATTTTTTCATACGACGTTTAATTAGGGAGTTATTAATGATTTTGTACTTTATGGCCGAATTTTTTCTCTGAATGTGATATTGTACATGGCCTATGTTGTAGACATTAACACATTACATCTTTTTTGTCTCTTGCTATTTCATCACACGACGTTTAATTACGGAGTTATTAATGATTTTGTACTTTTTGGCCGAAATTTTTCTCAGAGTGTGATATTGTACATGGCCTATGTTGTAGACAATAACACATTACATCTTTTTTGTCTCTTGCTCTTTCATCATACGACGTATAATTAGGGAGTTATTAATGATTTTGTACTTTTTGGCCAAAATTTTTCTATGTCCCACGAAAAACTAGAAATTAATTCGAATGAAATTTCAAAAAAATAGTTTTTTTTAATACTTTTATTATATTTTTTACGTCTTGTAGGGTCGGAAACCAACATGTTATTTTGATGTATTTTTTCGTCCCATGCATTTTTGGTTTCAGGTGATAGAATTATTTTCCACTAGGACCAATGCTCATCTATATTATATAAAGCTACTAGGCTGACTGACTGACTCACTCACTCACTCACTGACATAAATGTTTACCCACTTCCAAATGAGTTACAAACTTGATATTTGGCAAAAACACTCCTTTCACCTTGCAATCAAGAGAAAAATTCCGAAAAGGTACATTTTTTAATTTTCAACCCTACAAAAGACAAAACTAATAGGTGGAAAGTACAAATCTCCAGTAATATCTCTGAGTGTGATATTGTGCACGGCCTATGTTGTAGACATTAGCACATTACATCTTTTTTATCTCTTGCTATTTTTTCATACGACGTTTAATTAGGGAGTTATTAATGATTTTGTACTTTTTGGCCGAAATGTTTCTCTGAGTGTGATAATGTACACGGCCTATGTTGTAGACATTAACACATTACATCTTTTTTATCTCTTGCTATTTTTTCATACAACGTTTAATTAGGGAGTTATTAATGATTTTGTACTTTTTGGCCGAAATTTTTCTCTGAGTGTGATATTGTACATGGCCTATGTTGTAGACATTAACACATTACATCTTTTTTATCTCTTGCTATTTTTTCATACGACGTTTAATTAGGGAGTTATTAATGATTTTGTACTTTTTGGCCGAAATTTTTCTCTGTGTGTGATATTGTACATGGCCTATGTTGTAGACATTAACACATTACATCTTTTTTGTCTCTTGCTATTTCATCACACGACGTTTAATTACGGAGTTATTAATGATTTTGTACTTTTTGGCCGAAATTTTTCTCCGAGTGTGATATTGTACATGGCCTATGTTGTAGACAATAACACATTACATCTTTTTTGTCTCTTGCTCTTTCATCATACGACGTATAATTAGGGAGTTATTAATGATTTTGTACTTTTTGGCCAAAATTTTTCTATGTCCCACGAAAAACTTAAAAATTAATTCGAATGAAATTTCAAAAAAATAGTTTTTTTTAATACTTTTATTATATTTTTTACGTCTTGTAGGGTCGGAAACCAACATGTTATTTTGATGTATTTTTTCGTCCCATGCATTTTTGGTTTCAGGTGATAGAATTATTTTCCACTAGGACCAATGCTCATCTATATTATATAAAGCTACTAGGCTGACTGACTCACTCACTCACTCACTGACATAAATGTTTACCCACTTCCAAATGAGTTACAAACTTGATATTTGGCAAAAACACTCCTTTCACCTTGCAATCAAGAGAAAAATTCCGAAAAGGTACATTTTTTAATTTTCAACCCTACAAAAGACAAAACTAATAGGTGGAAAGTACAAATCTCCAGTAATATCTCTGAGTGTGATATTGTGCATGGCCTATGTTGTAGACATTAGCACATTACATCTTTTTTATCTCTTGCTATTTTTTCATACGACGTTTAATTAGGGAGTTATTAATGATTTTGTACTTTTTGGCCGAATGTTTTCTCTGAATGTGATATTGTACATGGCCTATGTTGTAGACATTAACACATTACATCTTTTTTGTCTCTTGCTATTTCATCACACGACGTTTAATTACGGAGTTATTAATGATTTTGTACTTTTTGGCCGAAATTTTTCTCAGAGTGTGATATTGTACATGGCCTATGTTGTAGAAAATGACACATTATACCTTATTTGTCTCTTGCTATTTTTTCATACGACGTTTAATTAGGGAGTTATTAATGATTTTGTACTTTTTGGCCGAATTTTTTCTCAGAGTGTGATATTGTACATGGCCTATGTTGTAGACAATAACACATTACATCTTTTTTGTCTCTTGCTATTTCATCATACGACGTATAATTAGGGAGTTATTAATGATTTTGTACTTTTTGGCCAAAATTTTTCTATGTCCCACGAATAACTTAAAAATTGATTCGAATGAAATTTCAAAAAATAGTTTTTTTAATACTTTTATTATATTTTTTACGTATTTTAGGGTCGGAAACCATCATGATATTTTGATGGATTTTTTCGTCCCATGCATTTTTGGTTTCAGGTGATAGAATTATTTTCCACTAGGACACATGCTCATCTATATTATATAAAACTACATGGCTGACTGACTCACTCACTCACTCACTGACATAAATGTTTACCCACTTCCAAATGAGTTACAAACTTGATATTTGGCAAAAACACTCCTTTCACCTTGCAATCAACAGAAAAATTCCGAAAAGGTACATTTTTTTAATTTTCAACCCTACAAAAGACAAAAATAATAGGGGGAAACTACAAATCTCCAGTAATATCTCTGAGTGTGATATTGTGCATGGCCTATGTTGTAGACAATGACACATTATACCTTTTTTGTCTCTTGCTATTTTTTCATACGACGTTTAATTAGGGAGTTATTAATGATTTTGTACTTTTTGGCCGAATTTTTTCTCTGAATGTGATATTGTACATGGCCTATGTTGTAGACATTAACACATTACATCTTTTTTGTCTCTTGCTATTTCATCACACGACGTTTAATTACGGAGTTATTAATGATTTTGTACTTTTTGGCCGAAATTTTTCTCAGAGTGTGATATTGTACATGGCCTATGTTGTAGACAATAACACATTACATCTTTTTTGTCTCTTGCTATTTCATCATACGACGTATAATTAGGGAGTTATTAATGATTTTGTACTTTTTGGCCAAAATTTTTCTATGTCCCACGAATAACTTAAAAATTGATTCGAATGAAATTTCAAAAAATAGTTTTTTTAATACTTTTATTATATTTTTTACGTATTTTAGGGTCGGAAACCATCATGATATTTTGATGTATTTTTTCGTCCCATGCATTTTTGGTTTCAGGTGATAGAATTATTTTCCACTAGGACACATGCTCATCTATATTATATAAAACTACATGGCTGACTGACTCACTCACTCACTCACTGACATAAATGTTTACCCACTTCCAAATGAGTTAGAAACTTGATATTTGGCAAAAACACTCCTTTCACCTTGCAATCAACAGAAAAATTCCGAAAAGGTACATTTTTTAATTTTCAACCCTACAAAAGACAAAAATAATAGGGGGAAACTACAAATCTCCAGTAATATCTCTGAGTGTGATATTGTGCATGGCCTATGTTGTAGACAATGACACATTATACCTTTTTTGTCTCTTGCTATTTTTTCATACGACGTTTAATTAGGGAGTTATTAATGATTTTGTACTTTTTGGCCGAATTTTTTCTCTGAATGTGATATTGTACATGGCCTATGTTGTAGACATTAACACATTACATCTTTTTTGTCTCTTGCTATTTCATCACACGACGTTTAATTACGGAGTTATTAATGATTTTGTACTTTTTGGCCGAATTTTTTCTCAGAGTGTGATATTGTACATGGCCTATGTTGTAGACAATAACACATTACATCTTTTTTGTCTCTTGCTATTTCATCATACGACGTATAATTAGGGAGTTATTAATGATTTTGTACTTTTTGACCAAAATTTTTCTATGTCCCACGAATAACTTAAAAATTGATTCGAATGAAATTTCAAAAAATAGTTTTTTTAATACTTTTATTATATTTTTTACGTATTTTAGGGTCGGAAACCATCATGATATTTTGATGTATTTTTTCGTCCCATGCATTTTTGGTTTCAGGTGATAGAATTATTTTCCACTAGGACACATGCTCATCTATATTATATAAAACTACATGGCTGACTGACTCACTCACTCACTCACTGACATAAATGTTTACCCACTTCCAAATGAGTTACAAACTTGATATTTGGCAAAAACACTCCTTTCACCTTGCAATCAACAGAAAAATTCCGAAAAGGTACATTTTTTTAATTTTCAACCCTACAAAAGACAAAAATAATAGGGGGAAACTACAAATCTCCAGTAATATCTCTGAGTGTGATATTGTGCATGGCCTATGATGTAGACAATGACACATTATACCTTTTTTGTCTCTTGCTATTTTTTCATACGACGTTTAATTAGGGAGTTATTAATGATTTTGTACTTTTTGGCCGAATTTTTTCTCTGAATGTGATATTGTACATGGCCTATGTTGTAGACATTAACACATTACATCTTTTTTGTCTCTTGCTATTTCATCACACGACGTTTAATTACGGAGTTATTAATGATTTTGTACTTTTTGGCCGAAATTTTTCTCAGAGTGTGATATTGTACATGGCCTATGTTGTAGACAATAACACATTACATCTTTTTTGTCTCTTGCTATTTCATCATACGACGTATAATTAGGGAGTTATTAATGATTTTGTACTTTTTGGCCAAAATTTTTCTATGTCCCACGAATAACTTAAAAATTGATTCGAATGAAATATCAAAAAATAGTTTTTCTTAATACTTTTATTATATTTTTTACGTATTTTAGGGTCGGAAACCATCATGATATTTTAATGTATTTTTTCGTCCCATGCATTTTTGGTTTCAGGTGATAGAATTATTTTCCACTAGGACACATGCTCATCTATATTATATAAAACTACATGGCTGACTGACTGACTCACTCACTCACTGACATAAATGTTTACCCACTTCCAAATGAGTTACAAACTTGATATTTGGCAAAAACACTCCTTTCACCTTGCAATCAACAGAAAAATTCCGAAAAGGTACATTTTTTAATTTTCAACCCTACAAAAGACAAAAATAATAGGGGGAAACTACAAATCTCCAGTAATATCTCTGAGTGTGATATTGTGCATGGCCTATGTTGTAGACAATGACACATTATACCTTTTTGTCTCCTGCTATTTTTTCATACGACGTTTAATTAGGGAGTTATTAATGATTTTGTACTTTTTGGCCGAATTTTCTCTCTGAATGTGATATTGTACATGGCCTATGTTGTAGACATTAACACATTACATCTTTTTTGTCTCTTGCTATTTCATCACACGACGTTTAATTACGGAGTTATTAATGATTTTGTACTTTTTGGCCGAAATTTTTCTCAGAGTGTGATATTGTACATGGCCTTTGTTGTAGACAATAACACATTACATCTTTTTTGTCTCTTGCTATTTCATCATACGACGTATAATTAGGGAGTTATTAATGATTTTGTACTTTTTGGCCAAAATTTTTCTATGTCCCACGAATAACTTAAAAATTGATTCGAATGAAATTTCAAAAAAGTTTTTTTAATACTTTTATTATATTTTTTACGTATTTTAGGGTCGGAAACCATCATGATATTTTGATGTATTTTTTCGTCCCATGCATTTTTGGTTTCAGGTGATAGAATTATTTTCCACTAGGACACATGCTCATCTATATTATATAAAACTACATGGCTGACTGACTCACTCACTCACTCACTGACATAAATGTTTACGCACTTCCAAATGAGTTACAAACTTGATATTTGGCAAAAACACTCCTTTCACCTTGCAATCAACAGAAAAATTCCGAAAAGGTACATTTTTTAATTTTCAACCCTACAAAAGACAAAAATAATAGGGGGAAACTACAAATCTCCAGTAATATCTCTGAGTGTGATATTGTGCATGGCCTATGTTGTAGACAATGACACATTATACCTTTTTTGTCTCTTGCTATTTTTTCATACGACGTTTAATTAGGGAGTTATTAATGATTTTGTACTTTTTGGCCGAATTTTTTCTCTGAATGTGATATTGTACATGGCCTATGTTGTAGACATTAACACATTACATCTTTTTTGTCTCTTGCTATTTCATCACACGACGTTTAATTACGGAGTTATTAATGATTTTGTACTTTTTGGCCGAAATTTTTCTCAGAGTGTGATATTGTACATGGCCTATGTTGTAGACAATAACACATTACATCTTTTTTGTCTCTTGCTATTTCATCATACGACGTATAATTAGGGAGTTATTAATGATTTTGTACTTTTTGGCCAAAATTTTTCTATGTCCCACGAATAACTTAAAAATTGATTCGAATGAAATTTCAAAAAATAGTTTTTTTAATACTTTTATTATATTTTTTACGTATTTTAGGGTCGGAAACCATCATGATATTTTGATGTATTTTTTCGTCCCATGCATTTTTGGTTTCAGGTGATAGAATTATTTTCCACTAGGACACATGCTCATCTATATTATATAAAACTACATGGCTGACTGACTGACTCACTCACTCACTGACATAAATGTTTACCCACTTCCAAATGAGTTACAAACTTGATATTTGGCAAAAACACTCCTTTCACCTTGCAATCAACAGAAAAATTCCGAAAAGGTACATTTTTTAATTTTCAACCCTACAAAAGACAAAAATAATAGGGGGAAACTACAAATCTCCAGTAATATCTCTGAGTGTGATATTGTGCATGGCCTATGTTGTAGACAATGACACATTATACCTTTTTGTCTCCTGCTATTTTTTCATACGACGTTTAATTAGGGAGTTATTAATGATTTTGTACTTTTTGGCCGAATTTTTTCTCTGAATGTGATATTGTACATGGCCTATGTTGTAGACATTAACACATTACATCTTTTTTGTCTCTTGCTATTTCATCACACGACGTTTAATTACGGAGTTATTAATGATTTTGTACTTTTTGGCCGAAATTTTTCTCAGAGTGTGATATTGTACATGGCCTTTGATGTAGACAATAACACATTACATCTTTTTTGTCTCTTGCTATTTCATCATACGACGTATAATTAGGGAGTTATTAATGATTTTGTACTTTTTGGCCAAAATTTTTCTATGTCCCACGAATAACTTAAAAATTGATTCGAATGAAATTTCAAAAAAGTTTTTTTAATACTTTTATTATATTTTTTACGTATTTTAGGGTCGGAAACCATCATGATATTTTGATGTATTTTTTCGTCCCATGCATTTTTGGTTTCAGGTGATAGAATTATTTTCCACTAGGACACATGCTCATCTATATTATATAAAACTACATGGCTGACTGACTCACTCACTCACTCACTGACATAAATGTTTACGCACTTCCAAATGAGTTACAAACTTGATATTTGGCAAAAACACTCCTTTCACCTTGCAATCAACAGAAAAATTCCGAAAAGGTACATTTTTTAATTTTCAACCCTACAAAAGACAAAAATAATAGGGGGAAACTACAAATCTCCAGTAATATCTCTGAGTGTGATATTGTGCATGGCCTATGTTGTAGACAATGACACATTATACCTTTTTTGTCTCTTGCTATTTTTTCATACGACGTTTAATTAGGGAGTTATTAATGATTTTGTACTTTTTGGCCGAATTTTTTCTCTGAATGTGATATTGAACATGGCCTATGTTGTAGACATTAACACATTACATCTTTTTTGTCTCTTGCTATTTCATCACACGACGTTTAATTACGGAGTTATTAATGATTTTGTACTTTTTGGCCGAAATTTTTCTCAGAGTGTGATATTGTACATGGCCTATGTTGTAGACAATAACACATTACATCTTTTTTGTCTCTTGCTATTTCATCATACGACGTATAATTAGGGAGTTATTAATGATTTTGTACTTTTTGGCCAAAATTTTTCTATGTCCCACGAATAACTTAAAAATTGATTCGAATGAAATATCAAAAAATAGTTTTTCTTAATACTTTTATTATATTTTTTACGTATTTTAGGGTCGGAAACCATCATGATATTTTAATGTATTTTTTCGTCCCATGCATTTTTGGTTTCAGGTGATAGAATTATTTTCCACTAGGACACATGCTCATCTATATTATATAAAACTACATGGCTGACTGACTGACTCACTCACTCACTGACATAAATGTTTACCCACTTCCAAATGAGTTACAAACTTGATATTTGGCAAAAACACTCCTTTCACCTTGCAATCAACAGAAAAATTCCGAAAAGGTACATTTTTTAATTTTCAACCCTACAAAAGACAAAAATAATAGGGGGAAACTACAAATCTCCAGTAATATCTCTGAGTGTGATATTGTGCATGGCCTATGTTGTAGACAATGACACATTATACCTTTTTGTCTCCTGCTATTTTTTCATACGACGTTTAATTAGGGAGTTATTAATGATTTTGTACTTTTTGGCCGAATTTTTTCTCTGAATGTGATATTGTACATGGCCTATGTTGTAGACATTAACACATTACATCTTTTTTGTCTCTTGCTATTTCATCACACGACGTTTAATTACGGAGTTATTAATGATTTTGTACTTTTTGGCCGAATTTTTTCTCAGAGTGTGATATTGTACATGGCCTTTGTTGTAGACAATAACACATTACATCTTTTTTGTCTCTTGCTATTTCATCATACGACGTATAATTAGGGAGTTATTAATGATTTTGTACTTTTTGGCCAAAATTTTTCTATGTCCCACGAATAACTTAAAAATTGATTCGAATGAAATTTCAAAAAAGTTTTTTTAATACTTTTATTATATTTTTACGTATTTTAGGGTCGGAAACCATCATGATATTTTGATGTATTTTTTCGTCCCATGCATTTTTGGTTTCAGGTGATAGAATTATTTTCCACTAGGACACATGCTCATCTATATTATATAAAACTACATGGCTGACTGACTCACTCACTCACTCACTGACATAAATGTTTACGCACTTCCAAATGAGTTACAAACTTGATATTTGGCAAAAACACTCCTTTCACCTTGCAATCAACAGAAAAATTCCGAAAAGGTATATTTTTTAATTTTCAACCCTACAAAAGACAAAAATAATAGGGGGAAACTACAAATCTCCAGTAATATCTCTGAGTGTGATATTGTGCATGGCCTATGTTGTAGACAATGACACATTATACCTTTTTTGTCTCTTGCTATTTTTTCATACGACGTTTAATTAGGGAGTTATTAATGATTTTGTACTTTTTGGCCGAATTTTTTCTCTGAATGTGATATTGTACATGGCCTATGTTGTAGACATTAACACATTACATCTTTTTTGTCTCTTGCTATTTCATCACACGACGTTTAATTACGGAGTTATTAATGATTTTGTACTTTTTGGCCGAAATTTTTCTCAGAGTGTGATATTGTACATGGCCTATGTTGTAGACAATAACACATTACATCTTTTTTGTCTCTAGCTATTTCATCATACGACGTATAATTAGGGAGTTATTAATGATTTTGTACTTTTTGGCCAAAATTTTTCTATGTCCCACGAATAACTTAAAAATTGATTCGAATGAAATTTCAAAAAATAGTTTTTTTAATACTTTTATTATATTTTTTACGTATTTTAGGGTCGGAAACCATCATGATATTTTGATGTATTTTTTCGTCCCATGCATTTTTGGTTTCAGGTGATAGAATTATTTTCCACTAGGACACATGCTCATCTATATTATATAAAACTACATGGCTGACTGACTGACTCACTCACTCACTGACATAAATGTTTACCCACTTCCAAATGAGTTACAAACTTGATATTTGCCAAAAACACTCCTTTCACCTTGCAATCAACAGAAAAATTCCGAAAAGGTACATTTTTTAATTTTCAACCCTACAAAAGACAAAAATAATAGGGGAAACTACAAATCTCCAGTAATATCTCTGAGTGTGATATTGTGCATGGCCTATGTTGTAGACAATGACACATTATACCTTTTTGTCTCCTGCTATTTTTTCATACGACGTTTAATTAGGGAGTTATTAATGATTTTGTACTTTTTGGCCGAATTTTTTCTCCGAATGTGATATTGTACATGGCCTATGTTGTAGACATTAACACATTACATCTTTTTTGTCTCTTGCTATTTCATCACACGACGTTTAATTACGGAGTTATTAATGATTTTGTACTTTTTGGCCGAAATTTTTCTCAGAGTGTGATATTGTACATGGCCTTTGTTGTAGACAATAACACATTACATCTTTTTTGTCTCTTGCTATTTCATCATACGACGTATAATTAGGGAGTTATTAATGATTTTGTACTTTTTGGCCAAAATTTTTCTATGTCCCACGAATAACTTAAAAATTGATTCGAATGAAATTTCAAAAAAGTTTTTTTAATACTTTTATTATATTTTTTACGTATTTTAGGGTCGGAAACCATCATGATATTTTGATGTATTTTTTCGTCCCATGCATTTTTGGTTTCAGGTGATAGAATTATTTTCCACTAGGACACATGCTCATCTATATTATATAAAACTACATGGCTGACTGACTCACTCACTCACTCACTGACATAAATGTTTACGCACTTCCAAATGAGTTACAAACTTGATATTTGGCAAAAACACTCCTTTCACCTTGCAATCAACAGAAAAATTCCGAAAAGGTACATTTTTTAATTTTCAACCCTACAAAAGACAAAAATAATAGGGGGAAACTACAAATCTCCAGTAATATCTCTGAGTGTGATATTGTGCATGGCCTATGTTGTAGACAATGACACATTATACCTTTTTTGTCTCTTGCTATTTTTTCATACGATGTTTAATTAGGGAGTTATTAATGATTTTGTACTTTTTGGCCGAATTTTTTCTCTGAATGTGATATTGTACATGGCCTATGTTGTAGACATTAACACATTACATCTTTTTTGTCTCTTGCTATTTCATCACACGACGTTTAATTACGGAGTTATTAATGATTTTGTCCTTTTTGGCCGAAATTTTTCTCAGAGTGTGATATTGTACATGGCCTATGTTGTAGACAATAACACATTACATCTTTTTTGTCTCTTGCTATTTCATCATACGACGTATAATTAGGGAGTTATTAATGATTTTGTACTTTTTGGCCAAAATTTTTCTATGTCCCACGAATAACTTAAAAATTGATTCGAATGAAATTTCAAAAAATAGTTTTTTTAATACTTTTATTATATTTTTTACGTATTTTAGGGTCGGAAACCATCATGATATTTTGATGTATTTTTTCGTCCCATGCATTTTTGGTTTCAGGTGATAGAATTATTTTCCACTAGGACACATGCTCATCTATATTATATAAAACTACATGGCTGACTGACTCACTCACTCACTCACTGACATAAATGTTTACCCACTTCCAAATGAGTTACAAACTTGATATTTGGCAAAAACACTCCTTTCACCTTGCAATCAACAGAAAAATTCCGAAAAGGTACATTATTTAATTTTCAACCCTACAAAAGACAAAAATAATAGGGGGAAACTACAAATCTCCAGTAATATCTCTGAGTGTGATATTGTGCATGGCCTATGTTGTAGACAATGACACATTATACCTTTTTTGTCTCTTGCTAATTTTTCATACGACGTTTAATTAGGGAGTTATTAATGATTTTGTACTTTTTGGCCGAATTTTTTCTCTGAATGTGATATTGTACATGGCCTATGTTGTAGACATTAACACATTACATCTTTTTTGTCTCTTGCTATTTCATCACACGACGTTTAATTACGGAGTTATTAATGATTTTGTACTTTTTGGCCGAAATTTTTCTCAGAGTGTGATATTGTACATGGCCTATGTTGTAGACAATAACACATTACATCTTTTTTGTCTCTTGCTATTTCATCATACGACGTATAATTAGGGAGTTATTAATGATTTTGTACTTTTTGGCCAAAATTTTTCTATGTCCCACGAATAACTTAAAAATTGATTCGAATGAAATTTCAAAAAATAGTTTTTTTAATACTTTTATTATATTTTTTACGTATTTTATGGTCGGAAACCATCATGATATTTTGATGTATTTTTTCGTCCCATGCATTTTTGGTTTCAGGTGATAGAATTATTTTCCACTAGGACACATGCTCATCTATATTATATAAAACTACATGGCTGACTGACTCACTCACTCACTCACTGACATAAATGTTTACCCACTTCCAAATGAGTTACAAACTTGATATTTGGCAAAAACACTCCTTTCACCTTGCAATCAACAGAAAAATTCCGAAAAGGTACATTTTTTAATTTTCAACCCTACAAAAGACAAAAATAATAGGGGGAAACTACAAATCTCCAGTAATATCTCTGAGTGTGATATTGTGCATGGCCTATGTTGTAGACAATGACACATTATACCTTTTTTGTCTCTTGCTATTTTTTCATACGACGTTTAATTAGGGAGTTATTAATGATTTTGTACTTTTTGGCCGAATGTTTTCTCTGAATGTGATATTGTACATGGCCTATGTTGTAGACATTAACACATTACATCTTTTTTGTCTCTTGCTATTTCATCACACGACGTTTAATTACGGAGTTATTAATGATTTTGTACTTTTTGGCCGAAATTTTTCTCAGAGTGTGATATTGTACATGGCCTATGTTGTAGACAATGACTCATTATACCTTTTTTGTCTCTTGCTATATTTTCTTACGACGTTTAATTAGGGAGTTATTAATGATTTTGTACTTTTTGGCCGAATTTTTTCTCAGAGTGTGATATTGTACATGGCCTATGTTGTAGACAATAACACATTACATCTTTTTGTCTCTTGCTATTTCATCATACGACGTATAATTAGGGAGTTATTAATGATTTTGTACTTTTTGGCCAAAATTTTTCTATGTCCCACGAATAACATAAAAATTGATTCGAATGAAATTTCAAAAAATAGTTTTTTTAATACTTTTATTATATTTTTTACGTATTTTAGGGTCGGAAACCATCATGATATTTTGATGTATTTTTTCGTCCCATGCATTTTTGGTTTCAGGTGATAGAATTATTTTCCACTAGGACACATGCTCATCTATATTATATAAAACTACATGGCTGACTGACTCACTCACTCACTCACTGACATAAATGTTTACCCACTTCCAAATGAGTTACAAACTTGATATTTGGCAAAAACACTCCTTTCACCTTGCAATCAACAGAAAAATTCCGAAAAGGTACATTTTTTAATTTTCAACCCTACAAAAGACAAAAATAATAGGGGGAAACTACAAATCTCCAGTAATATCTCTGAGTGTGATATTGTGCATGGCCTATGTTGTAGACAATGACACATTATACCTTTTTGTCTCCTGCTATTTTTTCATACGACGTTTAATTAGGGAGTTATTAATGATTTTGTACTTTTTGGCCGAATTTTTTCTCTGAATGTGATATTGTACATGGCCTATGTTGTAGACATTAACACATTACATCTTTTTTGTCTCTTGCTATTTCATCACACGACGTTTAATTACGGAGTTATTAATGATTTTGTACTTTTTGGCCGAAATTTTTCTCAGAGTGTGATATTGTACATGGCCTTTGTTGTAGACAATAACACATTACATCTTTTTTGTCTCTTGCTATTTCATCATACGACGTATAATTAGGGAGTTATTAATGATTTTGTACTTTTTGGCCAAAATTTTTCTATGTCCCACGAATAACTTAAAAATTGATTCGAATGAAATTTCAAAAAAGTTTTTTTAATACTTTTATTATATTTTTTACGTATTTTAGGGTCGGAAACCATCATGATATTTTGATGTATTTTTTCGTCCCATGCATTTTTGGTTTCAGGTGATAGAATTATTTTCCACTAGGACACATGCTCATCTATATTATATAAAACTACATGGCTGACTGACTCACTCACTCACTCACTGACATAAATGTTTACGCACTTCCAAATGAGT
Source organism: Meconema thalassinum (assembly GCA_946902985.2). Classification (NCBI taxonomy): domain Eukaryota; kingdom Metazoa; phylum Arthropoda; class Insecta; order Orthoptera; family Tettigoniidae; genus Meconema; species Meconema thalassinum. Next base: position 719,290 of record CAMPQE020000006.1, on the reverse strand, counting down.
TACAAACTTGATATTTGGCAAAAACACTCCTTTCACCTTGCAATCAACAGAAAAATTCCGAAAAGGTACATTTTTTAATTTTCAACCCTACAAAAGACAAAAATAATAGGGGGAAACTACAAATCTCCAGTAATATCTCTGAGTGTGATATTGTGCATGGCCTATGTTGTAGACAATGACACATTATACCTTTTTTGTCTCTTGCTATTTTTTCATACGACGTTTAATTAGGGAGTTATTAATGATTTTGTACTTTTTGGCCGAATTTTTTCTCTGAATGTGATATTGAACATGGCCTATGTTGTAGACATTAACACATTACATCTTTTTTGTCTCTTGCTATTTCATCACACGACGTTTAATTACGGAGTTATTAATGATTTTGTACTTTTTGGCCGAAATTTTTCTCAGAGTGTGATATTGTACATGGCCTATGTTGTAGACAATAACACATTACATCTTTTTTGTCTCTTGCTATTTCATCATACGACGTATAATTAGGGAGTTATTAATGATTTTGTACTTTTTGGCCAAAATTTTTCTATGTCCCACGAATAACTTAAAAATTGATTCGAATGAAATATCAAAAAATAGTTTTTCTTAATACTTTTATTATATTTTTTACGTATTTTAGGGTCGGAAACCATCATGATATTTTAATGTATTTTTTCGTCCCATGCATTTTTGGTTTCAGGTGATAGAATTATTTTCCACTAGGACACATGCTCATCTATATTATATAAAACTACATGGCTGACTGACTGACTCACTCACTCACTGACATAAATGTTTACCCACTTCCAAATGAGTTACAAACTTGATATTTGGCAAAAACACTCCTTTCACCTTGCAATCAACAGAAAAATTCCGAAAAGGTACATTTTTTAATTTTCAACCCTACAAAAGACAAAAATAATAGGGGGAAACTACAAATCTCCAGTAATATCTCTGAGTGTGATATTGTGCATGGCCTATGTTGTAGACAATGACACATTATACCTTTTTGTCTCCTGCTATTTTTTCATACGACGTTTAATTAGGGAGTTATTAATGATTTTGTACTTTTTGGCCGAATTTTTTCTCTGAATGTGATATTGTACATGGCCTATGTTGTAGACATTAACACATTACATCTTTTTTGTCTCTTGCTATTTCATCACACGACGTTTAATTACGGAGTTATTAATGATTTTGTACTTTTTGGCCGAATTTTTTCTCAGAGTGTGATATTGTACATGGCCTTTGTTGTAGACAATAACACATTACATCTTTTTTGTCTCTTGCTATTTCATCATACGACGTATAATTAGGGACTTATTAATGATTTTGTACTTTTTGGCCAAAATTTTTCTATGTCCCACGAATAACTTAAAAATTGATTCGAATGAAATTTCAAAAAAGTTTTTTTAATACTTTTATTATATTTTTACGTATTTTAGGGTCGGAAACCATCATGATATTTTGATGTATTTTTTCGTCCCATGCATTTTTGGTTTCAGGTGATAGAATTATTTTCCACTAGGACACATGCTCATCTATATTATATAAAACTACATGGCTGACTGACTCACTCACTCACTCACTGACATAAATGTTTACGCACTTCCAAATGAGTTACAAACTTGATATTTGGCAAAAACACTCCTTTCACCTTGCAATCAACAGAAAAATTCCGAAAAGGTACATTTTTTAATTTTCAACCCTACAAAAGACAAAAATAATAGGGGGAAACTACAAATCTCCAGTAATATCTCTGAGTGTGATATTGTGCATGGCCTATGTTGTAGACAATGACACATTATACCTTTTTTGTCTCTTGCTATTTTTTCATACGACGTTTAATTAGGGAGTTATTAATGATTTTGTACTTTTTGGCCGAATGTTTTCTCTGAATGTGATATTGTACATGGCCTATGTTGTAGACATTAACACATTACATCTTTTTTGTCTCTTGCTATTTCATCACACGACGTTTAATTACGGAGTTATTAATGATTTTGTACTTTTTGGCCGAAATTTTTCTCAGAGTGTGATATTGTACATGGCCTATGTTGTAGACAATGACTCATTATACCTTTTTTGTCTCTTGCTATATTTTCTTACGACGTTTAATTAGGGAGTTATTAATGATTTTGTACTTTTTGGCCGAATTTTTTCTCAGAGTGTGATATTGTACATGGCCTATGTTGTAGACAATAACACATTACATCTTTTTGTCTCTTGCTATTTCATCATACGACGTATAATTAGGGAGTTATTAATGATTTTGTACTTTTTGGCCAAAATTTTTCTATGTCCCACGAATAACATAAAAATTGATTCGAATGAAATTTCAAAAAATAGTTTTTTTAATACTTTTATTATATTTTTTACGTATTTTAGGGTCGGAAACCATCATGATATTTTGATGTATTTTTTCGTCCCATGCATTTTTGGTTTCAGGTGATAGAATTATTTTCCACTAGGACACATGCTCATCTATATTATATAAAACTACATGGCTGACTGACTCACTCACTCACTCACTGACATAAATGTTTACCCACTTCCAAATGAGTTACAAACTTGATATTTGGCAAAAACACTCCTTTCACCTTGCAATCAACAGAAAAATTCCGAAAAGGTACATTTTTTAATTTTCAACCCTACAAAAGACAAAAATAATAGGGGGAAACTACAAATCTCCAGTAATATCTCTGAGTGTGATATTGTGCATGGCCTATGTTGTAGACAATGACACATTATACCTTTTTGTCTCCTGCTATTTTTTCATACGACGTTTAATTAGGGAGTTATTAATGATTTTGTACTTTTTGGCCGAATTTTTTCTCTGAATGTGATATTGTACATGGCCTATGTTGTAGACATTAACACATTACATCTTTTTTGTCTCTTGCTATTTCATCACACGACGTTTAATTACGGAGTTATTAATGATTTTGTACTTTTTGGCCGAAATTTTTCTCAGAGTGTGATATTGTACATGGCCTTTGTTGTAGACAATAACACATTACATCTTTTTTGTCTCTTGCTATTTCATCATACGACGTATAATTAGGGAGTTATTAATGATTTTGTACTTTTTGGCCAAAATTTTTCTATGTCCCACGAATAACTTAAAAATTGATTCGAATGAAATTTCAAAAAAGTTTTTTTAATACTTTTATTATATTTTTTACGTATTTTAGGGTCGGAAACCATCATGATATTTTGATGTATTTTTTCGTCCCATGCATTTTTGGTTTCAGGTGATAGAATTATTTTCCACTAGGACACATGCTCATCTATATTATATAAAACTACATGGCTGACTGACTGACTCACTCACTCACTGACATAAATGTTTACGCACTTCCAAATGAGTTACAAACTTGATATTTGGCAAAAACACTCCTTTCACCTTGCAATCAACAGAAAAATTCCGAAAAGGTACATTTTTTAATTTTCAACCCTACAAAAGACAAAAATAATAGGGGGAAACTACAAATCTCCAGTAATATCTCTGAGTGTGATATTGTGCATGGCCTATGTTGTAGACAATGACACATTATACCTTTTTTGTCTCTTGCTATTTTTTCATACGACGTTTAATTAGGGAGTTATTAATGATTTTGTACTTTTTGGCCGAATTTTTTCTCTGAATGTGATATTGAACATGGCCTATGTTGTAGACATTAACACATTACATCTTTTTTGTCTCTTGCTATTTCATCACACGACGTTTAATTACGGAGTTATTAATGATTTTGTACTTTTTGGCCGAAATTTTTCTCAGAGTGTGATATTGTACATGGCCTATGTTGTAGACAATAACACATTACATCTTTTTTGTCTCTTGCTATTTCATCATACGACGTATAATTAGGGAGTTATTAATGATTTTGTACTTTTTGGCCAAAATTTTTCTATGTCCCACGAATAACTTAAAAATTGATTCGAATGAAATATCAAAAAATAGTTTTTCTTAATACTTTTATTATATTTTTTACGTATTTTAGGGTCGGAAACCATCATGATATTTTAATGTATTTTTTCGTCCCATGCATTTTTGGTTTCAGGTGATAGAATTATTTTCCACTAGGACACATGCTCATCTATATTATATAAAACTACATGGCTGACTGACTGACTCACTCACTCACTGACATAAATGTTTACCCACTTCCAAATGAGTTACAAACTTGATATTTGGCAAAAACACTCCTTTCACCTTGCAATCAACAGAAAAATTCCGAAAAGGTACATTTTTTAATTTTCAACCCTACAAAAGACAAAAATAATAGGGGGAAACTACAAATCTCCAGTAATATCTCTGAGTGTGATATTGTGCATGGCCTATGTTGTAGACAATGACACATTATACCTTTTTGTCTCCTGCTATTTTTTCATACGACGTTTAATTAGGGAGTTATTAATGATTTTGTACTTTTTGGCCGAATTTTTTCTCTGAATGTGATATTGTACATGGCCTATGTTGTAGACATTAACACATTACATCTTTTTTGTCTCTTGCTATTTCATCACACGACGTTTAATTACGGAGTTATTAATGATTTTGTACTTTTTGGCCGAATTTTTTCTCAGAGTGTGATATTGTACATGGCCTTTGTTGTAGACAATAACACATTACATCTTTTTTGTCTCTTGCTATTTCATCATACGACGTATAATTAGGGAGTTATTAATGATTTTGTACTTTTTGGCCAAAATTTTTCTATGTCCCACGAATAACTTAAAAATTGATTCGAATGAAATTTCAAAAAAGTTTTTTTAATACTTTTATTATATTTTTACGTATTTTAGGGTCGGAAACCATCATGATATTTTGATGTATTTTTTCGTCCCATGCATTTTTGGTTTCAGGTGATAGAATTATTTTCCACTAGGACACATGCTCATCTATATTATATAAAACTACATGGCTGACTGACTCACTCACTCACTCACTGACATAAATGTTTACGCACTTCCAAATGAGTTACAAACTTGATATTTGGCAAAAACACTCCTTTCACCTTGCAATCAACAGAAAAATTCCGAAAAGGTACATTTTTTAATTTTCAACCCTACAAAAGACAAAAATAATAGGGGGAAACTACAAATCTCCAGTAATATCTCTGAGTGTGATATTGTGCATGGCCTATGTTGTAGACAATGACACATTATACCTTTTTTGTCTCTTGCTATTTTTTCATACGACGTTTAATTAGGGAGTTATTAATGATTTTGTACTTTTTGGCCGAATTTTTTCTCTGAATGTGATATTGTACATGGCCTATGTTGTAGACATTAACACATTACATCTTTTTTGTCTCTTGCTATTTCATCACACGACGTTTAATTACGGAGTTATTAATGATTTTGTACTTTTTGGCCGAAATTTTTCTCAGAGTGTGATATTGTACATGGCCTATGTTGTAGACAATAACACATTACATCTTTTTTGTCTCTAGCTATTTCATCATACGACGTATAATTAGGGAGTTATTAATGATTTTGTACTTTTTGGCCAAAATTTTTCTATGTCCCACGAATAACTTAAAAATTGATTCGAATGAAATTTCAAAAAATAGTTTTTTTAATACTTTTATTATATTTTTTACGTATTTTAGGGTCGGAAACCATCATGATATTTTGATGTATTTTTTCGTCCCATGCATTTTTGGTTTCAGGTGATAGAATTATTTTCCACTAGGACACATGCTCATCTATATTATATAAAACTACATGGCTGACTGACTGACTCACTCACTCACTGACATAAATGTTTACCCACTTCCAAATGAGTTACAAACTTGATATTTGCCAAAAACACTCCTTTCACCTTGCAATCAACAGAAAAATTCCGAAAAGGTACATTTTTTAATTTTCAACCCTACAAAAGACAAAAATAATAGGGGAAACTACAAATCTCCAGTAATATCTCTGAGTGTGATATTGTGCATGGCCTATGTTGTAGACAATGACACATTATACCTTTTTGTCTCCTGCTATTTTTTCATACGACGTTTAATTAGGGAGTTATTAATGATTTTGTACTTTTTGGCCGAATTTTTTCTCCGAATGTGATATTGTACATGGCCTATGTTGTAGACATTAACACATTACATCTTTTTTGTCTCTTGCTATTTCATCACACGACGTTTAATTACGAAGTTATTAATGATTTTGTACTTTTTGGCCGAAATTTTTCTCAGAGTGTGATATTGTACATGGCCTTTGTTGTAGACAATAACACATTACATCTTTTTTGTCTCTTGCTATTTCATCATACGACGTATAATTAGGGAGTTATTAATGATTTTGTACTTTTTGGCCAAAATTTTTCTATGTCCCACGAATAACTTAAAAATTGATTCGAATGAAATTTCAAAAAAGTTTTTTTAATACTTTTATTATATTTTTTACGTATTTTAGGGTCGGAAACCATCATGATATTTTGATGTATTTTTTCGTCCCATGCATTTTTGGTTTCAGGTGATAGAATTATTTTCCACTAGGACACATGCTCATCTATATTATATAAAACTACATGGCTGACTGACTCACTCACTCACTCACTGACATAAATGTTTACGCACTTCCAAATGAGTTACAAACTTGATATTTGGCAAAAACACTCCTTTCACCTTGCAATCAACAGAAAAATTCCGAAAAGGTACATTTTTTAATTTTCAACCCTACAAAAGACAAAAATAATAGGGGGAAACTACAAATCTCCAGTAATATCTCTGAGTGTGATATTGTGCATGGCCTATGTTGTAGACAATGACACATTATACCTTTTTTGTCTCTTGCTATTTTTTCATACGACGTTTAATTAGGGAGTTATTAATGATTTTGTACTTTTTGGCCGAATTTTTTCTCTGAATGTGATATTGTACATGGCCTATGTTGTAGACATTAACACATTACATCTTTTTTGTCTCTTGCTATTTCATCACACGACGTTTAATTACGGAGTTATTAATGATTTTGTACTTTTTGGCCGAAATTTTTCTCAGAGTGTGATATTGTACATGGCCTATGTTGTAGACAATAACACATTACATCTTTTTTGTCTCTTGCTATTTCATCATACGACGTATAATTAGGGAGTTATTAATGATTTTGTACTTTTTGGCCAAAATTTTTCTATGTCCCACGAATAACTTAAAAATTGATTCGAATGAAATTTCAAAAAATAGTTTTTTTAATACTTTTATTATATTTTTTACGTATTTTAGGGTCGGAAACCATCATGATATTTTGATGTATTTTTTCGTCCCATGCATTTTTGGTTTCAGGTGATAGAATTATTTTCCACTAGGACACATGCTCATCTATATTATATAAAACTACATGGCTGACTGACTCACTCACTCACTCACTGACATAAATGTTTACCCACTTCCAAATGAGTTACAAACTTGATATTTGGCAAAAACACTCCTTTCACCTTGCAATCAACAGAAAAATTCCGAAAAGGTACATTTTTTAATTTTCAACCCTACAAAAGACAAAAATAATAGGGGGAAACTACAAATCTCCAGTAATATCTCTGAGTGTGATATTGTGCATGGCCTATGTTGTAGACAATGACACATTATACCTTTTTTGTCTCTTGCTATTTTTTCATACGACGTTTAATTAGGGAGTTATTAATGATTTTGTACTTTTTGGCCGAATTTTTTCTCTGAATGTGATATTGTACATGGCCTATGTTGTAGACATTAACACATTACATCTTTTTTGTCTCTTGCTATTTCATCACACGACGTTTAATTACGGAGTTATTAATGATTTTGTACTTTTTGGCCGAAATTTTTCTCAGAGTGTGATATTGTACATGGCCTATGTTGTAGACAATAACACATTACATCTTTTTTGTCTCTTGCTATTTCATCATACGACGTATAATTAGGGAGTTATTAATGATTTTGTACTTTTTGGCCAAAATTTTTCTATGTCCCACGAATAACTTAAAAATTGATTCGAATGAAATTTCAAAAAATAGTTTTTTTAATACTTTTATTATATTTTTTACGTATTTTATGGTCGGAAACCATCATGATATTTTGATGTATTTTTTCGTCCCATGCATTTTTGGTTTCAGGTGATAGAATTATTTTCCACTAGGACACATGCTCATCTATATTATATAAAACTACATGGCTGACTGACTCACTCACTCACTCACTGACATAAATGTTTACCCACTTCCAAATGAGTTACAAACTTGATATTTGGCAAAAACACTCCTTTCACCTTGCAATCAACAGAAAAATTCCGAAAAGGTACATTTTTTAATTTTCAACCCTACAAAAGACAAAAATAATAGGGGGAAACTACAAATCTCCAGTAATATCTCTGAGTGTGATATTGTGCATGGCCTATGTTGTAGACAATGACACATTATACCTTTTTTGTCTCTTGCTATTTTTTCATACGACGTTTAATTAGGGAGTTATTAATGATTTTGTACTTTTTGGCCGAATGTTTTCTCTGAATGTGATATTGTACATGGCCTATGTTGTAGACATTAACACATTACATCTTTTTTGTCTCTTGCTATTTCATCACACGACGTTTAATTACGGAGTTATTAATGATTTTGTACTTTTTGGCCGAAATTTTTCTCAGAGTGTGATATTGTACATGGCCTATGTTGTAGACAATGACTCATTATACCTTTTTTGTCTCTTGCTATATTTTCTTACGACGTTTAATTAGGGAGTTATTAATGATTTTGTACTTTTTGGCCGAATTTTTTCTCAGAGTGTGATATTGTACATGGCCTATGTTGTAGACAATAACACATTACATCTTTTTTGTCTCTTGCTATTTCATCATACGACGTATAATTAGGGAGTTATTAATGATTTTGTACTTTTTGGCCGAAATTTTTCTCAGAGTGTGATATTGTACATGGCCTATGTTGTAGACAATAACACATTACATCTTTTTTGTCTCTTGCTATTTCATCATACGACGTATAATTAGGGAGTTATTAATGATTTTGTACTTTTTGGCCAAAATTTTTCTATGTCCCACGAATAACTTAAAAATTGATTCGAATGAAATTTCAAAAAATAGTTTTTTTAATACTTTTATTATATTTTTTACGTATTTTAGGGTCGGAAACCATCATGATATTTTGATGTATTTTTTCGTCCCATGCATTTTTGGTTTCAGGTGATAGAATTATTTTCCACTAGGACACATGCTCATCTATATTATATAAAACTACATGGCTGACTGACTCACTCACTCACTCACTGACATAAATGTTTACGCACTTCCAAATGAGTTACAAACTTGATATTTGGCAAAAACACTCCTTTCACCTTGCAATCAACAGAAAAATCCCGAAAAGGTACATTTTTTAATTTTCAACCCTACAAAAGACAAAAATAATAGGGGGAAACTACAAATCTCCAGTAATATCTCTGAGTGTGATATTGTGCATGGCCTATGTTGTAGACAATGACACATTATACCTTTTTTGTCTCTTGTTATTTTTTCATACGACGTTTAATTAGGGAGTTATTAATGATTTTGTACTTTTTGGCCGAATTTTTTCTCTGAATGTGATATTGTACATGGCCTATGTTGTAGACATTAACACATTACATCTTTTTTGTCTCTTGCTATTTCATCACACGACGTTTAATTACGGAGTTATTAATGATTTTGTACTTTTTGGCCGAAATTTTTCTCAGAGTGTGATATTGTACATGGCCTATGTTGTAGACAATAACACATTACATCTTTTTTGTCTCTTGCTATTTCATCATACGACGTATAATTAGGGAGTTATTAATGATTTTGTACTTTTTGGCCAAAATTTTTCTATGTCCCACGAATAACTTAAAAATTGATTCGAATGAAATTTCAAAAAATAGTTTTTTTAATACTTTTATTATATTTTTTACGTATTTTAGGGTCGGAAACCATCATGATATTTTGATGTATTTTTTCGTCCCATGCATTTTTGGTTTCAGGTGATAGAATTATTTTCCACTAGGACACATGCTCATCTATATTATATAAAACTACATGGCTGACTGACTCACTCACTCACTCACTGACATAAATGTTTACCCACTTCCAAATGAGTTACAAACTTGATATTTGGCAAAAACACTCCTTTCACCTTGCAATCAACAGAAAAATTCCGAAAAGGTACATTTTTTAATTTTCAACCCTACAAAAGACAAAACTAATAGGTGGAAAGTACAAATCTCCAGTAATATCTCTGAGTGTGATATTGTGCATGGCCTATGTTGTAGACATTAGCACATTACATCTTTTTTATCTCTTGCTATTTTTTCATACGACGTTTTATTAGGGAGTTATTAATGATTTTGTACTTTTTGGCCGAAATGTTTCTCTGAGTGTGATAATGTACATGGCCTATGTTGTAGACATTAACACATTACATCTTTTATATCTCTTACTATTTTTTCATACAACGTTTAATTAGGGAGTTATTAATGATTTTGTACTTTTTGGCCGAAATTTTTCTCTGAGTGTGATATTGTACATGGCCTATGTTGTAGACATTAACACATTACATCTTTTTTATCTCTTGCTATTTTTTCATACGACGTTTAATTAGGGAGTTATTAATGATTTTGTACTTTTTGGCCGAAATTTTTCTCTGTGTGTGATATTGTACATGGCCTATGTTGTAGACATTAACACATTACATCTTTTTTGTCTCTTGCTATTTCATCACACGACGTTTAATTACGGAGTTATTAATGATTTTGTACTTTTTGGCCGAAATTTTTCTCCGGGTGAGATATTGTACATGGCCTATGTTGTAGACAATAACACATTACATCTTTTTTGTCTCTTGCTCTTTCATCATACGACGTATAATTAGGGAGTTATTAATGATTTTGTACTTTTTGGCCAAAATTTTTCTATGTCCCACGAAAAACTTAAAAATTAATTCGAATGAAATTTCAAAAAAATAGTTTTTTTTAATACTTTTATTATATTTTTTACGTCTTGTAGGGTCGGAAACCAACATGTTATTTTGATGTATTTTTTCGTCCCATGCATTTTTGGTTTCAGGTGATAGAATTATTTTCCACTAGGACCAATGCTCATCTATATTATATAAAGCTACTAGGCTGACTGACTGACTGACTCACTCACTCACTGACATAAATGTTTACCCACTTCCAAATGAGTTACAAACTTGATATTTGGCAAAAACACTCCTTTCACCTTGCAATCAAGAGAAAAATTCCGAAAAGGTACATTTTTTAATTTTCAACCCTACAAAAGACAAAACTAATAGGTGGAAAGTACAAATCTCCAGTAATATCTCTGAGTGTGATATTGTGCATGGCCTATGTTGTAGACATTAGCACATTACATCTTTTTTATCTCTTGCTATTTTTTCATACGACGTTTAATTAGGGAGTTATTAATGATTTTGTACTTTTTGGCCGAAATGTTTCTCTGAGTGTGATAATGTACATGGCCTATGTTGTAGACATTAACACATTACATCTTTTTTATCTCTTGCTATTTTTTCATACAACGTTTAATTAGGGAGTTATTAATGATTTTGTAGTTTTTGGCCGAAATTTTTCTCTGAGTTTGATATTGTACATGGCCTATGTTGTAGACATTAACACATTACATCTTTTTTATCTCTTGCTATTTTTTCATACGACGTTTAATTAGGGAGTTATTAATGATTTTGTACTTTTTGGCCGAAATTTTTCTCTGTGTGTGATATTGTACATGGCCTATGTTGTAGACATTAACACATTACATCTTTTTTGTCTCTTGCTATTTCATCACACGACGTTTACTTACGGAGTTATTAATGATTTTGTACTTTTTGGCCGAAATTTTTCTCCGAGTGTGATATTGTACATGGCCTATGTTGTAGACAATAACACATTACATCTTTTTTGTCTCTTGCTATTTCATCATACGACGTATAATTAGGGAGTTATTAATGATTTTGTACTTTTTGGCCAAAATTTTTCTATGTCCCACGAAAAACTTAAAAATTAATTCGAATGAAATTTCAAAAAAATAGTTTTTTTTAATACTTTTATTATATTTTTTACGTCTTGTAGGGTCGGAAACCAACATGTTATTTTGATGTATTTTTTCGTCCCATGCATTTTTGGTTTCAGGTGATAGAATTATTTTCCACTAGGACCAATGCTCATCTATATTATATAAAACTACATGGCTGACTGACTCACTCACTCACTCACTGACATAAATGTTTACGCACTTCCAAATGAGTTACAAACTTGATATTTGGCAAAAACACTCCTTTCACCTTGCAATCAACAGAAAAATTCCGAAAAGGTACATTTTTTAATTTTCAACCCTACAAAAGACAAAAATAATAGGGGGAAACTACAAATCTCCAGTAATATCTCTGAGTGTGATATTGTGCATGGCCTATGTTGTAGACAATGACACATTATACCTTTTTTGTCTCTTGCTATTTTTTCATACGACGTTTAATTAGGGAGTTATTAATGATTTTGTACTTTTTGGCCGAATTTTTTCTCTGAATGTGATATTGTACATGGCCTATGTTGTAGACATTAACACATTACATCTTTTTTGTCTCTTGCTATTTCATCACACGACGTTTAATTACGGAGTTATTAATGATTTTGTACTTTTTGGCCGAAATTTTTCTCAGAGTGTGATATTGTACATGGCCTATGTTGTAGACAATAACACATTACATCTTTTTTGTCTCTTGCTATTTCATCATACGACGTATAATTAGGGAGTTATTAATGATTTTGTACTTTTTGGCCAAAATTTTTCTATGTCCCACGAATAACTTAAAAATTGATTCGAATGAAATTTCAAAAAATAGTTTTTTTAATACTTTTATTATATTTTTTACGTATTTTATGGTCGGAAACCATCATGATATTTTGATGTATTTTTTCGTCCCATGCATTTTTGGTTTCAGGTGATAGAATTATTTTCCACTAGGACACATGCTCATCTATATTATATAAAACTACATGGCTGACTGACTCACTCACTCACTCACTGACATAAATGTTTACCCACTTCCAAATGAGTTACAAACTTGATATTTGGCAAAAACACTCCTTTCACCTTGCAATCAACAGAAAAATTCCGAAAAGGTACATTTTTTAATTTTCAACCCTACAAAAGACAAAAATAATAGGGGGAAACTACAAATCTCCAGTAATATCTCTGAGTGTGATATTGTGCATGGCCTATGTTGTAGACAATGACACATTATACCTTTTTTGTCTCTTGCTATTTTTTCATACGACGTTTAATTAGGGAGTTATTAATGATTTTGTACTTTTTGGCCGAATGTTTTCTCTGAATGTGATATTGTACATGGCCTATGTTGTAGACATTAACACATTACATCTTTTTTGTCTCTTGCTATTTCATCACACGACGTTTAATTACGGAGTTATTAATGATTTTGTACTTTTTGGCCGAAATTTTTCTCAGAGTGTGATATTGTACATGGCCTATGTTGTAGACAATGACTCATTATACCTTTTTTGTCTCTTGCTATATTTTCTTACGACGTTTAATTAGGGAGTTATTAATGATTTTGTACTTTTTGGCCGAATTTTTTCTCAGAGTGTGATATTGTACATGGCCTATGTTGTAGACAATAACACATTACATCTTTTTTGTCTCTTGCTATTTCATCATACGACGTATAATTAGGGAGTTATTAATGATTTTGTACTTTTTGGCCAAAATTTTTCTATGTCCCACGAATAACATAAAAATTGATTCGAATGAAATTTCAAAAAATAGTTTTTTTAATACTTTTATTATATTTTTTACGTATTTTAGGGTCGGAAACCATCATGATATTTTGATGTATTTTTTCGTCCCATGCATTTTTGGTTTCAGGTGATAGAATTATTTTCCACTAGGACACATGCTCATCTATATTATATAAAACTACATGGCTGACTGACTCACTCACTCACTCACTGACATAAATGTTTACCCACTTCCAAATGAGTTACAAACTTGATATTTGGCAAAAACACTCCTTTCACCTTGCAATCAACAGAAAAATTCCGAAAAGGTACATTTTTTTAATTTTCAACCCTACAAAAGACAAAAATAATAGGGGGAAACTACAAATCTCCAGTAATATCTCTGAGTGTGATATTGTGCATGGCCTATGTTGTAGACAATGACACATTATACCTTTTTTGTCTCTTGCTATTTTTTCATACGACGTTTAATTAGGGAGTTATTAATGATTTTGTACTTTTTGGCCGAATTTTTTATCTGAATGTGATATTGTACATGGCCTATGTTGTAGACATTAACACATTACATCTTTTTTGTCTCTTGCTATTTCATCACACGACGTTTAATTACGGAGTTATTAATGATTTTGTACTTTTTGGCCGAAATTTTTCTCAGAGTGTGATATTGTACATGGCCTATGTTGTAGACAATAACACATTACATCTTTTTTGTCTCTTGCTATTTCATCATACGACGTATAATTAGGGAGTTATTAATGATTTTGTACTTTTTGGCCAAAATTTTTCTATGTCCCACGAATAACTTAAAAATTGATTCGAATGAAATATCAAAAAATAGTTTTTCTTAATACTTTTATTATATTTTTTACGTATTTTAGGGTCGGAAACCATCATGATATTTTAATGTATTTTTTCGTCCCATGCATTTTTGGTTTCAGGTGATAGAATTATTTTCCACTAGGACACATGCTCATCTATATTATATAAAACTACATGGCTGACTGACTGACTCACTCACTCACTGACATAAATGTTTACCCACTTCCAAATGAGTTACAAACTTGATATTTGGCAAAAACACTCCTTTCACCTTGCAATCAACAGAAAAATTCCGAAAAGGTACATTTTTTAATTTTCAACCCTACAAAAGACAAAAATAATAGGGGGGAAACTACAAATCTCCAGTAATATCTCTGAGTGTGATATTGTGCATGGCCTATGTTGTAGACAATGACACATTATACCTTTTTGTCTCCTGCTATTTTTTCATACGACGTTTAATTAGGGAGTTATTAATGATTTTGTACTTTTTGGCCGAATTTTTTCTCTGAATGTGATATTGTACATGGCCTATGTTGTAGACATTAACACATTACATCTTTTTTGTCTCTTGCTATTTCATCACACGACGTTTAATTACGGAGTTATTAATGATTTTGTACTTTTTGGCCGAAATTTTTCTCAGAGTGTGATATTGTACATGGCCTTTGTTGTAGACAATAACACATTACATCTTTTTTGTCTCTTGCTATTTCATCATACGACGTATAATTAGGGAGTTATTAATGATTTTGTACTTTTTGGCCAAAATTTTTCTATGTCCCACGAATAACTTAAAAATTGATTCGAATGAAATTTCAAAAAAGTTTTTTTAATACTTTTATTATATTTTTTACGTATTTTAGGGTCGGAAACCATCATGATATTTTGATGTATTTTTTCGTCCCATGCATTTTTGGTTTCAGGTGATAGAATTATTTTCCACTAGGACACATGCTCATCTATATTATATAAAACTACATGGCTGACTGACTCACTCACTCACTCACTGACATAAATGTTTACGCACTTCCAAATGAGTTACAAACTTGATATTTGGCAAAAACACTCCTTTCACCTTGCAATCAACAGAAAAATTCCGAAAAGGTACATTTTTTAATTTTCAACCCTACAAAAGACAAAAATAATAGGGGGAAACTACAAATCTCCAGTAATATCTCTGAGTGTGATATTGTGCATGGCCTATGTTGTAGACAATGACACATTATACCTTTTTTGTCTCTTGCTATTTTTTCATACGACGTTTAATTAGGGAGTTATTAATGATTTTGTACTTTTTGGCCGAATGTTTTCTCTGAATGTGATATTGTACATGGCCTATGTTGTAGACATTAACACATTACATCTTTTTTGTCTCTTGCTATTTCATCACACGACGTTTAATTACGGAGTTATTAATGATTTTGTACTTTTTGGCCGAAATTTTTCTCAGAGTGTGATATTGTACATGGCCTATGTTGTAGACAATGACTCATTATACCTTTTTTGTCTCTTGCTATATTTTCTTACGACGTTTAATTAGGGAGTTATTAATGATTTTGTACTTTTTGGCCAAAATTTTTCTATGTCCCACGAATAACTTAAAAATTGATTCGAATGAAATTTCAAAAAATAGTTTTTTTAATACTTTTATTATATTTTTTACGTATTTTAGGGTCGGAAACCATCATGATATTTTGATGTATTTTTTCGTCCCATGCATTTTTGGTTTCAGGTGATAGAATTATTTTCCACTAGGACACATGCTCATCTATATTATATAAAACTACATGGCTGACTGACTCACTCACTCACTCACTGACATAAATGTTTACCCACTTCCAAATGAGTTACAAACTTGATATTTGGCAAAAACACTCCTTTCACCTTGCAATCAACAGAAAAATTCCGAAAAGGTACATTTTTTAATTTTCAACCCTACAAAAGACAAAACTAATAGGTGGAAAGTACAAATCTCCAGTAATATCTCTGAGTGTGATATTGTGCATGGCCTATGTTGTAGACATTAGCACATTACATCTTTTTTATCTCTTGCTATTTTTTCATACGACGTTTTATTAGGGAGTTATTAATGATTTTGTACTTTTTGGCCGAAATGTTTCTCTGAGTGTGATAATGTACATGGCCTATGTTGTAGACATTAACACATTACATCTTTTATATCTCTTACTATTTTTTCATACAACGTTTAATTAGGGAGTTATTAATGATTTTGTACTTTTTGGCCGAAATTTTTCTCTGAGTGTGATATTGTACATGGCCTATGTTGTAGACATTAACACATTACATCTTTTTTATCTCTTGCTATTTTTTCATACGACGTTTAATTAGGGAGTTATTAATGATTTTGTACTTTTTGGCCGAAATTTTTCTCTGTGTGTGATATTGTACATGGCCTATGTTGTAGACATTAACACATTACATCTTTTTTGTCTCTTGCTATTTCATCACACGACGTTTAATTACGGAGTTATTAATGATTTTGTACTTTTTGGCCGAAATTTTTCTCCGGGTGTGATATTGTACATGGCCTATGTTGTAGACAATAACACATTACATCTTTTTTGTCTCTTGCTCTTTCATCATACGACGTATAATTAGGGAGTTATTAATGATTTTGTACTTTTTGGCCAAAATTTTTCTATGTCCCACGAAAAACTTAAAAATTAATTCGAATGAAATTTCAAAAAAATAGTTTTTTTTAATACTTTTATTATATTTTTTACGTCTTGTAGGGTCGGAAACCAACATGTTATTTTGATGTATTTTTTCGTCCCATGCATTTTTGGTTTCAGGTGATAGAATTATTTTCCACTAGGACCAATGCTCATCTATATTATATAAAGCTACTAGGCTGACTGACTGACTCACTCACTCACTCACTGACATAAATGTTTACCCACTTCCAAATGAGTTACAAACTTGATATTTGGCAAAAACACTCCTTTCACCTTGCAATCAAGAGAAAAATTCCGAAAAGGTACATTTTTTAATTTTCAACCCTACAAAAGACAAAACTAATAGGTGGAAAGTACAAATCTCCAGTAATATCTCTGAGTGTGATATTGTGCATGGCCTATGTTGTAGACATTAGCACATTACATCTTTTTTATCTCTTGCTATTTTTTCATACGACGTTTAATTAGGGAGTTATTAATGATTTTGTACTTTTTGGCCGAAATGTTTCTCTGAGTGTGATAATGTACATGGCCTATGTTGTAGACATTAACACATTACATCTTTTTTATCTCTTGCTATTTTTTCATACAACGTTTAATTAGGGAGTTATTAATGATTTTGTACTTTTTGGCCGAAATTTTTCTCTGAGTTTGATATTGTACATGGCCTATGTTGTAGACATTAACACATTACATCTTTTTTATCTCTTGCTATTTTTTCATACGACGTTTAATTAGGGAGTTATTAATGATTTTGTACTTTTTGGCCGAAATTTTTCTCTGTGTGTGATATTGTACATGGCCTATGTTGTAGACATTAACACATTACATCTTTTTTGTCTCTTGCTATTTCATCACACGACGTTTACTTACGGAGTTATTAATGATTTTGTACTTTTTGGCCGAAATTTTTCTCCGAGTGTGATATTGTACATGGCCTATGTTGTAGACAATAACACATTACATCTTTTTTGTCTCTTGCTATTTCATCATACGACGTATAATTAGGGAGTTATTAATGATTTTGTACTTTTTGGCCAAAATTTTTCTATGTCCCACGAAAAACTTAAAAATTAATTCGAATGAAATTTCAAAAAAATAGTTTTTTTTAATACTTTTATTATATTTTTTACGTCTTGTAGGGTCGGAAACCAACATGTTATTTTGATGTATTTTTTCGTCCCATGCATTTTTGGTTTCAGGTGATAGAATTATTTTCCACTAGGACCAATGCTCATCTATATTATATAAAACTACATGGCTGACTGACTCACTCACTCACTCACTGACATAAATGTTTACGCACTTCCAAATGAGTTACAAACTTGATATTTGGCAAAAACACTCCTTTCACCTTGCAATCAACAGAAAAATTCCGAAAAGGTACATTTTTTAATTTTCAACCCTACAAAAGACAAAAATAATAGGGGGAAACTACAAATCTCCAGTAATATCTCTGAGTGTGATATTGTGCATGGCCTATGTTGTAGACAATGACACATTATACCTTTTTTGTCTCTTGCTATTTTTTCATACGACGTTTAATTAGGGAGTTATTAATGATTTTGTACTTTTTGGCCGAATTTTTTCTCTGAATGTGATATTGTACATGGCCTATGTTGTAGACATTAACACATTACATCTTTTTTGTCTCTTGCTATTTCATCACACGACGTTTAATTACGGAGTTATTAATGATTTTGTACTTTTTGGCCGAAATTTTTCTCAGAGTGTGATATTGTACATGGCCTATGTTGTAGACAATAACACATTATATCTTTTTTGTCTCTTGCTATTTCATCATACGACGTATAATTAGGGAGTTATTAATGATTTTGTACTTTTTGGCCAAAATTTTTCTATGTCCCACGAATAACTTAAAAATTGATTCGAATGAAATATCAAAAAATAGTTTTTCTTAATACTTTTATTATATTTTTTACGTATTTTAGGGTCGGAAACCATCATGATATTTTAATGTATTTTTTCGTCCCATGCATTTTTGGTTTCAGGTGATAGAATTATTTTCCACTAGGACACATGCTCATCTATATTATATAAAACTACATGGCTGACTGACTGACTCACTCACTCACTGACATAAATGTTTACCCACTTCCAAATGAGTTACAAACTTGATATTTGGCAAAAACACTCCTTTCACCTTGCAATCAACAGAAAAATTCCGAAAAGGTACATTTTTTAATTTTCAACCCTACAAAAGACAAAAATAATAGGGGGAAACTACAAATCTCCAGTAATATCTCTGAGTGTGATATTGTGCATGGCCTATGTTGTAGACAATGACACATTATACCTTTTTGTCTCCTGCTATTTTTTCATACGACGTTTAATTAGGGAGTTATTAATGATTTTGTACTTTTTGGCCGAATTTTTTCTCTGAATGTGATATTGTACATGGCCTATGTTGTAGACATTAACACATTACATCTTTTTTGTCTCTTGCTATTTCATCACACGACGTTTAATTACGGAGTTATTAATGATTTTGTACTTTTTGGCCGAAATTTTTCTCAGAGTGTGATATTGTACATGGCCTTTGTTGTAGACAATAACACATTACATCTTTTTTGTCTCTTGCTATTTCATCATACGACGTATAATTAGGGAGTTATTAATGATTTTGTACTTTTTGGCCAAAATTTTTCTATGTCCCACGAATAACTTAAAAATTGATTCGAATGAAATTTCAAAAAAGTTTTTTTAATACTTTTATTATATTTTTTACGTATTTTAGGGTCGGAAACCATCATGATATTTTGATGTATTTTTTCGTCCCATGCATTTTTGGTTTCAGGTGATAGAATTATTTTCCACTAGGACACATGCTCATCTATATTATATAAAACTACATGGCTGACTGACTCACTCACTCACTCACTGACATAAATGTTTACGCACTTCCAAATGAGTTACAAACTTGATATTTGGCAAAAACACTCCTTTCACCTTGCAATCAACAGAAAAATTCCGAAAAGGTACATTTTTTAATTTTCAACCCTACAAAAGACAAAAATAATAGGGGGAAACTACAAATCTCCAGTAATATCTCTGAGTGTGATATTGTGCATGGCCTATGTTGTAGACAATGACACATTATACCTTTTTTGTCTCTTGCTATTTTTTCATACGACGTTTAATTAGGGAGTTATTAATGATTTTGTACTTTTTGGCCGAATTTTTTCTCTGAATGTGATATTGTACATGGCCTATGTTGTAGACATTAACACATTACATCTTTTTTGTCTCTTGCTATTTCATCACACGACGTTTAATTACGGAGTTATTAATGATTTTGTACTTTTTGGCCGAAATTTTTCTCAGAGTGTGATATTGTACATGGCCTATGTTGTAGACAATAACACATTACATCTTTTTTGTCTCTTGCTATTTCATCATAGGACGTATAATTAGGGAGTTATTAATGATTTTGTACTTTTTGGCCAAAATTTTTCTATGTCCCACGAATAACTTGAAAATTGATTCGAATGAAATTTCAAAAAATAGTTTTTTTAATACTTTTATTATATTTTTTACGTATTTTAGGGTCGGAAACCATCATGATATTTTGATGTATTTTTTCGTCCCATGCATTTTTGGTTTCAGGTGATAGAATTATTTTCCACTAGGACACATGCTCATCTATATTATATAAAACTACATGGCTGACTGACTGACTCACTCACTCACTGACATAAATGTTTACCCACTTCCAAATGAGTTACAAACTTGATATTTGGCAAAAACACTCTTTTCACCTTGCAATCAACAGAAAAATTCCGAAAAGGTACATTTTTTAATTTTCAACCCTACAAAAGACAAAAATAATAGGGGAAACTACAAATCTCCAGTAATATCTCTGAGTGTGATATTGTGCATGGCCTATGTTGTAGACAATGACACATTATACCTTTTTGTCTCCTGCTATTTTTTCTTACGACGTTTAATTAGGGAGTTATTAATGATTTTGTACTTTTTGGCCGAATTTTTTCTCTGAATGTGATATTGTACATGGCCTATGTTGTAGACATTAACACATTACATCTTTTTTGTCTCTTGCTATTTCATCACACGACGTTTAATTACGGAGTTATTAATGATTTTGTACTTTTTGGCCGAAATTTTTCTCAGAGTGTGATATTGTACATGGCCTTTGTTGTAGACAATAACACATTACATCTTTTTTGTCTCTTGCTATTTCATCATACGACGTATAATTAGGGAGTTATTAATGATTTTGTACTTTTTGGCCAAAATTTTTCTATGTCCCACGAATAACTTAAAAATTGATTCGAATGAAATTTCAAAAAAGTTTTTTTAATACTTTTATTATATTTTTTACGTATTTTAGGGTCGGAAACCATCATGATATTTTGATGTATTTTTTCGTCCCATGCATTTTTGGTTTCAGGTGATAGAATTATTTTCCACTAGGACACATGCTCATCTATATTATATAAAACTACATGGCTGACTGACTCACTCACTCACTCACTGACATAAATGTTTACGCACTTCCAAATGAGTTACAAACTTGATATTTGGCAAAAACACTCCTTTCACCTTGCAATCAACAGAAAAATTCCGAAAAGGTACATTTTTTAATTTTCAACCCTACAAAAGACAAAAATAATAGGGGGAAACTACAAATCTCCAGTAATATCTCTGAGTGTGATATTGTGCATGGCCTATGTTGTAGACAATGACACATTATACCTTTTTTGTCTCTTGCTATTTTTTCATACGACGTTTAATTAGGGAGTTATTAATGATTTTGTACTTTTTGGCCGAATTTTTTCTCTGAATGTGATATTGTACATGGCCTATGTTGTAGACATTAACACATTACATCTTTTTTGTCTCTTGCTATTTCATCACACGACGTTTAATTACGGAGTTATTAATGATTTTGTACTTTTTGGCCGAAATTTTTCTCCGAGTGTGATATTGTACATGGCCTATGTTGTAGACAATAACACATTACATCTTTTTTGTCTCTTGCTATTTCATCATACGACGTATAATTAGGGAGTTATTAATGATTTTGTACTTTTTGGCCAAAATTTTTCTATGTCCCACGAAAAACTTAAAAATTAATTCGAATGAAATTTCAAAAAAATAGTTTTTTTTAATACTTTTATTATATTTTTTACGTCTTGTAGGGTCGGAAACCAACATGTTATTTTGATGTATTTTTTCGTCCCATGCATTTTTGGTTTCAGGTGATAGAATTATTTTCCACTAGGACCAATGCTCATCTATATTATATAAAACTACATGGCTGACTGACTCACTCACTCACTCACTGACATAAATGTTTACGCACTTCCAAATGAGTTACAAACTTGATATTTGGCAAAAACACTCCTTTCACCTTGCAATCAACAGAAAAATTCCGAAAAGGTACATTTTTTAATTTTCAACCCTACAAAAGACAAAAATAATAGGGGGAAACTACAAATCTCCAGTAATATCTCTGAGTGTGATATTGTGCATGGCCTATGTTGTAGACAATGACACATTATACCTTTTTTGTCTCTTGCTATTTTTTCATACGACGTTTAATTAGGGAGTTATTAATGATTTTGTACTTTTTGGCCGAATTTTTTCTCTGAATGTGATATTGTACATGGCCTATGTTGTAGACATTAACACATTACATCTTTTTTGTCTCTTGCTATTTCATCACACGACGTTTAATTACGGAGTTATTAATGATTTTGTACTTTTGGCCGAAATTTTTCTCAGAGTGTGATATTGTACATGGCCTATGTTGTAGACAATAACACATTACATCTTTTTTGTCTCTTGCTATTTCATCATACGACGTATAATTAGGGAGTTATTAATGATTTTGTACTTTTTGGCCAAAATTTTTCTATGTCCCACGAATAACTTAAAAATTGATTCGAATGAAATATCAAAAAATAGTTTTTCTTAATACTTTTATTATATTTTTTACGTATTTTAGGGTCGGAAACCATCATGATATTTTAATGTATTTTTTCGTCCCATGCATTTTTGGTTTCAGGTGATAGAATTATTTTCCACTAGGACACATGCTCATCTATATTATATAAAACTACATGGCTGACTGACTGACTCACTCACTCACTGACATAAATGTTTACCCACTTCCAAATGAGTTACAAACTTGATATTTGGCAAAAACACTCCTTTCACCTTGCAATCAACAGAAAAATTCCGAAAAGGTACATTTTTTAATTTTCAACCCTACAAAAGACAAAAATAATAGGGGGAAACTACAAATCTCCAGTAATATCTCTGAGTGTGATATTGTGCATGGCCTATGTTGTAGACAATGACACATTATACCTTTTTGTCTCCTGCTATTTTTTCATACGACGTTTAATTAGGGAGTTATTAATGATTTTGTACTTTTTGGCCGAATTTTTTCTCTGAATGTGATATTGTACATGGCCTATGTTGTAGACATTAACACATTACATCTTTTTTGTCTCTTGCTATTTCATCACACGACGTTTAATTACGGAGTTATTAATGATTTTGTACTTTTTGGCCGAAATTTTTCTCAGAGTGTGATATTGTACATGGCCTTTGTTGTAGACAATAACACATTACATCTTTTTTGTCTCTTGCTATTTCATCATACGACGTATAATTAGGGAGTTATTAATGATTTTGTACTTTTTGGCCAAAATTTTTCTATGTCCCACGAATAACTTAAAAATTGATTCGAATGAAATTTCAAAAAAGTTTTTTTAATACTTTTATTATATTTTTTACGTATTTTAGGGTCGGAAACCATCATGATATTTTGATGTATTTTTTCGTCCCATGCATTTTTGGTTTCAGGTGATAGAATTATTTTCCACTAGGACACATGCTCATCTATATTATATAAAACTACATGGCTGACTGACTCACTCACTCACTCACTGACATAAATGTTTACGCACTTCCAAATGAGTTACAAACTTGATATTTGGCAAAAACACTCCTTTCACCTTGCAATCAACAGAAAAATTCCGAAAAGGTACATTTTTTAATTTTCAACCCTACAAAAGACAAAAATAATAGGGGGAAACTACAAATCTCCAGTAATATCTCTGAGTGTGATATTGTGCATGGCCTATGTTGTAGACAATGACACATTATACCTTTTTTGTCTCTTGCTATTTTTTCATACGACGTTTAATTAGGGAGTTATTAATGATTTTGTACTTTTTGGCCGAATTTTTTCTCTGAATGTGATATTGTACATGGCCTATGTTGTAGACATTAACACATTACATCTTTTTTGTCTCTTGCTATTTCATCACACGACGTTTAATTACGGAGTTATTAATGATTTTGTACTTTTTGGCCGAAATTTTTCTCAGAGTGTGATATTGTACATGGCCTATGTTGTAGACAATAACACATTACATCTTTTTTGTCTCTTGCTATTTCATCATACGACGTATAATTAGGGAGTTATTAATGATTTTGTACTTTTTGGCCAAAATTTTTCTATGTCCCACGAATAACTTGAAAATTGAT
Organism: Meconema thalassinum; assembly: GCA_946902985.2. Taxonomy (NCBI): domain Eukaryota; kingdom Metazoa; phylum Arthropoda; class Insecta; order Orthoptera; family Tettigoniidae; genus Meconema; species Meconema thalassinum. Next base: position 694,452 of record CAMPQE020000006.1, on the reverse strand, counting down.
TCGAATGAAATTTCAAAAAATAGTTTTTTTAATACTTTTATTATATTTTTTACGTATTTTAGGGTCGGAAACCATCATGATATTTTGATGTATTTTTTCGTCCCATGCATTTTTGGTTTCAGGTGATAGAATTATTTTCCACTAGGACACATGCTCATCTATATTATATAAAACTACATGGCTGACTGACTGACTCACTCACTCACTGACATAAATGTTTACCCACTTCCAAATGAGTTACAAACTTGATATTTGGCAAAAACACTCTTTTCACCTTGCAATCAACAGAAAAATTCCGAAAAGGTACATTTTTTAATTTTCAACCCTACAAAAGACAAAAATAATAGGGGAAACTACAAATCTCCAGTAATATCTCTGAGTGTGATATTGTGCATGGCCTATGTTGTAGACAATGACACATTATACCTTTTTGTCTCCTGCTATTTTTTCTTACGACGTTTAATTAGGGAGTTATTAATGATTTTGTACTTTTTGGCCGAATTTTTTCTCTGAATGTGATATTGTACATGGCCTATGTTGTAGACATTAACACATTACATCTTTTTTGTCTCTTGCTATTTCATCACACGACGTTTAATTACGGAGTTATTAATGATTTTGTACTTTTTGGCCGAAATTTTTCTCAGAGTGTGATATTGTACATGGCCTTTGTTGTAGACAATAACACATTACATCTTTTTTGTCTCTTGCTATTTCATCATACGACGTATAATTAGGGAGTTATTAATGATTTTGTACTTTTTGGCCAAAATTTTTCTATGTCCCACGAATAACTTAAAAATTGATTCGAATGAAATTTCAAAAAAGTTTTTTTAATACTTTTATTATATTTTTTACGTATTTTAGGGTCGGAAACCATCATGATATTTTGATGTATTTTTTCGTCCCATGCATTTTTGGTTTCAGGTGATAGAATTATTTTCCACTAGGACACATGCTCATCTATATTATATAAAACTACATGGCTGACTGACTCACTCACTCACTCACTGACATAAATGTTTACGCACTTCCAAATGAGTTACAAACTTGATATTTGGCAAAAACACTCCTTTCACCTTGCAATCAACAGAAAAATTCCGAAAAGGTACATTTTTTAATTTTCAACCCTACAAAAGACAAAAATAATAGGGGGAAACTACAAATCTCCAGTAATATCTCTGAGTGTGATATTGTGCATGGCCTATGTTGTAGACAATGACACATTATACCTTTTTTGTCTCTTGCTATTTTTTCATACGACGTTTAATTAGGGAGTTATTAATGATTTTGTACTTTTTGGCCGAATTTTTTCTCTGAATGTGATATTGTACATGGCCTATGTTGTAGACATTAACACATTACATCTTTTTTGTCTCTTGCTATTTCATCACACGACGTTTAATTACGGAGTTATTAATGATTTTGTACTTTTTGGCCGAAATTTTTCTCCGAGTGTGATATTGTACATGGCCTATGTTGTAGACAATAACACATTACATCTTTTTTGTCTCTTGCTATTTCATCATAGGACGTATAATTAGGGAGTTATTAATGATTTTGTACTTTTTGGCCAAAATTTTTCTATGTCCCACGAATAACTTGAAAATTGATTCGAATGAAATTTCAAAAAATAGTTTTTTTAATACTTTTATTATATTTTTTACGTATTTTAGGGTCGGAAACCATCATGATATTTTGATGTATTTTTTCGTCCCATGCATTTTTGGTTTCAGGTGATAGAATTATTTTCCACTAGGACACATGCTCATCTATATTATATAAAACTACATGGCTGACTGACTGACTCACTCACTCACTGACATAAATGTTTACCCACTTCCAAATGAGTTACAAACTTGATATTTGGCAAAAACACTCTTTTCACCTTGCAATCAACAGAAAAATTCCGAAAAGGTACATTTTTTAATTTTCAACCCTACAAAAGACAAAAATAATAGGGGAAACTACAAATCTCCAGTAATATCTCTGAGTGTGATATTGTGCATGGCCTATGTTGTAGACAATGACACATTATACCTTTTTGTCTCCTGCTATTTTTTCTTACGACGTTTAATTAGGGAGTTATTAATGATTTTGTACTTTTTGGCCGAATTTTTTCTCTGAATGTGATATTGTACATGGCCTATGTTGTAGACATTAACACATTACATCTTTTTTGTCTCTTGCTATTTCATCACACGACGTTTAATTACGGAGTTATTAATGATTTTGTACTTTTTGGCCGAAATTTTTCTCAGAGTGTGATATTGTACATGGCCTTTGTTGTAGACAATAACACATTACATCTTTTTTGTCTCTTGCTATTTCATCATACGACGTATAATTAGGGAGTTATTAATGATTTTGTACTTTTTGGCCAAAATTTTTCTATGTCCCACGAATAACTTAAAAATTGATTCGAATGAAATTTCAAAAAAGTTTTTTTAATACTTTTATTATATTTTTTACGTATTTTAGGGTCGGAAACCATCATGATATTTTGATGTATTTTTTCGTCCCATGCATTTTTGGTTTCAGGTGATAGAATTATTTTCCACTAGGACACATGCTCATCTATATTATATAAAACTACATGGCTGACTGACTCACTCACTCACTCACTGACATAAATGTTTACGCACTTCCAAATGAGTTACAAACTTGATATTTGGCAAAAACACTCCTTTCACCTTGCAATCAACAGAAAAATTCCGAAAAGGTACATTTTTTAATTTTCAACCCTACAAAAGACAAAAATAATAGGGGGAAACTACAAATCTCCAGTAATATCTCTGAGTGTGATATTGTGCATGGCCTATGTTGTAGACAATGACACATTATACCTTTTTTGTCTCTTGCTATTTTTTCATACGACGTTTAATTAGGGAGTTATTAATGATTTTGTACTTTTTGGCCGAATTTTTTCTCTGAATGTGATATTGTACATGGCCTATGTTGTAGACATTAACACATTACATCTTTTTTGTCTCTTGCTATTTCATCACACGACGTTTAATTACGGAGTTATTAATGATTTTGTACTTTTTGGCCGAAATTTTTCTCCGAGTGTGATATTGTACATGGCCTATGTTGTAGACAATAACACATTACATCTTTTTTGTCTCTTGCTATTTCATCATACGACGTATAATTAGGGAGTTATTAATGATTTTGTACTTTTTGGCCAAAATTGTTCTATGTCCCACGAAAAACTTAAAAATTAATTCGAATGAAATTTCAAAAAAATAGTTTTTTTTAATACTTTTATTATATTTTTTACGTCTTGTAGGGTCGGAAACCAACATGTTATTTTGATGTATTTTTTCGTCCCATGCATTTTTGGTTTCAGGTGATAGAATTATTTTCCACTAGGACCAATGCTCATCTATATTATATAAAACTACATGGCTGACTGACTCACTCACTCACTCACTGACATAAATGTTTACGCACTTCCAAATGAGTTACAAACTTGATATTTGGCAAAAACACTCCTTTCACCTTGCAATCAACAGAAAAATTCCGAAAAGGTACATTTTTTAATTTTCAACCCTACAAAAGACAAAAATAATAGGGGGAAACTACAAATCTCCAGTAATATCTCTGAGTGTGATATTGTGCATGGCCTATGTTGTAGACAATGACACATTATACCTTTTTTGTCTCTTGCTATTTTTTCATACGACGTTTAATTAGGGAGTTATTAATGATTTTGTACTTTTTGGCCGAATTTTTTCTCTGAATGTGATATTGTACATGGCCTATGTTGTAGACATTAACACATTACATCTTTTTTTTCTCTTGCTATTTCATCACACGACGTTTAATTACGGAGTTATTAATGATTTTGTACTTTTGGCCGAAATTTTTCTCAGAGTGTGATATTGTACATGGCCTATGTTGTAGACAATAACACATTACATCTTTTTTGTCTCTTGCTATTTCATCATACGACGTATAATTAGGGAGTTATTAATGATTTTGTACTTTTTGGCCAAAATTTTTCTATGTCCCACGAATAACTTAAAAATTGATTCGAATGAAATATCAAAAAATAGTTTTTCTTAATACTTTTATTATATTTTTTACGTATTTTAGGGTCGGAAACCATCATGATATTTTAATGTATTTTTTCGTCCCATGCATTTTTGGTTTCAGGTGATAGAATTATTTTCCACTAGGACACATGCTCATCTATATTATATAAAACTACATGGCTGACTGACTGACTCACTCACTCACTGACATAAATGTTTACCCACTTCCAAATGAGTTACAAACTTGATATTTGGCAAAAACACTCCTTTCACCTTGCAATCAACAGAAAAATTCCGAAAAGGTACATTTTTTAATTTTCAACCCTACAAAAGACAAAAATAATAGGGGGAAACTACAAATCTCCAGTAATATCTCTGAGTGTGATATTGTGCATGGCCTATGTTGTAGACAATGACACATTATACCTTTTTGTCTCCTGCTATTTTTTCATACGACGTTTAATTAGGGAGTTATTAATGATTTTGTACTTTTTGGCCGAATTTTTTCTCTGAATGTGATATTGTACATGGCCTATGTTGTAGACATTAACACATTACATCTTTTTTGTCTCTTGCTATTTCATCACACGACGTTTAATTACGGAGTTATTAATGATTTTGTACTTTTTGGCCGAAATTTTTCTCAGAGTGTGATATTGTACATGGCCTTTGTTGTAGACAATAACACATTACATCTTTTTTGTCTCTTGCTATTTCATCATACGACGTATAATTAGGGAGTTATTAATGATTTTGTACTTTTTGGCCAAAATTTTTCTATGTCCCACGAATAACTTAAAAATTGATTCGAATGAAATTTCAAAAAAGTTTTTTTAATACTTTTATTATATTTTTTACGTATTTTAGGGTCGGAAACCATCATGATATTTTGATGTATTTTTTCGTCCCATGCATTTTTGGTTTCAGGTGATAGAATTATTTTCCACTAGGACACATGCTCATCTATATTATATAAAACTACATGGCTGACTGACTCACTCACTCACTCACTGACATAAATGTTTACGCACTTCCAAATGAGTTACAAACTTGATATTTGGCAAAAACACTCCTTTCACCTTGCAATCAACAGAAAAATTCCGAAAAGGTACATTTTTTAATTTTCAACCCTACAAAAGACAAAAATAATAGGGGGAAACTACAAATCTCCAGTAATATCTCTGAGTGTGATATTGTGCATGGCCTATGTTGTAGACAATGACACATTATACCTTTTTTGTCTCTTGCTATTTTTTCATACGACGTTTAATTAGGGAGTTATTAATGATTTTGTACTTTTTGGCCGAATTTTTTCTCTGAATGTGATATTGTACATGGCCTATGTTGTAGACATTAACACATTACATCTTTTTTGTCTCTTGCTATTTCATCACACGACGTTTAATTACGGAGTTATTAATGATTTTGTACTTTTTGGCCGAAATTTTTCTCAGAGTGTGATATTGTACATGGCCTATGTTGTAGACAATAACACATTACATCTTTTTTGTCTCTTGCTATTTCATCATACGACGTATAATTAGGGAGTTATTAATGATTTTGTACTTTTTGGCCAAAATTTTTCTATGTCCCACGAATAACTTGAAAATTGATTCGAATGAAATTTCAAAAAATAGTTTTTTTAATACTTTTATTATATTTTTTACGTATTTTAGGGTCGGAAACCATCATGATATTTTGATGTATTTTTTCGTCCCATGCATTTTTGGTTTCAGGTGATAGAATTATTTTCCACTAGGACACATGCTCATCTATATTATATAAAACTACATGGCTGACTGACTGACTCACTCACTCACTGACATAAATGTTTACCCACTTCCAAATGAGTTACAAACTTGATATTTGGCAAAAACACTCTTTTCACCTTGCAATCAACAGAAAAATTCCGAAAAGGTACATTTTTTAATTTTCAACCCTACAAAAGACAAAAATAATAGGGGAAACTACAAATCTCCAGTAATATCTCTGAGTGTGATATTGTGCATGGCCTATGTTGTAGACAATGACACATTATACCTTTTTGTCTCCTGCTATTTTTTCTTACGACGTTTAATTAGGGAGTTATTAATGATTTTGTACTTTTTGGCCGAATTTTTTCTCTGAATGTGATATTGTACATGGCCTATGTTGTAGACATTAACACATTACATCTTTTTTGTCTCTTGCTATTTCATCACACGACGTTTAATTACGGAGTTATTAATGATTTTGTACTTTTTGGCCGAAATTTTTCTCAGAGTGTGATATTGTACATGGCCTTTGTTGTAGACAATAACACATTACATCTTTTTTGTCTCTTGCTATTTCATCATACGACGTATAATTAGGGAGTTATTAATGATTTTGTACTTTTTGGCCAAAATTTTTCTATGTCCCACGAATAACTTAAAAATTGATTCGAATGAAATTTCAAAAAAGTTTTTTTAATACTTTTATTATATTTTTTACGTATTTTAGGGTCGGAAACCATCATGATATTTTGATGTATTTTTTCGTCCCATGCATTTTTGGTTTCAGGTGATAGAATTATTTTCCACTAGGACACATGCTCATCTATATTATATAAAACTACATGGCTGACTGACTCACTCACTCACTCACTGACATAAATGTTTACGCACTTCCAAATGAGTTACAAACTTGATATTTGGCAAAAACACTCCTTTCACCTTGCAATCAACAGAAAAATTCCGAAAAGGTACATTTTTTAATTTTCAACCCTACAAAAGACAAAAATAATAGGGGGAAACTACAAATCTCCAGTAATATCTCTGAGTGTGATATTGTGCATGGCCTATGTTGTAGACAATGACACATTATACCTTTTTTGTCTCTTGCTATTTTTTCATACGACGTTTAATTAGGGAGTTATTAATGATTTTGTACTTTTTGGCCGAATTTTTTCTCTGAATGTGATATTGTACATGGCCTATGTTGTAGACATTAACACATTACATCTTTTTTGTCTCTTGCTATTTCATCACACGACGTTTAATTACGGAGTTATTAATGATTTTGTACTTTTTGGCCGAAATTTTTCTCCGAGTGTGATATTGTACATGGCCTATGTTGTAGACAATAACACATTACATCTTTTTTGTCTCTTGCTATTTCATCATACGACGTATAATTAGGGAGTTATTAATGATTTTGTACTTTTTGGCCAAAATTTTTCTATGTCCCACGAAAAACTTAAAAATTAATTCGAATGAAATTTCAAAAAAATAGTTTTTTTTAATACTTTTATTATATTTTTTACGTCTTGTAGGGTCGGAAACCAACATGTTATTTTGATGTATTTTTTCGTCCCATGCATTTTTGGTTTCAGGTGATAGAATTATTTTCCACTAGGACCAATGCTCATCTATATTATATAAAACTACATGGCTGACTGACTCACTCACTCACTCACTGACATAAATGTTTACGCACTTCCAAATGAGTTACAAACTTGATATTTGGCAAAAACACTCCTTTCACCTTGCAATCAACAGAAAAATTCCGAAAAGGTACATTTTTTAATTTTCAACCCTACAAAAGACAAAAATAATAGGGGGAAACTACAAATCTCCAGTAATATCTCTGAGTGTGATATTGTGCATGGCCTATGTTGTAGACAATGACACATTATACCTTTTTTGTCTCTTGCTATTTTTTCATACGACGTTTAATTAGGGAGTTATTAATGATTTTGTACTTTTTGGCCGAATTTTTTCTCTGAATGTGATATTGTACATGGCCTATGTTGTAGACATTAACACATTACATCTTTTTTGTCTCTTGCTATTTCATCACACGACGTTTAATTACGGAGTTATTAATGATTTTGTACTTTTTGGCCGAAATTTTTCTCAGAGTGTGATATTGTACATGGCCTATGTTGTAGACAATAACACATTACATCTTTTTTGTCTCTTGCTATTTCATCATACGACGTATAATTAGGGAGTTATTAATGATTTTGTACTTTTTGGCCAAAATTTTTCTATGTCCCACGAATAACTTAAAAATTGATTCGAATGAAATATCAAAAAATAGTTTTTCTTAATACTTTTATTATATTTTTTACGTATTTTAGGGTCGGAAACCATCATGATATTTTAATGTATTTTTTCGTCCCATGCATTTTTGGTTTCAGGTGATAGAATTATTTTCCACTAGGACACATGCTCATCTATATTATATAAAACTACATGGCTGACTGACTGACTCACTCACTCACTGACATAAATGTTTACCCACTTCCAAATGAGTTACAAACTTGATATTTGGCAAAAACACTCCTTTCACCTTGCAATCAACAGAAAAATTCCGAAAAGGTACATTTTTTAATTTTCAACCCTACAAAAGACAAAAATAATAGGGGGAAACTACAAATCTCCAGTAATATCTCTGAGTGTGATATTGTGCATGGCCTATGTTGTAGACAATGACACATTATACCTTTTTGTCTCCTGCTATTTTTTCATACGACGTTTAATTAGGGAGTTATTAATGATTTTGTACTTTTTGGCCGAATTTTTTCTCTGAATGTGATATTGTACATGGCCTATGTTGTAGACATTAACACATTACATCTTTTTTGTCTCTTGCTATTTCATCACACGACGTTTAATTACGGAGTTATTAATGATTTTGTACTTTTTGGCCGAAATTTTTCTCAGAGTGTGATATTGTACATGGCCTTTGTTGTAGACAATAACACATTACATCTTTTTTGTCTCTTGCTATTTCATCATACGACGTATAATTAGGGAGTTATTAATGATTTTGTACTTTTTGGCCAAAATTTTTCTATGTCCCACGAATAACTTAAAAATTGATTCGAATGAAATTTCAAAAAAGTTTTTTTAATACTTTTATTATATTTTTTACGTATTTTAGGGTCGGAAACCATCATGATATTTTGATGTATTTTTTCGTCCCATGCATTTTTGGTTTCAGGTGATAGAATTATTTTCCACTAGGACACATGCTCATCTATATTATATAAAACTACATGGCTGACTGACTCACTCACTCACTCACTGACATAAATGTTTACGCACTTCCAAATGAGTTACAAACTTGATATTTGGCAAAAACACTCCTTTCACCTTGCAATCAACAGAAAAATTCCGAAAAGGTACATTTTTTAATTTTCAACCCTACAAAAGACAAAAATAATAGGGGGAAACTACAAATCTCCAGTAATATCTCTGAGTGTGATATTGTGCATGGCCTATGTTGTAGACAATGACACATTATACCTTTTTTGTCTCTTGCTATTTTTTCATACGACGTTTAATTAGGGAGTTATTAATGATTTTGTACTTTTTGGCCGAATTTTTTCTCTGAATGTGATATTGTACATGGCCTATGTTGTAGACATTAACACATTACATCTTTTTTGTCTCTTGCTATTTCATCACACGACGTTTAATTACGGAGTTATTAATGATTTTGTACTTTTTGGCCGAAATTTTTCTCAGAGTGTGATATTGTACATGGCCTATGTTGTAGACAATAACACATTACATCTTTTTTGTCTCTTGCTATTTCATCATACGACGTATAATTAGGGAGTTATTAATGATTTTGTACTTTTTGGCCAAAATTTTTCTATGTCCCACGAATAACTTGAAAATTGATTCGAATGAAATTTCAAAAAATAGTTTTTTTAATACTTTTATTATATTTTTTACGTATTTTAGGGTCGGAAACCATCATGATATTTTGATGTATTTTTTCGTCCCATGCATTTTTGGTTTCAGGTGATAGAATTATTTTCCACTAGGACACATGCTCATCTATATTATATAAAACTACATGGCTGACTGACTGACTCACTCACTCACTGACATAAATGTTTACCCACTTCCAAATGAGTTACAAACTTGATATTTGGCAAAAACACTCTTTTCACCTTGCAATCAACAGAAAAATTCCGAAAAGGTACATTTTTTAATTTTCAACCCTACAAAAGACAAAAATAATAGGGGAAACTACAAATCTCCAGTAATATCTCTGAGTGTGATATTGTGCATGGCCTATGTTGTAGACAATGACACATTATACCTTTTTGTCTCCTGCTATTTTTTCTTACGACGTTTAATTAGGGAGTTATTAATGATTTTGTACTTTTTGGCCGAATTTTTTCTCTGAATGTGATATTGTACATGGCCTATGTTGTAGACATTAACACATTACATCTTTTTTGTCTCTTGCTATTTCATCACACGACGTTTAATTACGGAGTTATTAATGATTTTGTACTTTTTGGCCGAAATTTTTCTCAGAGTGTGATATTGTACATGGCCTTTGTTGTAGACAATAACACATTACATCTTTTTTGTCTCTTGCTATTTCATCATACGACGTATAATTAGGGAGTTATTAATGATTTTGTACTTTTTGGCCAAAATTTTTCTATGTCCCACGAATAACTTAAAAATTGATTCGAATGAAATTTCAAAAAAGTTTTTTTAATACTTTTATTATATTTTTTACGTATTTTAGGGTCGGAAACCATCATGATATTTTGATGTATTTTTTCGTCCCATGCATTTTTGGTTTCAGGTGATAGAATTATTTTCCACTAGGACACATGCTCATCTATATTATATAAAACTACATGGCTGACTGACTCACTCACTCACTCACTGACATAAATGTTTACGCACTTCCAAATGAGTTACAAACTTGATATTTGGCAAAAACACTCCTTTCACCTTGCAATCAACAGAAAAATTCCGAAAAGGTACATTTTTTAATTTTCAACCCTACAAAAGACAAAAATAATAGGGGGAAACTACAAATCTCCAGTAATATCTCTGAGTGTGATATTGTGCATGGCCTATGTTGTAGACAATGACACATTATACCTTTTTTGTCTCTTGCTATTTTTTCATACGACGTTTAATTAGGGAGTTATTAATGATTTTGTACTTTTTGGCCGAATTTTTTCTCTGAATGTGATATTGTACATGGCCTATGTTGTAGACATTAACACATTACATCTTTTTTGTCTCTTGCTATTTCATCACACGACGTTTAATTACGGAGTTATTAATGATTTTGTACTTTTTGGCCGAAATTTTTCTCAGAGTGTGATATTGTACATGGCCTATGTTGTAGACAATAACACATTACATCTTTTTTGTCTCTTGCTATTTCATCATACGACGTATAATTAGGGAGTTATTAATGATTTTGTACTTTTTGGCCAAAATTTTTCTATGTCCCACGAATAACTTAAAAATTGATTCGAATGAAATTTCAAAAAATAGTTTTTTTAATACTTTTATTATATTTTTTACGTATTTTAGGGTCGGAAACCATCATGATATTTTGATGTATTTTTTCGTCCCATGCATTTTTGGTTTCAGGTGATAGAATTATTTTCCACTAGGACACATGCTCATCTATATTATATAAAACTACATGGCTGACTGACTCACTCACTCACTCACTGACATAAATGTTTACCCACTTCCAAATGAGTTACAAACTTGATATTTGGCAAAAACACTCCTTTCACCTTGCAATCAACAGAAAAATTCCGAAAAGGTACATTTTTTAATTTTCAACCCTACAAAAGACAAAAATAATAGGGGGAAACTACAAATCTCCAGTAATATCTCTGAGTGTGATATTGTGCATGGCCTATGTTGTAGACAATGACACATTATACCTTTTTTGTCTCTTGCTATTTTTTCATACGACGTTTAATTAGGGAGTTATTAATGATTTTGTACTTTTTGGCCGAATTTTTTCTCTGAATGTGATATTGTACATGGCCTATGTTGTAGACATTAACACATTACATCTTTTTTGTCTCTTGCTATTTCATCACACGACGTTTAATTACGGAGTTATTAATGATTTTGTACTTTTTGGCCGAAATTTTTCTCAGAGTGTGATATTGTACATGGCCTATGTTGTAGACAATAACACATTACATCTTTTTTGTCTCTTGCTATTTCATCATACGACGTATAATTAGGGAGTTATTAATGATTTTGTACTTTTTGGCCAAAATTTTTCTATGTCCCACGAATAACTTAAAAATTGATTCGAATGAAATTTCAAAAAATAGTTTTTTTAATACTTTTATTATATTTTTTACGTATTTTAGGGTCGGAAACCATCATGATATTTTGATGTATTTTTTCGTCCCATGCATTTTTGGTTTCAGGTGATAGAATTATTTTCCACTAGGACACATGCTCATCTATATTATATAAAACTACATGGCTGACTGACTCACTCACTCACTCACTGACATAAATGTTTACCCACTTCCAAATGAGTTACAAACTTGATATTTGGCAAAAACACTCCTTTCACCTTGCAATCAACAGAAAAATTCCGAAAAGGTACATTTTTTAATTTTCAACCCTACAAAAGACAAAACTAATAGGTGGAAAGTACAAATCTCCAGTAATATCGCTGAGTGTGATATTGTGCATGGCCTATGTTGTAGACATTAGCACATTACATCTTTTTTATCTCTTGCTATTTTTTCATACGACGTTTTATTAGGGAGTTATTAATGATTTTGTACTTTTTGGCCGAAATGTTTCTCTGAGTGTGATAATGTACATGGCCTATGTTGTAGACATTAACACATTACATCTTTTATATCTCTTACTATTTTTTCATACAACGTTTAATTAGGGAGTTATTAATGATTTTGTACTTTTTGGCCGAAATTTTTCTCTGAGTGTGATATTGTACATGGCCTATGTTGTAGACATTAACACATTACATCTTTTTTATCTCTTGCTATTTTTTCATACGACGTTTAATTAGGGAGTTATTAATGATTTTGTACTTTTTGGCCGAAATTTTTCTCTGTGTGTGATATTGTACATGGCCTATGTTGTAGACATTAACACATTACATCTTTTTTGTCTCTTGCTATTTCATCACACGACGTTTAATTACGGAGTTATTAATGATTTTGTACTTTTTGGCCGAAATTTTTCTCCGGGTGTGATATTGTACATGGCCTATGTTGTAGACAATAACACATTACATCTTTTTTGTCTCTTGCTCTTTCATCATACGACGTATAATTAGGGAGTTATTAATGATTTTGTACTTTTTGGCCAAAATTTTTCTATGTCCCACGAAAAACTTAAAAATTAATTCGAATGAAATTTCAAAAAAATAGTTTTTTTTAATACTTTTATTATATTTTTTACGTCTTGTAGGGTCGGAAACCAACATGTTATTTTGATGTATTTTTTCGTCCCATGCATTTTTGGTTTCAGGTGATAGAATTATTTTCCACTAGGACCAATGCTCATCTATATTATATAAAGCTACTAGGCTGACTGACTGACTCACTCACTCACTCACTGACATAAATGTTTACCCACTTCCAAATGAGTTACAAACTTGATATTTGGCAAAAACACTCCTTTCACCTTGCAATCAAGAGAAAAATTCCGAAAAGGTACATTTTTTAATTTTCAACCCTACAAAAGACAAAACTAATAGGTGGAAAGTACAAATCTCCAGTAATATCTCTGAGTGTGATATTGTGCATGGCCTATGTTGTAGACATTAGCACATTACATCTTTTTTATCTCTTGCTATTTTTTCATACGACGTTTAATTAGGGAGTTATTAATGATTTTGTACTTTTTGGCCGAAATGTTTCTCTGAGTGTGATAATGTACATGGCCTATGTTGTAGACATTAACACATTACATCTTTTTTATCTCTTGCTATTTTTTCATACAACGTTTAATTAGGGAGTTATTAATGATTTTGTACTTTTTGGCCGAAATTTTTCTCTGAGTTTGATATTGTACATGGCCTATGTTGTAGACATTAACACATTACATCTTTTTTATCTCTTGCTATTTTTTCATACGACGTTTAATTAGGGAGTTATTAATGATTTTGTACTTTTTGGCCGAAATTTTTCTCTGTGTGTGATATTGTACATGGCCTATGTTGTAGACATTAACACATTACATCTTTTTTGTCTCTTGCTATTTCATCACACGACGTTTACTTACGGAGTTATTAATGATTTTGTACTTTTTGGCCGAAATTTTTCTCCGAGTGTGATATTGTACATGGCCTATGTTGTAGACAATAACATATTACATCTTTTTTGTCTCTTGCTATTTCATCATACGACGTATAATTAGGGAGTTATTAATGATTTTGTACTTTTTGGCCAAAATTTTTCTATGTCCCACGAAAAACTTAAAAATTAATTCGAATGAAATTTCAAAAAAATAGTTTTTTTTAATACTTTTATTATATTTTTTACGTCTTGTAGGGTCGGAAACCAACATGTTATTTTGATGTATTTTTTCGTCCCATGCATTTTTGGTTTCAGGTGATAGAATTATTTTCCACTAGGACCAATGCTCATCTATATTATATAAAACTACATGGCTGACTGACTCACTCACTCACTCACTGACATAAATGTTTACGCACTTCCAAATGAGTTACAAACTTGATATTTGGCAAAAACACTCCTTTCACCTTGCAATCAACAGAAAAATTCCGAAAAGGTACATTTTTTAATTTTCAACCCTACAAAAGACAAAAATAATAGGGGGAAACTACAAATCTCCAGTAATATCTCTGAGTGTGATATTGTGCATGGCCTATGTTGTAGACAATGACACATTATACCTTTTTTGTCTCTTGCTATTTTTTCATACGACGTTTAATTAGGGAGTTATTAATGATTTTGTACTTTTTGGCCGAATTTTTTCTCTGAATGTGATATTGTACATGGCCTATGTTGTAGACATTAACACATTACATCTTTTTTGTCTCTTGCTATTTCATCACACGACGTTTAATTACGGAGTTATTAATGATTTTGTACTTTTTGGCCGAAATTTTTCTCAGAGTGTGATATTGTACATGGCCTATGTTGTAGACAATAACACATTACATCTTTTTTGTCTCTTGCTATTTCATCATACGACGTATAATTAGGGAGTTATTAATGATTTTGTACTTTTTGGCCAAAATTTTTCTATGTCCCACGAATAACTTAAAAATTGATTCGAATGAAATATCAAAAAATAGTTTTTCTTAATACTTTTATTATATTTTTTACGTATTTTAGGGTCGGAAACCATCATGATATTTTAATGTATTTTTTCGTCCCATTCATTTTTGGTTTCAGGTGATAGAATTATTTTCCACTAGGACACATGCTCATCTATATTATATAAAACTACATGGCTGACTGACTGACTCACTCACTCACTGACATAAATGTTTACCCACTTCCAAATGAGTTACAAACTTGATATTTGGCAAAAACACTCCTTTCACCTTGCAATCAACAGAAAAATTCCGAAAAGGTACATTTTTTAATTTTCAACCCTACAAAAGACAAAAATAATAGGGGGAAACTACAAATCTCCAGTAATATCTCTGAGTGTGATATTGTGCATGGCCTATGTTGTAGACAATGACACATTATACCTTTTTGTCTCCTGCTATTTTTTCATACGACGTTTAATTAGGGAGTTATTAATGATTTTGTACTTTTTGGCCGAATTTTTTCTCTGAATGTGATATTGTACATGGCCTATGTTGTAGACATTAACACATTACATCTTTTTTGTCTCTTGCTATTTCATCACACGACGTTTAATTACGGAGTTATTAATGATTTTGTACTTTTTGGCCGAAATTTTTCTCAGAGTGTGATATTGTACATGGCCTTTGTTGTAGACAATAACACATTACATCTTTTTTGTCTCTTGCTATTTCATCATACGACGTATAATTAGGGAGTTATTAATGATTTTGTACTTTTTGGCCAAAATTTTTCTATGTCCCACGAATAACTTAAAAATTGATTCGAATGAAATTTCAAAAAAGTTTTTTTAATACTTTTATTATATTTTTTACGTATTTTAGGGTCGGAAACCATCATGATATTTTGATGTATTTTTTCGTCCCATGCATTTTTGGTTTCAGGTGATAGAATTATTTTCCACTAGGACACATGCTCATCTATATTATATAAAACTACATGGCTGACTGACTCACTCACTCACTCACTGACATAAATGTTTACGCACTTCCAAATGAGTTACAAACTTGATATTTGGCAAAAACACTCCTTTCACCTTGCAATCAACAGAAAAATTCCGAAAAGGTACATTTTTTAATTTTCAACCCTACAAAAGACAAAAATAATAGGGGGAAACTACAAATCTCCAGTAATATCTCTGAGTGTGATATTGTGCATGGCCTATGTTGTAGACAATGACACATTATACCTTTTTTGTCTCTTGCTATTTTTTCATACGACGTTTAATTAGGGAGTTATTAATGATTTTGTACTTTTTGGCCGAATTTTTTCTCTGAATGTGATATTGTACATGGCCTATGTTGTAGACATTAACACATTACATCTTTTTTGTCTCTTGCTATTTCATCACACGACGTTTAATTACGGAGTTATTAATGATTTTGTACTTTTTGGCCGAAATTTTTCTCAGAGTGTGATATTGTACATGGCCTATGTTGTAGACAATAACACATTACATCTTTTTTGTCTCTTGCTATTTCATCATACGACGTTTAATTAGGGAGTTATTAATGATTTTGTACTTTTTGGCCGAATGTTTTCTCTGAATGTGATATTGTACATGGCCTATGTTGTAGACATTAACACATTACATCTTTTTTGTCTCTTGCTATTTCATCACACGACGTTTAATTACGGAGTTATTAATGATTTTGTACTTTTTGGCCGAAATTTTTCTCAGAGTGTGATATTGTACATGGCCTATGTTGTAGACAATGACTCATTATACCTTTTTTGTCTCTTGCTATATTTTCTTACGACGTTTAATTAGGGAGTTATTAATGATTTTGTACTTTTTGGCCGAATTTTTTCTCAGAGTGTGATATTGTACATGGCCTATGTTGTAGACAATAACACATTACATCTTTTTTGTCTCTTGCTATTTCATCATACGACGTATAATTAGGGAGTTATTAATGATTTTGTACTTTTTGGCCAAAATTTTTCTATGTCCCACGAATAACATAAAAATTGATTCGAATGAAATTTCAAAAAATAGTTTTTTTAATACTTTTATTATATTTTTTACGTATTTTAGGGTCGGAAACCATCATGATATTTTGATGTATTTTTTCGTCCCATGCATTTTTGGTTTCAGGTGATAGAATTATTTTCCACTAGGACACATGCTCATCTATATTATATAAAACTACATGGCTGACTGACTCACTCACTCACTCACTGACATAAATGTTTACCCACTTCCAAATGAGTTACAAACTTGATATTTGGCAAAAACACTCCTTTCACCTTGCAATCAACAGAAAAATTCCGAAAAGGTACATTTTTTTAATTTTCAACCCTACAAAAGACAAAAATAATAGGGGGAAACTACAAATCTCCAGTAATATCTCTGAGTGTGATATTGTGCATGGCCTATGTTGTAGACAATGACACATTATACCTTTTTTGTCTCTTGCTATTTTTTCATACGACGTTTAATTAGGGAGTTATTAATGATTTTGTACTTTTTGGCCGAATTTTTTCTCTGAATGTGATATTGTACATGGCCTATGTTGTAGACGTTAACACATTACATCTTTTTTGTCTCTTGCTATTTCATCACACGACGTTTAATTACGGAGTTATTAATGATTTTGTACTTTTTGGCCGAAATTTTTCTCAGAGTGTGATATTGTACATGGCCTATGTTGTAGACAATAACACATTACATCTTTTTTGTCTCTTGCTATTTCATCATACGACGTATAATTAGGGAGTTATTAATGATTTTGTACTTTTTGGCCAAAATTTTTCTATGTCCCACGAATAACTTAAAAATTGATTCGAATGAAATATCAAAAAATAGTTTTTCTTAATACTTTTATTATATTTTTTACGTATTTTAGGGTCGGAAACCATCATGATATTTTAATGTATTTTTTCGTCCCATGCATTTTTGGTTTCAGGTGATAGAATTATTTTCCACTAGGACACATGCTCATCTATATTATATAAAACTACATGGCTGACTGACTGACTCACTCACTCACTGACATAAATGTTTACCCACTTCCAAATGAGTTACAAACTTGATATTTGGCAAAAACACTCTTTTCACCTTGCAATCAACAGAAAAATTCCGAAAAGGTACATTTTTTAATTTTCAACCCTACAAAAGACAAAAATAATAGGGGAAACTACAAATCTCCAGTAATATCTCTGAGTGTGATATTGTGCATGGCCTATGTTGTAGACAATGACACATTATACCTTTTTGTCTCCTGCTATTTTTTCATACGACGTTTAATTAGGGAGTTATTAATGATTTTGTACTTTTTGGCCGAATTTTTTCTCTGAATGTGATATTGTACATGGCCTATGTTGTAGACATTAACACATTACATCTTTTTTGTCTCTTGCTATTTCATCACACGACGTTTAATTACGGAGTTATTAATGATTTTGTACTTTTTGGCCGAAATTTTTCTCAGAGTGTGATATTGTACATGGCCTTTGTTGTAGACAATAACACATTACATCTTTTTTGTCTCTTGCTATTTCATCATACGACGTATAATTAGGGAGTTATTAATGATTTTGTACTTTTTGGCCAAAATTTTTCTATGTCCCACGAATAACTTAAAAATTGATTCGAATGAAATTTCAAAAAAGTTTTTTTAATACTTTTATTATATTTTTTACGTATTTTAGGGTCGGAAACCATCATGATATTTTGATGTATTTTTTCGTCCCATGCATTTTTGGTTTCAGGTGATAGAATTATTTTCCACTAGGACACATGCTCATCTATATTATATAAAACTACATGGCTGACTGACTCACTCACTCACTCACTGACATAAATGTTTACGCACTTCCAAATGAGTTACAAACTTGATATTTGGCAAAAACACTCCTTTCACCTTGCAATCAACAGAAAAATTCCGAAAAGGTACATTTTTTAATTTTCAACCCTACAAAAGACAAAAATAATAGGGGGAAACTACAAATCTCCAGTAATATCTCTGAGTGTGATATTGTGCATGGCCTATGTTGTAGACAATGACACATTATACCTTTTTTGTCTCTTGCTATTTTTTCATACGACGTTTAATTAGGGAGTTATTAATGATTTTGTACTTTTTGGCCGAATTTTTTCTCTGAATGTGATATTGTACATGGCCTATGTTGTAGACATTAACACATTACATCTTTTTTGTCTCTTGCTATTTCATCACACGACGTTTAATTACGGAGTTATTAATGATTTTGTACTTTTTGGCCGAAATTTTTCTCAGAGTGTGATATTGTACATGGCCTATGTTGTAGACAATAACACATTACATCTTTTTTGTCTCTTGCTATTTCATCATACGACGTATAATTAGGGAGTTATTAATGATTTTGTACTTTTTGGCCAAAATTTTTCTATGTCCCACGAATAACTTAAAAATTGATTCGAATGAAATTTCAAAAAATAGTTTTTTTAATACTTTTATTATATTTTTTACGTATTTTATGGTCGGAAACCATCATGATATTTTGATGTATTTTTTCGTCCCATGCATTTTTGGTTTCAGGTGATAGAATTATTTTCCACTAGGACACATGCTCATCTATATTATATAAAACTACATGGCTGACTGACTCACTCACTCACTCACTGACATAAATGTTTACCCACTTCCAAATGAGTTACAAACTTGATATTTGGCAAAAACACTCCTTTCACCTTGCAATCAACAGAAAAATTCCGAAAAGGTACATTTTTTAATTTTCAACCCTACAAAAGACAAAAATAATAGGGGGAAACTACAAATCTCCAGTAATATCTCTGAGTGTGATATTGTGCATGGCCTATGTTGTAGACAATGACACATTATACCTTTTTTGTCTCTTGCTATTTTTTCATACGACGTTTAATTAGGGAGTTATTAATGATTTTGTACTTTTTGGCCGAATTTTTTCTCTGAATGTGATATTGTACATGGCCTATGTTGTAGACATTAACACATTACATCTTTTTTGTCTCTTGCTATTTCATCACACGACGTTTAATTACGGAGTTATTAATGATTTTGTACTTTTTGGCCGAAATTTTTCTCAGAGTGTGATATTGTACATGGCCTATGTTGTAGACAATGACTCATTATACCTTTTTTGTCTCTTGCTATATTTTCTTACGACGTTTAATTAGGGAGTTATTAATGATTTTGTACTTTTTGGCCGAATTTTTTCTCAGAGTGTGATATTGTACATGGCCTATGTTGTAGACAATAACACATTACATCTTTTTTGTCTCTTGCTATTTCATCATACGACGTATAATTAGGGAGTTATTAATGATTTTGTACTTTTTGGCCAAAATTTTTCTATGTCCCACGAATAACATAAAAATTGATTCGAATGAAATTTCAAAAAATAGTTTTTTTAATACTTTTATTATATTTTTTACGTATTTTAGGGTCGGAAACCATCATGATATTTTGATGTATTTTTTCGTCCCATGCATTTTTGGTTTCAGGTGATAGAATTATTTTCCACTAGGACACATGCTCATCTATATTATATAAAACTACATGGCTGACTGACTCACTCACTCACTCACTGACATAAATGTTTACCCACTTCCAAATGAGTTACAAACTTGATATTTGGCAAAAACACTCCTTTCACCTTGCAATCAACAGAAAAATTCCGAAAAGGTACATTTTTTTAATTTTCAACCCTACAAAAGACAAAAATAATAGGGGGAAACTACAAATCTCCAGTAATATCTCTGAGTGTGATATTGTGCATGGCCTATGTTGTAGACAATGACACATTATATCTTTTTTGTCTCTTGCTATTTTTTCATACGACGTTTAATTAGGGAGTTATTAATGATTTTGTACTTTTTGGCCGAATTTTTTCTCTGAATGTGATATTGTACATGGCCTATGTTGTAGACATTAACACATTACATCTTTTTTGTCTCTTGCTATTTCATCACACGACGTTTAATTACGGAGTTATTAATGATTTTGTACTTTTTGGCCGAAATTTTTCTCAGAGTGTGATATTGTATATGGCCTATGTTGTAGACAATAACACATTACATCTTTTTTGTCTCTTGCTATTTCATCATACGACGTATAATTAGGGAGTTATTAATGATTTTGTACTTTTTGGCCAAAATTTTTCTATGTCCCACGAATAACTTAAAAATTGATTCGAATGAAATATCAAAAAATAGTTTTTCTTAATACTTTTATTATATTTTTTACGTATTTTAGGGTCGGAAACCATCATGATATTTGAATGTATTTTTTCGTCCCATGCATTTTTGGTTTCAGGTGATAGAATTATTTTCCACTAGGACACATGCTCATCTATATTATATAAAACTACATGGCTGACTGACTGACTCACTCACTCACTGACATAAATGTTTACCCACTTCCAAATGAGTTACAAACTTGATATTTGGCAAAAACACTCCTTTCACCTTGCAATCAACAGAAAAATTCCGAAAAGGTACATTTTTTAATTTTCAACCCTACAAAAGACAAAAATAATAGGGGGAAACTACAAATCTCCAGTAATATCTCTGAGTGTGATATTGTGCATGGCCTATGTTGTAGACAATGACACATTATACCTTTTTGTCTCCTGCTATTTTTTCATACGACGTTTAATTAGGGAGTTATTAATGATTTTGTACTTTTTGGCCGAATTTTTTCTCTGAATGTGATATTGTACATGGCCTATGTTGTAGACATTAACACATTACATCTTTTTTGTCTCTTGCTATTTCATCACACGACGTTTAATTACGGAGTTATTAATGATTTTGTACTTTTTGGCCGAAATTTTTCTCAGAGTGTGATATTGTACATGGCCTTTGTTGTAGACAATAACACATTACATCTTTTTTGTCTCTTGCTATTTCATCATACGACGTATAATTAGGGAGTTATTAATGATTTTGTACTTTTTGGCCAAAATTTTTCTATGTCCCACGAATAACTTAAAAATTGATTCGAATGAAATTTCAAAAAAGTTTTTTTAATACTTTTATTATATTTTTTACGTATTTTAGGGTCGGAAACCATCATGATATTTTGATGTATTTTTTCGTCCCATGCATTTTTGGTTTCAGGTGATAGAATTATTTTCCACTAGGACACATGCTCATCTATATTATATAAAACTACATGGCTGACTGACTCACTCACTCACTCACTGACATAAATGTTTACGCACTTCCAAATGAGTTACAAACTTGATATTTGGCAAAAACACTCCTTTCACCTTGCAATCAACAGAAAAATTCCGAAAAGGTACATTTTTTAATTTTCAACCCTACAAAAGACAAAAATAATAGGGGGAAACTACAAATCTCCAGTAATATCTCTGAGTGTGATATTGTGCATGGCCTATGTTGTAGACAATGACACATTATACCTTTTTTGTCTCTTGCTATTTTTTCATACGACGTTTAATTAGGGAGTTATTAATGATTTTGTACTTTTTGGCCGAATTTTTTCTCTGAATGTGATATTGTACATGGCCTATGTTGTAGACATTAACACATTACATCTTTTTTGTCTCTTGCTATTTCATCACACGACGTTTAATTACGGAGTTATTAATGATTTTGTACTTTTTGGCCGAAATTTTTCTCAGAGTGTGATATTGTACATGGCCTATGTTGTAGACAATAACACATTACATCTTTTTTGTCTCTTGCTATTTCATCATACGACGTATAATTAGGGAGTTATTAATGATTTTGTACTTTTTGGCCAAAATTTTTCTATGTCCCACGAATAACTTAAAAATTGATTCGAATGAAATTTCAAAAAATAGTTTTTTTAATACTTTTATTATATTTTTTACGTATTTTAGGGTCGGAAACCATCATGATATTTTGATGTATTTTTTCGTCCCATGCATTTTTGGTTTCAGGTGATAGAATTATTTTCCACTAGGACACATGCTCATCTATATTATATAAAACTACATGGCTGACTGACTCACTCACTCACTCACTGACATAAATGTTTACCCACTTCCAAATGAGTTACAAACTTGATATTTGGCAAAAACACTCCTTTCACCTTGCAATCAACAGAAAAATTCCGAAAAGGTACATTTTTTAATTTTCAACCCTACAAAAGACAAAACTAATAGGTGGAAAGTACAAATCTCCAGTAATATCTCTGAGTGTGATATTGTGCATGGCCTATGTTGTAGACATTAGCACATTACATCTTTTTTATCTCTTGCTATTTTTTCATACGACGTTTTATTAGGGAGTTATTAATGATTTTGTACTTTTTGGCCGAAATGTTTCTCTGAGTGTGATAATGTACATGGCCTATGTTGTAGACATTAACACATTACATCTTTTATATCTCTTACTATTTTTTCATACAACGTTTAATTAGGGAGTTATTAATGATTTTGTACTTTTTGGCCGAAATTTTTCTCTGAGTGTGATATTGTACATGGCCTATGTTGTAGACATTAACACATTACATCTTTTTTATCTCTTGCTATTTTTTCATACGACGTTTAATTAGGGAGTTATTAATGATTTTGTACTTTTTGGCCGAAATTTTTCTCTGTGTGTGATATTGTACATGGCCTATGTTGTAGACATTAACACATTACATCTTTTTTGTCTCTTGCTATTTCATCACACGACGTTTAATTACGGAGTTATTAATGATTTTGTACTTTTTGGCCGAAATTTTTCTCCGAGTGTGATATTGTACATGGCCTATGTTGTAGACAATAACACATTACATCTTTTTTGTCTCTTGCTCTTTCATCATACGACGTATAATTAGGGAGTTATTAATGATTTTGTACTTTTTGGCCAAAATTTTTCTATGTCCCACGAAAAACTTAAAAATTAATTCGAATGAAATTTCAAAAAAATAGTTTTTTTTAATACTTTTATTATATTTTTTACGTCTTGTAGGGTCGGAAACCAACATGTTATTTTGATGTATTTTTTCGTCCCATGCATTTTTGGTTTCAGGTGATAGAATTATTTTCCACTAGGACCAATGCTCATCTATATTATATAAAGCTACTAGGCTGACTGACTGACTCACTCACTCACTCACTGACATAAATGTTTACCCACTTCCAAATGAGTTACAAACTTGATATTTGGCAAAAACACTCCTTTCACCTTGCAATCAAGAGAAAAATTCCGAAAAGGTACATTTTTTAATTTTCAACCCTACAAAAGACAAAACTAATAGGTGGAAAGTACAAATCTCCAGTAATATCTCTGAGTGTGATATTGTGCATGGCCTATGTTGTAGACATTAGCACATTACATCTTTTTTATCTCTTGCTATTTTTTCATACGACGTTTAATTAGGGAGTTATTAATGATTTTGTACTTTTTGGCCGAAATGTTTCTCTGAGTGTGATAATGTACATGGCCTATGTTGTAGACATTAACACATTACATCTTTTTTATCTCTTGCTATTTTTTCATACAACGTTTAATTAGGGAGTTATTAATGATTTTGTACTTTTTGGCCGAAATTTTTCTCTGAGTTTGATATTGTACATGGCCTATGTTGTAGACATTAACACATTACATCTTTTTTATCTCTTGCTATTTTTTCATACGACGTTTAATTAGGGAGTTATTAATGATTTTGTACTTTTTGGCCGAAATTTTTCTCTGTGTGTGATATTGTACATGGCCTATGTTGTAGACATTAACACATTACATCTTTTTTGTCTCTTGCTATTTCATCACACGACGTTTACTTACGGAGTTATTAATGATTTTGTACTTTTTGGCCGAAATTTTTCTCCGAGTGTGATATTGTACATGGCCTATGTTGTAGACAATAACACATTACATCTTTTTTGTCTCTTGCTATTTCATCATACGACGTATAATTAGGGAGTTATTAATGATTTTGTACTTTTTGGCCAAAATTTTTCTATGTCCCACGAAAAACTTAAAAATTAATTCGAATGAAATTTCAAAAAAATAGTTTTTTTTAATACTTTTATTATATTTTTTACGTCTTGTAGGGTCGGAAACCAACATGTTATTTTGATGTATTTTTTCGTCCCATGCATTTTTGGTTTCAGGTGATAGAATTATTTTCCACTAGGACCAATGCTCATCTATATTATATAAAACTACATGGCTGACTGACTCACTCACTCACTCACTGACATAAATGTTTACCCACTTCCAAATGAGTTACAAACTTGATATTTGGCAAAAACACTCCTTTCACCTTGCAATCAACAGAAAAATTCCGAAAAGGTACATTTTTTAATTTTCAACCCTACAAAAGACAAAAATAATAGGGGGAAACTACAAATCTCCAGTAATATCTCTGAGTGTGATATTGTGCATGGCCTATGTTGTAGACAATGACACATTATACCTTTTTTGTCTCTTGCTATTTTTTCATACGACGTTTAATTAGGGAGTTATTAATGATTTTGTACTTTTTGGCCGAATGTTTTCTCTGAATGTGATATTGTACATGGCCTATGTTGTAGACATTAACACATTACATCTTTTTTGTCTCTTGCTATTTCATCACACGACGTTTAATTACGGAGTTATTAATGATTTTGTACTTTTTGGCCGAAATTTTTCTCAGAGTGTGATATTGTACATGGCCTATGTTGTAGACAATGACACATTATACCTTTTTTGTCTCTTGCTATTTCATCACACGACGTTTAATTACGGAGTTATTAATGATTTTGTACTTTTTGGCCGAAATTTTTCTCAGAGTGTGATATTGTACATGGCCTTTGTTGTAGACAATAACACATTACATCTTTTTTGTCTCTTGCTATTTCATCATACGACGTATAATTAGGGAGTTATTAATGATTTTGTACTTTTTGGCCAAAATTTTTCTATGTCCCACGAATAACTTAAAAATTGATTCGAATGAAATTTCAAAAAAGTTTTTTTAATACTTTTATTATATTTTTTACGTATTTTAGGGTCGGAAACCATCATGATATTTTGATGTATTTTTTCGTCCCATGCATTTTTGGTTTCAGGTGATAGAATTATTTTCCACTAGGACACATGCTCATCTATATTATATAAAACTACATGGCTGACTGACTCACTCACTCACTCACTGACATAAATGTTTACGCACTTCCAAATGAGTTACAAACTTGATATTTGGCAAAAACACTCCTTTCACCTTGCAATCAACAGAAAAATTCCGAAAAGGTACATTTTTTAATTTTCAACCCTACAAAAGACAAAAATAATAGGGGGAAACTACAAATCTCCAGTAATATCTCTGAGTGTGATATTGTGCATGGCCTATGTTGTAGACAATGACACATTATACCTTTTTTGTCTCTTGCTATTTTTTCATACGACGTTTAATTAGGGAGTTATTAATGATTTTGTACTTTTTGGCCGAATTTTTTCTCTGAATGTGATATTGTACATGGCCTATGTTGTAGACATTAACACATTACATCTTTTTTGTCTCTTGCTATTTCATCACACGACGTTTAATTACGGAGTTATTAATGATTTTGTACTTTTTGGCCGAAATTTTTCTCAGAGTGTGATATTGTACATGGCCTTTGTTGTAGACAATAACACATTACATCTTTTTTGTCTCTTGCTATTTCATCATACGACGTATAATTAGGGAGTTATTAATGATTTTGTACTTTTTGGCCAAAATTTTTCTATGTCCCACGAATAACTTAAAAATTGATTCGAATGAAATTTCAAAAAAGTTTTTTTAATACTTTTATTATATTTTTTACGTATTTTAGGGTCGGAAACCATCATGATATTTTGATGTATTTTTTCGTCCCATGCATTTTTGGTTTCAGGTGATAGAATTATTTTCCACTAGGACACATGCTCATCTATATTATATAAAACTACATGGCTGACTGACTCACTCACTCACTCACTGACATAAATGTTTACGCACTTCCAAATGAGTTACAAACTTGATATTTGGCAAAAACACTCCTTTCACCTTGCAATCAACAGAAAAATTCCGAAAAGGTACATTTTTTAATTTTCAACCCTACAAAAGACAAAAATAATAGGGGGAAACTACAAATCTCCAGTAATATCTCTGAGTGTGATATTGTGCATGGCCTATGTTGTAGACAATGACACATTATACCTTTTTTGTCTCTTGCTATTTTTTCATACGACGTTTAATTAGGGAGTTATTAATGATTTTGTACTTTTTGGCCGAATTTTTTCTCTGAATGTGATATTGTACATGGCCTATGTTGTAGACATTAACACATTACATCGTTTTTGTCTCTTGCTATTTCATCACGCGACGTTTAATTACGGAGTTATTAATGATTTTGTACTTTTTGGCCGAAATTTTTCTCAGAGTGTGATATTGTACATGGCCTATGTTGTAGACAATAACACATTACATCTTTTTTGTCTCTTGCTATTTCATCATACGACGTATAATTAGGGAGTTATTAATGATTTTGTACTTTTTGGCCAAAATTTTTCTATGTCCCACGAATAACTTAAAAATTGATTCGAATGAAATTTCAAAAAATAGTTTTTTTAATACTTTTATTATATTTTTTACGTATTTTAGGGTCGGAAACCATCATGATATTTTGATGTATTTTTTCGTCCCATGCATTTTTGGTTTCAGGTGATAGAATTATTTTCCACTAGGACACATGCTCATCTATATTATATAAAACTACATGGCTGACTGACTCACTCACTCACTCACTGACATAAATGTTTACCCACTTCCAAATGAGTTACAAACTTGATATTTGGCAAAAACACTCCTTTCACCTTGCAATCAACAGAAAAATTCCGAAAAGGTACATTTTTTAATTTTCATCCCTACAAAAGACAAAAATAATAGGGGGAAACTACAAATCTCCAGTAATATCTCTGAGTGTGATATTGTGCATGGCCTATGTTGTAGACAATGACACATTATACCATTTTTGTCTCTTGCTATTTTTTCATACGACGTTTAATTAGGGAGTTATTAATGATTTTGTACTTTTTGGCCGAATTTTTTCTCTGAATGTGATATTGTACATGGCCTATGTTGTAGACATTAACACATTACATCTTTTTTGTCTCTTGCTGTTTCATCACACGACGTTTAATTACGGAGTTATTAATGATTTTGTACTTTTTGGCCGAAATTTTTCTCAGAGTGTGATATTGTACATGGCCTATGTTGTAGACAATAACACATTACATCTTTTTTGTCTCTTGCTATTTCATCATACGACGTATAATTAGGGAGTTATTAATGATTTTGTACTTTTTGGCCAAAATTTTTCTATGTCCCACGAAAAACTTAAAAATTAATTCGAATGAAATTTCAAAAAAATAGTTTTTTTTAATACTTTTATTATATTTTTTACGTCTTGTAGGGTCGGAAACCAACATGTTATTTTGATGTATTTTTTCGTCCCATGCATTTTTGGTTTCAGGTGATAGAATTATTTTCCACTAGGACCAATGCTCATCTATATTATATAAAGCTACTAGGCTGACTGACTGACTCACTCACTCACTCACTGACATAAATGTTTACCCACTTCCAAATGAGTTACAAACTTGATATTTGGCAAAAACACTCCTTTCACCTTGCAATCAAGAGAAAAATTCCGAAAAGGTACATTTTTTAATTTTCAACCCTACAAAAGACAAAACTAATAGGTGGAAAGTACAAATCTCCAGTAATATCTCTGAGTGTGATATTGTGCATGGCCTATGTTGTAGACATTAGCACATTACATCTTTTTTATCTCTTGCTATTTTTTCATACGACGTTTAATTAGGGAGTTATTAATGATTTTGTACTTTTTGGCCGAAATGTTTCTCTGAGTGTGATAATGTACATGGCCTATGTTGTAGACATTAACACATTACATCTTTTTTATCTCTTGCTATTTTTTCATACAACGTTTAATTAGGGAGTTATTAATGATTTTGTACTTTTTGGCCGAAATTTTTCTCTGAGTGTGATATTGTACATGGCCTATGTTGTAGACATTAACACATTACATCTTTTTTATCTCTTGCTATTTTTTCATACGACGTTTAATTAGGGAGTTATTAATGATTTTGTACTTTTTGGCCGAAATTTTTCTCTGTGTGTGATATTGTACATGGCCTATGTTGTAGACATTAACACATTACATCTTTTTTGTCTCTTGCTATTTCATCACACGACGTTTACTTACGGAGTTATTAATGATTTTGTACTTTTTGGCCGAAATTTTTCTCCGAGTGTGATATTGTACATGGCCTATGTTGTAGACAATAACACATTACATCTTTTTTGTCTCTTGCTATTTCATCATACGACGTATAATTAGGGAGTTATTAATGATTTTGTACTTCTTGGCCAAAATTTTTCTATGTCCCACGAAAAACTTAAAAATTAATTCGAATGAAATTTCAAAAAAATAGTTTTTTTTAATACTTTTATTATATTTTTTACGTCTTGTAGGGTCGGAAACCAACATGTTATTTTGATGTATTTTTTCGTCCCATGCATTTTTGGTTTCAGGTGATAGAATTATTTTCCACTAGGACCAATGCTCATCTATATTATATAAAACTACATGGCTGACTGACTCACTCACTCACTCACTGACATAAATGTTTACCCACTTCCAAATGAGTTACAAACTTGATATTTGGCAAAAACACTCCTTTCACCTTGCAATCAACAGAAAAATTCCGAAAAGGTACATTTTTTAATTTTCAACCCTACAAAAGACAAAAATAATAGGGGGAAACTACAAATCTCCAGTAATATCTCTGAGTGTGATATTGTGCATGGCCTATGTTGTAGACAATGACACATTATACCTTTTTTGTCTCTTGCTATTTTTTCATACGACGTTTAATTAGGGAGTTATTAATGATTTTGTACTTTTTGGCCGAATGTTTTCTCTGAATGTGATATTGTACATGGCCTATGTTGTAGACATTAACACATTACATCTTTTTTGTCTCTTGCTATTTCATCACACGACGTTTAATTACGGAGTTATTAATGATTTTGTACTTTTTGGCCGAAATTTTTCTCAGAGTGTGATATTGTACATGGCCTATGTTGTAGACAATGACACATTATACCTTTTTTGTCTCTTGCTATTTCATCACACGACGTTTAATTACGGAGTTATTAATGATTTTGTACTTTTTGGCCGAAATTTTTCTCAGAGTGTGATATTGTACATGGCCTTTGTTGTAGACAATAACACATTACATCTTTTTTGTCTCTTGCTATTTCATCATACGACGTATAATTAGGGAGTTATTAATGATTTTGTACTTTTTGGCCAAAATTTTTCTATGTCCCACGAATAACTTAAAAATTGATTCGAATGAAATTTCAAAAAAGTTTTTTTAATACTTTTATTATATTTTTTACGTATTTTAGGGTCGGAAACCATCATGATATTTTGATGTATTTTTTCGTCCCATGCATTTTTGGTTTCAGGTGATAGAATTATTTTCCACTAGGATACATGCTCATCTATATTATATAAAACTACATGGCTGACTGACTCACTCACTCACTCACTGACATAAATGTTTACGCACTTCCAAATGAGTTACAAACTTGATATTTGGCAAAAACACTCCTTTCACCTTGCAATCAACAGAAAAATTCCGAAAAGGTACATTTTTTAATTTTCAACCCTACAAAAGACAAAAATAATAGGGGGAAACTACAAATCTCCAGTAATATCTCTGAGTGTGATATTGTGCATGGCCTATGTTGTAGACAATGACACATTATACCTTTTTTGTCTCTTGCTATTTTTTCATACGACGTTTAATTAGGGAGTTATTAATGATTTTGTACTTTTTGGCCGAATTTTTTCTCTGAATGTGATATTGTACATGGCCTATGTTGTAGACATTAACACATTACATCTTTTTTGTCTCTTGCTATTTCATCACACGACGTTTAATTACGGAGTTATTAATGATTTTGTACTTTTTGGCCGAAATTTTTCTCAGAGTGTGATATTGTACATGGCCTATGTTGTAGACAATAACACATTACATCTTTTTTGTCTCTTGCTATTTCATCATACGACGTATAATTAGGGAGTTATTAATGATTTTGTACTTTTTGGCCAAAATTTTTCTATGTCCCACGAATAACTTAAAAATTGATTCGAATGAAATTTCAAAAAATAGTTTTTTTAATACTTTTATTATATTTTTTACGTATTTTAGGGTCGGAAACCATCATGATATTTTGATGTATTTTTTCGTCCCATGCATTTTTGGTTTCAGGTGATAGAATTATTTTCCACTAGGACACATGCTCATCTATATTATATAAAACTACATGGCTGACTGACTCACTCACACACTCACTGACATAAATGTTTACCCACTTCCAAATGAGTTACAAACTTGATATTTGGCAAAAACACTCCTTTCACCTTGCAATCAACAGAAAATTTCCGAAAAGGTACATTTTTTAATTTTCAACCCTACAAAAGACAAAAATAATAGGGGGAAACTACAAATCTCCAGTAATATCTCTGAGTGTGATATTGTGCATGGCCTATGTTGTAGACAATGACACATTATACCTTTTTTGTCACTTGCTATTTTTTCATACGACGTTTAATTAGGGAGTTATTAATGATTTTGTACTTTTTGGCCGAATTTTTTCTCTGAATGTGATATTGTACATGGCCTATGTTGTAGACATTAACACATTACATCTTTTTTGTCTCTTGCTATTTCATCACACGACGTTTAATTACGGAGTTATTAATGATTTTGTACTTTTTGGCCGAAATTTTTCTCAGAGTGTGATATTGTACATGGCCTATGTTGTAGACAATAACACATTACATCTTTTTTGTCTCTTGCTATTTCATCATACGACGTATAATTAGGAAGTTATTAATGATTTTGTACTTTTTGGCCAAAATTTTTCTATGTCCCACGAATAACTTAAAAATTGATTCGAATGAAATTTCAAAAAATAGTTTTTTTAATACTTTTATTATATTTTTTACGTATTTTAGGGTCAGAAACCATCATGATATTTTGATGTATTTTTTCGTCCCATGCATTTTTGGTTTCAGGTGATAGAATTATTTTCCACTAGGACACATGCTCATCTATATTATATAAAACTACATGGCTGACTGACTCACTCACTCACTCACTGACATAAATGTTTACCCACTTCCAAATGAGTTACAAACTTGATATTTGGCAAAAACACTCCTTTCACCTTGCAATCAACAGAAAAATTCCGAAAAGGTACATTTTTTAATTTTCAACCCTACAAAAGACAAAACTAATAGGTGGAAAGTACAAATCTCCAGTAATATCTCTGAGTGTGATATTTTGCATGGCCTATGTTGTAGACATTAGCACATTACATCTTTTTTATCTCTTGCTATTTTTTCATACGACGTTTAATTAGGGAGTTATTAATGATTTTGTACTTTTTGGCCGAAATGTTTCTCTGAGTGTGATAATGTACATGGCCTATGTTGTAGACATTAACACATTACATCTTTTTTATCTCTTACTATTTTTTCATACAACGTTTAATTAGGGAGTTATTAATGATTTTGTACTTTTTGGCCGAAATTTTTCTCTGAGTGTGATATTGTACATGGCCTATGTTGTAGACATTAACACATTACATCTTTTTTATCTCTTGCTATTTTTTCATACGACGTTTAATTAGGGAGTTATTAATGATTTTGTACTTTTTGGCCGAAATTTTTCTCTGTGTGTGATATTGTACATGGCCTATGTTGTAGACATTAACACATTACATCTTTTTTGTCTCTTGCTATTTCATCACACGACGTTTAATTACGGAGTTATTAATGATTTTGTACTTTTTGGCCGAAATTTTTCTCCGAGTGTGATATTGTACATGGCCTATGTTGTAGACAATAACACATTACATCTTTTTTGTCTCTTGCTCTTTCATCATACGACGTATAATTAGGGAGTTATTAATGATTTTGTACTTTTTGGCCAAAATTTTTCTATGTCCCACGAAAAACTTAAAAATTAATTCGAATGAAATTTCAAAAAAATAGTTTTTTTTAATACTTTTATTATATTTTTTACGTCTTGTAGGGTCGGAAACCAACATGTTATTTTGATGTATTTTTTCGTCCCATGCATTTTTGGTTTCAGGTGATAGAATTATTTTCCACTAGGACCAATGCTCATCTATATTATATAAAGCTACTAGGCTGACTGACTGACTCACTCACTCACTCACTGACATAAATATTTACCCACTTCCAAATGAGTTACAAACTTGATATTTGGCAAAAACACTCCTTTCACCTTGCAATCAAGAGAAAAATTCCGAAAAGGTACATTTTTTAATTTTCAACCCTACAAAAGACAAAACTAATAGGTGGAAAGTACACATCTCCAGTAATATCTCTGAGTGTGATATTGTGCATGGCCTATGTTGTAGACATTAGCACATTACATCTTTTTTATCTCTTGCTATTTTTTCATACGACGTTTAATTAGGGAGTTATTAATGATTTTGTACTTTTTGGCCGAAATGTTTCTCTGAGTGTGATAATGTACATGGCCTATGTTGTAGACATTAACACATTACATCTTTTTTATCTCTTGCTATTTTTTCATACAACGTTTAATTAGGGAGTTATTAATGATTTTGTACTTTTTGGCCGAAATTTTTCTCTGAGTGTGATATTGTACATGGCCAATGTTGTAGACATTAACACATTACATCTTTTTTATCTCTTGCTATTTTTTCATACGACGTTTAATTAGGGAGTTATTAATGATTTTGTACTTTTTGGCCGAAATTTTTCTCTGTGTGTGATATTGTACATGGCCTATGTTGTAGACATTAACACATTACATCTTTTTTGTCTCTTGCTATTTCATCACACGACGTTTAATTACGGAGTTATTAATGATTTTGTACTTTTTGGCCGAAATTTTTCTCCGAGTGTGATATTGTACATGGCCTATGTTGTAGACAATAACACATTACATCTTTTTTGTCTCTTGCTATTTCATCATACGACGTATAATTAGGGAGTTATTAATGATTTTGTACTTTTTGGCCAAAATTTTTCTATGTCCCACGAAAAACTTAAAAATTAATTCGAATGAAATTTCAAAAAAATAGTTTTTTTTAATACTTTTATTATATTGTTTACGTCTTGTAGGGTCGGAAACCAACATGTTATTTTGATGTATTTTTTCGTCCCATGCATTTTTGGTTTCAGGTGATAGAATTATTTTCCACTAGGACACATGCTCATCTATATTATATAAAACTACATGGCTGACTGACTCACTCACTCACTCACTGACATAAATGTTTACCCACTTCCAAATGAGTTACAAACTTGATATTTGGCAAAAACACTCCTTTCACCTTGCAATCAACAGAAAAATTCCGAAAAGGTACATTTTTTAATTTTCATCCCTACAAAAGACAAAAATAATAGGGGGAAACTACAAATCTCCAGTAATATCTCTGAGTGTGATATTGTGCATGGCCTATGTTGTAGACAATGACACATTATACCATTTTTGTCTCTTGCTATTTTTTCATACGACGTTTAATTAGGGAGTTATTAATGATTTTGTACTTTTTGGCCGAATTTTTTCTCTGAATGTGATATTGTACATGGCCTATGTTGTAGACATTAACACATTACATCTTTTTTGTCTCTTGCTATTTCATCACACGACGTTTAATTACGGAGTTATTAATGATTTTGTACTTTTTGGCCGAAATTTTTCTCAGAGTGTGATATTGTACATGGCCTATGTTGTAGACATTAACACATTACATCTTTTTTATCTCTTGCTATTTTTTCATACGACGTTTAATTAGGGAGTTATTAATGATTTTGTACTTTTTGGCCGAAATTTTTCTCTGTGTGTGATATTGTACATGGCCTATGTTGTAGACATTAACACATTACATCTTTTTTGTCTCTTGCTATTTCATCACACGACGTTTAATTACGGAGTTATTAATGATTTTGTACTTTTTGGCCGAAATTTTTCTCCGAGTGTGATATTGTACATGGCCTATGTTGTAGACATTAACACATTACATCGTTTTTGTCTCTTGCTATTTCATCACGCGACGTTTAATTACGGAGTTATTAATGATTTTGTACTTTTTGGCCGAAATTTTTCTCAGAGTGTGATATTGTACATGGCCTATGTTGTAGACAATAACACATTACATCTTTTTTGTCTCTTGCTATTTCATCATACGACGTATAATTAGGGAGTTATTAATGATTTTGTACTTTTTGGCCAAAATTTTTCTATGTCCCACGAATAACTTAAAAATTGATTCGAATGAAATTTCAAAAAATAGTTTTTTTAATACTTTTATTATATTTTTTACGTATTTTAGGGTCGGAAACCATCATGATATTTTGATGTATTTTTTCGTCCCATGCATTTTTGGTTTCAGGTGATAGAATTATTTTCCACTAGGACACATGCTCATCTATATTATATAAAACTACATGGCTGACTGACTCACTCACTCACTCACTGACATAAATGTTTACCCACTTCCAAATGAGTTACAAACTTGATATTTGGCAAAAACACTCCTTTCACCTTGCAATCAACAGAAAAATTCCGAAAAGGTACATTTTTTAATTTTCATCCCTACAAAAGACAAAAATAATAGGGGGAAACTACAAATCTCCAGTAATATCTCTGAGTGTGATATTGTGCATGGCCTATGTTGTAGACAATGACACATTATACCATTTTTGTCTCTTGCTATTTTTTCATACGACGTTTAATTAGGGAGTTATTAATGATTTTGTACTTTTTGGCCGAATTTTTTCTCTGAATGTGATATTGTACATGGCCTATGTTGTAGACATTAACACATTACATCTTTTTTGTCTCTTGCTATTTCATCACACGACGTTTAATTACGGAGTTATTAATGATTTTGTACTTTTTGGCCGAAATTTTTCTCAGAGTGTGATATTGTACATGGCCTATGTTGTAGACAATGACACATTATACCTTTTTTGTCTCTTGCTATTTTTTCATACGACGTTTAATTAGGGAGTTATTAATGATTTTGTACTTTTTGGCCGAATTTTTTCTCCGAGTGTGATATTGTACATGGCCTATGTTGTAGACAATAACACATTACATCTTTTTTGTCTCTTGCTATTTCATCATACGACGTATAATTAGGGAGTTATTAATGATTTTGTACTTTTTGGCCAAAATTTTTCTATGTCCCACGAATAACTTAAAAATTGATTCGAATGAAATTTCAAAAAATTGTTTTTTTAATACTTTTATTATATTTTTTACGTATTTTAGGGTCGGAAACCATCATGATATTTTGATGTATTTTTTCGTCCCATGCATTTTTGGTTTCAGGTGATAGAATTATTTTCCACTAGGACACATGCTCATCTATATTATATAAAACTACATGGCTGACTGACTCACTCACTCACACACTGACATAAATGTTTACCCACTTCCAAATGAGTTACAAACTTGATATTTGGCAAAAACACTCCTTTCACCTTGCAATCAACAGAAAAATTCCGAAAAGGTACATTTTTTAATTTTCAACCCTACAAAAGACAAAAATAATAGGGGGAAACTACAAATCTCCAGTAATATCTCTGAGTGTGATATTGTGCATGGCCTATGTTGTAGACAATGACACATTATACCTTTTTTGTCTCTTGCTATTTTTTCATACGACGTTTAATTAGGGAGTTATTTATGATTTTGTACTTTTTGGCCGAATTTTTTCTCTGAATGTGATATTGTACATGGCCTATGTTGTAGACATTAACACATTACATCTTTTTTGTCTCTTGCTATTTCATCACACGACGTTTAATTACGGAGTTATTAATGATTTTGTACTTTTTGGCCGAAATTTTTCTCAGAGTGTGATATTGTACATGGCCTATGTTGTAGACAATAACACATTACATCTTTTTTGTCTCTTGCTATTTCATCATACGACGTATAATTAGGGAGTTATTAATGATTTTGTACTTTTTGGCCAAAATTTTTCTATGTCCCACGAATAACTTAAAAATTGATTCGAATGAAATTTCAAAAAATAGTTTTTTTAATACTTTTATTATATTTTTTACGTATTTTAGGGTCGGAAACCATCATGATATTTTGATGTATTTTTTCGTCCCATGCATTTTTGGTTTCAGGTGATAGAATTATTTTCCACTAGGACACATGCTCATCTATATTATATAAAACTACATGGCTGACTGACTCACTCACTCACTCACTGACATAAATGTTTACCCACTTCCAAATGAGTTACAAACTTGATATTTGGCAAAAACACTCCTTTCACCTTGCAATCAACAGAAAAATTCCGAAAAGGTACATTTTTTAATTTTCAACCCTACAAAAGACAAAAATAATAGGGGGAAACTACAAATCTCCAGTAATATCTCTGAGTGTGATATTGTGCATGGCCTATGTTGTAGACAATGACACATTATACCTTTTTTGTCTCTTGCTATTTTTTCATACGACGTTTAATTAGGGAGTTATTAATGATTTTGTACTTTTTGGCCGAATGTTTTCTCTGAATGTGATATTGTACATGGCCTATGTTGTAGACATTAACACATTACATCTTTTTTGTCTCTTGCTATTTCATCACACGACGTTTAATTACGGAGTTATTAATGATTTTGTACTTTTTGGCCGAAATTTTTCTCAGAGTGTGATATTGTACATGGCCTATGTTGTAGACAATGACACATTATACCTTTTTTGTCTCTTGCTATATTTTCATACGACGTTTAATTAGGGAGTTATTAATGATTTTGTACTTTTTGGCCGAATTTTTTCTCAGAGCGTGATATTGTACATGGCCTATGTTGTAGACAATAACACATTACATCTTTTTTGTCTCTTGCTATTTCATCATACGACGTATAATTAGGGAGTTATTAATGATTTTGTACTTTTTGGCCAAAATTTTTCTATGTCCCACGAATAACATAAAAATTGATTCGAATGAAATTTCAAAAAATAGTTTTTTTAATACTTTTATTATATTTTTTACGTATTTTAGGGTCGGAAACCATCATGATATTTTGATGTATTTTTTCGTCCCATGCATTTTTGGTTTCAGGTGATAGAATTATTTTCCACTAGGACACATGCTCATCTATATTATATAAAACTACATGGCTGACTGACTCACTCACTCACTCACTGACATAAATGTTTACCCACTTCCAAATGAGTTACAAACTTGATATTTGGCAAAAACACTCCTTTCACCTTGCAATCAACAGAAAAATTCCGAAAAGGTACATTTTTTAAATTTTCAACCCTACAAAAGACAAAAATAATAGGGGGAAACTACAAATCTCCAGTAATATCTCTGAGTGTGATATTGTGCATGGCCTATGTTGTAGACAATGACACATTATACCTTTT
This sequence comes from Meconema thalassinum, assembly GCA_946902985.2. Classification (NCBI taxonomy): domain Eukaryota; kingdom Metazoa; phylum Arthropoda; class Insecta; order Orthoptera; family Tettigoniidae; genus Meconema; species Meconema thalassinum. The sequence goes on along the minus strand of CAMPQE020000006.1, from coordinate 655,853 downwards.
TTGTCTCTTGCTATTTTTTCATACGACGTTTAATTAGGGAGTTATTAATGATTTTGTACTTTTTGGCCGAATTTTTTCTCTGAATGTGATATTGTACATGGCCTATGTTGTAGACATTAACACATTACATCTTTTTTGTCTCTTGCTATTTCATCACACGACGTTTAATTACGGAGTTATTAATGATTTTGTACTTTTTGGCCGAAATTTTTCTCAGAGTGTGATATTGTACATGGCCTATGTTGTAGACAATAACACATTACATCTTTTTTGTCTCTTGCTATTTCATCATACGACGTATAATTAGGGAGTTATTAATGATTTTGTACTTTTTGGCCAAAATTTTTCTATGTCCCACGAATAACTTAAAAATTGATTCGAATGAAATTTCAAAAAATAGTTTTTTTAATACTTTTATTATATTTTTTACGTATTTTAGGGTCGGAAACCATCATGATATTTTGATGTATTTTTTCGTCCCATGCATTTTTGGTTTCAGGTGATAGAATTATTTTCCACTAGGACACATGCTCATCTATATTATATAAAACTACATGGCTGACTGACTCACTCACTCACTCACTGACATAAATGTTTACCCACTTCCAAATGAGTTACAAACTTGATATTTGGCAAAAACACTCCTTTCACCTTGCAATCAACAGAAAAATTCCGAAAAGGTACATTTTTTAATTTTCAACCCTACAAAAGACAAAAATAATAGGGGGAAACTACAAATCTCCAGTAATATCTCTGAGTGTGATATTGTGCATGGCCTATGTTGTAGACAATGACACATTATACCTTTTTTGTCTCTTGCTATTTTTTCATACGACGTTTAATTAGGGAGTTATTAATGATTTTGTACTTTTTGGCCGAATTTTTTCTCTGAATGTGATATTGTACATGGCCTATGTTGTAGACTTTAACACATTACATCTTTTTTGTCTCTTGCTATTTCCTCACACGACGTTTAATTACGGAGTTATTAATGATTTTGTACTTTTTGGCCGAAATTTTTCTCAGAGTGTGATATTGTACATGGCCTATGTTGTAGACAATAACACATTACATCTTTTTTGTCTCTTGCTATTTCATCATACGACGTATAATTAGGGAGTTATTAATGATTTTGTACTTTTTGGCCAAAATTTTTCTATGTCCCACGAATAACTTAAAAATTGATTCGAATGAAATATCAAAAAATAGTTTTTTTTAATACTTTTATTATATTTTTTACGTATTTTAGGGTCGGAAACCATCATGATATTTTAATGTATTTTTTCGTCCCATGCATTTTTGGTTTCAGGTGATAGAATTATTTTCCACTAGGACACATGCTCATCTATATTATATAAAACTACATGGCTGACTGACTGACTCACTCACTCACTGACATAAATGTTTACCCACTTCCAAATGAGTTACAAACTTGATATTTGGCAAAAACACTCCTTTCACCTTGCAATCAACAGAAAAATTCCGAAAAGGTACATTTTTTAATTTTCAACCCTACAAAAGACAAAAATAATAGGGGGAAACTACAAATCTCCAGTAATATCTCTGAGTGTGATATTGTGCATGGCCTATGTTGTAGACAATGACACATTATACCTTTTTGTCTCCTGCTATTTTTTCATACGACGTTTAATTAGGGAGTTATTAATGATTTTGTACTTTTTGGCCGAATTTTTTCTCTGAATGTGATATTGTACATGGCCTATGTTGTAGACATTAACACATTACATCTTTTTTGTCTCTTGCTATTTCATCACACGACGTTTAATTACGGAGTTATTAATGATTTTGTACTTTTTGGCCGAAATTTTTCTCAGAGTGTGATATTGTACATGGCCTTTGTTGTAGACAATAACACATTACATCTTTTTTGTCTCTTGCTATTTCATCATACGACGTATAATTAGGGAGTTATTAATGATTTTGTACTTTTTGGCCAAAATTTTTCTATGTCCCACGAATAACTTAAAAATTGATTCGAATGAAATTTCAAAAAATAGTTTTTTTAATACTTTTATTATATTTTTTACGTATTTTAGGGTCGGAAACCATCATGATATTTTGATGTATTTTTTCGTCCCATGCATTTTTGGTTTCAGGTGATAGAATTATTTTCCACTAGGACACATGCTCATCTATATTATATAAAACTACATGGCTGACTGACTCACTCACTCACTCACTGAGATAAATGTTTACGCACTTCCAAATGAGTTACAAACTTGATATTTGGCAAAAACACTCCTTTCACCTTGCAATCAACAGAAAAATTCCGAAAAGGTACATTTTTTAATTTTCAACCCTACAAAAGACAAAAATAATAGGGGGAAACTACAAATCTCCAGTAATATCTCTGAGTGTGATATTGTGCATGGCCTATGTTGTAGACAATGACACATTATACCTTTTTTGTCTCTTGCTATTTTTTCATACGACGTTTAATTAGGGAGTTATTAATGATTTTGTACTTTTTGGCCGAAATTTTTCTCAGAGTGTGATATTGTACATGGCCTATGTTGTAGACAATAACACATTACATCTTTTTTGTCTCTTGCTATTTCATCATACGACGTATAATTAGGGAGTTATTAATGATTTTGTACTTTTTGGCCGAATTTTTTCTCAGAGTGTGATATTGTACATGGCCTATGTTGTAGACAATAACACATTACATCTTTTTTGTCTCTTGCTATTTCATCATACGACGTATAATTAGGGAGTTATTAATGATTTTGTACTTTTTGGCCAAAATTTTTCTGTCCCACGAATAACTTAAAAATTGATTCGAATGAAATTTCAAAAAATAGTTTTTTTAATACTTTTATTATATTTTTTACGTATTTTAGGGTCGGAAACCATCATGATATTTTGATGTATTTTTTCGTCCCATGCATTTTTGGTTTCAGGTGATAGAATTATTTTCCACTAGGACACATGCTCATCTATATTATATAAAACTACATGGCTGACTGACTCACTCACTCACTCACTGACATAAATGTTTACCCACTTCCAAATGAGTTACAAACTTGATATTTGGCAAAAACACTCCTTTCACCTTGCAATCAACAGAAAAATTCCGAAAAGGTACATTTTTTAATTTTCAACCCTACAAAAGACAAAAATAATAGGGGGAAACTACAAATCTCCAGTAATATCTCTGAGTGTGATATTGTGCATGGCCTATGTTGTAGACAATGACACATTATACCTTTTTTGTCTCTTGCTATTTTTTCATACGACGTTTAATTAGGGAGTTATTAATGATTTTGTACTTTTTGGCCGAATTTTTTCTCTGAATGTGATATTGTACATGGCCTATGTTGTAGACATTAACACATTACATCTTTTTTGTCTCTTGCTATTTCATCACACGACGTTTAATTACGGAGTTATTAATGATTTTGTACTTTTTGGCCGAAATTTTTCTCAGAGTGTGATATTGTACATGGCCTATGTTGTAGACAATAACACATTACATCTTTTTTGTCTCTTGCTATTTCATCATACGACGTATAATTAGGGAGTCATTAATGATTTTGTACTTTTTGGCCAAAATTTTTCTATGTCCCACGAATAACTTAAAAATTGATTCGAATGAAATATCAAAAAATAGTTTTTTTTAATACTTTTATTATATTTTTTACGTATTTTAGGGTCGGAAACCATCATGATATTTTGATGTATTTTTTCGTCCCATGCATTTTTGGTTTCAGGTGATAGAATTATTTTCCACTAGGACACATGCTCATCTATATTATATAAAACTACATGGCTGACTGACTGACTCACTCACTCACTGACATAAATGTTTACCCACTTCCAAATGAGTTACAAACTTGATATTTGGCAAAAACACTCCTTTCACCTTGCAATCAACAGAAAAATTCCGAAAAGGTACATTTTTTAATTTTCAACCCTACAAAAGACAAAAATAATAGGGGGAAACTACAAATCTCCAGTAATATCTCTGAGTGTGATATTGTGCATGGCCTATGTTGTAGACAATGACACATTATACGTTTTTGTCTCCTGCTATTTTTTCATACGACGTTTAATTAGGGAGTTATTAATGATTTTGTACTTTTTGGCCGAATTTTTTCTCTGAATGTGATATTGTACATGGCCTATGTTGTAGACATTACCACATTACATCTTTTTTGTCTCTTGCTATTTCATCACACGACGTTTAATTACGGAGTTATTAATGATTTTGTACTTTTTGGCCGAAATTTTTCTCAGAGTGTGATATTGTACATGGCCTTTGTTGTAGACAATAACACATTACATCTTTTTTGTCTCTTGCTATTTCATCATACGACGTATAATTAGGGAGTTATTAATGATTTTGTACTTTTTGGCCAAAATTTTTCTATGTCCCACGAATAACTTAAAAATTGATTCGAATGAAATTTCAAAAAAGTTTTTTTAATACTTTTATTATATTTTTTACGTATTTTAGGGTCGGAAACCATCATGATATTTTGATGTATTTTTTCGTCCCATGCATTTTTGGTTTCAGGTGATAGAATTATTTTCCACTAGGACACATGCTCATCTATATTATATAAAACTACATGGCTGACTGACTCACTCACTCACTCACTGACATAAATGTTTACGCACTTCCAAATGAGTTACAAACTTGATATTTGGCAAAAACACTCCTTTCACCTTGCAATCAACAGAAAAATTCCGAAAAGGTACATTTTTTAATTTTCAACCCTACAAAAGACTAAAATAATAGGGGGAAACTACAAATCTCCAGTAATATCTCTGAGTGTGGTATTGTGCATGGCCTATGTTGTAGACAATGACACATTATACCTTTTTTGTCTCTTGCTATTTTTTCATACGACGTTTAATTAGGGAGTTATTAATGATTTTGTACTTTTTGGCCGAATTGTTTCTCAGAGTGTGATATTGTACATGGCCTATGTTGTAGACAATAACACATTACATCTTTTTTGTCTCTTGCTATTTCATCATACGACGTATAATTAGGGAGTTATTAATGATTTTGTACTTTTTGGCCAAAATTTTTCTATGTCCCACGAATAACTTAAAAATTGATTCGAATGAAATTTCAAAAAATAGTTTTTTTAATACTTTTATTATATTTTTTACGTATTTTAGGGTCGGAAACCATCATGATATTTTGATGTATTTTTTCGTCCCATGCATTTTTGGTTTCAGGTGATAGAATTATTTTCCACTAGGACACATGCTCATCTATATTATATAAAACTACATGGCTGACTGACTCACTCACTCACTCACTGACATAAATGTTTACCCACTTCCAAATGAGTTACAAACTTGATATTTGGCAAAAACACTCCTTTCACCTTGCAATCAACAGAAAAATTCCGAAAAGGTACATTTTTTAATTTTCAACCCTACAAAAGACAAAAATAATAGGGGGAAACTACAAATCTCCAGTAATATCTCTGAGTGTGATATTGTGCATGGCCTATGTTGTAGACAATGACACATTATACCTTTTTTGTCTCTTGCTATTTTTTCATACGACGTTTAATTAGGGAGTTATTAATGATTTTGTACTTTTTGGCCGAATTTTTTCTCTGAATGTGATATTGTACATGGCCTATGTTGTAGACATTAACACATTACATCTTTTTTGTCTCTTGCTATTTCATCACACGACGTTTAATTACGGAGTTATTAATGATTTTGTACTTTTTGGCCGAAATTTTTCTCAGAGTGTGATATTGTACATGGCCTATGTTGTAGACAATAACACATTACATCTTTTTTGTCTCTTGCTATTTCATCATACGACGTATAATTAGGGAGTTATTAATGATTTTGTACTTTTTGGCCAAAATTTTTCTATGTCCCACGAATAACTTAAAAATTGATTCGAATGAAATTTCAAAAAGTAGTTTCTTTAATACTTTTATTATATTTTTTACGTATTTTAGGGTCGGAAACCATCATGATATTTTGATGTACTTTTCGTCCCATGCATTTTTGGTTTCAGGTGATAGAATTATTTTCCACTAGGACACATGCTCATCTATATTATATAAAACTACATGGCTGACTGACTGACTCACTCACTCACTGACATAAATGTTTACCCACTTCCAAATGAGTTACAAACTTGATATTTGGCAAAAACACTCCTTTCACCTTGCAATCAACAGAAAAATTCCGAAAAGGTACATTTTTTAATTTTCAACCCTACAAAAGACAAAAATAATAGGGGGAAACTACAAATCTCCAGTAATATCTCTGAGTGTGATATTGTGCATGGCCTATGTTGTAGACAATGAAACATTATACCTTTTTTGTCTCTTGCTATTTTTTCATACGACGTTTAATTAGGGAGTTATTAATGATTTTGTACTTTTTGGCCGAATTTTTTCTCAGAGTGTGATATTGTACATGGCCTATGTTGTAGACAATAACACATTACATCTTTTTTGTCTCTTGCTATTTCATCATACGACGTATAATTAGGGAGTTATTAATGATTTTGTACTTTTTGGCCAAAATTTTTCTATGTCCCACGAATAACTTAAAAATTGATTCGAATGAAATTTCAAAAAATAGTTTTTTTAATACTTTTATTATATTTTTTACGTATTTTAGGGTCGGAAACCATCATGATATTTTGATGTATTTTTTCGTCCCATGCATTTTTGGTTTCAGGTGATAGAATTATTTTCCACTAGGACACATGCTCATCTATATTATATAAAACTACATGGCTGACTGACTCACTCACTCACTCACTGACATAAATGTTTACCCACTTCCAAATGAGTTACAAACTTGATATTTGGCAAAAACACTCCTTTCACCTTGCAATCAACAGAAAAATTCCGAAAAGGTACATTTTTTTAATTTTCAACCCTACAAAAGACAAAAATAATAGGGGGAAACTACAAATCTCCAGTAATATCTCTGAGTGTGATATTGTGCATGACCTATGTTGTAGACAATGACACATTATACCTTTTTTGTCTCTTGCTATTTTTTCATACGACGTTTAATTAGGGAGTTATTAATGATTTTGTACTTTTTGGCCGAATTTTTTCTCTGAATGTGATATTGTACATGGCCTATGTTGTAGACATTAACACATTACATCTTTTTTGTCTCTTGCTATTTCATCACACGACGTTTAATTACGGAGTTATTAATGATTTTGTACTTTTTGGCCGAAATTTTTCTCAGAGTGTGATATTGTACATGGCCTATGTTGTAGACAATAACACATTACATCTTTTTTGTCTCTTGCTATTTCATCATACGACGTATAATTAGGGAGTCATTAATGATTTTGTACTTTTTGGCCAAAATTTTTCTATGTCCCACGAATAACTTAAAAATTGATTCGAATGAAATATCAAAAAATAGTTTTTTTTAATACTTTTATTATATTTTTTACGTATTTTAGGGTCGGAAACCATCATGATATTTTGATGTATTTTTTCGTCCCATGCATTTTTGGTTTCAGGTGATAGAATTATTTTCCACTAGGACACATGCTCATCTATATTATATAAAACTACATGGCTGACTGACTGACTCACTCACTCACTGACATAAATGTTTACCCACTTCCAAATGAGTTACAAACTTGATATTTGGCAAAAACACTCCTTTCACCTTGCAATCAACAGAAAAATTCCGAAAAGGTACATTTTTTAATTTTCAACCCTACAAAAGACAAAAATAATAGGGGGAAACTACAAATCTCCAGTAATATCTCTGAGTGTGATATTGTGCATGGCCTATGTTGTAGACAATGACACATTATACGTTTTTGTCTCCTGCTATTTTTTCATACGACGTTTAATTAGGGAGTTATTAATGATTTTGTACTTTTTGGCCGAATTTTTTCTCTGAATGTGATATTGTACATGGCCTATGTTGTAGACATTACCACATTACATCTTTTTTGTCTCTTGCTATTTCATCACACGACGTTTAATTACGGAGTTATTAATGATTTTGTACTTTTTGGCCGAAATTTTTCTCAGAGTGTGATATTGTACATGGCCTTTGTTGTAGACAATAACACATTACATCTTTTTTGTCTCTTGCTATTTCATCATACGACGTATAATTAGGGAGTTATTAATGATTTTGTACTTTTTGGCCAAAATTTTTCTATGTCCCACGAATAACTTAAAAATTGATTCGAATGAAATTTCAAAAAAGTTTTTTTAATACTTTTATTATATTTTTTACGTATTTTAGGGTCGGAAACCATCATGATATTTTGATGTATTTTTTCGTCCCATGCATTTTTGGTTTCAGGTGATAGAATTATTTTCCACTAGGACACATGCTCATCTATATTATATAAAACTACATGGCTGACTGACTCACTCACTCACTCACTGACATAAATGTTTACGCACTTCCAAATGAGTTACAAACTTGATATTTGGCAAAAACACTCCTTTCACCTTGCAATCAACAGAAAAATTCCGAAAAGGTACATTTTTTAATTTTCAACCCTACAAAAGACAAAAATAATAGGGGGAAACTACAAATCTCCAGTAATATCTCTGAGTGTGGTATTGTGCATGGCCTATGTTGTAGACAATGACACATTATACCTTTTTTGTCTCTTGCTATTTTTTCATACGACGTTTAATTAGGGAGTTATTAATGATTTTGTACTTTTTGGCCGAATTTTTTCTCAGAGTGTGATATTGTACATGGCCTATGTTGTAGACAATAACACATTACATCTTTTTTGTCTCTTGCTATTTCATCATACGACGTATAATTAGGGAGTTATTAATGATTTTGTACTTTTTGGCCAAAATTTTTCTATGTCCCACGAATAACTTAAAAATTGATTCGAATGAAATTTCAAAAAATAGTTTTTTTAATACTTTTATTATATTTTTTACGTATTTTAGGGTCGGAAACCATCATGATATTTTGATGTATTTTTTCGTCCCATGCATTTTTGGTTTCAGGTGATAGAATTATTTTCCACTAGGACACATGCTCATCTATATTATATAAAACTACATGGCTGACTGACTCACTCACTCACTCACTGACATAAATGTTTACCCACTTCCAAATGAGTTACAAACTTGATATTTGGCAAAAACACTCCTTTCACCTTGCAATCAACAGAAAAATTCCGAAAAGGTACATTTTTTAATTTTCAACCCTACAAAAGACAAAAATAATAGGGGGAAACTACAAATCTCCAGTAATATCTCTGAGTGTGATATTGTGCATGGCCTATGTTGTAGACAATGACACATTATACCTTTTTTGTCTCTTGCTATTTTTTCATACGACGTTTAATTAGGGAGTTATTAATGATTTTGTACTTTTTGGCCGAATTTTTTCTCTGAATGTGATATTGTACATGGCCTATGTTGTAGACATTAACACATTACATCTTTTTTGTCTCTTGCTATTTCATCACACGACGTTTAATTACGGAGTTATTAATGATTTTGTACTTTTTGGCCGAAATTTTTCTCAGAGTGTGATATTGTACATGGCCTATGTTGTAGACAATAACACATTACATCTTTTTTGTCTCTTGCTATTTCATCATACGACGTATAATTAGGGAGTTATTAATGATTTTGTACTTTTTGGCCAAAATTTTTCTATGTCCCACGAATAACTTAAAAATTGATTCGAATGAAATTTCAAAAAATAGTTTCTTTAATACTTTTATTATATTTTTTACGTATTTTAGGGTCGGAAACCATCATGATATTTTGATGTATTTTTTCGTCCCATGCATTTTTGGTTTCAGGTGATAGAATTATTTTCCACTAGGACACATGCTCATCTATATTATATAAAACTACATGGCTGACTGACTGACTCACTCACTCACTGACATAAATGTTTACCCACTTCCAAATGAGTTACAAACTTGATATTTGGCAAAAACACTCCTTTCACCTTGCAATCAACAGAAAAATTCCGAAAAGGTACATTTTTTAATTTTCAACCCTACAAAAGACAAAAATAATAGGGGGAAACTACAAATCTCCAGTAATATCTCTGAGTGTGATATTGTGCATGGCCTATGTTGTAGACAATGAAACATTATACCTTTTTTGTCTCTTGCTATTTTTTCATACGACGTTTAATTAGGGAGTTATTAATGATTTTGTACTTTTTGGCCGAATTTTTTCTCAGAGTGTGATATTGTACATGGCCTATGTTGTAGACAATAACACATTACATCTTTTTTGTCTCTTGCTATTTCATCATACGACGTATAATTAGGGAGTTATTAATGATTTTGTACTTTTTGGCCAAAATTTTTCTATGTCCCACGAATAACTTAAAAATTGATTCGAATGAAATTTCAAAAAATAGTTTTTTTAATACTTTTATTATATTTTTTACGTATTTTAGGGTCGGAAACCATCATGATATTTTGATGTATTTTTTCGTCCCATGCATTTTTGGTTTCAGGTGATAGAATTATTTTCCACTAGGACACATGCTCATCTATATTATATAAAACTACATGGCTGACTGACTCACTCACTCACTCACTGACATAAATGTTTACCCACTTCCAAATGAGTTACAAACTTGATATTTGGCAAAAACACTCCTTTCACCTTGCAATCAACAGAAAAATTCCGAAAAGGTACATTTTTTTAATTTTCAACCCTACAAAAGACAAAAATAATAGGGGGAAACTACAAATCTCCAGTAATATCTCTGAGTGTGATATTGTGCATGACCTATGTTGTAGACAATGACACATTATACCTTTTTTGTCTCTTGCTATTTTTTCATACGACGTTTAATTAGGGAGTTATTAATGATTTTGTACTTTTTGGCCGAATTTTTTCTCTGAATGTGATATTGTACATGGCCTATGTTGTAGACATTAACACATTACATCTTTTTTGTCTCTTGCTATTTCATCACACGACGTTTAATTACGGAGTTATTAATGATTTTGTACTTTTTGGCCGAAATTTTTCTCAGAGTGTGATATTGTACATGGCCTATGTTGTAGACAATAACACATTACATCTTTTTTGTCTCTTGCTATTTCATCATACGACGTATAATTAGGGAGTTATTAATGATTTTGTACTTTTTGGCCAAAATTTTTCTATGTCCCACGAATAACTTAAAAATTGATTCGAATGAAATTTCAAAAAATAGTTTTTTTAATACTTTTATTATATTTTTTACGTATTTTAGGGTCGGAAACCATCATGATATTTTGATGTATTTTTTCGTCCAATGCATTTTTGGTTCCAGGTGATAGAATTATTTTCCACTAGGACACATGCTCATCTATATTATATAAAACTACATGGCTGACTGACTCACTCACTCACTCACTGACATAAATGTTTACCCACTTCCAAATGAGTTACAAACTTGATATTTGGCAAAAACACTCCTTTCACCTTGCAATCAACAGAAAAATTCCGAAAAGGTACATTTTTTAATTTTCAACCCTACAAAAGACAAAAATAATAGGGGGAAACTACAAATCTCCAGTAATATCTCTGAGTGTGATATTGTGCATGACCTATGTTGTAGACAATGACACATTATACCTTTTTTGTCTCTTGCTATTTTTTCATACGACGTTTAATTAGGGAGTTATTAATGATTTTGTACTTTTTGGCCGAATTTTTTCTCAGAGTGTGATATTGTACATGGCCTATGTTGTAGACAATAACACATTACATCTTTTTTGTCTCTTGCTATTTCATCATACGACGTATAATTAGGGAGTTATTAATGATTTTGTACTTTTTGGCCAAAATTTTTCTATGTCCCACGAATAACTTAAAAATTGATTCGAATGTAATTTCAAAAAATAGTTTTTTTAATACTTTTATTATATTTTTTACGTATTTTAGGGTCGGAAACCATCATGATATTTTGATGTATTTTTTCGTCCCATGCATTTTTGGTTTCAGGTGATAGAATTATTTTCCACTAGGACACATGCTCATCTATATTATATAAAACTACATGGCTGACTGACTCACTCACTCACTCACTGACATAAATGTTTACCCACTTCCAAATGAGTTACAAACTTGATATTTGGCAAAAACACTCCTTTCACCTTGCAATCAACAGAAAAATTCCGAAAAGGTACATTTTTTAATTTTCAACCCTACAAAAGACAAAAATAATAGGGGGAAACTACAAATCTCCAGTAATATCTCTGAGTGTGATATTGTGCATGGCCTATGTTGTAGACAATGACACATTATACCTTTTTGTCTCCTGCTATTTTTTCATACGACGTTTAATTAGGGAGTTATTAATGATTTTGTACTTTTTGGCCGAATTTTTTCTCTGAATGTGATATTGTACATGGCCTATGTTGTAGACATTAACACATTACATCTTTTTTGTCTCTTGCTATTTCATCACACGACGTTTAATTACGGAGTTATTAATGATTTTGTACTTTTTGGCCGAAATTTTTCTCAGAGTGTGATATTGTACATGGCCTTTGTTGTAGACAATAACACATTACATCTTTTTTGTCTCTTGCTATTTCATCATACGACGTATAATTAGGGAGTTATTAATGATTTTGTACTTTTTGGCCAAAATTTTTCTATGTCCCACGAATAACTTAAAAATTGATTCGAATGAAATTTCAAAAAAGTTTTTTTAATACTTTTATTATATTTTTTACGTATTTTAGGGTCGGAAACCATCATGATATTTTGATGTATTTTTTCGTCCCATGCATTTTTGGTTTCAGGTGATAGAATTATTTTCCACTAGGACACATGCTCATCTATATTATATAAAACTACATGGCTGACTGACTCACTCACTCACTCACTGACATAAATGTTTACGCACTTCCAAATGAGTTACAAACTTGATATTTGGCAAAAACACTCCTTTCACCTTGCAATCAACAGAAAAATTCCGAAAAGGTACATTTTTTAATTTTCAACCCTACAAAAGACAAAAATAATAGGGGGAAACTACAAATCTCCAGTAATATCTCTGAGTGTGGTATTGTGCATGGCCTATGTTGTAGACAATGACACATTATACCTTTTTTGTCTCTTGCTATTTTTTCATACGACGTTTAATTAGGGAGTTATTAATGATTTTGTACTTTTTGGCCGAATTTTTTCTCAGAGTGTGATATTGTACATGGCCTATGTTGTAGACAATAACACATTACATCTTTTTTGTCTCTTGCTATTTCATCATACGACGTATAATTAGGGAGTTATTAATGATTTTGTACTTTTTGGCCGAAATTTTTCTCAGAGTGTGATATTGTACATGGCCTATGTTGTAGACAATAACACATTACATCTTTTTTGTCTCTTGCTATTTCATCATACGACGTATAATTAGGGAGTTATTAATGATTTTGTACTTTTTGGCCAAAATTTTTCTATGTCCCACGAATAACTTAAAAATTGATTCGAATGAAATTTCAAAAAATAGGTTTTTTTAATACTTTTATTATATTTTTTACGTATTTTAGGGTCGGAAACCATCATGATATTTTGATGTATTTTTTCGTCCCATGCATTTTTGGTTTCAGGTGATAGAATTATTTTCCACTAGGACACATGCTCATCTATATTATATAAAACTACATGGCTGACTGACTGACTCACTCACTCACTGACATAAATGTTTACCCACTTCCAAATGAGTTACAAACTTGATATTTGGCAAAAACACTCCTTTCACCTTGCAATCAACAGAAAAATTCCGAAAAGGTACATTTTTTAATTTTCAACCCTACAAAAGACAAAAATAATAGGGGGAAACTACAAATCTCCAGTAATATCTCTGAGTGTGATATTGTGCATGGCCTATGTTGTAGACAATGACACATTATACCTTTTTTGTCTCTTGCTATTTTTTCATACGACGTTTAATTAGGGAGTTATTAATGATTTTGTACTTTTTGGCCGAATTTTTTCTCAGAGTGTGATATTGTACATGGCCTATGTTGTAGACAATAACACATTACATCTTTTTTGTCTCTTGCTATTTCATCATACGACGTATAATTAGGGAGTTATTAATGATTTTGTACTTTTTGGCCAAAATTTTTCTATGTCCCACGAATAACTTAAAAATTGATTCGAATGAAATTTCAAAAAATAGTTTTTTTAATACTTTTATTATATTTTTTACGTATTTTAGGGTCGGAAACCATCATGATATTTTGATGTATTTTTTCGTCCCATGCATTTTTGGTTTCAGGTGATAGAATTATTTTCCACTAGGACACATGCTCATCTATATTATATAAAACTACATGGCTGACTGACTCACTCACTCACTCACTGACATAAATGTTTACCCACTTCCAAATGAGTTACAAACTTGATATTTGGCAAAAACACTCCTTTCACCTTGCAATCAACAGAAAAATTCCGAAAAGGTACATTTTTTAATTTTCAACCCTACAAAAGACAAAAATAATAGGGGGAAACTACAAATCTCCAGTAATATCTCTGAGTGTGATATTGTGCATGGCCTATGTTGTAGACAATGACACATTATACCTTTTTTGTCTCTTGCTATTTTTTCATACGACGTTTAATTAGGGAGTTATTAATGATTTTGTACTTTTTGGCCGAATTTTTTCTCTGAATGTGATATTGTACTTGGCCTATGTTGTAGACATTAACACATTACATCTTTTTTGTCTCTTGCTATTTCATCACACGACGTTTAATTACGGAGTTATTAATGATTTTGTACTTTTTGGCCGAAATTTTTCTCAGAGTGTGATATTGTACATGGCCTATGTTGTAGACAATAACACATTACATCTTTTTTGTCTCTTGCTATTTCATCATACGACGTATAATTAGGGAGTTATTAATGATTTTGTACTTTTTGGCCAAAATTTTTCTATGTCCCACGAATAACTTAAAAATTGATTCGAATGAAATTTCAAAAAATAGTTTTTTTAATACTTTTATTATATTTTTTACGTATTTTAGGGTCGGAAACCATCATGATATTTTGATGTATTTTTTCGTCCCATGCATTTTTGGTTTCAGGTGATAGAATTATTTTCCACTAGGACACATGCTCATCTATATTATATAAAACTACATGGCTGACTGACTCACTCACTCACTCACTGACATAAATGTTTACCCACTTCCAAATGAGTTACAAACTTGATATTTGGCAAAAACACTCCTTTCACCTTGCAATCAACAGAAAAATTCCGAAAAGGTACATTTTTTTAATTTTCAACCCTACAAAAGACAAAAATAATAGGGGGAAACTACAAATCTCCAGTAATATCTCTGAGTGTGATATTGTGCATGGCCTATGTTGTAGACAATGACACATTATACCTTTTTTGTCTCTTGCTATTTTTTCATACGACGTTTAATTAGGGAGTTATTAATGATTTTGTACTTTTTGGCCGAATTTTTTCTCTGAATGTGATATTGTACATGGCCTATGTTGTAGACATTAACACATTACATCTTTTTTGTCTCTTGCTATTTCATCACACGACGTTTAATTACGGAGTTATTAATGATTTTGTACTTTTTGGCCGAAATTTTTCTCAGAGTGTGATATTGTACATGGCCTATGTTGTAGACAATAACACATTACATCTTTTTTGTCTCTTGCTATTTCATCATACGACGTATAATTAGGGAGTTATTAATGATTTTGTACTTTTTGGCCAAAATTTTTCTATGTCCCACGAATAACTTAAAAATTGATTCGAATGAAATTTCAAAAAATAGTTTTTTTAATACTTTTATTATATTTTTTACGTATTTTAGGGTCGGAAACCATCATGATATTTTGATGTATTTTTTCGTCCCATGCATTTTTGGTTTCAGGTGATAGAATTATTTTCCACTAGGACACATGCTCATCTATATTATATAAAACTACATGGCTGACTGACTCACTCACTCACTCACTGACATAAATGTTTACCCACTTCCAAATGAGTTACAAACTTGATATTTGGCAAAAACACTCCTTTCACCTTGCAATCAACAGAAAAATTCCGAAAAGGTACATTTTTTAATTTTCAACCCTACAAAAGACAAAAATAATAGGGGGAAACTACAAATCTCCAGTAATATCTCTGAGTGTGATATTGTGCATGACCTATGTTGTAGACAATGACACATTATACCTTTTTTGTCTCTTGCTATTTTTTCATACGACGTTTAATTAGGGAGTTATTAATGATTTTGTACTTTTTGGCCGAATTTTTTCTCAGAGTGTGATATTGTACATGGCCTATGTTGTAGACAATAACACATTACATCTTTTTTGTCTCTTGCTATTTCATCATACGACGTATAATTAGGGAGTTATTAATGATTTTGTACTTTTTGGCCAAAATTTTTCTATGTCCCACGAATAACTTAAAAATTGATTCGAATGTAATTTCAAAAAATAGTTTTTTTAATACTTTTATTATATTTTTTACGTATTTTAGGGTCGGAAACCATCATGATATTTTGATGTATTTTTTCGTCCCATGCATTTTTGGTTTCAGGTGATAGAATTATTTTCCACTAGGACACATGCTCATCTATATTATATAAAACTACATGGCTGACTGACTCACTCACTCACTCACTGACATAAATGTTTACCCACTTCCAAATGAGTTACAAACATGATATTTGGCAAAAACACTCCTTTCACCTTGCAATCAACAGAAAAATTCCGAAAAGGTACATTTTTTAATTTTCAACCCTACAAAAGACAAAAATAATAGGGGGAAACTACAAATCTCCAGTAATATCTCTGAGTGTGATATTGTGCATGGCCTATGTTGTAGACAATGACACATTATACCTTTTTTGTCTCTTGCTATTTTTTCATACGACGTTTAATTAGGGAGTTATTAATGATTTTGTACTCTTTGGCCGAATTTTTTCTCTGAATGTGATATTGTACATGACCTATGTTGTAGACATTAACACATTACATCTTTTTTGTCTCTTGCTATTTCATCACACGACGTGTAATTACGGAGTTATTAATGATTTTGTACTTTTTGGCCGAAATTTTTCTCCGAGTGTGATATTGTACATGGCCTATGTTGTAGACATTAACACATTACATCTTTTTTGTCTCTTGCTATTTCATCATACGACGTATAATTAGGGAGTTATTAATGATTTTGTACTTTTTGGCCAAAATTTTTCTATGTCCCACGAATAACTTAAAAATTGATTCGAATGAAATTTCAAAAAATAGTTTTTTTAATACTTTTATTATATTTTTTACGTATTTTAGGGTCGGAAACCATCATGATATTTTGATGTTTTTTTTCGTCCCATGCATTTTTGGTTTCAGGTGATAGAATTATTTTCCACTAGGACACATGCTCATCTATATTATATAAAACTACATGGCTGACTGACTCACTCACTCACTCACTGACATAAATGTTTACCCACTTCCAAATGAGTTACAAACTTGATATTTGGCAAAAACACTCCTTTCACCTTGCAATCAACAGAAAAATTCCGAAAAGGTACATTTTTTTAATTTTCAACCCTACAAAAGACAAAAATAATAGGGGGAAACTACAAATCTCCAGTAATATCTCTGAGTGTGATATTGTGCATGGCCTATGTTGTAGACAATGACACATTATATCTTTTTTGTCTCTTGCTATTTTTTCATACGACGTTTAATTAGGGAGTTATTAATGATTTTGTACTTTTTGGCCGCATTTTTTCTCTGAATGTGATATTGTACTTGGCCTATGTTGTAGACATTAACACATTACATCTTTTTTGTCTCTTGCTATTTCATCACACGACGTTTAATTACGGAGTTATTAATGATTTTGTACTTTTTGGCCGAAATTTTTCTCAGAGTGTGATATTGTACATGGCCTATGTTGTAGACAATAACACATTACATCTTTTTTGTCTCTTGCTATTTCATCATACGACGTATAATTAGGGAGTTATTAATGATTTTGTACTTTTTGGCCAAAATTTTTCTATGTCCCACGAATAACTTAAAAATTGATTCGAATGAAATTTCAAAAAATAGTTTTTTTAATCCTTTTATTATATTTTTTACGTATTTTAGGGTCGGAAACCATCATGATATTTTGATGTATTTTTTCGTCCCATGCATTTTTGGTTTCAGGTGATAGAATTATTTTCCACTAGGACACATGCTCATCTATATTATATAAAACTACATGGCTGACTGACTCACTCACTCACTCACTGACATAAATGTTTACCCACTTCCAAATGAGTTACAAACTTGATATTTGGCAAAAACACTCCTTTCACCTTGCAATCAACAGAAAAATTCCGAAAAGGTACATTTTTTAATTTTCAACCCTACAAAAGACAAAAATAATAGGGGGAAACTACAAATCTCCAGTAATATCTCTGAGTGTGATATTGTGCATGGCCTATGTTGTAGACAATGACACATTATACCTTTTTGTCTCCTGCTATTTTTTCATACGACGTTTAATTAGGGAGTTATTAATGATTTTGTACTTTTTGGCCGAATTTTTTCTCTGAATGTGATATTGTACATGGCCTATGTTGTAGACATTAACACATTACATCTTTTTTGTCTCTTGCTATTTCATCACACGACGTTTAATTACGGAGTTATTAATGATTTTGTACTTTTTGGCCGAAATTTTTCTCAGAGTGTGATATTGTACATGGCCTTTGTTGTAGACAATAACACATTACATCTTTTTTGTCTCTTGCTATTTCATCATACGACGTATAATTAGGGAGTTATTAATGATTTTGTACTTTTTGGCCAAAATTTTTCTATGTCCCACGAATAACTTAAAAATTGATTCGAATGAAATTTCAAAAAAGTTTTTTTAATACTTTTATTATATTTTTTACGTATTTTAGGGTCGGAAACCATCATGATATTTTGATGTATTTTTTCGTCCCATGCTTTTTTGGTTTCAGGTGATAGAATTATTTTCCACTAGGACACATGCTCATCTATATTATATAAAACTACATGGCTGACTGACTCACTCACTCACTCACTGACATAAATGTTTACGCACTTCCAAATGAGTTACAAACTTGATATTTGGCAAAAACACTCCTTTCACTTTGCAATCAACAGAAAAATTCCGAAAAGGTACATTTTTTAATTTTCAACCCTACAAAAGACAAAAATAATAGGGGGAAACTACAAATCTCCAGTAATATCTCTGAGTGTGATATTGTGCATGGCCTATGTTGTAGACAATGACACATTATACCTTTTTTGTCTCTTGCTATTTTTTCATACGACGTTTAATTAGGGAGTTATTAATGATTTTGTACTTTTTGGCCGAATTTTTTCTCTGAATGTGATATTGTACATGGCCTATGTTGTAGACATTAACACATTACATCTTTTTAGTCTCTTGCTATTTCATCACACGACGTTTAATTACGGAGTTATTAATGATTTTGTACTTTTTGGCCGAAATTTTTCTCAGAGTGTGATATTGTACATGGCCTATGTTGTAGACAATAACACATTACATCTTTTTTGTCTTTTGCTATTTCATCATACGACGTATAATTAGGGAGTTATTAATGATTTTGTACTTTTTGGCCAAAATTTTTCTATGTCCCACGAATAACTTAAAAATTGATTCGAATGAAATTTCAAAAAATAGTTTTTTTAATACTTTTATTATATTTTTTACGTATTTTAGGGTCGGAAACCATCATGATATTTTGATGTATTTTTTCGTCCCATGCATTTTTGGTTTCAGGTGATAGAATTATTTTCCACTAGGACACATGCTCATCTATATTATATAAAACTACATGGCTGACTGACTCACTCACTCACTCACTGACATAAATGTTTACCCACTTCCAAATGAGTTACAAACTTGATATTTGGCAAAAACACTCCTTTCACCTTGCAATCAACAGAAAAATTCCGAAAAGGTACATTTTTTAATTTTCAACCCTACAAAAGACAAAAATAATAGGGGGAAACTACAAATCTCCAGTAATATCTCTGAGTGTGATATTGTGCATGACCTATGTTGTAGACAATGACACATTATACCTTTTTTGTCTCTTGCTATTTTTTCATACGACGTTTAATTAGGGAGTTATTAATGATTTTGTACTTTTTGGCCGAATTTTTTCTCAGAGTGTGATATTGTACATGGCCTATGTTGTAGACAATAACACATTACATCTTTTTTGTCTCTTGCTATTTCATCATACGACGTATAATTAGGGAGTTATTAATGATTTTGTACTTTTTGGCCAAAATTTTTCTATGTCCCACGAATAACTTAAAAATTGATTCGAATGAAATTTCAAAAAATAGTTTTTTTAATACTTTTATTATATTTTTTACGTATTTTAGGGTCGGAAACCATCATGATATTTTGATGTATTTTTTCGTCCCATGCATTTTTGGTTTCAGGTGATAGAATTATTTTCCACTAGGACACATGCTCATCTATATTATATAAAACTACATGGCTGACTGACTCACTCACTCACTCACTGACATAAATGTTTACCCACTTCCAAATGAGTTACAAACTTGATATTTGGCAAAAACACTCCTTTCACCTTGCAATCAACAGAAAAATTCCGAAAAGGTACATTTTTTAATTTTCAACCCTACAAAAGACAAAAAAAATAGGGGGAAACTACAAATCTCCAGTAATATCTCTGAGTGTGATATTGTGCATGGCCTATGTTGTAGACAATGACACATTATACCTTTTTTGTCTCTTGCTATTTTTTCATACGACGTTTAATTAGGGAGTTATTAATGATTTTGTACTCTTTGGCCGAATTTTTTCTCTGAATGTGATATTGTACATGACCTATGTTGTAGACATTAACACATTACATCTTTTTTGTCTCTTGCTATTTCATCACACGACGTTTAATTACGGAGTTATTAATGATTTTGTACTTTTTGGCCGAAATTTTTCTCAGAGTGTGATATTGTACATGGCCTATGTTGTAGACAATAACACATTACATCTTTTTTGTCTCTTGCTATTTCATCATACGACGTATAATTAGGGAGTTATTAATGATTTTGTACTTTTTGGCCAAAATTTTTCTATGTCCCACGAATAACTTAAAAATTGATTCGAATGAAATATCAAAAAATAGTTTTTTTTAATACTTTTATTATATTTTTTACGTATTTTAGGGTCGGAAACCATCATGATATTTTGATGTATTTTTTCGTCCCATGCATTTTTGGTTTCAAGTGATAGAATTATTTTCCACTAGGACACATGCTCATCTATATTATATAAAACTACATGGCTGACTGACTGACTCACTCACTGACATAAATGTTTACCCACTTCCAAATGAGTTACAAACTTGATATTTGGCAAAAACACTCCTTTCACCTTGCAATCAACAGAAAAATTCCGAAAAGGTACATTTTTTAATTTTCAACCCTACAAAAGACAAAAATAATAGGGGGAAACTACAAATCTCCAGTAATATCTCTGAGTGTGATATTGTGCATGGCCTATGTTGTAGACAATGACACATTATACCTTATTTGTCTCTTGCTATTTTTTCATACGACGTTTAATTAGGGAGTTATTAATGATTTTGTACTTTTTGGCCGAATGTTTTCTCTGAATGTGATATTGTACATGGCCTATGTTGTAGACATTAACACATTACGTCTTTTTTGTCTCTTGCTATTTCATCACACGACGTTTAATTACGGAGTTATTAATGATTTTGTACTTTTTGGCCGAAATTTTTCTCAGAGTGTGATATTGTACATGGCCTATGTTGTAGACAATAACACATTACATCTTTTTTGTCTCTTGCTATTTCATCATACGACGTATAATTAGGGAGTTATTAATGATTTTGTACTTTTTGGCCAAAATTTTTCTATGTCCCACGAATAACTTAAAAATTGATTCGAATGAAATTTCAAAAAATAGTTTTTTTAATACTTTTATTATATTTTTTACGTATTTTAGGGTCGGAAACCATCATGATATTTTGATGTATTTTTTCGTCCCATGCATTTTTGGTTTCAGGTGATAGAATTATTTTCCACTAGGACACATGCTCATCTATATTATATAAAACTACATGGCTGACTGACTGACTCACTCACTCACTGACATAAATGTTTACCCACATCCAAATGAGTTACAAACTTGATATTTGGCAAAAACACTCCTTTCACCTTGCAATCAACAGAAAAATTCCGAAAAGGTACATTTTTTAATTTTCAACCCTACAAAAGACAAAAATAATAGGGGGAAACTACAAATCTCCAGTAATATCTCTGAGTGTGATATTGTGCATGGCCTATGTTGTAGACAATGACACATTATACCTTATTTGTCTCTTGCTATTTTTTCATACGACGTTTAATTAGGGAGTAATTAATGATTTTGTACTTTTTGGCCGAATGTTTTCTCTGAATGTGATATTGTACATGGCCTATGTTGTAGACATTAACACATTACATCTTTTTTGTCTCTTGCTATTTCATCACACGACGTTTAATTACGGAGTTATTAATGATTTTGTACTTTTTGGCCGAAATTTTTCTCAGAGTGTGATATTGTACATGGCCTATGTTGTAGACAATAACACATTACATCTTTTTTGTCTCTTGCTATTTCATCATACGACGTATAATTAGGGAGTTATTAATAATTTTGTACTTTTTGGCCAAAATTTTTCTATGTCCCACGAATAACTTAAAAATTGATTCGAATGAAATTTCAAAAAAAAATTTTTTTAATACTTTTATTATATTTTTTACGTATTTTAGGGTCGGAAACCATCATGATATTTTGATGTATTTTTTCGTCCCATGCATTTTTGGTTTCAGGTGATAGAATTATTTTCCACTAGGACACATGCTCATCTATATTATATAAAGCTACTAGGCTGACTGACTGACTCACTCACTCACTCACTGACATAAATGTTTACCCACTTCCAAATGAGTTACAAACTTGATATTTGGCAAAAACACTCCTTTCACCTTGCAATCAAGAGAAAAATTCCGAAAAGGTACATTTTTTAATTTTCAACCCTACAAAAGACAAAACTAATAGGTGGAAAGTACAAATCTCCAGTAATATCTCTGAGTGTGATATTGTGCATGGCCTATGTTGTAGACATTAGCACATTACATCTTTTTTATCTCTTGCTATTTTTTCATACGACGTTTAATTAGGGAGTTATTAATGATTTTGTACTTTTTGGCCGAAATGTTTCTCTGAGTGTGATAATGCACATGGCCTATGTTGTAGACATTAACACATTACATCTTTTTTATCTCTTGCTATTTTTTCATACAACGTTTAATTAGGGAGTTATTAATGATTTTGTACTTTTTGGCCGAAATTTTTCTCTGAGTGTGATATTGTACATGGCCTATGTTGTAGACATTAACACATTACATCTTTTTTATCTCTTGCTATTTTTTCATACGACGTTTAATTAGGGAGTTATTAATGATTTTGTACTTTTTGGCCGAAATTTTTCTCTGTGTGTGATATTGTACATGGCCTATGTTGTAGACATTAACACATTACATCTTTTTTGTCTCTTGCTATTTCATCACACGACGTTTAATTACGGAGTTATTAATGATTTTGTACTTTTTGGCCGAAATTTTTCTCCGAGTGTGATATTGTACATGGCCTATGTTGTAGACAATAACACATTACATCTTTTTTGTCTCTTGCTATTTCATCATACGACGTATAATTAGGGAGTTATTAATGATTTTGTACTTTTTGACCAAAATTTTTCTATGTCCCACGAAAAACTTAAAAATTAATTCGAATGAAATTTCAAAAAAATAGTTTTTTTTAATACTTTTATTATATTTTTTACGTCTTGTAGGGTCGGAAACCAACATGTTATTTTGATGTATTTTTTCGTCCCATGCATTTTTGGTTTCAGGTGATAGAATTATTTTCCACTAGGACCAATGCTCATCTATATTATATAAAGCTACTAGGCTGACTGACTGACTCACTCACTCACTCACTGACATAAATGTTTACCCACTTCCAAATGAGTTACAAACTTGATATTTGGCAAAAACACTCCTTTCACCTTGCAATCAAGAGAAAAATTCCGAAAAGGTACATTTTTTAATTTTCAACCCTACAAAAGACAAAACTAATAGGTGGAAAGTACAAATCTCCAGTAATATCTCTGAGTGTGATATTGTGCATGGCCTATGTTGTAGACATTAGCACATTACATCTTTTTTATCTCTTGCTATTTTTTCATACGACGTTTAATTAGGGAGTTATTAATGATTTTGTACTTTTTGGCCGAAATGTTTCTCTGAGTGTGATAATGTACATGGCCTATGTTGTAGACATTAACACATTACATCTTTTTTATCTCTTGCTATTTTTTCATACAACGTTTAATTAGGGAGTTATTAATGATTTTGTACTTTTTGGCCGAAATTTTTCTCTGAGTGTGTTATTGTACATGGCCTATGTTGTAGACATTAACACATTACATCTTTTTTATCTCTTGCTATTTTTTCATACAACGTTTAATTAGGGAGTTATTAATGATTTTGTACTTTTTGGCCGAAATTTTTTTCTGTGTGTGATATTGTACATGGCCTATGTTGTAGACATTAACACATTACATCTTTTTTGTCTCTTGCTATTTCATCACACGACGTTTAATTACGGAGTTATTAATGATTTTGTACTTTTTGGCCAAAATGTTTCTATGTCCCACGAATAACTTAAAAATTGATTCGAATGAAATTTCAAAAAATAGTTTTTTTAATACTTTTATTATATTTTTTACGTATTTTAGGGTCGGAAACCATCATGATATTTTGATGTATTTTTTCGTCCCATGCATTTTTGGTTTCAGGTGATAGAATTATTTTCCACTAGGACACATGCTCATCTATATTATATAAAACTACATGGCTGACTGACTCACTCACTCACTCACTGACATAAATGTTTACCCACTTCCAAATGAGTTACAAACTTGATATTTGGCAAAAACACTCCTTTCACCTTGCAATCAACAGAAAAATTCCGAAAAGGTACATTTTTTAATTTTCAACCCTACAAAAGACAAAAAAAAATAGGGGGAAACTACAAATCTCCAGTAATATCTCTGAGTGCGATATTGTGCATGGCCTATGTTGTAGACAATGACACATTATACCTTTTTTGTCTCTTGCTATTTTTTCATACGACGTTTAATTAGGGAGTTATTAATGATTTTGTACTCTTTGGCCGAATTTTTTCTCTGAATGTGATATTGTACATGACCTATGTTGTAGACATTAACACATTACATCTTTTTTGTCTCTTGCTATTTCATCACACGACGTTTAATTACGGAGTTATTAATGATTTTGTACTTTTTGGCCGAAATTTTTCTCAGAGTGTGATATTGTACATGGCCTATGTTGTAGACAATAACACATTACATCTTTTTTGTCTCTTG
This sequence comes from Meconema thalassinum, assembly GCA_946902985.2. Taxonomy (NCBI): domain Eukaryota; kingdom Metazoa; phylum Arthropoda; class Insecta; order Orthoptera; family Tettigoniidae; genus Meconema; species Meconema thalassinum. The sequence goes on along the minus strand of CAMPQE020000006.1, from coordinate 630,360 downwards.
CTATTTCATCATACGACGTATAATTAGGGAGTTATTAATGATTTTGTACTTTTTGGCCAAAATTTTTCTATGTCCCACGAATAACTTAAAAATTGATTCGAATGAAATATCAAAAAATAGTTTTTTTTAATACTTTTATTATATTTTTTACGTATTTTAGGGTCGGAAACCATCATGATATTTTGATGTATTTTTTCGTCCCATGCATTTTTGGTTTCAGGTGATAGAATTATTTTCCACTAGGACACATGCTCATCTATATTATATAAAACTATATGGCTGACTGACTGACTCACTCACTCACTGACATAAATGTTTACCCACTTCCAAATGAGTTACAAACTTGATATTTGGCAAAAACACTCCTTTCACCTTGCAATCAACAGAAAAATTCCGAAAAGGTACATTTTTTAATTTTCAACCCTACAAAAGACAAAAATAATAGGGGGAAACTACAAATCTCCAGTAATATCTCTGAGTGTGATATTGTGCATGGCCTATGTTGTAGACAATGACACATTATACCTTATTTGTCTCTTGCTATTTTTTCATACGACGTTTAATTAGGGAGTTATTAATGATTTTGTACTTTTTGGCCGAATGTTTTCTCTGAATGTGATATTGTACATGGCCTATGTTGTAGACATTAACACATTACATCTTTTTTGTCTCTTGCTATTTCATCACACGACGTTTAATTACGGAGTTATTAATGATTTTGTACTTTTTGGCCGAAATTTTTCTCAGAGTGTGATATTGTACATGGCCTATGTTGTAGACAATAACACATTACATCTTTTTTGTCTCTTGCTATTTCATCATACGACGTATAATTAGGGAGTTATTAATAATTTTGTACTTTTTGGCCAAAATTTTTCTATGTCCCACGAATAACTTAAAAATTGATTCGAATGAAATTTCAAAAAAAAATTTTTTTAATACTTTTATTATATTTTTTACGTATTTTAGGGTCGGAAACCATCATGATATTTTGATGTATTTTTTCGTCCCATGCATTTTTGGTTTCAGGTGATAGAATTATTTTCCACTAGGACACATGCTCATCTATATTATATAAAGCTACTAGGCTGACTGACTGACTCACTCACTCACTCACTGACATAAATGTTTACCCACTTCCAAATGAGTTACAAACTTGATATTTGGCAAAAACACTCCTTTCACCTTGCAATCAAGAGAAAAATTCCGAAAAGGTACATTTTTTAATTTTCAACCCTACAAAAGACAAAACTAATAGGTGGAAAGTACAAATCTCCAGTAATATCTCTGAGTGTGATATTGTGCATGGCCTATGTTGTAGACATTAGCACATTACATCTTTTTTATCTCTTGCTATTTTTTCATACGACGTTTAATTAGGGAGTTATTAATGATTTTGTACTTTTTGGCCGAAATGTTTCTCTGAGTGTGATAATGCACATGGCCTATGTTGTAGACATTAACACATTACATCTTTTTTATCTCTTGCTATTTTTTCATACAACGTTTAATTAGGGAGTTATTAATGATTTTGTACTTTTTGGCCGAAATTTTTCTCTGAGTGTGATATTGTACATGGCCTATGTTGTAGACATTAACACATTACATCTTTTTTATCTCTTGCTATTTTTTCATACGACGTTTAATTAGGGAGTTATTAATGATTTTGTACTTTTTGGCCGAAATTTTTCTCTGTGTGTGATATTGTACATGGCCTATGTTGTAGACATTAACACATTACATCTTTTTTGTCTCTTGCTATTTCATCACACGACGTTTAATTACGGAGTTATTAATGATTTTGTACTTTTTGGCCGAAATTTTTCTCCGAGTGTGATATTGTACATGGCCTATGTTGTAGACAATAACACATTACATCTTTTTTGTCTCTTGCTATTTCATCATACGACGTATAATTAGGGAGTTATTAATGATTTTGTACTTTTTGACCAAAATTTTTCTATGTCCCACGAAAAACTTAAAAATTAATTCGAATGAAATTTCAAAAAAATAGTTTTTTTTAATACTTTTATTATATTTTTTACGTCTTGTAGGGTCGGAAACCAACATGTTATTTTGATGTATTTTTTCGTCCCATGCATTTTTGGTTTCAGGTGATAGAATTATTTTCCACTAGGACCAATGCTCATCTATATTATATAAAGCTACTAGGCTGACTGACTGACTCACTCACTCACTCACTGACATAAATGTTTACCCACTTCCAAATGAGTTACAAACTTGATATTTGGCAAAAACACTCCTTTCACCTTGCAATCAAGAGAAAAATTCCGAAAAGGTACATTTTTTAATTTTCAACCCTACAAAAGACAAAACTAATAGGTGGAAAGTACAAATCTCCAGTAATATCTCTGAGTGTGATATTGTGCATGGCCTATGTTGTAGACATTAGCACATTACATCTTTTTTATCTCTTGCTATTTTTTCATACGACGTTTAATTAGGGAGTTATTAATGATTTTGTACTTTTTGGCCGAAATGTTTCTCTGAGTGTGATAATGTACATGGCCTATGTTGTAGACATTAACACATTACATCTTTTTTATCTCTTGCTATTTTTTCATACAACGTTTAATTAGGGAGTTATTAATGATTTTGTACTTTTTGGCCGAAATTTTTCTCTGAGTGTGTTATTGTACATGGCCTATGTTGTAGACATTAACACATTACATCTTTTTTATCTCTTGCTATTTTTTCATACAACGTTTAATTAGGGAGTTATTAATGATTTTGTACTTTTTGGCCGAAATTTTTTTCTGTGTGTGATATTGTACATGGCCTATGTTGTAGACATTAACACATTACATCTTTTTTGTCTCTTGCTATTTCATCACACGACGTTTAATTACGGAGTTATTAATGATTTTGTACTTTTTGGCCAAAATTTTTCTATGTCCCACGAATAACTTAAAAATTGATTCGAATGAAATTTCAAAAAAGTTTTTTTAATACTTTTATTATAATTTTTACGTATTTTAGGGTCGGAAACCATCATGATATTTTGATGTATTTTTTCGTCCCATGCATTTTTGGTTTCAGGTGATAGAATTATTTTCCACTAGGACACATGCTCATCTATATTATATAAAACTACATGGCTGACTGACTCACTCACTCACTCACTGACATAAATGTTTACCCACTTCCAAATGAGTTACAAACTTGATATTTGGCAAAAACACTCCTTTCACCTTGCAATCAACAGAAAAATTCCGAAAAGGTACATTTTTTAATTTTCAACCCTACAAAAGACAAAAAAAAATAGGGGGAAACTACAAATCTCCAGTAATATCTCTGAGTGTGATATTGTGCATGGCCTATGTTGTAGACAATGACACATTATACCTTTTTTGTCTCTTGCTATTTTTTCATACGACGTTTAATTAGGGAGTTATTAATGATTTTGTACTCTTTGGCCGAATTTTTTCTCTGAATGTGATATTGTACATGACCTATGTTGTAGACATTAACACATTACATCTTTTTTGTCTCTTGCTATTTCATCACACGACGTTTAATTACGGAGTTATTAATGATTTTGTACTTTTTGGCCGAAATTTTTCTCAGAGTGTGATATTGTACATGGCCTATGTTGTAGACAATAACACATTACATCTTTTTTGTCTCTTGCTATTTCATCATACGACGTATAATTAGGGAGTTATTAATGATTTTGTACTTTTTGGCCAAAATTTTTCTATGTCCCACGAATAACTTAAAAATTGATTCGAATGAAATATCAAAAAATAGTTTTTTTTAATACTTTTATTATATTTTTTACGTATTTTAGGGTCGGAAACCATCATGATATTTTGATGTATTTTTTCGTCCCATGCATTTTTGGTTTCAGGTGATAGAATTATTTTCCACTAGGACACATGCTCATCTATATTATATAAAACTACATGGCTGACTGACTGACTCACTCACTCACTGACATAAATGTTTACCCACTTCCAAATGAGTTACAAACTTGATATTTGGCAAAAACACTCCTTTCACCTTGCAATCAACAGAAAAATTCCGAAAAGGTACATTTTTTAATTTTCAACCCTACAAAAGACAAAAATAATAGGGGGAAACTACAAATCTCCAGTAATATCTCTGAGTGTGATATTGTGCATGGCCTATGTTGTAGACAATGACACATTATACCTTATTTGTCTCTTGCTATTTTTTCATACGACGTTTAATTAGGGAGTTATTAATGATTTTGTACTTTTTGGCCGAATGTTTTCTCTGAATGTGATATTGTACATGGCCTATGTTGTAGACATTAACACATTACATCTTTTTTGTCTCTTGCTATTTCATCACACGACGTTTAATTACGGAGTTATTAATGATTTTGTACTTTTTGGCCGAAATTTTTCTCAGAGTGTGATATTGTACATGGCCTATGTTGTAGACAATAACACATTACATCTTTTTTGTCTCTTGCTATTTCATCATACGACGTATAATTAGGGAGTTATTAATAATTTTGTACTTTTTGGCCAAAATTTTTCTATGTCCCACGAATAACTTAAAAATTGATTCGAATGAAATTTCAAAAAAAATTTTTTTTAATACTTTTATTATATTTTTTACGTATTTTAGGGTCGGAAACCATCATGATATTTTGATGTATTTTTTCGTCCCATGCATTTTTGGTTTCAGGTGATAGAATTATTTTCCACTAGGACACATGCTCATCTATATTATATAAAGCTACTAGGCTGACTGACTGACTCACTCACTCACTCACTGACATAAATGTTTACCCACTTCCAAATGAGTTACAAACTTGATATTTGGCAAAAACACTCCTTTCACCTTGCAATCAAGAGAAAAATTCCGAAAAGGTACATTTTTTAATTTTCAACCCTACAAAAGACAAAACTAATAGGTGGAAAGTACAAATCTCCAGTAATATCTCTGAGTGTGATATTGTGCATGGCCTATGTTGTAGACATTAGCACATTACATCTTTTTTATCTCTTGCTATTTTTTCATACGACGTTTAATTAGGGAGTTATTAATGATTTTGTACTTTTTGGCCGAAATGTTTCTCTGAGTGTGATAATGCACATGGCCTATGTTGTAGACATTAACACATTACATCTTTTTTATCTCTTGCTATTTTTTCATACAACGTTTAATTAGGGAGTTATTAATGATTTTGTACTTTTTGGCCGAAATTTTTCTCTGAGTGTGATATTGTACATGGCCTATGTTGTAGACATTAACACATTACATGTTTTTTATCTCTTGCTATTTTTTCATACGACGTTTAATTAGGGAGTTATTAATGATTTTGTACTTTTTGGCCGAAATTTTTCTCTGTGTGTGATATTGTACATGGCCTATGTTGTAGACATTAACACATTACATCTTTTTTGTCTCTTGCTATTTCATCACACGACGTTTAATTACGGAGTTATTAATGATTTTGTACTTTTTGGCCGAAATTTTTCTCCGAGTGAGATATTGTACATGGCCTATGTTGTAGACAATAACACATTACATCTTTTTTGTCTCTTGCTATTTCATCATACGACGTATAATTAGGGAGTTATTAATGATTTTGTACTTTTTGACCAAAATTTTTCTATGTCCCACGAAAAACTTAAAAATTAATTCGAATGAAATTTCAAAAAAATAGTTTTTTTTAATACTTTTATTATATTTTTTACGTCTTGTAGGGTCGGAAACCAACATGTTATTTTGATGTATTTTTTCGTCCCATGCATTTTTGGTTTCAGGTGATAGAATTATTTTCCACTAGGACCAATGCTCATCTATATTATATAAAGCTACTAGGCTGACTGACTGACTCACTCACTCACTCACTGACATAAATGTTTACCCACTTCCAAATGAGTTACAAACTTGATATTTGGCAAAAACACTCCTTTCACCTTGCAATCAAGAGAAAAATTCCGAAAAGGTACATTTTTTAATTTTCAACCCTACAAAAGACAAAACTAATAGGTGGAAAGTACAAATCTCCAGTAATATCTCTGAGTGTGATATTGTGCATGGCCTATGTTGTAGACATTAGCACATTACATCTTTTTTATCTCTTGCTATTTTTTCATACGACGTTTAATTAGGGAGTTATTAATGATTTTGTACTTTTTGGCCGAAATGTTTCTCTGAGTGTGATAATGTACATGGCCTATGTTGTAGACATTAACACATTACATCTTTTTTATCTCTTGCTATTTTTTCATACAACGTTTAATTAGGGAGTTATTAATGATTTTGTACTTTTTGGCCGAAATTTTTCTCTGAGTGTGATATTGTACATGGCCTATGTTGTAGACATTAACACATTACATCTTTTTTGTCTCTTGCTATTTTTTCACACGACGTTTAATTACGGAGTTATTAATGATTTTGTACTTTTTGGCCGAAATTTTTCTCCGAGTGTGATATTGTACATGGCCTATGTTGTAGACAATAACACATTACATCTTTTTTGTCTCTTGCTATTTCATCATACGACGTATAATTAGGGAGTTATTAATGATTTTGTACTTTTTGACCAAAATTTTTCTATGTCCCACGAAAAACTTAAAAATTAATTCGAATGAAATTTCAAAAAAATAGTTTTTTTTAATACTTTTATTATATTTTTTACGTCTTGTAGGGTCGGAAACCAACATGTTATTTTGATGTATTTTTTCGTCCCATGCATTTTTGGTTTCAGGTGATAGAATTATTTTCCACTAGGACCAATGCTCATCTATATTATATAAAGCTACTAGGCTGACTGACTGACTCACTCACTCACTCACTGACATAAATGTTTACCCACTTCCAAATGAGTTACAAACTTGATATTTGGCAAAAACACTCCTTTCACCTTGCAATCAAGAGAAAAATTCCGAAAAGGTACATTTTTTAATTTTCAACCCTACAAAAGACAAAACTAATAGGTGGAAAGTACAAATCTCCAGTAATATCTCTGAGTGTGATATTGTGCATGGCCTATGTTGTAGACATTAGCACATTACATCTTTTTTATCTCTTGCTATTTTTTCATACGACGTTTAATTAGGGAGTTATTAATGATTTTGTACTTTTTGGCCGAAATGTTTCTCTGAGTGTGATAATGTACATGGCCTATGTTGTAGACATTAACACATTACATCTTTTTTATCTCTTGCTATTTTTTCATACAACGTTTAATTAGGGAGTTATTAATGATTTTGTACTTTTTGGCCGAAATTTTTCTCTGAGTGTGTTATTGTACATGGCCTATGTTGTAGACATTAACACATTACATCTTTTTTATCTCTTGCTATTTTTTCATACAACGTTTAATTAGGGAGTTATTAATGATTTTGTACTTTTTGGCCGAAATTTTTTTCTGTGTGTGATATTGTACATGGCCTATGTTGTAGACATTAACACATTACATCTTTTTTGTCTCTTGCTATTTCATCACACGACGTTTAATTACGGAGTTATTAATGATTTTGTACTTTTTGGCCAAAATTTTTCTATGTCCCACGAATAACTTAAAAATTGATTCGAATGAAATTTCAAAAAATAGTTTTTTTAATACTTTTATTATATTTTTTACGTATTTTAGGGTCGGAAACCATCATGATATTTTGATGTATTTTTTCGTCCCATGCATTTTTGGTTTCAGGTGATAGAATTATTTTCCACTAGGACACATGCTCATCTATATTATATAAAACTACATGGCTGACTGACTCACTCACTCACTCACTGACATAAATGTTTACCCACTTCCAAATGAGTTACAAACTTGATATTTGGCAAAAACACTCCTTTCACCTTGCAATCAACAGAAAAATTCCGAAAAGGTACATTTTTTAATTTTCAACCCTACAAAAGACAAAAAAAAATAGGGGGAAACTACAAATCTCCAGTAATATCTCTGAGTGTGATATTGTGCATGGCCTATGTTGTAGACAATGACACATTATACCTTTTTTGTCTCTTGCTATTTTTTCATACGACGTTTAATTAGGGAGTTATTAATGATTTTGTACTCTTTGGCCGAATTTTTTCTCTGAATGTGATATTGTACATGACCTATGTTGTAGACATTAACACATTACATCTTTTTTGTCTCTTGCTATTTCATCACACGACGTTTAATTACGGAGTTATTAATGATTTTGTACTTTTTGGCCGAAATTTTTCTCCGAGTGAGATATTGTACATGGCCTATGTTGTAGACAATAACACATTACATCTTTTTTGTCTCTTGCTATTTCATCATACGACGTATAATTAGGGAGTTATTAATGATTTTGTACTTTTTGACCAAAATTTTTCTATGTCCCACGAAAAACTTAAAAATTAATTCGAATGAAATTTCAAAAAAATAGTTTTTTTTAATACTTTTATTATATTTTTTACGTCTTGTAGGGTCGGAAACCAACATGTTATTTTGATGTATTTTTTCGTCCCATGCATTTTTGGTTTCAGGTGATAGAATTATTTTCCACTAGGACCAATGCTCATCTATATTATATAAAGCTACTAGGCTGACTGACTGACTCACTCACTCACTCACTGACATAAATGTTTACCCACTTCCAAATGAGTTACAAACTTGATATTTGGCAAAAACACTCCTTTCACCTTGCAATCAAGAGAAAAATTCCGAAAAGGTACATTTTTTAATTTTCAACCCTACAAAAGACAAAACTAATAGGTGGAAAGTACAAATCTCCAGTAATATCTCTGAGTGTGATATTGTGCATGGCCTATGTTGTAGACATTAGCACATTACATCTTTTTTATCTCTTGCTATTTTTTCATACGACGTTTAATTAGGGAGTTATTAATGATTTTGTACTTTTTGGCCGAAATGTTTCTCTGAGTGTGATAATGTACATGGCCTATGTTGTAGACATTAACACATTACATCTTTTTTATCTCTTGCTATTTTTTCATACAACGTTTAATTAGGGAGTTATTAATGATTTTGTACTTTTTGGCCGAAATTTTTCTCTGAGTGTGATATTGTACATGGCCTATGTTGTAGACATTAACACATTACATCTTTTTTGTCTCTTGCTATTTTTTCACACGACGTTTAATTACGGAGTTATTAATGATTTTGTACTTTTTGGCCGAAATTTTTCTCCGAGTGTGATATTGTACATGGCCTATGTTGTAGACAATAACACATTACATCTTTTTTGTCTCTTGCTATTTCATCATACGACGTATAATTAGGGAGTTATTAATGATTTTGTACTTTTTGACCAAAATTTTTCTATGTCCCACGAAAAACTTAAAAATTAATTCGAATGAAATTTCAAAAAAATAGTTTTTTTTAATACTTTTATTATATTTTTTACGTCTTGTAGGGTCGGAAACCAACATGTTATTTTGATGTATTTTTTCGTCCCATGCATTTTTGGTTTCAGGTGATAGAATTATTTTCCACTAGGACCAATGCTCATCTATATTATATAAAGCTACTAGGCTGACTGACTGACTCACTCACTCACTCACTGACATAAATGTTTACCCACTTCCAAATGAGTTACAAACTTGATATTTGGCAAAAACACTCCTTTCACCTTGCAATCAAGAGAAAAATTCCGAAAAGGTACATTTTTTAATTTTCAACCCTACAAAAGACAAAACTAATAGGTGGAAAGTACAAATCTCCAGTAATATCTCTGAGTGTGATATTGTGCATGGCCTATGTTGTAGACATTAGCACATTACATCTTTTTTATCTCTTGCTATTTTTTCATACGACGTTTAATTAGGGAGTTATTAATGATTTTGTACTTTTTGGCCGAAATGTTTCTCTGAGTGTGATAATGTACATGGCCTATGTTGTAGACATTAACACATTACATCTTTTTTATCTCTTGCTATTTTTTCATACAACGTTTAATTAGGGAGTTATTAATGATTTTGTACTTTTTGGCCGAAATTTTTCTCTGAGTGTGTTATTGTACATGGCCTATGTTGTAGACATTAACACATTACATCTTTTTTATCTCTTGCTATTTTTTCATACAACGTTTAATTAGGGAGTTATTAATGATTTTGTACTTTTTGGCCGAAATTTTTTTCTGTGTGTGATATTGTACATGGCCTATGTTGTAGACATTAACACATTACATCTTTTTTGTCTCTTGCTATTTCATCACACGACGTTTAATTACGGAGTTATTAATGATTTTGTACTTTTTGGCCAAAATTTTTCTATGTCCCACGAATAACTTAAAAATTGATTCGAATGAAATTTCAAAAAATAGTTTTTTTAATACTTTTATTATATTTTTTACGTATTTTAGGGTCGGAAACCATCATGATATTTTGATGTATTTTTTCGTCCCATGCATTTTTGGTTTCAGGTGATAGAATTATTTTCCACTAGGACACATGCTCATCTATATTATATAAAACTACATGGCTGACTGACTCACTCACTCACTCACTGACATAAATGTTTACCCACTTCCAAATGAGTTACAAACTTGATATTTGGCAAAAACACTCCTTTCACCTTGCAATCAACAGAAAAATTCCGAAAAGGTACATTTTTTAATTTTCAACCCTACAAAAGACAAAAAAAAATAGGGGGAAACTACAAATCTCCAGTAATATCTCTGAGTGTGATATTGTGCATGGCCTATGTTGTAGACAATGACACATTATACCTTTTTTGTCTCTTGCTATTTTTTCATACGACGTTTAATTAGGGAGTTATTAATGATTTTGTACTCTTTGGCCGAATTTTTTCTCTGAATGTGATATTGTACATGACCTATGTTGTAGACATTAACACATTACATCTTTTTTGTCTCTTGCTATTTCATCACACGACGTTTAATTACGGAGTTATTAATGATTTTGTACTTTTTGGCCGAAATTTTTCTCAGAGTGTGATATTGTACATGGCCTATGTTGTAGACAATAACACATTACATCTTTTTTGTCTCTTGCTATTTCATCATACGACGTATAATTAGGGAGTTATTAATGATTTTGTACTTTTTGGCCAAAATTTTTCTATGTCCCACGAATAACTTAAAAATTGATTCGAATGAAATATCAAAAAATAGTTTTTTTTAATACTTTTATTATATTTTTTACGTATTTTAGGGTCGGAAACCATCATGATATTTTGATGTATTTTTTCGTCCCATGCATTTTTGGTTTCAGGTGATAGAATTATTTTCCACTAGGACACATGCTCATCTATATTATATAAAACTACATGGCTGACTGACTGACTCACTCACTCACTGACATAAATGTTTACCCACTTCCAAATGAGTTACAAACTTGATATTTGGCAAAAACACTCCTTTCACCTTGCAATCAACAGAAAAATTCCGAAAAGGTACATTTTTTAATTTTCAACCCTACAAAAGACAAAAATAATAGGGGGAAACTACAAATCTCCAGTAATATCTCTGAGTGTGATATTGTGCATGGCCTATGTTGTAGACAATGACACATTATACCTTATTTGTCTCTTGCTATTTTTTCATACGACGTTTAATTAGGGAGTTATTAATGATTTTGTACTTTTTGGCCGAATGTTTTCTCTGAATGTGATATTGTACATGGCCTATGTTGTAGACATTAACACATTACATCTTTTTTGTCTCTTGCTATTTCATCACACGACGTTTAATTACGGAGTTATTAATGATTTTGTACTTTTTGGCCGAAATTTTTCTCAGAGTGTGATATTGTACATGGCCTATGTTGTAGACAATAACACATTACATCTTTTTTGTCTCTTGCTATTTCATCATACGACGTATAATTAGGGAGTTATTAATAATTTTGTACTTTTTGGCCAAAATTTTTCTATGTCCCACGAATAACTTAAAAATTGATTCGAATGAAATTTCAAAAAAAAAATTTTTTAATACTTTTATTATATTTTTTACGTATTTTAGGGTCGGAAACCATCATGATATTTTGATGTATTTTTTCGTCCCATGCATTTTTGGTTTCAGGTGATAGAATTATTTTCCACTAGGACACATGCTCATCTATATTATATAAAGCTACTAGGCTGACTGACTGACTCACTCACTCACTCACTGACATAAATGTTTACCCACTTCCAAATGAGTTACAAACTTGATATTTGGCAAAAACACTCCTTTCACCTTGCAATCAAGAGAAAAATTCCGAAAAGGTACATTTTTTAATTTTCAACCCTACAAAAGACAAAACTAATAGGTGGAAAGTACAAATCTCCAGTAATATCTCTGAGTGTGATATTGTGCATGGCCTATGTTGTAGACATTAGCACATTACATCTTTTTTATCTCTTGCTATTTTTTCATACGACGTTTAATTAGGGAGTTATTAATGATTTTGTACTTTTTGGCCGAAATGTTTCTCTGAGTGTGATAATGCACATGGCCTATGTTGTAGACATTAACACATTACATCTTTTTTATCTCTTGCTATTTTTTCATACAACGTTTAATTAGGGAGTTATTAATGATTTTGTACTTTTTGGCCGAAATTTTTCTCTGAGTGTGATATTGTACATGGCCTATGTTGTAGACATTAACACATTACATCTTTTTTATCTCTTGCTATTTTTTCATACGACGTTTAATTAGGGAGTTATTAATGATTTTGTACTTTTTGGCCGAAATTTTTCTCTGTGTGTGATATTGTACATGGCCTATGTTGTAGACATTAACACATTACATCTTTTTTGTCTCTTGCTATTTCATCACACGACGTTTAATTACGGAGTTATTAATGATTTTGTACTTTTTGGCCGAAATTTTTCTCCGAGTGTGATATTGTACATGGCCTATGTTGTAGACAATAACACATTACATCTTTTTTGTCTCTTGCTATTTCATCATACGACGTATAATTAGGGAGTTATTAATGATTTTGTACTTTTTGACCAAAATTTTTCTATGTCCCACGAAAAACTTAAAAATTAATTCGAATGAAATTTCAAAAAAATAGTTTTTTTTAATACTTTTATTATATTTTTTACGTCTTGTAGGGTCGGAAACCAACATGTTATTTTGATGTATTTTTTCGTCCCATGCATTTTTGGTTTCAGGTGATAGAATTATTTTCCACTAGGACCAATGCTCATCTATATTATATAAAGCTACTAGGCTGACTGACTGACTCACTCACTCACTCACTGACATAAATGTTTACCCACTTCCAAATGAGTTACAAACTTGATATTTGGCAAAAACACTCCTTTCACCTTGCAATCAAGAGAAAAATTCCGAAAAGGTACATTTTTTAATTTTCAACCCTACAAAAGACAAAACTAATAGGTGGAAAGTACAAATCTCCAGTAATATCTCTGAGTGTGATATTGTGCATGGCCTATGTTGTAGACATTAGCACATTACATCTTTTTTATCTCTTGCTATTTTTTCATACGACGTTTAATTAGGGAGTTATTAATGAATTTGTACTTTTTGGCCGAAATGTTTCTCTGAGTGTGATAATGTACATGGCCTATGTTGTAGACATTAACACATTACATCTTTTTTATCTCTTGCTATTTTTTCATACAACGTTTAATTAGGGAGTTATTAATGATTTTGTACTTTTTGGCCGAAATTTTTCTCTGAGTGTGATATTGTACATGGCCTATGTTGTAGACATTAACACATTACATCTTTTTTATCTCTTGCTATTTTTTCATACAACGTTTAATTAGGGAGTTATTAATGATTTTGTACTTTTTGGCCGAAATTTTTTTCTGTGTCTGATATTGTACATGGCCTATGTTGTAGACATTAACACATTACATCTTTTTTGTCTCTTGCTATTTCATCACACGACGTTTAATTACGGAGTTATTAATGATTTTGTACTTTTTGGCCAAAATTTTTCTATGTCCCACGAATAACTTAAAAATTGATTCGAATGAAATTTCAAAAAATAGTTTTTTTAATACTTTTATTATATTTTTTACGTATTTTAGGGTCGGAAACCATCATGATATTTTGATGTATTTTTTCGTCCCATGCATTTTTGGTTTCAGGTGATAGAATTATTTTCCACTAGGACACATGCTCATCTATATTATATAAAACTACATGGCTGACTGACTCACTCACTCACTCACTGACATAAATGTTTACCCACTTCCAAATGAGTTACAAACTTGATATTTGGCAAAAACACTCCTTTCACCTTGCAATCAACAGAAAAATTCCGAAAAGGTACATTTTTTAATTTTCAACCCTACAAAAGACAAAAAAAAATAGGGGGAAACTACAAATCTCCAGTAATATCTCTGAGTGTGATATTGTGCATGGCCTATGTTGTAGACAATGACACATTATACCTTTTTTGTCTCTTGCTATTTTTTCATACGACGTTTAATTAGGGAGTTATTAATGATTTTGTACTCTTTGGCCGAATTTTTTCTCTGAATGTGATATTGTACATGACCTATGTTGTAGACATTAACACATTACATCTTTTTTGTCTCTTGCTATTTCATCACACGACGTTTAATTACGGAGTTATTAATGATTTTGTACTTTTTGGCCGAAATTTTTCTCAGAGTGTGATATTGTACAAGGCCTATGTTGTAGACAATAACACATTACATCTTTTTTGTCTCTTGCTATTTCATCATACGACGTATAATTAGGGAGTTATTAATGATTTTGTACTTTTTGGCCAAAATTTTTCTATGTCCCACGAATAACTTAAAAATTGATTCGAATGAAATATCAAAAAATAGTTTTTTTTAATACTTTTATTATATTTTTTACGTATTTTAGGGTCGGAAACCATCATGATATTTTGATGTATTTTTTCGTCCCATGCATTTTTGGTTTCAGGTGATAGAATTATTTTCCACTAGGACACATGCTCATCTATATTATATAAAACTACATGGCTGACTGACTGACTGACTCACTCACTGACATAAATGTTTACCCACTTCCAAATGAGTTACAAACTTGATATTTGGCAAAAACACTCCTTTCACCTTGCAATCAACAGAAAAATTCCGAAAAGGTACATTTTTTAATTTTCAACCCTACAAAAGACAAAAATAATAGGGGGAAACTACAAATCTCCAGTAATATCTCTGAGTGTGATATTGTGCATGGCCTATGTTGTAGACAATGACACATTATACCTTATTTGTCTCTTGCTATTTTTTCATACGACGTTTAATTAGGGAGTTATTAATGATTTTGTACTTTTTGGCCGAATGTTTTCTCTGAATGTGATATTGTACATGGCCTATGTTGTAGACATTAACACATTACATCTTTTTTGTCTCTTGCTATTTCATCACACGACGTTTAATTACGGAGTTATTAATGATTTTGTACTTTTTGGCCGAAATTTTTCTCAGAGTGTGATATTGTACATGGCCTATGTTGTAGACAATAACACATTACATCTTTTTTGTCTCTTGCTATTTTTTCATACAACGTTTAATTAGGGAGTTATTAATGATTTTGTACTTTTTGGCCGAAATTTTTCTCTGAGTGTGATATTGTACATGGCCTATGTTGTAGACATTAACACATTACATCTTTTTTATCTCTTGCTATTTTTTCATACGACGTTTAATTAGGGAGTTATTAATGATTTTGTACTTTTTGGCCGAAATTTTTCTCTGTGTGTGATATTGTACATGGCCTATGTTGTAGACATTAACACATTACATCTTTTTTGTCTCTTGCTATTTCATCACACGACGTTTAATTACGGAGTTATTAATGATTTTGTACTTTTTGGCCGAAATTTTTCTCAGAGTGTGATATTGTACATGGCCTATGTTGTAGACAATAACACATTACATCTTTTTTGTCTCTTGCTATTTCATCATACGACGTATAATTAGGGAGTTATTAATGATTTTGTACTTTTTGGCCAAAATTTTTCTATGTCCCACGAATAACTTAAAAATTGATTCGAATGAAATTTCAAAAAATAGTTTTTTTAATACTTTTATTATATTTTTTACGTATTTTAGGGTCGGAAACCATCATGATATTTTGATGTATTTTTTCGTCCCATGCATTTTTGGTTTCAGGTGATAGAATTATTTTCCACTAGGACACATGCTCATCTATATTATATAAAGCTACTAGGCTGACTGACTGACTCACTCACTCACTCACTGACATAAATGTTTACCCACTTCCAAATGAGTTACAAACTTGATATTTGGCAAAAACACTCCTTTCACCTTGCAATCAAGAGAAAAATTCCGAAAAGGTACATTTTTTAATTTTCAACCCTACAAAAGACAAAACTAATAGGTGGAAAGTACAAATCTCCAGTAATATCTCTGAGTGTGATATTGTGCATGGCCTATGTTGTAGACATTAGCACATTACATCTTTTTTATCTCTTGCTATTTTTTCATACGACGTTTAATTAGGGAGTTATTAATGATTTTGTACTTTTTGGCCGAAATGTTTCTCTGAGTGTGATAATGCACATGGCCTATGTTGTAGACATTAACACATTACATCTTTTTTATCTCTTGCTATTTTTTCATACAACGTTTAATTAGGGAGTTATTAATGATTTTGTACTTTTTGGCCGAAATTTTTCTCTGAGTGTGATATTGTACATGGCCTATGTTGTAGACATTAACACATTACATCTTTTTTATCTCTTGCTATTTTTTCATACGACGTTTAATTAGGGAGTTATTAATGATTTTGTACTTTTTGGCCGAAATTTTTCTCTGTGTGTGATATTGTACATGGCCTATGTTGTAGACATTAACACATTACATCTTTTTTGTCTCTTGCTATTTCATCACACGACGTTTAATTACGGAGTTATTAATGATTTTGTACTTTTTGGCCGAAATTTTTCTCCGAGTGTGATATTGTACATGGCCTATGTTGTAGACAATAACACATTACATCTTTTTTGTCTCTTGCTATTTCATCATACGACGTATAATTAGGGAGTTATTAATGATTTTGTACTTTTTGGCCAAAATTTTTCTATGTCCCACGAAAAACTTAAAAATTAATTCGAATGAAATTTCAAAAAAATAGTTTTTTTTAATACTTTTATTATATTTTTTACGTCTTGTAGGGTCGGAAACCAACATGTTATTTTGATGTATTTTTTCGTCCCATGCATTTTTGGTTTCAGGTGATAGAATTATTTTCCACTAGGACCAATGCTCATCTATATTATATAAAGCTACTAGGCTGACTGACTGACTCACTCACTCACTCACTGACATAAATGTTTACCCACTTCCAAATGAGTTACAAACTTGATATTTGGCAAAAACACTCCTTTCACCTTGCAATCAAGAGAAAAATTCCGAAAAGGTACATTTTTTAATTTTCAACCCTACAAAAGACAAAACTAATAGGTGGAAAGTACAAATCTCCAGTAATATCTCTGAGTGTGATATTGTGCATGGCCTATGTTGTAGACATTAGCACATTACATCTTTTTTATCTCTTGCTATTTTTTCATACGACGTTTAATTAGGGAGTTATTAATGATTTTGTACTTTTTGGCCGAAATGTTTCTCTGAGTGTGATAATGTACATGGCCTATGTTGTAGACATTAACACATTACATCTTTTTTATCTCTTGCTATTTTTTCATACAACGTTTAATTAGGGAGTTATTAATGATTTTGTACTTTTTGGCCGACATTTTTCTCTGAGTGTGATATTGTACATGGCCTATGTTGTAGACATTAACACATTACATCTTTTTTATCTCTTGCTATTTTTTCATACGACGTTTAATTAGGGAGTTATTAATGATTTTGTACTTTTTGGCCGAAATTTTTTTCTGTGTGTGATATTGTACATGGCCTATGTTGTAGACATTAACACATTACATCTTTTTTGTCTCTTGCTATTTCATCACACGACGTTTAATTACGGAGTTATTAATGATTTTGTACTTTTTGGCCAAAATTTTTCTATGTCCCACGAATAACTTAAAAATTGATTCGAATGAAATTTCAAAAAATAGTTTTTTTAATACTTTTATTATATTTTTTACGTATTTTAGGGTCGGAAACCATCATGATATTTTGATGTATTTTTTCGTCCCATGCATTTTTGGTTTCAGGTGATAGAATTATTTTCCACTAGGACACATGCTCATCTATATTATATAAAACTACATGGCTGACTGACTCACTCACTCACTCACTGACATAAATGTTTACCCACTTCCAAATGAGTTACAAACTTGATATTTGGCAAAAACACTCCTTTCACCTTGCAATCAACAGAAAAATTCCGAAAAGGTACATTTTTTAATTTTCAACCCTACAAAAGACAAAAATAATAGGGGGAAACTACAAATCTCCAGTAATATCTCTGAGTGTGATATTGTGCATGACCTATGTTGTAGACAATGACACATTATACCTTTTTTGTCTCTTGCTATTTTTTCATACGACGTTTAATTAGGGAGTTATTAATGATTTTGTACTTTTTGGCCGAATTTTTTCTCAGAGTGTGATATTGTACATGGCCTATGTTGTAGACAATAACACATTACATCTTTTTTGTCTCTTGCTATTTCATCATACGACGTATAATTAGGGAGTTATTAATGATTTTGTACTTTTTGGCCAAAATTTTTCTATGTCCCACGAATAACTTAAAAATTGATTCGAATGAAATTTCAAAAAATAGTTTTTTTAATACTTTTATTATATTTTTTACGTATTTTAGGGTCGGAAACCATCATGATATTTTGATGTATTTTTTCGTCCCATGCATTTTTGGTTTCAGGTGATAGAATTATTTTCCACTAGGACACATGCTCATCTATATTATATAAAACTACATGGCTGACTGACTCACTCACTCACTCACTGACATAAATGTTTACCCACTTCCAAATGAGTTACAAACTTGATATTTGGCAAAAACACTCCTTTCACCTTGCAATCAACAGAAAAATTCCGAAAAGGTACATTTTTTAATTTTCAACCCTACAAAAGACAAAAAAAATAGGGGGAAACTACAAATCTCCAGTAATATCTCTGAGTGTGATATTGTGCATGGCCTATGTTGTAGACAATGACACATTATACCTTTTTTGTCTCTTGCTATTTTTTCATACGACGTTTAATTAGGGAGTTATTAATGATTTTGTACTCTTTGGCCGAATTTTTTCTCTGAATGTGATATTGTACATGACCTATGTTGTAGACATTAACACATTACATCTTTTTTGTCTCTTGCTATTTCATCACACGACGTTTAATTACGGAGTTATTAATGATTTTGTACTTTTTGGCCGAAATTTTTCTCAGAGTGTGATATTGTACATGGCCTATGTTGTAGACAATAACACATTACATCTTTTTTGTCTCTTGCTATTTCATCATACGACGTATAATTAGGGAGTTATTAATGATTTTGTACTTTTTGGCCAAAATTTTTCTATGTCCCACGAATAACTTAAAAATTGATTCGAATGAAATTTCAAAAAATAGTTTTTTTAATACTTTTATTATATTTTTTACGTATTTTAGGGTCGGAAACCATCATGTATTTTGATGTATTTTTTCGTCCCATGCATTTTTGGTTTCAGGTGATAGAATTATTTTCCACTAGGACACATGCTCATCTATATTATATAAAACTACATGGCTGACTGACTGACTCACTCACTCACTGACATAAATGTTTACCCACATCCAAATGAGTTACAAACTTGATATTTGGCAAAAACACTCCTTTCACCTTGCAATCAACAGAAAAATTCCGAAAAGGTACATTTTTTAATTTTCAACCCTACAAAAGACAAAAATAATAGGGGGAAACTACAAATCTCCAGTAATATCTCTGAGTGTGATATTGTGCATGGCCTATGTTGTAGACAATGACACATTATACCTTATTTGACTCTTGCTATTTTTTCATACGACGTTTAATTAGGGAGTAATTAATGATTTTGTACTTTTTGGCCGAATGTTTTCTCTGAATGTGATATTGTACATGGCCTATGTTGTAGACATTAACACATTACATCTTTTTTGTCTCTTGCTATTTCATCACACGACGTTTAATTACGGAGTTATTAATGATTTTGTACTTTTTGGCCGAAATTTTTCTCAGAGTGTGATATTGTACATGGCCTATGTTGTAGACAATAACACATTACATCTTTTTTGTCTCTAGCTATTTCATCATACGACGTATAATTAGGGAGTTATTAATAATTTTGTACTTTTTGGCCAAAATTTTTCTATGTCCCACGAATAACTTAAAAATTGATTCGAATGAAATTTCAAAAAAAAATTTTTTTAATACTTTTATTATATTTTTTACGTATTTTAGGGTCGGAAACCATCATGATATTTTGATGTATTTTTTCGTCCCATGCATTTTTGGTTTCAGTTGATAGAATTATTTTCCACTAGGACACATGCTCATCTATATTATATAAAGCTACTAGGCTGACTGACTGACTCACTCACTCACTCACTGACATAAATGTTTACCCACTTCCAAATGAGTTACAAACTTGATATTTGGCAAAAACACTCCTTTCACCTTGCAATCAAGAGAAAAATTCCGAAAAGGTACATTTTTTAATTTTCAACCCTACAAAAGACAAAACTAATAGGTGGAAAGTACAAATCTCCAGTAATATCTCTGAGTGTGATATTGTGCATGGCCTATGTTGTAGACATTAGCACATTACATCTTTTTTATCTCTTGCTATTTTTTCATACGACGTTTAATTAGGGAGTTATTAATGATTTTGTACTTTTTGGCCGAAATGTTTCTCTGAGTGTGATAATGCACATGGCCTATGTTGTAGACATTAACACATTACATCTTTTTTATCTCTTGCTATTTTTTCATACAACGTTTAATTAGGGAGTTATTAATGATTTTGTACTTTTTGGCCGAAATTTTTCTCTGAGTGTGATATTGTACATGGCCTATGTTGTAGACATTAACACATTACATCTTTTTTATCTCTTGCTATTTTTTCATACGACGTTTAATTAGGGAGTTATTAATGATTTTGTACTTTTTGGCCGAAATTTTTCTCTGTGTGTGATATTGTACATGGCCTATGTTGTAGACATTAACACATTACATCTTTTTTGTCTCTTGCTATTTCATCACACGACGTTTAATTACGGAGTTATTAATGATTTTGTACTTTTTGGCCGAAATTTTTCTCCGAGTGTGATATTGTACATGGCCTATGTTGTAGACAATAACACATTACATCTTTTTTGTCTCTTGCTATTTCATCATACGACGTATAATTAGGGAGTTATTAATGATTTTGTACTTTTTGGCCGAAATTTTTCTCCGAGTGTGATATTGTACATGGCCTATGTTGTAGACAATAACACATTACATCTTTTTTGTCTCTTGCTATTTCATCATACGACGTATAATTAGGGAGTTATTAATGATTTTGTACTTTTTGGCCAAAATTTTTCTGTCCCACGAAAAACTTAAAAATTAATTCGAATGAAATTTCAAAAAAATAGTTTTTTTAATACTTTTATTATATTTTTTACGTCTTGTAGGGTCGGAAACCAACATGTTATTTTGATGTATTTTTTCGTCCCATGCATTTTTGGTTTCAGGTGATAGAATTATTTTCCACTAGGACCAATGCTCATCTATATTATATAAAGCTACTAGGCTGACTGACTGACTCACTCACTCACTCACTGACATAAATGTTTACCCACTTCCAAATGAGTTACAAACTTGATATTTGGCAAAAACACTCCTTTCACCTTGCAATCAACAGAAAAATTCCGAAAAGGTACATTTTTTAATTTTCAACCCTACAAAAGACAAAACTAATAGGTGGAAAGTACAAATCTCCAGTAATATCTCTGAGTGTGATATTGTGCATGGCCTATGTTGTAGACATTAGCACATTACATCTTTTTTATCTCTTGCTATTTTTTCATACGACGTTTAATTAGGGAGTTATTAATGATTTTGTACTTTTTGGCTGAAATGTTTCTCTGAGTGTGATAATGTACATGGCCTATGTTGTAGACATTAACACATTACATCTTTTTTATCTCTTGCTATTTTTTCATACAACGTTTAATTAGGGAGTTATTAATGATTTTGTACTTTTTGGCCGAAATTTTTCTCTGAGTGTGATATTGTACATGGCCTATGTTGTAGACATTAACACATTACATCTTTTTTATCTCTTGCTATTTTTTCATACGACGTTTAATTAGGGAGTTATTAATGATTTTGTACTTTTTGGCCGAAATTTTTCTCTGTGTGTGATATTGTACATGGCCTATGTTGTAGACATTAACACATTACATCTTTTTTGTCTCTTGCTATTTCATCACACGACGTTTAATTACGGAGTTATTAATGATTTTGTACTTTTTGGCCGAAATTTTTCTCCGAGTGTGATATTGTACATGGCCTATGTTGTAGACAATAACACATTACATCTTTTTTGTCTCTTGCTATTTCATCATACGACGTATAATTAGGGAGTTATTAATGATTTTGTACTTTTTGGCCGAAATTTTTCTCCGAGTGTGATATTGTACATGGCCTATGTTGTAGACAATAACACATTACATCTTTTTTGTCTCTTGCTATTTCATCATACGACGTATAATTAGGGAGTTATTAATGATTTTGTACTTTTTGGCCAAAATTTTTCTGTCCCACGAAAAACTTAAAAATTAATTCGAATGAAATTTCAAAAAAATAGTTTTTTTAATACTTTTATTATATTTTTACGTCTTGTAGGGTCGGAAACCAACATGTTATTTTGATGTATTTTTTCGTCCCATGCATTTTTGGTTTCAGGTGATAGAATTATTTTCCACTAGGACCAATGCTCATCTATATTATATAAAGCTACTAGGCTGACTGACTGACTCACTCACTCACTCACTGACATAAATGTTTACCCACTTCCAAATGAGTTACAAACTTGATATTTGGCAAAAACACTCCTTTCACCTTGCAATCAACAGAAAAATTCCGAAAAGGTACATTTTTTAATTTTCAACCCTACAAAAGACAAAACTAATAGGTGGAAAGTACAAATCTCCAGTAATATCTCTGAGTGTGATATTGTGCATGGCCTATGTTGTAGACATTAGCACATTACATCTTTTTTATCTCTTGCTATTTTCTCATACGACGTTTAATTAGGGAGTTATTAATGATTTTGTACTTTTTGGCCGAAATGTTTCTCTGAGTGTGATAATGTACATGGCCTATGTTGTAGACATTAACACATTACATCTTTTTTATCTCTTGCTATTTTTTCATACAACGTTTAATTAGGGAGTTATTAATGATTTTGTACTTTTTGGCCGAAATTTTTCTCTGAGTGTGATATTGTACATGGCCTATGTTGTAGACATTAACACATTACATCTTTTTTATCTCTTGCTATTTTTTCATACGACGTTTAATTAGGGAGTTATTAATGATTTTGTACTTTTTGGCCGAAATTTTTCTCTGTGTGTGATATTGTACATGGCCTATGTTGTAGACATTAACACATTACATCTTTTTTGTCTCTTGCTATTTCATCACACGACGTTTAATTACGGAGTTATTAATGATTGTGTACTTTTTGGCCGAAATTTTTCTCCGAGTGTGATATTGTACATGGCCTATGTTGTAGACAATAACACATTACATCTTTTTTGTCTCTTGCTATTTCATCATACGACGTATAATTAGGGAGTTATTAATGATTTTGTACTTTTTGGCCGAAATTTTTCTCCGAGTGTGATATTGTACATGGCCTATGTTGTAGACAATAACACATTACATCTTTTTTGTCTCTTGCTATTTCATCATACGACGTATAATTAGGGAGTTATTAATGATTTTGTACTTTTTGGCCAAAAATTTTTCTGTCCCACGAAAAACTTAAAAATTAATTCGAATGAAATTTCAAAAAAATAGTTTTTTTAATACTTTTATTATATTTTTACGTCTTGTAGGGTCGGAAACCAACATGTTATTTTGATGTATTTTTTCGTCCCATGCATTTTTGGTTTCAGGTGATAGAATTATTTTCCACTAGGACCAATGCTCATCTATATTATATAAAGCTACTAGGCTGACTGACTGACTCACTCACTCACTCACTGACATAAATGTTTACCCACTTCCAAATGAGTTACAAACTTGATATTTGGCAAAAACACTCCTTTCACCTTGCAATCAACAGAAAAATTCCGAAAAGGTACATTTTTTAATTTTCAACCCTACAAAAGACAAAACTAATAGGTGGAAAGTACAAATCTCCAGTAATATCTCTGAGTGTGATATTGTGCATGGCCTATGTTGTAGACATTAGCACATTACATCTTTTTTATCTCTTGCTATTTTCTCATACGACGTTTAATTAGGGAGTTATTAATGATTTTGTACTTTTTGGCCGAAATGTTTCTCTGAGTGTGATAATGTACATGGCCTATGTTGTAGACATTAACACATTACATCTTTTTTATCTCTTACTATTTTTTCATACAACGTTTAATTAGGGAGTTATTAATGATTTTGTACTTTTTGGCCGAAATTTTTCTCTGAGTGTGATATTATACATGGCCTATGTTGTAGACATTAACACATTACATCTTTTTTATCTCTTGCTATTTTTTCATACGACGTTTAATTAGGGAGTTATTAATGATTTTGTACTTTTTGGCCTAAATTTTTCTCTGTGTGTGATATTGTACATGGCCTATGTTGTAGACATTAACACATTACATCTTTTTTGTCTCTTGCTATTTCATCACACGACGTTTAATTACGGAGTTATTAATGATTTTGTACTTT
The DNA here is from genome assembly GCA_946902985.2 of Meconema thalassinum. NCBI lineage: Eukaryota > Metazoa > Arthropoda > Insecta > Orthoptera > Tettigoniidae > Meconema > Meconema thalassinum. The sequence continues at coordinate 605,554 of CAMPQE020000006.1, read as the reverse complement.
TTGGCCGAAATTTTTCTCCGAGTGTGATATTGTACATGGCCTATGTTGTAGACAATAACACATTACATCTTTTTTGTCTCTTGCTCTTTCATCATACGACGTATAATTAGGGAGTTATTAATGATTTTGTACTTTTTGGCCAACATTTTTCTATGTCCCACGAAAAACTTAAAAATTAATTCGAATGAAATTTCAAAAAAATAGTTTTTTTTAATACTTTTATTATATTTTTTACGTCTTGTAGGGTCGGAAACCAACATGTTATTTTGATGTATTTTTTCGTCCCATGCATTTTTGGTTTCAGGTGATAGAATTATTTTCCACTAGGACCAATGCTCATCTATATTATATAAAGCTACTAGGCTGACTGACTGACTCACTCACTCACTCACTGACATAAATGTTTACCCACTTCCAAATGAGTTACAAACTTGATATTTGGCAAAAACACTCCTTTCACCTTGCAATCAAGAGAAAAATTCCGAAAAGGTACATTTTTTAATTTTCAACCCTACAAAAGACAAAACTAATAGGTGGAAAGTACAAATCTCCAGTAATATCTCTGAGTGTGATATTGTGCATGGCCTATGTTGTAGACATTAGCACATTACATCTTTTTTATCTCTTGCTATTTTTTCATACGACGTTTAATTAGGGAGTTATTAATGATTTTGTACTTTTTGGCCGAAATGTTTCTCTGAGTGTGATAATGTACATGGCCTATGTTGTAGACATTAACACATTACATCTTTTTTATCTCTTGCTATTTTTTCATACAACGTTTAATTAGGGAGTTATTAATGATTTTGTACTTTTTGGCCGAAATTTTTCTCTGAGTGTGATATTGTACATGGCCTATGTTGTAGACATTAACACATTACATCTTTTTTATCTCTTGCTATTTTTTCATACGACGTTTAATTAGGGAGTTATTAATGATTTTGTACTTTTTGGCCGAAATTTTTCTCTGTGTGTGATATTGTACATGGCCTATGTTGTAGACATTAACACATTACATCTTTTTTGTCTCTTGCTATTTCATCACACGACGTTTAATTACGGAGTTATTAATGATTTTGTACTTTTTGGCCAACATTTTTCTATGTCCCACGAGTGTGATATTGTGCATGGCCTATGTTGTAGACATTAGCACATTACATCTTTTTTATCTCTTGCTATTTTTTCATACGACGTTTAATTAGGGAGTTATTAATGATTTTGTACTTTTTCGCCGAAATGTTTCTCTGAGTGTGATAATGTACATGGCCTATGTTGTAGACATTAACACATTACATCTTTTTTATCTCTTGCTATTTTTTCATACAACGTTTAATTAGGGAGTTATTAATGATTTTGTACTTTTTGGCCGAAATTTTTCTCTGAGTGTGATATTGTACATGGCCTATGTTGTAGACATTAACACATTACATCTTTTTTATCTCTTGCTATTTTTTCATACGACGTTTAATTAGGGAGTTATTAATGATTTTGTACTTTTTGGCCGAAATTTTTCTCTGTGTGTGATATTGTACATGGCCTATGTTGTAGACATTAACACATTACATCTTTTTTGTCTCTTGCTATTTCATCACACGACGTTTAATTACGGAGTTATTAATGATTTTGTACTTTTTGGCCAAAATTTTTCTATGTCCCACGAGTGTGATATTGTGCATGGGCTATGTTGTAGACATTAGCACATTACAATCTTTTTTATCTCTTGCTATTTTTTTCATACGACGTTTAATTAGGGAGTTATTAATGATTTTGTACTTTTTGCCGAAATGTTTCTCTGAGTGTGATAATGTTACATGGCCTATGTTGTAGACATTAACACATTACATCTTTTTTATCTCTTGCTATTTTTTCATACAACGTTTAATTAGGGAGTTATTAATGATTTTGTACTTTTTGGCCGAAATTTTTCTCTGAGTGTGATATTGTACATGGCCTATGTTGTAGACATTAACACATTACATCTTTTTTATCTCTTGCTATTTTTTCATACGACGTTTAATTAGGGAGTTATTAATGATTTTGTACTTTTTGGCCGAAATTTTTCTCTGTGTGTGATATTGTACATGGCCTATGTTGTAGACATTAACACATTACATCTTTTTTGTCTCTTGCTATTTCATCACACGACGTTTAATTACGGAGTTATTAATGATTTTGTACTTTTTGGCCGAAATTTTTCTCCGAGTGTGATATTGTACATGGCCTATGTTGTAGACAATAACACATTACATCTTTTTTGTCTCTTGCTATTTCATCATACGACGTATAATTAGGGAGTTATTAATGATTTTGTACTTTTTGGCCAAAATTTTTCTATGTCCCACGAAAAACTTAAAAATTAATTCGAATGAAATTTCAAAAAAATAGTTTTTTTTAATACTTTTATTATATTTTTTACGTCTTGTAGGGTCGGAAACCAACATGTTATTTTGATGTATTTTTTCGTCCCATGCATTTTTGGTTTCAGGTGATAGAATTATTTTCCACTAGGACCAATGCTCATCTATATTATATAAAGCTACTAGGCTGACTGACTGACTCACTCACTCACTCACTGACATAAATGTTTACCCACTTCCAAATGAGTTACAAACTTGATATTTGGCAAAAACACTCCTTTCACCTTGCAATCAACAGAAAAATTCCGAAAAGGTACATTTTTTAATTTTCAACCCTACAAAAGACAAAACTAATAGGTGGAAAGTACAAATCTCCAGTAATATCTCTGAGTGTGATATTGTGCATGGCCTATGTTGTAGACATTAGCACATTACATCTTTTTTATCTCTTGCTATTTTTTCATACGACGTTTAATTAGGGAGTTATTAATGATTTTGTACTTTTTGGCCGAAATTTTTCTCTGAGTGTGATATTGTACATGGCCTATGTTGTAGACATTAACACATTACATCTTTTTTTTCTCTTGCTATTTTTTCATACGACGTTTAATTAGGGAGTTATTAATGATTTTGTACTTTTTGGCCGAAATTTTTCTCTGAGTGTGATATTGTACATGGCCTATGTTGTAGACATTAACACATTACATATTTTTTGTCTCTTGCTATTTTTTCATACGACGTTTAATTAGGGAGTTATTAATGATTTTGTACTTTTTGGCCGAAATTTTTCTCTGAGTGTGATATTGTACATGGCCTATGTTGTAGATATTAACACATTACATCTTTTTTGTCTCTTGCTATTTCATCACACGACGTTTAATTACGGAGTTATTAATGATTTTGTACTTTTTGGCCGAAATTTTTCTCCGAGTGTGATATTGTACATGGCCTATGTTGTAGACAATAACACATTACATCTTTTTTGTCTCTTGCTATTTCATCATACGACGTATAATTATGGAGTTATTAATGATTTTGTACTTTTTGGCCAAAAATTTTCTATGTCCCACGAAAAACTTAAAAATTAATTCGAATGAAATTTCAAAAAAATAGTTTTTTTAATACTTTTATTATATTTTTTACGTCTTGTAGGGTCGGAAACCAACATGTTATTTTGATGTATTTTTTCGTCCCATGCATTTTTGGTTTCAGGTGATAGAATTATTTTCCACTAGGACCAATGCTCATCTATATTATATAAAGCTACTAGGCTGACTGACTGACTCACTCACTCACTCACTGACATAAATGTTTACCCACTTCCAAATGAGTTACAAACTTGATATTTGGCAAAAACACTCCTTTCACCTTGCAATCAAGAGAAAAATTCCGAAAAGGTACATTTTTTAATTTTCAACCCTACAAAAGACAAAACTAATAGGGGGAAAGTACAAATCTCCAGTAATATCCCTGAGTGTGATATTGTGCATGGCCTATGTTGTAGACATTAGCACATTACATCTTTTTTATCTCTTGCTATTTTTTCATACGACGTTTAATTAGGGAGTTATTAATGATTTTGTACTTTTTCGCCGAAATGTTTCTCTGAGTGTGATAATGTACATGGCCTATGTTGTAGACATTAACACATTACATCTTTTTTATCTCTTGCTATTTTTTCATACAACGTTTAATTAGGGAGTTATTAATGATTTTGTACTTTTTGGCCGAAATTTTTCTCTGAGTGTGATATTGTACATGGCCTATGTTGTAGACATTAACACATTACATCTTTTTTATCTCTTGCTATTTTTTCATACGACGTTTAATTAGGGAGTTATTAATGATTTTGTACTTTTTGGCCGAAATTTTTCTCTGTGTGTGATATTGTACATGGCCTATGTTGTAGACATTAACACATTACATCTTTTTTGTCTCTTGCTATTTCATCACACGACGTTTAATTACGGAGTTATTAATGATTTTGTACTTTTTGGCCAACATTTTTCTATGTCCCACGAGTGTGATATTGTGCATGGCCTATGTTGTAGACATTAGCACATTACATCTTTTTTATCTCTTGCTATTTTTTCATACGACGTTTAATTAGGGAGTTATTAATGATTTTGTACTTTTTCGCCGAAATGTTTCTCTGAGTGTGATAATGTACATGGCCTATGTTGTAGACATTAACACATTACATCTTTTTTATCTCTTGCTATTTTTTCATACAACGTTTAATTAGGGAGTTATTAATGATTTTGTACTTTTTGGCCGAAATTTTTCTCTGAGTGTGATATTGTACATGGCCTATGTTGTAGACATTAACACATTACATCTTTTTTATCTCTTGCTATTTTTTCATACGACGTTTAATTAGGGAGTTATTAATGATTTTGTACTTTTTGGCCGAAATTTTTCTCTGTGTGTGATATTGTACATGGCCTATGTTGTAGACATTAACACATTACATCTTTTTTGTCTCTTGCTATTTCATCACACGACGTTTAATTACGGAGTTATTAATGATTTTGTACTTTTTGGCCAAAATTTTTCTATGTCCCACGAGTGTGATATTGTGCATGGGCTATGTTGTAGACATTAGCACATTACATCTTTTTTATCTCTTGCTATTTTTTCATACGACGTTTAATTAGGGAGTTATTAATGATTTTGTACTTTTTGGCCGAAATGTTTCTCTGAGTGTGATAATGTACATGGCCTATGTTGTAGACATTAACACATTACATCTTTTTTATCTCTTGCTATTTTTTCATACAACGTTTAATTAGGGAGTTATTAATGATTTTGTACTTTTTGGCCGAAATTTTTCTCTGAGTGTGATATTGTACATGGCCTATGTTGTAGACATTAACACATTACATCTTTTTTATCTCTTGCTATTTTTTCATACGACGTTTAATTAGGGAGTTATTAATGATTTTGTACTTTTTGGCCGAAATTTTTCTCTGTGTGTGATATTGTACATGGCCTATGTTGTAGACATTAACACATTACATCTTTTTTGTCTCTTGCTATTTCATCACACGACGTTTAATTACGGAGTTATTAATGATTTTGTACTTTTTGGCCGAAATTTTTCTCCGAGTGTGATATTGTACATGGCCTATGTTGTAGACAATAACACATTACATCTTTTTTGTCTCTTGCTATTTCATCATACGACGTATAATTAGGGAGTTATTAATGATTTTGTACTTTTTGGCCAAAATTTTTCTATGTCCCACGAAAAACTTAAAAATTAATTCGAATGAAATTTCAAAAAAATAGTTTTTTTTAATACTTTTATTATATTTTTTACGTCTTGTAGGGTCGGAAACCAACATGTTATTTTGATGTATTTTTTCGTCCCATGCATTTTTGGTTTCAGGTGATAGAATTATTTTCCACTAGGACCAATGCTCATCTATATTATATAAAGCTACTAGGCTGACTGACTGACTCACTCACTCACTCACTGACATAAATGTTTACCCACTTCCAAATGAGTTACAAACTTGATATTTGGCAAAAACACTCCTTTCACCTTGCAATCAACAGAAAAATTCCGAAAAGGTACATTTTTTAATTTTCAACCCTACAAAAGACAAAACTAATAGGTGGAAAGTACAAATCTCCAGTAATATCTCTGAGTGTGATATTGTGCATGGCCTATGTTGTAGACATTAGCACATTACATCTTTTTTATCTCTTGCTATTTTTTCATACGACGTTTAATTAGGGAGTTATTAATGATTTTGTACTTTTTGGCCGAAATTTTTCTCTGAGTGTGATATTGTACATGGCCTATGTTGTAGACATTAACACATTACATCTTTTTTTTCTCTTGCTATTTTTTCATACGACGTTTAATTAGGGAGTTATTAATGATTTTGTACTTTTTGGCCGAAATTTTTCTCTGAGTGTGATATTGTACATGGCCTATGTTGTAGACATTAACACATTACATATTTTTTGTCTCTTGCTATTTTTTCATACGACGTTTAATTAGGGAGTTATTAATGATTTTGTACTTTTTGGCCGAAATTTTTCTCTGAGTGTGATATTGTACATGGCCTATGTTGTAGATATTAACACATTACATCTTTTTTGTCTCTTGCTATTTCATCACACGACGTTTAATTACGGAGTTATTAATGATTTTGTACTTTTTGGCCGAAATTTTTCTCCGAGTGTGATATTGTACATGGCCTATGTTGTAGACAATAACACATTACATCTTTTTTGTCTCTTGCTATTTCATCATACGACGTATAATTATGGAGTTATTAATGATTTTGTACTTTTTGGCCAAAAATTTTCTATGTCCCACGAAAAACTTAAAAATTAATTCGAATGAAATTTCAAAAAAATAGTTTTTTTAATACTTTTATTATATTTTTTACGTCTTGTAGGGTCGGAAACCAACATGTTATTTTGATGTATTTTTTCGTCCCATGCATTTTTGGTTTCAGGTGATAGAATTATTTTCCACTAGGACCAATGCTCATCTATATTATATAAAGCTACTAGGCTGACTGACTGACTCACTCACTCACTCACTGACATAAATGTTTACCCACTTCCAAATGAGTTACAAACTTGATATTTGGCAAAAACACTCCTTTCACCTTGCAATCAAGAGAAAAATTCCGAAAAGGTACATTTTTTAATTTTCAACCCTACAAAAGACAAAACTAATAGGGGGAAAGTACAAATCTCCAGTAATATCCCTGAGTGTGATATTGTGCATGGCCTATGTTGTAGACATTAGCACATTACATCTTTTTTATCTCTTGCTATTTTTTCATACGACGTTTAATTAGGGAGTTATTAATGATTTTGTACTTTTTCGCCGAAATGTTTCTCTGAGTGTGATAATGTACATGGCCTATGTTGTAGACATTAACACATTACATCTTTTTTATCTCTTGCTATTTTTTCATACAACGTTTAATTAGGGAGTTATTAATGATTTTGTACTTTTTGGCCGAAATTTTTCTCTGAGTGTGATATTGTACATGGCCTATGTTGTAGACATTAACACATTACATCTTTTTTATCTCTTGCTATTTTTTCATACGACGTTTAATTAGGGAGTTATTAATGATTTTGTACTTTTTGGCCGAAATTTTTCTCTGTGTGTGATATTGTACATGGCCTATGTTGTAGACATTAACACATTACATCTTTTTTGTCTCTTGCTATTTCATCACACGACGTTTAATTACGGAGTTATTAATGATTTTGTACTTTTTGGCCAAAATTTTTCTATGTCCCACGAGTGTGATATTGTGCATGGCCTATGTTGTAGACATTAGCACATTACATCTTTTTTATCTCTTGCTATTTTTTCATACGACGTTTAATTAGGGAGTTATTAATGATTTTGTACTTTTTGGCCGAAATGTTTCTCTGAGTGTGATAATGTACATGGCCTATGTTGTAGACATTAACACATTACATCTTTTTTATCTCTTGCTATTTTTTCATACAACGTTTAATTAGGGAGTTATTAATGATTTTGTACTTTTTGGCCGAAATTTTTCTCTGAGTGTGATATTGTACATGGCCTATGTTGTAGACATTAACACATTACATCTTTTTTATCTCTTGCTATTTTTTCATACGACGTTTAATTAGGGAGTTATTAATGATTTTGTACTTTTTGGCCGAAATTTTTCTCTGTGTGTGATATTGTACATGGCCTATGTTGTAGACATTAACACATTACATCTTTTTTGTCTCTTGCTATTTCATCACACGACGTTTAATTACGGAGTTATTAATGATTTTGTACTTTTTGGCCGAAATTTTTCTCCGAGTGTGATATTGTACATGGCCTATGTTGTAGACAATAACACATTACATCTTTTTTGTCTCTTGCTATTTCATCATACGACGTATAATTAGGGAGTTATTAATGATTTTGTACTTTTTGGCCAAAATTTTTCTATGTCCCACGAAAAACTTAAAAATTAATTCGAATGAAATTTCAAAAAAATAGTTTTTTTTAATACTTTTATTATATTTTTTACGTCTTGTAGGGTCGGAAACCAACATGTTATTTTGATGTATTTTTTCGTCCCATGCATTTTTGGTTTCAGGTGATAGAATTATTTTCCACTAGGACCAATGCTCATCTATATTATATAAAGCTACTAGGCTGACTGACTGACTCACTCACTCACTCACTGACATAAATGTTTACCCACTTCCAAATGAGTTACAAACTTGATATTTGGCAAAAACACTCCTTTCACCTTGCAATCAACAGAAAAATTCCGAAAAGATACATTTTTTAATTTTCAACCCTACAAAAGACAAAACTAATAGGTGGAAAGTACAAATCTCCAGTAATATCTCTGAGTGTGATATTGTGCATGGCCTATGTTGTAGACATTAGCACATTACATCTTTTTTATCTCTTGCTATTTTTTCATACGACGTTTAATTAGGGAGTTATTAATGATTTTGTACTTTTTGGCCGAAATTTTTCTCTGAGTGTGATATTGTACATGGCCTATGTTGTAGACATTAACACATTACATCTTTTTTTTCTCTTGCTATTTTTTCATACGACGTTTAATTAGGGAGTTATTAATGATTTTGTACTTTTTGGCCGAAATTTTTCTCTGAGTGTGATATTGTACATGGCCTATGTTGTAGACATTAACACATTACATATTTTTTGTCTCTTGCTATTTTTTCATACGACGTTTAATTAGGGAGTTATTAATGATTTTGTACTTTTTGGCCGAAATTTTTCTCTGAGTGTGATATTGTACATGGCCTATGTTGTAGATATTAACACATTACATCTTTTTTGTCTCTTGCTATTTCATCACACGACGTTTAATTACGGAGTTATTAATGATTTTGTACTTTTTGGCCGAAATTTTTCTCCGAGTGTGATATTGTACATGGCCTATGTTGTAGACAATAACACATTACATCTTTTTTGTCTCTTGCTATTTCATCATACGACGTATAATTATGGAGTTATTAATGATTTTGTACTTTTTGGCCAAAAATTTTCTATGTCCCACGAAAAACTTAAAAATTAATTCGAATGAAATTTCAAAAAAATAGTTTTTTTAATACTTTTATTATATTTTTTACGTCTTGTAGGGTCGGAAACCAACATGTTATTTTGATGTATTTTTTCGTCCCATGCATTTTTGGTTTCAGGTGATAGAATTATTTTCCACTAGGACCAATGCTCATCTATATTATATAAAGCTACTAGGCTGACTGACTGACTCACTCACTCACTCACTGACATAAATGTTTACCCACTTCCAAATGAGTTACAAACTTGATATTTGGCAAAAACACTCCTTTCACCTTGCAATCAAGAGAAAAATTCCGAAAAGGTACATTTTTTAATTTTCAACCCTACAAAAGACAAAACTAATAGGGGGAAAGTACAAATCTCCAGTAATATCCCTGAGTGTGATATTGTGCATGGCCTATGTTGTAGACATTAGCACATTACATCTTTTTTATCTCTTGCTATTTTTTCATACGACGTTTAATTAGGGAGTTATTAATGATTTTGTACTTTTTGGCCGAAATGTTTCTCTGAGTGTGATAATGTACATGGCCTATGTTGTAGACATTAACACATTACATCTTTTTTATCTCTTGCTATTTTTTCATACAACGTTTAATTAGGGAGTTATTAATGATTTTGTACTTTTTGGCCGAAATTTTTCTCTGAGTGTGATATTGTACATGGCCTATGTTGTAGACATTAACACATTACATCTTTTTTATCTCATGCTATTTTTTCATACGACGTTTAATTAGGGAGTTATTAATGATTTTGTACTTTTTGGCCGAAATTTTTCTCTGTGTGTGATATTGTACATGGCCTATGTTGTAGACATTAACACATTACATCTTTTTTGTCTCTTGCTATTTCATCACACGACGTTTAATTACGGAGTTATTAATGATTTTGTACTTTTTGGCCAAAATTTTTCTATGTCCCACGAGTGTGATATTGTGCATGGCCTATGTTGTAGACATTAGCACATTACATCTTTTTTATCTCTTGCTATTTTTTCATACGACGTTTAATTAGGGAGTTATTAATGATTTTGTACTTTTTGGCCGAAATGTTTCTCTGAGTGTGATAATGTACATGGCCTATGTTGTAGACATTAACACATTACATCTTTTTTATCTCTTGCTATTTTTTCATACAACGTTTAATTAGGGAGTTATTAATGATTTTGTACTTTTTGGCCGAAATTTTTCTCTGAGTGTGATATTGTACATGGCCTATGTTGTAGACATTAACACATTACATCTTTTTTATCTCTTGCTATTTTTTCATACGACGTTTAATTAGGGAGTTATTAATGATTTTGTACTTTTTGGCCGAAATTTTTCTCTGTGTGTGATATTGTACATGGCCTATGTTGTAGACATTAACACATTACATCTTTTTTGTCTCTTGCTATTTCATCACACGACGTTTAATTACGGAGTTATTAATGATTTTGTACTTTTTGGCCGAAATTTTTCTCCGAGTGTGATATTGTACATGGCCTATGTTGTAGACAATAACACATTACATCTTTTTTGTCTCTTGCTATTTCATCATACGACGTATAATTAGGGAGTTATTAATGATTTTGTACTTTTTGGCCAAAATTTTTCTATGTCCCACGAAAAACTTAAAAATTAATTCGAATGAAATTTCAAAAAAATAGTTTTTTTTAATACTTTTATTATATTTTTTACGTCTTGTAGGGTCGGAAACCAACATGTTATTTTGATGTATTTTTTCGTCCCATGCATTTTTGGTTTCAGGTGATAGAATTATTTTCCACTAGGACCAATGCTCATCTATATTATATAAAGCTACTAGGCTGACTGACTGACTCACTCACTCACTCACTGACATAAATGTTTACCCACTTCCAAATGAGTTACAAACTTGATATTTGGCAAAAACACTCCTTTCACCTTGCAATCAACAGAAAAATTCCGAAAAGGTACATTTTTTAATTTTCAACCCTACAAAAGACAAAACTAATAGGTGGAAAGTACAAATCTCCAGTAATATCTCTGAGTGTGATATTGTGCATGGCCTATGTTGTAGACATTAGCACATTACATCTTTTTTATCTCTTGCTATTTTTTCATACGACGTTTAATTAGGGAGTTATTAATGATTTTGTACTTTTTGGCCGAAATTTTTCTCTGAGTGTGATATTGTACATGGCCTATGTTGTAGACATTAACACATTACATCTTTTTTTTCTCTTGCTATTTTTTCATACGACGTTTAATTAGGGAGTTATTAATGATTTTGTACTTTTTGGCCGAAATTTTTCTCTGAGTGTGATATTGTACATGGCCTATGTTGTAGACATTAACACATTACATATTTTTTGTCTCTTGCTATTTTTTCATACGACGTTTAATTAGGGAGTTATTAATGATTTTGTACTTTTTGGCCGAAATTTTTCTCTGAGTGTGATATTGTACATGGCCTATGTTGTAGATATTAACACATTACATCTTTTTTGTCTCTTGCTATTTCATCACACGACGTTTAATTACGGAGTTATTAATGATTTTGTACTTTTTGGCCGAAATTTTTCTCCGAGTGTGATATTGTACATGGCCTATGTTGTAGACAATAACACATTACATCTTTTTTGTCTCTTGCTATTTCATCATACGACGTATAATTATGGAGTTATTAATGATTTTGTACTTTTTGGCCAAAAATTTTCTATGTCCCACGAAAAACTTAAAAATTAATTCGAATGAAATTTCAAAAAAATAGTTTTTTTAATACTTTTATTATATTTTTTACGTCTTGTAGGGTCGGAAACCAACATGTTATTTTGATGTATTTTTTCGTCCCATGCATTTTTGGTTTCAGGTGATAGAATTATTTTCCACTAGGACCAATGCTCATCTATATTATATAAAGCTACTAGGCTGACTGACTGACTCACTCACTCACTGACATAAATGTTTACCCACTTCCAAATGAGTTACAAACTTGATATTTGGCAAAAACACTCCTTTCACCTTGCAATCAAGAGAAAAATTCCGAAAAGGTACATTTTTTAATTTTCAACCCTACAAAAGACAAAACTAATAGGGGGAAAGTACAAATCTCCAGTAATATCCCTGAGTGTGATATTGTGCATGGCCTATGTTGTAGACATTAGCACATTACATCTTTTTTATCTCTTGCTATTTTTTCATACGACGTTTAATTAGGGAGTTATTAATGATTTTGTACTTTTTGGCCGAAATGTTTCTCTGAGTGTGATAATGTACATGGCCTATGTTGTAGACATTAACACATTACATCTTTTTTATCTCTTGCTATTTTTTCATACAACGTTTAATTAGGGAGTTATTAATGATTTTGTACTTTTTGGCCGAAATTTTTCTCTGAGTGTGATATTGTACATGGCCTATGTTGTAGACATTAACACATTACATCTTTTTTATCTCATGCTATTTTTTCATACGACGTTTAATTAGGGAGTTATTAATGATTTTGTACTTTTTGGCCGAAATTTTTCTCTGTGTGTGATATTGTACATGGCCTATGTTGTAGACATTAACACATTACATCTTTTTTGTCTCTTGCTATTTCATCACACGACGTTTAATTACGGAGTTATTAATGATTTTGTACTTTTTGGCCGAAATTTTTCTCCGAGTGTGATATTGTACATGGCCTATGTTGTAGACAATAACACATTACATCTTTTTTGTCTCTTGCTCTTTCATCATACGACGTATAATTAGGGAGTTATTAATGATTTTGTACTTTTTGGCCAAAATTTTTCTATGTCCCACGAAAAACTTAAAAATTAATTCGAATGAAATTTCAAATAAATAGTTTTTTTTAATACTTTTATTATATTTTTTACGTCTTGTAGGGTCGGAAACCAACATGTTATTTTGATGTATTTTTTCGTCCCATGCATTTTTGGTTTCAGGTGATAGAATTATTTTCCACTAGGACCAATGCTCATCTATATTATATAAAGCTACTAGGCTGACTGACTCACTCACTCACTCACTGACATAAATGTTTACCCACTTCCAAATGAGTTACAAACTTGATATTTGGCAAAAACACTCCTTTCACCTTGCAATCAAGAGAAAAATTCCGAAAAGGTACATTTTTTAATTTTCAACCCTACAAAAGACAAAACTAATAGGTGGAAAGTACAAATCTCCAGTAATATCTCTGAGTGTGATATTGTGCATGGCCTATGTTGTAGACATTAGCACATTACATCTTTTTTATCTCTTGCTATTTTTTCATACGACGTTTAATTAGGGAGTTATTAATGATTTTGTACTTTTTGGCCGAAATGTTTCTCTGAGTGTGATAATGTACATGGCCTATGTTGTAGACATTAACACATTACATCTTTTTTATCTCTTGCTATTTTTTCATACAACGTTTAATTAGGGAGTTATTAATGATTTTGTACTTTTTGGCCGAAATTTTTCTCTGAGTGTGATATTGTACATGGCCTATGTTGTAGACATTAACACATTACATCTTTTTTATCTCTTGCTATTTTTTCATACGACGTTTAATTAGGGAGTTATTAATGATTTTGTACTTTTTGGCCGAAATTTTTCTCTGTGTGTGATATTGTACATGGCCTATGTTGTAGACATTAACACATTACATCTTTTTTGTCTCTAGCTATTTTTTCATACGACGTTTAATTAGGGAGTTATTAATGATTTTGTACTTTTTGGCCGAAATTTTTCTCCGAGTGTGATATTGTACATGGCCTATGTTGTAGACAATAACACATTACATCTTTTTTGTCTCTTGCTCTTTCATCATACGACGTATAATTAGGGAGTTATTAATGATTTTGTACTTTTTGGCCAAAATTTTTCTATGTCCCACGAAAAACTTAAAAATTAATTCGAATGAAATTTCAAAAAAATAGTTTTTTTTAATACTTTTATTATATTTTTTACGTCTTGTAGGGTCGGAAACCAACATGTTATTTTGATGTATTTTTTCGTCCCATGCATTTTTGGTTTCAGGTGATAGAATTATTTTCCACTAGGACCAATGCTCATCTATATTATATAAAGCTACTAGGCTGACTGACTCACTCACTCACTCACTGACATAAATGTTTACCCACTTCCAAATGAGTTACAAACTTGATATTTGGCAAAAACACTCCTTTCACCTTGCAATCAAGAGAAAAATTCCGAAAAGGTACATTTTTTAATTTTCAACCCTACAAAAGACAAAACTAATAGGTGGAAAGTACAAATCTCCAGTAATATCTCTGAGTGTGATATTGTGCATGGCCTATGTTGTAGACATTAGCACATTACATCTTTTTTATCTCTTGCTATTTTTTCATACGACGTTTAATTAGGGAGTTATTAATGATTTTGTACTTTTTGGCCGAAATGTTTCTCTGAGTGTGATAATGTACATGGCCTATGTTGTAGACATTAACACATTACATCTTTTTTATCTCTTGCTATTTTTTCATACAACGTTTAATTAGGGAGTTATTAATGATTTTGTACTTTTTGGCCGAAATTTTTCTCTGAGTGTGATATTGTACATGGCCTATGTTGTAGACATTAACACATTACATCTTTTTTATCTCTTGCTATTTTTTCATACGACGTTTAATTAGGGAGTTATTAATGATTTTGTACTTTTTGGCCGAAATTTTTCTGTGTGTGATATTGTACATGGCCTATGTTGTAGACATTAACACATTACATCTTTTTTGTCTCTTGCTATTTCATCACACGACGTTTAATTACGGAGTTATTAATGATTTTGTACTTTTTGGCCAAAATTTTTCTATGTCCCACGAGTGTGATATTGTGCATGGCCTATGTTGTAGACATTAGCACATTACATCTTTTTTATCTCTTGCTATTTTTTCATACGACGTTTAATTAGGGAGTTATTAATGATTTTGTACTTTTTGGCCGAAATGTTTCTCTGAGTGTGATAATGTACATGGCCTATGTTGTAGACATTAACACATTACATCTTTTTTATCTCTTGCTATTTTTTCATACAACGTTTAATTAGGGAGTTATTAATGATTTTGTACTTTTTGGCCGAAATTTTTCTCTGAGTGTGATATTGTACATGGCCTATGTTGTAGACATTAACACATTACATCTTTTTTTATCTCATGCTATTTTTTCATACGACGTTTAATTAGGGAGTTATTAATGATTTTGTACTTTTTGGCCGAAATTTTTCTCTGTGTGTGATATTGTACATGGCCTATGTTGTAGACATTAACACATTACATCTTTTTTGTCTCTTGCTATTTCATCACACGACGTTTAATTACGGAGTTATTAATGATTTTGTACTTTTTGGCCGAAATTTTTCTCCGAGTGTGATATTGTACATGGCCTATGTTGTAGACAATAACACATTACATCTTTTTTGTCTCTTGCTCTTTCATCATACGACGTATAATTAGGGAGTTATTAATGATTTTGTACTTTTTGGCCAAAATTTTTCTATGTCCCACGAAAAACTTAAAAATTAATTCGAATGAAATTTCAAAAAAATAGTTTTTTTTAATACTTTTATTATATTTTTTACGTCTTGTAGGGTCGGAAACCAACATGTTATTTTGATGTATTTTTTCGTCTCATGCATTTTTGGTTTCAGGTGATAGAATTATTTTCCACTAGGACCAATGCTCATCTATATTATATAAAGCTACTAGGCTGACTGACTGACTCACTCACTCACTCACTGACAAATGTTTACCCACTTCCAAATGAGTTACAAACTTGATATTTGGCAAAAACACTCCTTTCACCTTGCAATCAACAGAAAAATTCCGAAAAGGTACATTTTTTAATTTTCAACCCTACAAAAGACAAAACTAATAGGTGGAAAGTACAAATCTCCAGTAATATCTCTGAGTGTGATATTGTGCATGGCCTATGTTGTAGACATTAGCACATTACATCTTTTTTATCTCTTGCTATTTTTTCATACGACGTTTAATTAGGGAGTTATTAATGATTTTGTACTTTTTGGCCGAAATTTTTCTCTGAGTTTGATATTGTACATGGCCTATGTTGTAGACATTAACACATTACATCTTTTTTGTCTCTAGCTATTTTTTCATACGACGTTTAATTAGGGAGTTATTAATGATTTTGTACTTTTTGGCCGAAATTTTTCTCTGAGTGTGATATTGTACATGGCCTATGTTGTAGATATTAACACATTACATCTTTTTTGTCTCTTGCTATTTCATCACACGACGTTTAATTACGGAGTTATTAATGATTTTGTACTTTTTGGCCGAAATTTTTCTCTGAGTTTGATATTGTACATGGCCTATGTTGTAGACATTAACACATTACATCTTTTTTGTCTCTAGCTATTTTTTCATACGACGTTTAATTAGGGAGTTATTAATGATTTTGTACTTTTTGGCCGAAATTTTTCTCTGAGTTTGATATTGTACATGGCCTATGTTGTAGACATTAACACATTACATCTTTTTTGTCTCTAGCTATTTTTTCATACGACGTTTAATTAGGGAGTTATTAATGATTTTGTACTTTTTGGCCGAAATTTTTCTCTGAGTGTGATATTGTACATGGCCTATGTTGTAGACATTAACACATTACATCTTTTTATCTCTTGCTATTTTTTCATACGACGTTTAATTAGGGAGTTATTAATGATTTTGTACTTTTTGGCCGAAATTTTTCTCTGTGTGTGATATTGTACATGGCCTATGTTGTAGACATTAACACATTACATCTTTTTTGTCTCTTGCTATTTCATCACACGACGTTTAATTACGGAGTTATTAATGATTTTGTACTTTTTGGCCGAAATTTTTCTCCGAGTGTGATATTGTACATGGCCTATGTTGTAGACAATAACACATTACATATTTTTTGTCTCTTGCTATTTCATCATACGACGTATAATTAGGGAGTTATTAATGATTTTGTACTTTTTGGCCAAAAATTTTCTGTCCCACGAAAAACTTAAAAATTAATTCGAATGAAATTTCAAAAAAATAGTTTTTTTAATACTTTTATTATATTTTTTACGTCTTGTAGGGTCGGAAACCAACATGTTATTTTGATGTATTTTTTCGTCCCATGCATTTTTGATTTCAGGTGATAGAATTATTTTCCACTAGGACCAATGCTCATCTATATTATATAAAGCTACTAGGCTGACTGACTGACTCACTCACTCACTCACTGACATAAATGTTTACCCACTTCCAAATGAGTTACAAACTTGATATTTGGCAAAAACACTCCTTTCACCTTGCAATCAACAGAAAAATTCCGAAAAGGTACATTTTTTAATTTTCAACCCTACAAAAGACAAAACTAATAGGTGGAAAGTACAAATCTCCAGTAATATCTCTGAGTGTGATATTGTGCATGGCCTATGTTGTAGACATTAGCACATTACATCTTTTTTATCTCTTGCTATTTTTTCATACGACGTTTAATTAGGGAGTTATTAATGATTTTGTACTTTTTGGCCGAAATCTTTCTCTGAGTGTGATAATGTACATGGCCTATGTTGTAGACATTAACACATTACATCTTTTTTATCTCTTGCTATTTTTTCATACAACGTTTAATTAGGGAGTTATTAATGATTTTGTACTTTTTGGCCGAAATTTTTCTCTGAGTGTGATATTGTACATGGCCTATGTTGTAGACATTAACACATTACATCTTTTTTATCTCTTGCTATTTTTTCATACGACGTTTAATTAGGGAGTTATTAATGATTTTGTACTTTTTGGCCGAAATTTTTCTCTGAGTGTGATATTTTACATGGCCTATGTTGTAGATATTAACACATTACATCTTTTTTGTCTCTTGCTATTTCATCACACGACGTTTAATTACGGAGTTATTAATGATTTTGTACTTTTTGGCCGAAATTTTTCTCCGAGTGTGATATTGTACATGGCCTATGTTGTAGACATTAACACATTACATCTTTTTTGTCTCTAGCTATTTTTTCATACGACGTTTAATTAGGGAGTTATTAATGATTTTGTACTTTTTGGCCGAAATTTTTCTCTGAGTTTGATATTGTACATGGCCTATGTTGTAGACATTAACACATTACATCTTTTTTGTCTCTAGCTATTTTTTCATACGACGTTTAATTAGGGAGTTATTAATGATTTTGTACTTTTTGGCCGAAATTTTTCTCTGAGTTTGATATTGTACATGGCCTATGTTGTAGACATTAACACATTACATCTTTTTTGTCTCTAGCTATTTTTTCATACGACGTTTAATTAGGGAGTTATTAATGATTTTGTACTTTTTGGCCGAAATGTTTCTCTGAGTGTGATAATGTACATGGCCTATGTTGTAGACATTAACACATTACATCTTTTTTATCTCTTGCTATTTTTTCATACAACGTTTAATTAGGGAGTTATTAATGATTTTGTACTTTTTGGCCGAAATTTTTCTCTGAGTGTGATATTGTACATGGCCTATGTTGTAGACATTAACACATTACATCTTTTTTATCTCATGCTATTTTTTCATACGACGTTTAATTAGGGAGTTATTATCGATTTTGTACTTTTTGGCCGAAATTTTTCTCTGTGTGTGATATTGTACATGGCCTATGTTGTAGACATTAACACATTACATCTTTTTTGTCTCTTGCTATTTCATCACACGACGTTTAATTACGGAGTTATTAATGATTTTGTACTTTTTGGCCAAAATTTTTCTATGTCCCACGAGTGTGATATTGTGCATGGCCTATGTTGTAGACATTAGCACATTACATCTTTTTTATCTCTTGCTATTTTTTCATACGACGTTTAATTAGGGAGTTATTAATGATTTTGTACTTTTTGGCCGAAATGTTTCTCTGAGTGTGATAATGTACATGGCCTATGTTGTAGACATTAACACATTACATCTTTTTTATCTCTTGCTATTTTTTCATACAACGTTTAATTAGGGAGTTATTAATGATTTTGTACTTTTTGGCCGAAATTTTTCTCTGAGTGTGATATTGTACATGGCCTATGTTGTAGACATTAACACATTACATCTTTTTTATCTCTTGCTATTTTTTCATACGACGTTTAATTAGGGAGTTATTAATGATTTTGTACTTTTTGGCCGAAATTTTTCTCTGTGTGTGATATTGTACATGGCCTATGTTGTAGACATTAACACATTACATCTTTTTTGTCTCTTGCTATTTCATCACACGACGTTTAATTACGGAGTTATTAATGATTTTGTACTTTTTGGCCGAAATTTTTCTCCGAGTGTGATATTGTACATGGCCTATGTTGTAGACAATAACACATTACATCTTTTTTGTCTCTTGCTATTTCATCATACGACGTATAATTAGGGAGTTATTAATGATTTTGTACTTTTTGGCCAAAATTTTTCTATGTCCCACGAAAAACTTAAAAATTAATTCGAATGAAATTTCAAAAAAATAGTTTTTTTTAATACTTTTATTATATTTTTTACGTCTTGTAGGGTCGGAAACCAACATGTTATTTTGATGTATTTTTTCGTCCCATGCATTTTTGGTTTCAGGTGATAGAATTATTTTCCACTAGGACCAATGCTCATCTATATTATATAAAGCTACTAGGCTGACTGACTGACTCACTCACTCACTCACTGACATAAATGTTTACCCACTTCCAAATGAGTTACAAACTTGATATTTGGCAAAAACACTCCTTTCACCTTGCAATCAACAGAAAAATTCCGAAAAGGTACATTTTTTAATTTTCAACCCTACAAAAGACAAAACTAATAGGTGGAAAGTACAAATCTCCAGTAATATCTCTGAGTGTGATATTGTGCATGGCCTATGTTGTAGACATTAGCACATTACATCTTTTTTATCTCTTGCTATTTTTTCATACGACGTTTAATTAGGGAGTTATTAATGATTTTGTACTTTTTGGCCGAAATTTTTCTCTGAGTGTGATATTGTACATGGCCTATGTTGTAGACATTAACACATTACATCTTTTTTTTCTCTTGCTATTTTTTCATACGACGTTTAATTAGGGAGTTATTAATGATTTTGTACTTTTTGGCCGAAATTTTTCTCTGAGTGTGATATTGTACATTGCCTATGTTGTAGACATTAACACATTACATATTTTTTGTCTCTTGCTATTTTTTCATACGACGTTTAATTAGGGAGTTATTAATGATTTTGTACTTTTTGGCCGAAATTTTTCTCTGAGTGTGATATTGTACATGGCCTATGTTGTAGATATTAACACATTACATCTTTTTTGTCTCTTGCTATTTCATCACACGACGTTTAATTACGGAGTTATTAATGATTTTGTACTTTTTGGCCGAAATTTTTCTCCGAGTGTGATATTGTACATGGCCTATGTTGTAGACAATAACACATTACATCTTTTTTGTCTCTTGCTATTTCATCATACGACGTATAATTATGGAGATATTAATGATTTTGTACTTTTTGGCCAAAAATTTTCTATGTCCCACGAAAAACTTAAAAATTAATTCGAATGAAATTTCAAAAAAATAGTTTTTTTAATACTTTTATTATATTGTTTACGTCTTGTAGGGTCGGAAACCAACATGTTATTTTGATGTATTTTTTCGTCCCATGCATTTTTGGTTTCAGGTGATAGAATTATTTTCCACTAGGACCAATGCTCATCTATATTATATAAAGCTACTAGGCTGACTGACTGACTCACTCACTCACTCACTGACATAAATGTTTACCCACTTCCAAATGAGTTACAAACTTGATATTTGGCAAAAACACTCCTTTCACCTTGCAATCAAGAGAAAAATTCCGAAAAGGTACATTTTTTAATTTTCAACCCTACAAAAGACAAAACTAATAGGGGGAAAGTACAAATCTCCAGTAATATCCCTGAGTGTGATATTGTGCATGGCCTATGTTGTAGACATTAGCACATTACATCTTTTTTATCTCTTGCTATTTTTTCATACGACGTTTAATTAGGGAGTTATTAATGATTTTGTACTTTTTGGCCGAAATGTTTCTCTGAGTGTGATAATGTACATGGCCTATGTTGTAGACATTAACACATTACATCTTTTTTTATCTCTTGCTATTTTTTCATACAACGTTTAATTAGGGAGTTATTAATGATTTTGTACTTTTTGGCCGAAATTTTTCTCTGAGTGTGATATTGTACATGGCCTATGTTGTAGACATTAACACATTACATCTTTTTTATCTCATGCTATTTTTTCATACGACGTTTAATTAGGGAGTTATTAATGATTTTGTACTTTTTGGCCGAAATTTTTCTCTGTGTGTGATATTGTACATGGCCTATGTTGTAGACATTAACACATTACATCTTTTTTGTCTCTTGCTATTTCATCACACGACGTTTAATTACGGAGTTATTAATGATTTTGTACTTTTTGGCCGAAATTTTTCTCCGAGTGTGATATTGTACATGGCCTATGTTGTAGACAATAACACATTACATCTTTTTTGTCTCTTGCTCTTTCATCATACGACGTATAATTAGGGAGTTATTAATGATTTTGTACTTTTTGGCCAAAATTTTTCTATGTCCCACGAAAAACTTAAAAATTAATTCGAATGAAATTTCAAAAAAATAGTTTTTTTTAATACTTTTATTATATTTTTTACGTCTTGTAGGGTCGGAAACCAACATGTTATTTTGATGTACTTTTTCGTCCCATGCATTTTTGGTTTCAGGTGATAGAATTATTTTCCACTAGGACCAATGCTCATCTATATTATATAAAGCTACTAGGCTGACTGACTCACTCACTCACTCACTGACATAAATGTTTACCCACTTCCAAATGAGTTACAAACTTGATATTTGGCAAAAACACTCCTTTCACCTTGCAATCAAGAGAAAAATTCCGAAAAGGTACATTTTTTAATTTTCAACCCTACAAAAGACAAAACTAATAGGTGGAAAGTACAAATCTCCAGTAATATCTCTGAGTGTGATATTGTGCATGGCCTATGTTGTAGACATTAGCACATTACATCTTTTTTATCTCTTGCTATTTTTTCATACGACGTTTAATTAGGGAGTTATTAATGATTTTGTACTTTTTGGCCGAAATGTTTCTCTGAGTGTGATAATGTACATGGCCTATGTTGTAGACATTAACACATTACATCTTTTTTATCTCTTGCTATTTTTTCATACAACGTTTAATTAGGGAGTTATTAATGATTTTGTACTTTTTGGCCGAAATTTTTCTCTGAGTGTGATATTGTACATGGCCTATGTTGTAGACATTAACACATTACATCTTTTTTATCTCTTGCTATTTTTTCATACGACGTTTAATTAGGGAGTTATTAATGATTTTGTACTTTTTGGCCGAAATTTTTCTCTGTGTGTGATATTGTACATGGCCTATGTTGTAGACATTAACACATTACATCTTTTTTGTCTCTAGCTATTTTTTCATACGACGTTTAATTAGGGAGTTATTAATGATTTTGTACTTTTTGGCCGAAATTTTTCTCCGAGTGTGATATTGTACATGGCCTATGTTGTAGACAATAACACATTACATCTTTTTTGTCTCTTGCTCTTTCATCATACGACGTATAATTAGGGAGTTATTAATGATTTTGTACTTTTTGGCCAAAATTTTTCTATGTCCCACGAAAAACTTAAAAATTAATTCGAATGAAATTTCAAAAAAATAGTTTTTTTTAATACTTTTATTATATTTTTTACGTCTTGTAGGGTCGGAAACCAACATGTTATTTTGATGTATTTTTTCGTCCCATGCATTTTTGGTTTCAGGTGATAGAATTATTTTCCACTAGGACCAATGCTCATCTATATTATATAAAGCTACTAGGCTGACTGACTCACTCACTCACTCACTGACATAAATGTTTACCCACTTCCAAATGAGTTACAAACTTGATATTTGGCAAAAACACTCCTTTCACCTTGCAATCAAGAGAAAAATTCCGAAAAGGTACATTTTTTAATTTTCAACCCTACAAAAGACAAAACTAATAGGTGGAAAGTACAAATCTCCAGTAATATCTCTGAGTGTGATATTGTGCATGGCCTATGTTGTAGACATTAGCACATTACATCTTTTTTATCTCTTGCTATTTTTTCATACGACGTTTAATTAGGGAGTTATTAATGATTTTGTACTTTTTGGCCGAAATGTTTCTCTGAGTGTGATAATGTACATGGCCTATGTTGTAGACATTAACACATTACATCTTTTTTATCTCTTGCTATTTTTTCATACAACGTTTAATTAGGGAGTTATTAATGATTTTGTACTTTTTGGCCGAAATTTTTCTCTGAGTGTGATATTGTACATGGCCTATGTTGTAGACATTAACACATTACATCTTTTTTATCTCTTGCTATTTTTTCATACGACGTTTAATTAGGGAGTTATTAATGATTTTGTACTTTTTGGCCGAAATTTTTCTCTGTGTGTGATATTGTACATGGCCTATGTTGTAGACATTAACACATTACATCTTTTTTGTCTCTTGCTATTTCATCACACGACGTTTAATTACGGAGTTATTAATGATTTTGTACTTTTTGGCCAAAATTTTTCTATGTCCCACGAGTGTGATATTGTGCATGGCCTATGTTGTAGACATTAGCACATTACATCTTTTTTATCTCTTGCTATTTTTTCATACGACGTTTAATTAGGGAGTTATTAATGATTTTGTACTTTTTGGCCGAAATGTTTCTCTGAGTGTGATAATGTACATGGCCTATGTTGTAGACATTAACACATTACATCTTTTTTATCTCTTGCTATTTTTTCATACAACGTTTAATTAGGGAGTTATTAATGATTTTGTACTTTTTGGCCGAAATTTTTCTCTGAGTGTGATATTGTACATGGCCTATGTTGTAGACATTAACACATTACATCTTTTTTTATCTCTTGCTATTTTTTCATACGACGTTTAATTAGGGAGTTATTAATGATTTTGTACTTTTTGGCCGAAATTTTTCTCTGTGTGTGATATTGTACATGGCCTATGTTGTAGACATTAACACATTACATCTTTTTTGTCTCTTGCTATTTCATCACACGACGTTTAATTACGGAGTTATTAATGATTTTGTACTTTTTGGCCGAAATTTTTCTCCGAGTGTGATATTGTACATGGCCTATGTTGTAGACAATAACACATTACATCTTTTTTGTCTCTTGCTCTTTCATCATACGACGTATAATTAGGGAGTTATTAATGATTTTGTACTTTTTGGCCAAAATTTTTCTATGTCCCACGAAAAACTTAAAAATTAATTCGAATGAAATTTCAAAAAAATAGTTTTTTTTAATACTTTTATTATATTTTTTACGTCTTGTAGGGTCGGAAACCAACATGTTATTTTGATGTATTTTTTCGTCCCATGCATTTTTGGTTTCAGGTGATAGAATTATTTTCCACTAGGACCAATGCTCATCTATATTATATAAAGCTACTAGGCTGACTGACTGACTCACTCACTCACTCACTGACAAATGTTTACCCACTTCCAAATGAGTTACAAACTTGATATTTGGCAAAAACACTCCTTTCACCTTGCAATCAACAGAAAAATTCCGAAAAGGTACATTTTTTAATTTTCAACCCTACAAAAGACAAAACTAATAGGTGGAAAGTACAAATCTCCAGTAATATCTCTGAGTGTGATATTGTGCATGGCCTATGTTGTAGACATTAGCACATTACATCTTTTTTATCTCTTGCTATTTTTTCATACGACGTTTAATTAGGGAGTTATTAATGATTTTGTACTTTATGGCCGAAATCTTTC
Organism: Meconema thalassinum; assembly: GCA_946902985.2. Classification (NCBI taxonomy): domain Eukaryota; kingdom Metazoa; phylum Arthropoda; class Insecta; order Orthoptera; family Tettigoniidae; genus Meconema; species Meconema thalassinum. The sequence goes on along the minus strand of CAMPQE020000006.1, from coordinate 580,305 downwards.
TCTGAGTGTGATAATGTACATGGCCTATGTTGTAGACATTAACACATTACATCTTTTTTATCTCTTGCTATTTTTTCATACAACGTTTAATTAGGGAGTTATTAATGATTTTGTACTTTTTGGCCGAAATTTTTCTCTGAGTGTGATATTGTACATGGCCTATGTTGTAGACATTAACACATTACATCTTTTTTATCTCTTGCTATTTTTTCATACGACGTTTAATTAGGGAGTTATTAATGATTTTGTACTTTTTGGCCGAAATTTTTCTCTGAGTGTGATATTTTACATGGCCTATGTTGTAGATATTAACACATTACATCTTTTTTGTCTCTTGCTATTTCATCACACGACGTTTAATTACGGAGTTATTAATGATTTTGTACTTTTTGGCCGAAATTTTTCTCCGAGTGTGATATTGTACATGGCCTATGTTGTAGACATTAACACATTACATCTTTTTTGTCTCTAGCTATTTTTTCATACGACGTTTAATTAGGGAGTTATTAATGATTTTGTACTTTTTGGCCGAAATTTTTCTCTGAGTTTGATATTGTACATGGCCTATGTTGTAGACATTAACACATTACATCTTTTTTGTCTCTAGCTATTTTTTCATACGACGTTTAATTAGGGAGTTATTAATGATTTTGTACTTTTTGGCCGAAATTTTTCTCTGAGTTTGATATTGTACATGGCCTATGTTGTAGACATTAACACATTACATCTTTTTTGTCTCTAGCTATTTTTTCATACGACGTTTAATTAGGGAGTTATTAATGATTTTGTACTTTTTGGCCGAAATTTTTCTCTGAGTGTGATATTGTACATGGCCTATGTTGTAGACAATAACACATTACATCTTTTTTGTCTCTTGCTATTTCATCATACGACGTATAATTATGGAGTTATTAATGATTTTGTACTTTTTGGCCAAAAATTTTCTATGTCCCACGAAAAACTTAAAAATTAATTCGAATGAAATTTCAAAAAAATAGTTTTTTTAATACTTTTATTATATTTTTTACGTCTTGTAGGGTCGGAAACCAACATGTTATTTTGATGTATTTTTTCGTCCCATGCATTTTTGGTTTCAGGTGATAGAATTATTTCCACTAGGACCAATGCTCATCTATATTATATAAAGCTACTAGGCTGACTGACTGACTCACTCACTCACTCACTGACATAAATGTTTACCCACTTCCAAATGAGTTACAAACTTGATATTTGGCAAAAACACTCCTTTCACCTTGCAATCAAGAGAAAAATTCCGAAAAGGTACATTTTTTAATTTTCAACCCTACAAAAGACAAAACTAATAGGGGGAAAGTACAAATCTCCAGTAATATCCCTGAGTGTGATATTGTGCATGGCCTATGTTGTAGACATTAGCACATTACATCTTTTTTATCTCTTGCTATTTTTTCATACGACGTTTAATTAGGGAGTTATTAATGATTTTGTACTTTTTGGCCGAAATGTTTCTCTGAGTGTGATAATGTACATGGCCTATGTTGTAGACATTAACACATTACATCTTTTTTATCTCTTGCTATTTTTTCATACAACGTTTAATTAGGGAGTTATTAATGATTTTGTACTTTTTGGCCGAAATTTTTCTCTGAGTGTGATATTGTACATGGCCTATGTTGTAGACATTAACACATTACATCTTTTTTATCTCTTGCTATTTTTTCATACGACGTTTAATTAGGGAGTTATTAATGATTTTGTACTTTTTGGCCGAAATTTTTCTCTGTGTGTGATATTGTACATGGCCTATGTTGTAGACATTAACACATTACATCTTTTTTGTCTCTTGCTATTTCATCACACGACGTTTAATTACGGAGTTATTAATGATTTTGTACTTTTTGGCCGAAATTTTTCTCCGAGTGTGATATTGTACATGGCCTATGTTGTAGACAATAACACATTACATCTTTTTTGTCTCTTGCTCTTTCATCATACGACGTATAATTAGGGAGTTATTAATGATTTTGTACTTTTTGGCCAAAATTTTTCTATGTCCCACGAAAAACTTAAAAATTAATTCGAATGAAATTTCAAAAAAATAGTTTTTTTTAATACTTTTATTATATTTTTTACGTCTTGTAGGGTCGGAAACCAACATGTTATTTTGATGTATTTTTTCGTCCCATGCATTTTTGGTTTCAGGTGATTGAATTATTTTCCACTAGGACCAATGCTCATCTATATTATATAAAGCTACTAGGCTGACTGACTGACTCACTCACTCACTGACATAAATGTTTACCCACTTCCAAATGAGTTACAAACTTGATATTTGGCAAAAACACTCCTTTCACCTTGCAATCAAGAGAAAAATTCCGAAAAGGTACATTTTTTAATTTTCAACCCTACAAAAGACAAAACTAATAGGTGGAAAGTACAAATCTCCAGTAATATCTCTGAGTGTGATATTGTGCATGGCCTATGTTGTAGACATTAGCACATTACATCTTTTTTATCTCTTGCTATTTTTTCATACGACGTTTAATTAGGGAGTTATTAATGATTTTGTACTTTTTGGCCGAAATGTTTCTCTGAGTGTGATAATGTACATGGCCTATGTTGTAGACATTAACACATTACATCTTTTTTATCTCTTGCTATTTTTTCATACAACGTTTAATTAGGGAGTTATTAATGATTTTGTACTTTTTGGCCGAAATTTTTCTCTGAGTGTGATATTGTACATGGCCTATGTTGTAGACATTAACACATTACATCTTTTTTATCTCTTGCTATTTTTTCATACGACGTTTAATTAGGGAGTTATTAATGATTTTGTACTTTTTGGCCGAAATTTTTCTCTGTGTGTGATATTGTACATGGCCTATGTTGTAGACATTAACACATTACATCTTTTTTGTCTCTTGCTATTTCATCACACGACGTTTAATTACGGAGTTATTAATGATTTTGTACTTTTTGGCCAAAATTTTTCTATGTCCCACGAGTGTGATATTGTGCATGGCCTATGTTGTAGACATTAGCACATTACATCTTTTTTATCTCTTGCTATTTTTTCATACGACGTTTAATTAGGGAGTTATTAATGATTTTGTACTTTTTGGCCGAAATGTTTCTCTGAGTGTGATAATGTACATGGCCTATGTTGTAGACATTAACACATTACATCTTTTTTATCTCTTGCTATTTTTTCATACAACGTTTAATTAGGGAGTTATTAATGATTTTGTACTTTTTGGCCGAAATTTTTCTCTGAGTGTGATATTGTACATGGCCTATGTTGTAGACATTAACACATTACATCTTTTTTTATCTCTTGCTATTTTTTCATACGACGTTTAATTAGGGAGTTATTAATGATTTTGTACTTTTTGGCCGAAATTTTTCTCTGTGTGTGATATTGTACATGGCCTATGTTGTAGACATTAACACATTACATCTTTTTTGTCTCTTGCTATTTCATCGCACGACGTTTAATTACGGAGTTATTAATGATTTTGTACTTTTTGGCCGAAATTTTTCTCCGAGTGTGATATTGTACATGGCCTATGTTGTAGACAATAACACATTACATCTTTTTTGTCTCTTGCTCTTTCATCATACGACGTATAATTAGGGAGTTATTAATGATTTTGTACTTTTTGGCCAAAATTTTTCTATGTCCCACGAAAAACTTAAAAATTAATTCGAATGAAATTTCAAAAAAATAGTTTTTTTTAATACTTTTATTATATTTTTTACGTCTTGTAGGGTCGGAAACCAACATGTTATTTTGATGTATTTTTTCGTCCCATGCATTTTTGGTTTCAGGTGATAGAATTATTTTCCACTAGGACCAATGCTCATCTATATTATATAAAGCTACTAGGCTGACTGACTGACTCACTCACTCACTCACTGACAAATGTTTACCCACTTCCAAATGAGTTACAAACTTGATATTTGGCAAAAACACTCCTTTCACCTTGCAATCAAGAGAAAAATTCCGAAAAGGTACATTTTTTAATTTTCAACCCTACAAAAGACAAAACTAATAGGTGGAAAGTACAAATCTCCAGTAAAATCTCTGAGTGTGATATTGTGCATGGCCTATGTTGTAGACATTAGCACATTACATCTTTTTTATCTCTTGCTATTTTTTCATACGACGTTTAATTAGGGAGTTATTAATGATTTTGTACTTTTTGGCCGAAATGTTTCTCTGAGTGTGATAATGTACATGGCCTATGTTGTAGACATTAACACATTACATCTTTTTTATCTCTTGCTATTTTTTCATACAACGTTTAATTAGGGAGTTATTAATGATTTTGTACTTTTTGGCCGAAATTTTTCTCTGAGTGTGATATTGTACATGGCCTATGTTGTAGACATTAACACATTACATCTTTTTATCTCTTGCTATTTTTTCATACGACGTTTAATTAGGGAGTTATTAATGATTTTGTACTTTTTGGCCGAAATTTTTCTCTGTGTGTGATATTGTACATGGCCTATGTTGTAGACATTAACACATTACATCTTTTTTGTCTCTTGCTATTTCATCACACGACGTTTAATTACGGAGTTATTAATGATTTTGTACTTTTTGGCCGAAATTTTTCTCCGAGTGTGATATTGTACATGGCCTATGTTGTAGACAATAACACATTACATCTTTTTTGTCTCTTGCTATTTCATCATACGACGTATAATTAGGGAGTTATTAATGATTTTGTACTTTTTGGCCGAAATTTTTCTCCGAGTGTGATATTGTACATGGCCTATGTTGTAGACAATAACACATTACATCTTTTTTGTCTCTTGCTATTTCATCATACGACGTATACTTAGGGAGTTATTAATGATTTTGTACTTTTTGGCCAAAAATTTTCTATGTCCCACGAAAAACTTAAAAATTAATTCGAATGAAATTTCAAAAAAATAGTTTTTTTAATACTTTTATTATATTTTTTACGTCTTGTAGGGTCGGAAACCAACATGTTATTTTGATGTATTTTTTCGTCCCATGCATTTTTGATTTCAGGTGATAGAATTATTTTCCACTAGGACCAATGCTCATCTATATTATATAAAGCTACTAGGCTGACTGACTGACTCACTCACTCACTCACTGACATAAATGTTTACCCACTTCCAAATGAGTTACAAACTTGATATTTGGCAAAAACACTCCTTTCACCTTGCAATCAACAGAAAAATTCCGAAAAGGTACATTTTTTAATTTTCAACCCTACAAAAGACAAAACTAATAGGTGGAAAGTACAAATCTCCAGTAATATCTCTGAGTGTGATATTGTGCATGGCCTATGTTGTAGACATTAGCACATTACATCTTTTTTATCTCTTGCTATTTTTTCATACGACGTTTAATTAGGGAGTTATTAATGATTTTGTACTTTTTGGCCGAAATGTTTCTCTGAGTGTGATAATGTACATGGCCTATGTTGTAGACATTAACACATTACATCTTTTTTATCTCTTACTATTTTTTCATACAACGTTTAATTAGGGAGTTATTAATGATTTTGTACTTTTTGGCCGAAATTTTTCTCTGAGTGTGATATTGTACATGGCCTATGTTGTAGACATTAACACATTACATCTTTTTTATCTCTTGCTATTTTTTCATACGACGTTTAATTAGGGAGTTATTAATGATTTTGTACTTTTTGGCCGAAATTTTTCTCTGTGTGTGATATTGTACATGGCCTAAGTTGTAGACATTAACACATTGCATCTTTTTTGTCTCTTGCTATTTCATCACACGACGTTTAATTACGGAGTTATTAATGATTTTGTACTTTTTGACCGAAATTTTTCTCCGAGTGTGATATTGTACATGGCCTATGTTGTAGACAATAACACATTACATCTTTTTTGTCTCTTGCTCTTTCATCATACGACGTATAATTAGGGAGTTATTAATGATTTTGTACTTTTTGGCCAAAATTTTTCTATGTCCCACGAAAAACTTAAAAATTAATTCGAATGAAATTTCAAAAAAATAGTTTTTTTTAATACTTTTATTATATTTTTTACGTCTTGTAGGGTCGGAAACCAACATGTTATTTTGATGTATTTTTTCGTCCCATGCATTTTTGGTTTCAGGTGATAGAATTATTTTCCACTAGGACCAATGCTCATCTATATTATATAAAGCTACTAGGCTGACTGACTGACTCACTCACTCACTCACTGACATAAATGTTTACCCACTTCCAAATGAGTTACAAACTTGATATTTGGCAAAAACACTCCTTTCACCTTGCAATCTAGAGAAAAATTCCGAAAAGGTACATTTTTTAATTTTCAACCCTACAAAAGACAAAACTAATAGGTGGAAAGTACAAATCTCCAGTAATATCTCTGAGTGTGATATTGTGCATGGCCTATGTTGTAGACATTAGCACATTACATCTTTTTTATCTCTTGCTATTTTTTCATACGACGTTTAATTAGGGAGTTATTAATGATTTTGTACTTTTTGGCCGAAATGTTTCTCTGAGTGTGATAATGTACATGGCCTATGTTGTAGACATTAACACATTACATCTTTTTTATCTCTTGCTATTTTTTCATACAACGTTTAATTAGGGAGTTATTAATGATTTTGTACTTTTTGGCCGAAATTTTTCTCTGAGTGTGATATTGTACATGGCCTATGTTGTAGACATTAACACATTACATCTTTTTTATCTCTTGCTATTTTTTCATACGACGTTTAATTAGGGAGTTATTAATGATTTTGTATTTTTGGCCGAAATTTTTCTCTGTGTGTGATATTGTACATGGCCTATGTTGTAGACATTAACACATTACATCTTTTTTTTTCTCTTGCTATTTCATCACACGACGTTTAATTACGGAGTTATTAATGATTTTGTACTTTTTGGCCGAAATTTTTCTCCGAGTGTGATATTGTACATGGCCTATGTTGTAGACAATAACACATTACATCTTTTTTGTCTCTTGCTATTTCATCATACGACGTATAATTAGGGAGTTATTAATGATTTTGTACTTTTTGGCCAAAATTTTTCTATGTCCCACGAAAAACTTAAAAATTAATTCGAATGAAATTTCAAAAAAATAGTTTTTTTAATACTTTTATTATATTTTTTACGTCTTGTAGGGTCGGAAACCAACATGTTATTTTGATGTATTTTTTCGTCCCATGCATTTTTGGTTTCAGGTGATAGAATTATTTTCCACTAGGACCAATGCTCATCTATATTATATAAAGCTACTAGGCTGACTGACTGACTCACTCACTCACTCACTGACATAAATGTTTACCCACTTCCAAATGAGTTACAAACTTGATATTTGGCAAAAACACTCCTTTCACCTTGCAATCAACAGAAAAATTCCGAAAAGGTACATTTTTTAATTTTCAACCCTACAAAAGACAAAACTAATAGGTGGAAAGTACAAATCTCCAGTAATATCTCTGAGTGTGATATTGTGCATGGCCTATGTTGTAGACATTAGCACATTACATCTTTTTTATCTCTTGCTATTTTTTCATACGACGTTTAATTAGGGAGTTATTAATGATTTTGTACTTTTTGGCCGAAATGTTTCTCTGAGTGTGATAATGTACATGGCCTATGTTGTAGACATTAACACATTACATCTTTTTTATCTCTTGCTATTTTTTCATACAACGTTTAATTAGGGAGTTATTAATGATTTTGTACTTTTTGGCCGAAATTTTTCTCTGAGTGTGATATTGTACATGGCCTATGTTGTAGACATTAACACATTACATCTTTTTTATCTCTTGCTATTTTTTCATACGACGTTTAATTAGGGAGTTATTAATGATTTTGTACTTTTTGGCCGAAATTTTTCTCTGTGTGTGATATTGTACATGGCCTATGTTGTAGACATTAACACATTACATCTTTTTTGTCTCTTGCTATTTTTTCATACGACGTTTAATTAGGGAGTTATTAATGATTTTGTACTTTTTGGCCGACATTTTTCTCTGAGTGTGATATTGTACATGGCCTATGTTGTAGATATTAACACATTACATCTTTTTTGTCTCTTGCTATTTCATCACACGACGTTTAATTACGGAGTTATTAATGATTTTGTACTTTTTGGCCGAAATTTTTCTCTGAGTGTGATATTGTACATGGCCTATGTTGTAGACAATAACACATTACATCTTTTTTGTCTCTTGCTATTTCATCATACGACGTATACTTAGGGAGTTATTAATGATTTTGTACTTTTTGGCCAAAAATTTTCTATGTCCCACGAAAAACTTAAAAATTAATTCGAATGAAATTTCAAAAAAATAGTTTTTTTAATACTTTTATTATATTTTTTACGTCTTGTAGGGTCGGAAACCAACATGTTATTTTGATGTATTTTTTCGTCCCATGCATTTTTGATTTCAGGTGATAGAATTATTTTCCACTAGGACCAATGCTCATCTATATTATATAAAGCTACTAGGCTGACTGACTGACTCACTCACTCACTCACTGACATAAATGTTTACCCACTTCCAAATGAGTTACAAACTTGATATTTGGCAAAAACACTCCTTTCACCTTGCAATCAACAGAAAAATTCCGAAAAGGTACATTTTTTAATTTTCAACCCTACAAAAGACAAAACTAATAGGTGGAAAGTACAAATCTCCAGTAATATCTCTGAGTGTGATATTGTGCATGGCCTATGTTGTAGACATTAGCACATTACATCTTTTTTATCTCTTGCTATTTTTTCATACGACGTTTAATTAGGGAGTTATTAATGATTTTGTACTTTTTGGCCGAAATGTTTCTCTGAGTGTGATAATGTACATGGCCTATGTTGTAGACATTAACACATTACATCTTTTTTATCTCTTACTATTTTTTCATACAACGTTTAATTAGGGAGTTATTAATGATTTTGTACTTTTTGGCCGAAATTTTTCGCTGAGTGTGATATTGTACATGGCCTATGTTGTAGACATTAACACATTACATCTTTTTTATCTCTTGCTATTTTTTCATACGACGTTTAATTAGGGAGTTATTAATGATTTTGTACTTTTTGGCCGAAATTTTTCTCTGTGTGTGATATTGTACATGGCCTAAGTTGTAGACATTAACACATTGCATCTTTTTTGTCTCTTGCTATTTCATCACACGACGTTTAATTACGGAGTTATTAATGATTTTGTACTTTTTGGCCGAAATTTTTCTCCGAGTGTGATATTGTACATGGCCTATGTTGTAGACAATAACACATTACATCTTTTTTGTCTCTTGCTCTTTCATCATACGACGTATAATTAGGGAGTTATTAATGATTTTGTACTTTTTGGCCAAAATTTTTCTATGTCCCACGAAAAACTTAAAAATTAATTCGAATGAAATTTCAAAAAAATAGTTTTTTTTAATACTTTTATTATATTTTTTACGTCTTGTAGGGTCGGAAACCAACATGTTATTTTGATGTATTTTTTCGTCCCATGCATTTTTGGTTTCAGGTGATAGAATTATTTTCCACTAGGACCAATGCTCATCTATATTATATAAAGCTACTAGGCTGACTGACTGACTCACTCACTCACTCACTGACATAAATGTTTACCCACTTCCAAATGAGTTACAAACTTGATATTTGGCAAAAACACTCCTTTCACCTTGCAATCCAGAGAAAAATTCCGAAAAGGTACATTTTTTAATTTTCAACCCTACAAAAGACAAAACTAATAGGTGGAAAGTACAAATCTCCAGTAATATCTCTGAGTGTGATATTGTGCATGGCCTATGTTGTAGACATTAGCACATTACATCTTTTTTATCTCTTGCTATTTTTTCATACGACGTTTAATTAGGGAGTTATTAATGATTTTGTACTTTTTGGCCGAAATGTTTCTCTGAGTGTGATAATGTACATGGCCTATGTTGTAGACATTAACACATTACATCTTTTTTATCTCTTGCTATTTTTTCATACAACGTTTAATTAGGGAGTTATTAATGATTTTGTACTTTTTGGCCGAAATTTTTCTCTGAGTGTGATATTGTACATGGCCTATGTTGTAGACATTAACACATTACATCTTTTTTATCTCTTGCTATTTTTTCATACGACGTTTAATTAGGGAGTTATTAATGATTTTGTATTTTTGGCCGAAATTTTTCTCTGTGTGTGATATTGTACATGGCCTATGTTGTAGACATTAACACATTACATCTTTTTTTTCTCTTGCTATTTCATCACACGACGTTTAATTACGGAGTTATTAATGATTTTGTACTTTTTGGCCGAAATTTTTCTCCGAGTGTGATATTGTACATGGCCTATGTTGTAGACAATAACACATTACATCTTTTTTGTCTCTTGCTATTTCATCATACGACGTATAATTAGGGAGTTATTAATGATTTTGTACTTTTTGGCCAAAATTTTTCTATGTCCCACGAAAAACTTAAAAATTAATTCGAATGAAATTTCAAAAAAATAGTTTTTTTAATACTTTTATTATATTTTTTACGTCTTGTAGGGTCGGAAACCAACATGTTATTTTGATGTATTTTTTCGTCCCATGCATTTTTGGTTTCAGGTGATAGAATTATTTTCCACTAGGACCAATGCTCATCTATATTATATAAAGCTACTAGGCTGACTGACTGACTCACTCACTCACTCACTGACATAAATGTTTACCCACTTCCAAATGAGTTACAAACTTGATATTTGGCAAAAACACTCCTTTCACCTTGCAATCAACAGAAAAATTCCGAAAAGGTACATTTTTTAATTTTCAACCCTACAAAAGACAAAACTAATAGGTGGAAAGTACAAATCTCCAGTAATATCTCTGAGTGTGATATTGTGCATGGCCTATGTTGTAGACATTAGCACATTACATCTTTTTTATCTCTTGCTATTTTTTCATACGACGTTTAATTAGGGAGTTATTAATGATTTTGTACTTTTTGGCCGAAATGTTTCTCTGAGTGTGATAATGTACATGGCCTATGTTGTAGACATTAACACATTACATCTTTTTTATCTCTTGCTATTTTTTCATACAACGTTTAATTAGGGAGTTATTAATGATTTTGTACTTTTTGGCCGAAATTTTTCTCTGAGTGTGATATTGTACATGGCCTATGTTGTAGACATTAACACATTACATCTTTTTTATCTCTTGCTATTTTTTCATACGACGTTTAATTAGGGAGTTATTAATGATTTTGTACTTTTTGGCCGAAATTTTTCTCTGTGTGTGATATTGTACATGGCCTATGTTGTAGACATTAACACATTACATCTTTTTTGTCTCTTGCTATTTTTTCATACGACGTTTAATTAGGGAGTTATTAATGATTTTGTACTTTTTGGCCGACATTTTTCTCTGAGTGTGATATTGTACATGGCCTATGTTGTAGATATTAACACATTACATCTTTTTTGTCTCTTGCTATTTCATCACACGACGTTTAATTACGGAGTTATTAATGATTTTGTACTTTTTGGCCGAAATTTTTCTCCGAGTGTGATATTGTACATGGCCTATGTTGTAGACAATAACACATTACATCTTTTTTGTCTCTTGCTATTTCATCATACGACGTATAATTATGGAGTTATTAATGATTTTGTACTTTTTGGCCAAAAATTTTCTATGTCCCACGAAAAACTTAAAAATTAATTCGAATGAAATTTCAAAAAAATAGTTTTTTTAATACTTTTATTATATTTTTTACGTCTTGTAGGGTCGGAAACCAACATGTTATTTTGATGTATTTTTTCGTCCCATGCATTTTTGGTTTCAGGTGATAGAATTATTTTCCACTAGGACCAATGCTCATCTATATTATATAAAGCTACTAGGCTGACTGACTGACTCACTCACTCACTCACTGACATAAATGTTTACCCACTTCCAAATGAGTTACAAACTTGATATTTGGCAAAAACACTCCTTTCACCTTGCAATCAAGAGAAAAATTCCGAAAAGGTACATTTTTTAATTTTCAACCCTACAAAAGACAAAACTAATAGGGGGAAAGTACAAATCTCCAGTAATATCCCTGAGTGTGATATTGTGCATGGCCTATGTTGTAGACATTAGCACATTACATCTTTTTTATCTCTTGCTATTTTTTCATACGACGTTTAATTAGGGAGTTATTAATGATTTTGTACTTTTTGGCCGAAATGTTTCTCTGAGTGTGATAATGTACATGGCCTATGTTGTAGACATTAACACATTACATCTTTTTTATCTCTTGCTATTTTTTCATACAACGTTTAATTAGGGAGTTATTAATGATTTTGTACTTTTTGGCCGAAATTTTTCTCTGAGTGTGATATTGTACATGGCCTATGTTGTAGACATTAACACATTACATCTTTTTTATCTCTTGCTATTTTTTCATACGACGTTTAATTAGGGAGTTATTAATGATTTTGTACTTTTTGGCCGAAATTTTTCTCTGTGTGTGATATTGTACATGGCCTATGTTGTAGACATTAACACATTACATCTTTTTTGTCTCTTGCTATTTCATCACACGACGTTTAATTACGGAGTTATTAATGATTTTGTACTTTTTGGCCGAAATTTTTCTCCGAGTGTGATATTGTACATGGCCTATGTTGTAGACAATAACACATTACATCTTTTTTGTCTCTTGCTCTTTCATCATACGACGTATAATTAGGGAGTTATTAATGATTTTGTACTTTTTGGCCAAAATTTTTCTATGTCCCACGAAAAACTTAAAAATTAATTCGAATGAAATTTCAAAAAAATAGTTTTTTTTAATACTTTTATTATATTTTTTACGTCTTGTAGGGTCGGAAACCAACATGTTATTTTGATGTATTTTTTCGTCCCATGCATTTTTGGTTTCAGGTGATAGAATTATTTTCCACTAGGACCAATGCTCATCTATATTATATAAAGCTACTAGGCTGACTGACTCACTCACTCACTCACTGACATAAATGTTTACCCACTTCCAAATGAGTTACAAACTTGATATTTGGCAAAAACACTCCTTTCACCTTGCAATCAAGAGAAAAATTCCGAAAAGGTACATTTTTTAATTTTCAACCCTACAAAAGACAAAACTAATAGGTGGAAAGTACAAATCTCCAGTAATATCTCTGAGTGTGATATTGTGCATGGCCTATGTTGTAGACATTAGCACATTACATCTTTTTTATCTCTTGCTATTTTTTCATACGACGTTTAATTAGGGAGTTATTAATGATTTTGTACTTTTTGGCCGAAATGTTTCTCTGAGTGTGATAATGTACATGGCCTATGTTGTAGACATTAACACATTACATCTTTTTTATCTCTTGCTATTTTTTCATACAACGTTTAATTAGGGAGTTATTAATGATTTTGTACTTTTTGGCCGAAATGTTTCTCTGAGTGTGATATTGTACATGGCCTATGTTGTAGACATTAACACATTACATCTTTTTTATCTCTTGCTATTTTTTCATACGACGTTTAATTAGGGAGTTATTAATGATTTTGTACTTTTTGGCCGAAATTTTTCTCTGTGTGTGATATTGTACATGGCCTATGTTGTAGACATTAACACATTACATCTTTTTTGTCTCTTGCTATTTCATCACACGACGTTTAATTACGGAGTTATTAATGATTTTGTACTTTTTGGCCAAAATTTTTCTATGTCCCACGAGTGTGATATTGTGCATGGCCTATGTTGTAGACATTAGCACATTACATCTTTTTTATCTCTTGCTATTTTTTCATACGACGTTTAATTAGGGAGTTATTAATGATTTTGTACTTTTTGGCCGAAATGTTTCTCTGAGTGTGATAATGTACATGGCCTATGTTGTAGACATTAACACATTACATCTTTTTTATCTCTTGCTATTTTTTCATACAACGTTTAATTAGGGAGTTATTAATGATTTTGTACTTTTTGGCCGAAATTTTTCTCTGAGTGTGATATTGTACATGGCCTATGTTGTAGACATTAACACATTACATCTTTTTTATCTCTTGCTATTTTTTCATACGACGTTTAATTAGGGAGTTATTAATGATTTTGTACTTTTTGGCCGAAATTTTTCTCTGTGTGTGATATTGTACATGGCCTATGTTGTAGACATTAACACATTACATCTTTTTTGTCTCTTGCTATTTCATCACACGACGTTTAATTACGGAGTTATTAATGATTTTGTACTTTTTGGCCGAAATTTTTCTCCGAGTGTGATATTGTACATGGCCTATGTTGTAGACAATAACACATTACATCTTTTTTGTCTCTTGCTATTTCATCATACGACGTATAATTAGGGAGTTATTAATGATTTTGTACTTTTTGGCCAAAATTTTTCTATGTCCCACGAAAAACTTAAAAATTAATTCGAATGAAATTTCAAAAAAATAGTTTTTTTTAATACTTTTATTATATTTTTTACGTCTTGTAGGGTCGGAAACCAACATGTTATTTTGATGTATTTTTTCGTCCCATGCATTTTTGGTTTCAGGTGATAGAATTATTTTCCACTAGGACCAATGCTCATCTATATTATATAAAGCTACTAGGCTGACTGACTGACTCACTCACTCACTCACTGACATAAATGTTTACCCACTTCCAAATGAGTTACAAACTTGATATTTGGCAAAAACACTCCTTTCACCTTGCAATCAACAGAAAAATTCCGAAAAGGTACATTTTTTAATTTTCAACCCTACAAAAGACAAAACTAATAGGTGGAAAGTACAAATCTCCAGTAATATCTCTGAGTGTGATATTGTGCATGGCCTATGTTGTAGACATTAGCACATTACATCTTTTTTATCTCTTGCTATTTTTTCATACGACGTTTAATTAGGGAGTTATTAATGATTTTGTACTTTTTGGCCGAAATTTTTCTCTGAGTGTGATATTGTACATGGCCTATGTTGTAGACATTAACACATTACATCTTTTTTTTCTCTTGCTATTTTTTCATACGACGTTTAATTAGGGAGTTATTAATGATTTTGTACTTTTTGGCCGAAATTTTTCTCTGAGTGTGATATTGTACATGGCCTATGTTGTAGACATTAACACATTACATCTTTTTTGTCTCTTGCTATTTTTTCATACGACGTTTAATTAGGGAGTTATTAATGATTTTGTACTTTTTGGCCGAAATTTTTCTCTGAGTGTGATATTGTACATGGCCTATGTTGTAGATATTAACACATTACATCTTTTTTGTCTCTTGCTATTTCATCACACGACGTTTAATTACGGAGTTATTAATGATTTTGTACTTTTTGGCCGAAATTTTTCTCCGAGTGTGATATTGTACATGGCCTATGTTGTAGACAATAACACATTACATCTTTTTTGTCTCTTGCTATTTCATCATACGACGTATAATTATGGAGTTATTAATGATTTTGTACTTTTTGGCCAAAAATTTTCTATGTCCCACGAAAAACTTAAAAATTAATTCGAATGAAATTTCAAAAAAATAGTTTTTTTAATACTTTTATTATATTTTTTACGTCTTGTAGGGTCGGAAACCAACATGTTATTTTGATGTATTTTTTCGTCCCATGCATTTTTGGTTTCAGGTGATAGAATTATTTTCCACTAGGACCAATGCTCATCTATATTATATAAAGCTACTAGGCTGACTGACTGACTCACTCACTCACTCACTGACATAAATGTTTACCCACTTCCAAATGAGTTACAAACTTGATATTTGGCAAAAACACTCCTTTCACCTTGCAATCAAGAGAAAAATTCCGAAAAGGTACATTTTTTAATTTTCAACCCTACAAAAGACAAAACTAATAGGGGGAAAGTACAAATCTCCAGTAATATCCCTGAGTGTGATATTGTGCATGGCCTATGTTGTAGACATTAGCACATTACATCTTTTTTATCTCTTGCTATTTTTTCATACGACGTTTAATTAGGGAGTTATTAATGATTTTGTACTTTTTGGCCGAAATGTTTCTCTGAGTGTGATAATGTACATGGCCTATGTTGTAGACATTAACACATTACATCTTTTTTATCTCTTGCTATTTTTTCATACAACGTTTAATTAGGGAGTTATTAATGATTTTGTACTTTTTGGCCGAAATTTTTCTCTGAGTGTGATATTGTACATGGCCTATGTTGTAGACATTAACACATTACATCTTTTTTATCTCATGCTATTTTTTCATACGACGTTTAATTAGGGAGTTATTAATGATTTTGTACTTTTTGGCCGAAATTTTTCTCTGTGTGTGATATTGTACATGGCCTATGTTGTAGACATTAACACATTACATCTTTTTTGTCTCTTGCTATTTCATCACACGACGTTTAATTACGGAGTTATTAATGATTTTGTACTTTTTGGCCGAAATTTTTCTCCGAGTGTGATATTGTACATGGCCTATGTTGTAGACAATAACACATTACATCTTTTTTGTCTCTTGCTCTTTCATCATACGACGTATAATTAGGGAGTTATTAATGATTTTGTACTTTTTGGCCAAAATTTTTCTATGTCCCACGAAAAACTTAAAAATTAATTCGAATGAAATTTCAAAAAAATAGTTTTTTTTTAATACTTTTATTATATTTTTTACGTCTTGTAGGGTCGGAAACCAACATGTTATTTTGATGTATTTTTTCGTCCCATGCATTTTTGGTTTCAGGTGATAGAATTATTTTCCACTAGGACCAATGCTCATCTATATTATATAAAGCTACTAGGCTGACTGACTCACTCACTCACTCACTGACATAAATGTTTACCCACTTCCAAATGAGTTACAAACTTGATATTTGGCAAAAACACTCCTTTCACCTTGCAATCAAGAGAAAAATTCCGAAAAGGTACATTTTTTAATTTTCAACCCTACAAAAGACAAAACTAATAGGTGGAAAGTACAAATCTCCAGTAATATCTCTGAGTGTGATATTGTGCATGGCCTATGTTGTAGACATTAGCACATTACATCTTTTTTATCTCTTGCTATTTTTTCATACGACGTTTAATTAGGGAGTTATTAATGATTTTGTACTTTTTGGCCGAAATGTTTCTCTGAGTGTGATAATGTACATGGCCTATGTTGTAGACATTAACACATTACATCTTTTTTATCTCTTGCTATTTTTTCATACAACGTTTAATTAGGGAGTTATTAATGATTTTGTACTTTTTGGCCGAAATTTTTCTCTGAGTGTGATATTGTACATGGCCTATGTTGTAGACATTAACACATTACATCTTTTTTATCTCTTGCTATTTTTTCATACGACGTTTAATTAGGGAGTTATTAATGATTTTGTACTTTTTGGCCGAAATTTTTCTCTGTGTGTGATATTGTACATGGCCTATGTTGTAGACATTAACACATTACATCTTTTTTGGCTCTTGCTATTTCATCACACGACGTTTAATTACGGAGTTATTAATGATTTTGTACTTTTTGGCCAAAATTTTTCTATGTCCCACGAAAAACTTAAAAATTAATTCGAATGAAATTTCAAAAAAATAGTTTTTTTTAATACTTTTATTATATTTTTTACGGCTTGTAGGGTCGGAAACCAACATGTTATTTTGATGTATTTTTTCGTCCCATGCATTTTTGTTTTCAGGTGATAGAATTATTTTCCATTAGGGCCCACGCTCAAATATATAGCTTTGTTATAGGTTATTTCCAGTATGATCTGATTATGTATTGTATTGTTTATAGAGGGGTTTTGTGGGATTGGAAACAATATGTGATTTTGAGTCTAATTTTATACTCTTCATGCAGTCTGTATCATGTGAGTTACTGTCCCTGTAGGCTTTTTTAAGAAGGTATAGTACCTAATATTTTCCGCTGTGTGCTTTAATTCTATTGAAGGGTTTTATTTTTCGTCAATTGAATAATTTCGTTTGCCAGTTCTTGACTCTTCTTAGCCGTTTTTTGAAAGGAACGAGCAACTTGAATTCACAAGTGAATGCGGCGAATCCTACCGACTTCCAGGGTACTTTTTTTATTTTTCTGCCTTAACTTTACGGTTGAAAATGAAAATCCACAGCCTGCTTCCAGTCTCCGACCGGGTCAGGTATGGAATGAATGAAGCCCCCATCTAGCGGCGAGGATATGAACTGTGCCGGCTGCCGAGGCCTGACGCACTCCTCCGGGGCAATGATTAAATGAATGACAGATGAAATGAAATGATAGTGGAGAGTGTTGCTGGAATGAAATTTTGACAGGGTAAACGGAGTACCCGGAGAAAAACCTGTTTGCCTCCGTTTTGTCCAGCACAGATCTCACATGGAGTGACCGGGATTTGAACAACGGACCCAGCGGTGAGAGGCCGGCGTGCTGCCGCCTAAGCCACGGAGGCTCCAACTTTACGGTTGTATTGCACAAATGTATTTAATATAACTGGTTTTAATCATTCTGCTGTAGTTTAGCCTACTTTCCTCATTTTGCAAAAAGGAGGAAAAAGTAGACTTATGTGATCGATCCGGGAAAATGTGTGTCTGTCTGTCCTTCTGTCTGTCTGTCTGGCTGTGTGTGTGTCCTCCCCTATCAACTCCTATACGGCTGCAGCTATCGTAACCAAATTTGGTATGAGTAAAGATCTACACCTGAATATCTCACGGCCATATTTGAAATTGGCGTCAGTGTTACCAACTGCTGAAAACCGCAATTGAAATTTTTGCTCTATGTTGGATATCTCATAAGTTATGGATGCGAACTCATCCTAAATTGGCACACAAATAGACGATAACATTCCAGATTAATTTTCACAAGTTCATACATGCCAGTGTTGCCAACTTGATTCTAATTCTGTCGATAGGTCCATAATATAAATGAATGTAACTTTTATACTGTCAATTGAATTTCAACCAAATTCCATATGTACTATGTGTACTATAACAGATATGACTGTACGTATTCTAATGAGCCGCCAGGGCTGCCAACTGTTGATAAATGGTCTCTATATATTTTAACATTAATATCAATATATCAGAAAGTATGCAAGCCAACGGCTCCAAACCTTGCACACGTATAGTATCTAAAATGCTACCTTAGTTTGGCGTAACTTATATACATCAGTGCTGCCAACACGATTATATGCCTGTTGATTTGTCCAGTATTTAAATGCATATAACTTCTATACTAACAAATGGATTTCGACCAAATTTCGTATGTGCCTTGTGTACCATAATAGTTATTACTGTACGTATTCGTAAGAACCATCAGGACTGCCAACTGTTAGTAAATGCTCTCTCTAATTGTTCAATCCCAATATCAATATATCAGAAAGTATGCAAGCCATCAGCTCTAAAGTTTGCACACGTATAGCACCTGGACATTCTAGATAATTTGGAGTAACTAATATACCTCAGTACTGCCAACATGATTCTAAGCTTCCTGATAATTTAAATTTTAATTTCATGTAACTTCTATACTCACAAATGGTTTTATCCAAAATTGGCACTATATTAGATCGTAATATTTGCGTTTATTTCTGAGCATCACATACATGACTTTGTTCCCAACGCGCACTGATAAATCCAATATCAAACAGCATGTAACGTCCATACTATCCATTAGACTTCAACTAAATATTGTATGTGCATTCTATACCTTATGAGATGGAACTAAGAATATATTCAGAGTCGCTAGGGCTGCCAACTGTAGTAAGTTACTGTATTAGGCTTCACTATTTTAGGTGTATTTCAAACTGTAGTACTTATAAATGTTAGTATTACCAACTTGATTTCGTCATTATTCTAGATAGGTCTATATAGATTGGCATGAATTCTAATATTAAAGAAAAGTAGGCTCTCTAGTTCGTCACGGAACTACTTGTTTTTTTTTTGTTGAAATTATCATATTAGGACGTTAATCGAGGTGCATATTTAGAGGGGCATATTTAGAGGTGCTCAATATTGTAGAAAATTAATTTACATTCAACCACATAGAAACTGATATTCAATATATGTACGTATTTTTAGCCCCCTTTTCACATTTAGCAAAAATGAGGAAAAGGTAGACTTATGAGATCGATCCGGGCAAATGTGTGTCTGTCTGTCCTTCTGTCTGTCTGTCTGTCTGTCTGTCTGTCTGTCCTTATGTCTGTCTGTCTGGCTGGCTGTGTGTGTGTCCACCCCTATCAACTCCTAAACGGCTGCAGCAATCGAAACAAAATTTGGTAGGAGTAAAGATCTATACCTGAATATCTCAATGCCGTATTTGAAAATGATGTCAGTAGTACCAACTTCTGAAAAATCGCAATTGAAATTTGAGCTCCATGTTGGATACCTTGAAAGGTATGTATGGGACCTATTTTAAAATTGGCACACGTATACACAATATTATTTCAGTTTAATTTCTAGGAGGACATACATGGCAGTGTTGCCAAAATGATTATAAGCCTGCTGATAGGTCCAATTTTTAAATGCATATATCTTCTATACTATCAATTGGATTTCAACCAAATTTCGTATGTGTTATATACCATAACACATTATGTCTATGCGTATTCTTAAGAGCAACCAAGGCTGCCAACTGTTAATAAATGCAGTTTCTATTTTTGTTACCCTAATATCAATAAATCAGAAAGTATGCAAGCCAATAGCTCTAAACTTTCTACACGTACAGTACCTGGCATTCTAGATTAATTTGGAGTAACTAATATTCTTCAGTGCTGACAACTTGATTTTAAAATGCATGTAACTTCTAAACTAATTAATGGATTTAATTCAAAATTGGCACAACAATAAATCATATTATTTCAGATTATTTCTGAACAATACATGCATGACATTGATACCAACATGATTTTACGCACGCTGTTAGATCCAATGTTTAACTGCATGTAACGTCCATGCAATCCATTGGTCATGAACCAAATTTTGTATTCTGTACCTTAAGAGATGGAACTAAGAATATATTCAGTCACCAGGGCTGCCAACTGTAGTGCACTATTAGGCTACATTATGCCATGTATACAGTATTTCGAACTAATTAGAAATTTTGATATTTCCAACTTAATTTCGTCATTATTCTAGACAAATGCATATAGATTAATCATTGGCATGAATCTTAAATTTTAAGAAAAGTAGGCACTTTAATTCGTCACGGAACTTCTTGTTCTTTCTGTGATTAATAATCGGGTGAGTAAATACCCATATAGTCTACACATCATATTAGTGAAAATGCAAGCAAGTTTGTAATTTGACATGGCCGTTAATCTCTTGAACATGAGGCACGGGACCTCCTCTTTTTGTGTGGATTCTTAACCACAGCACTTGATATTTCAGATGGTAAATCTCACATGCATTCGATGAGAATTGAACCCAGTCAGCCTTGGTAAGAGGCAAGAGTCATGACTTCAGCATCACCACGTCACCTTCATGATAATAATAATAATAATAATAATAATAATAATAATAATAATAATAATATTAATCGGAATAGAAAGTCGAATGTTATTGCCAAACACATATAGAACTGAATGGGGAAAAGAATCTATATTTGCAAATATGCGTAATGTTGTAAACTAATTACTGGAGGTATTGCGTTCGTGTAAGTTTCTTAGTTCAAAGAAATTTACAGTTTCTGTGATATATTATTGGGTTAATATATTACATGTTCTGAACAACAGCGCATCGGCATTTTGGAAAACAGACTGTTTTGCTAGGAGACCTGCTTTATCAAATCTTCCCGCCACGATATACAGTAACTGGCAGTAGGCTAAATGACTTTTCATGATAAAACTCCTGAAAACGGTATTACAGGTAGGCTAGGGGATATGCGTTCATGAAATTTCCTGTCATGATATAACTGGCAGTAGGCTAGGGGACATGCCTTGGCTAAACTCACCCCCCCCCCCAATATTATTATAACTAGAAGTATACTAGAGTACCAGCCATGTCCAAACAGACTTAAAACATATCAGTGCGCACATTCCACCCTCAATTGGAAATATATTTTAAAAGTGGGAAAAGAGATGTCAAAAGAGGCAATAACGCTATAGAGAATTAAAATTTGGACTCGTAACAAAATATTATCATATATTAAGTAGTGGATTTTTATGGACTTGAGGGCAAGTGCAAAAAAAATCCGAAAATTTGACACGCAACAAATGTGCGGGACTTCGTACACTGAAGACACTATAAACTTATAGAAAAATTATAACAAAGCAAAAATAAGATTTTATTCAGACCATTAGCATAATTTATATTGGTAGGTGACACCCACGAATCAACTAAAAAAAGTACATCAATGGAAAATCTGCATGCAACATATTCGTCTTTATTATTATTATTACAAAGTCACAGCAAACATAAAAACCGTAAATTCAGAACGATATGTTTTAAACACTTGAAACCATTACTTTCCCTAAAAATACACGGATCGTCAAACGCACCGGGGGCTTGGGGGCGGAGCCCCCAACGAGCAAAGCGAGTTTATTTATAAAATACAACTTCACAAACTTAATATGTTGATACCAGTGCAGGAAGGAAGGATCCAACTGGGCTGTGAAATCATAACTTCACAGAGGACATTTGGGATACAACCAGGACTTCTTTCACATACATTAGTTCTCGAGAGAGATGTACAGAGTTGTATCTAAGAAGCCAAATCACATTTCTTCCAAGATAATGCATTTTATTATGATACTTTTTGAATTTATCTATCAAAAATTTATCTAATCTCACAGTTGGTTATTTTGTTACTTGGTGACACAACCGATAGTGAGCTAAACGATCTTACCCGTGAAAGGGCTACGTAAAGCTGTCCATGAGTAAAGACGGGTTAAGTCAAGTAAAGGCAGATTTTATTTAATATCTGACCCTGAGATTTATTTATTGTCATTTCGAAAGCCAAACTTAATGGGAATTGCCTTATTTTAAATTTAAAAGGCATGTTCGTATCAGAGGGGATACGGGTTATCCTGGGTATGTAAACGATTTCTCCCTTATCAGAATCTATAATAGTTGCCTCTATGATATTACGTTGTAACTCGTTAACTATTATCCTCGTCCCATTGCAGACCCCTTTTGAGGGTAGATTATTTCTTAATGACATAATGATAGCACCTTTCTTAAGTCTACGTTTGTGTGGAAGCATGCCAGTTGGTGGCAGACTGTAAAAAAATTCTTCAGGGTAAGCCAAGTGATCTTGCGCATGCTCTCTTACAATACAGTCTACACTTTTGTAAACTACCTCATCTCCAGGTAAACGCTGAAGTACTCGATTGTTCAGTTCAAGCGATGCTTCATTGGTGACCGTAAGAATAGTTCTTCCTTTAAGCTCCTCTGGTGTGACAGCAGTAAAATCAAAATCACCATATAGCTGTGCAACTGGATCTTGTATTTGTGGATAGCATGTAGGTGGTACCGTAACTTCCGCTCCAGTTTTGCCTTCTCCTATTTCTAAAAGCCATGTTGAAAATTCTTTTTCAGAATTTAAAGCGCGCATGTTCTGGGTGAGTTTAAGTATTGGAATTTATTCCAGAGGCTATGGCGCTTCAAACAGCTAGCAACTACTGTCAGAGAACGTGACCCTCTCATTTTAACAGGAAGGACTTGGCGAAAATCACCACCCAGTAAGATGACCTTACCACCGAATGCTTCAGTACAGTTGGTCAGATATTTGATAAGTCTGTCCACAGCTAAAATGCGTACACATGCGTCATTGGTGCTTCATCCCAAATAATTAATTTTGTACTTAACAGGGCTGTTGCTTCTGGTGTGTTTGGCGTAACGTTGCACGTAGAATTGGAATTGAGAATCAGAGGGATTTTGAAGACAGAATGGGCAGTTCTTCCTCCTTGTATAAGTAGAAGTGTAGCTGCTATTCCTGTAGACGCTACTGGAGTAGCTTGATCTCCTTTTGCTCGGATTATATGTAACAATGTAGAGTAAACAAATGTTTTACCAGTGCCTGCCGGTCCATCTAAAAAGAAACAGTTTTATTTTAATGTTTCTTCTGGGTTTCCGTATATGATATTAAAGATCCAATCTACAACCCTTAGTTGCGCCTCATTAAGCTTTTGTCTGTTGCTGATAGCCCTAGCTTGCTCTTCTAAAACATCAAACGAATGCATTCCTGGACTGTTAACGTGTAGTTTTACATCTGGCAAGTTAAGTTTCTTAAGATCTAAGCCGTAGGTGTGAAGGAGGCCATTGATTTCAATGAGTGCATACTGTGGACCACTTTCTTCAGAGTATCTGCGTACAAAATCTTCAGATATTGCTTCGTTATGTTGGTCCCAAAGCTCGGGAACATTTTCTGGTTCTCTGAAAACACAGATAATGACAAATAACATCCGTAAGCGACTTGGCATATAATAATGAGTTGCCTCAAGGATAATATCATGCCAAATTGTATCTCCTTGAAGAAGTCCAAGTTTTTTACATGTTTCCTGGAAAGTTTTGCATAGAACTCCATGGACTGTCCTGTTACTATCCAAACTTTTGGCACCCTTTAATCTTATTAACAGCATTCGCAAGAAGTATCTTTATCTATCGTGCATACTAACTACTGGCATTCTCATTACACCTTGTCCACCACGCTGACGCTTCTTCCATTTCGTTTTACATTTATCGTACACATAGTGATTTGGTATATCTGCGTAAGTATGAATGCGTGCTTGATCATCAATTTCATTAAGTTCAAACCAAGCAGTTAGCATAATTTGATTTGAAGAAGCCGCTGCAACCGCCTTGTGTTCCTGGCCTTCATGAAAAACTAAACTATCTGTTGCTGTTGAGGTAAATGCACTGGCAGTCTAATTACTGTAAGGGATTTCTCTGACATGGTGAACTCACTGATTCTCGACATTGCTTCCGGAGCACTTACGTATCTGCCATCGAGGAATGTCAAAATTTCTTAATGATTGAGATTCCCGCTACTGGTTTTTGTTTCCAGCTTAAAGCATGCGGCATCATGCCCCTTATATACGTATTTGTATAGGTATTTCACACTTTTAACAGAGGCGCAAACTTCCACATTGATATGAGCATTGAACATCATTAATAACGTCGGATTGTAAGGGACTACCCAGCGTTTGAACGGATTGTAGCCAGGATCAAAGAAATTAAGAACGCTTTTCCAGTTCCACCTAAAGCGTCCAAAAAGTACAATCCACCGGATTGATTAGCTCTATTTTGTTCTGGAAGGAGTTTCGGTGTATTTTCTTGGATGAACAGCTGTAAGTCAATTATGTAGTATGATTGTTCTGTGTCGAATGTTGCATTGATCAATTTGCCGCTGTCATTCCCAATTGTGCCAAAAACTTGCCACAAATAGTAAATTGCAATCCTCAATGAGGATTAGAGCTTCATTGTATATTTCTTCTGTGAAACCCATGCCATGAGTTTGTGTTTCTTGACGCCCTCTGCGTAGAATATATTCGGCCATGTAGTCCTTGTATTTCTCCCACAACTGTGCTGGTTGTGAAGGGGAACACGTAGATGAAATAGTTGCCAACAGCGTTCGTATTTAAAATGGATTAGAAGCGGTCGCTGAATCTATGATGAAGATGTGCACTCTACTTTCTATTCACGGCGTTGCCTAGGTCAACGATCTCTAAGATGGGCAATGTCCATTAGAAATTTTTACCGGACTATCATAGTGCAGAGTAAGTCGTTGTCGCCCAGCGACAATCTTTAAGACGGTCAATCTGCCCATCAAGTCAGGTTCAGTATTGGTGCAGCTTTGACTATCATGATACAGAGTTAGTCGTTGTCGCCCAGTGACAATCTGTTCGTGAAGTTATTAGATTCAACATTATTTGTTTAAACGCACTTTTTGAACAAATAAATATATTTCCGTTGACTTTTCAAGAAAATCAATATTTTTCCTGTACTATTGAGACGATTTGGAACGGCGTACCTTCTTCTCTGTAAATACTATACGGTTATGTTATGCATCTCACCAGCAATTGGCAGACGTTCAAATCGTAAGTGCAGAATATTTTTTTTGTGTGGAGACGACCATTTGGCAAGGTTTCTTCCAGCTTGTTTAGACTTAATAATCTCTCGCTTCTCCAACTCCTTTCGCTGATATCCAACTCATAAAAATGCGCCTTCAAGAATGCCTCTCTGACGAGAACACCAGGTGCCAAATGCGATCACATTAACAGCCAGTGAATCGTGATGGAGGACCTCGCCAGTAAGTAATTATGCGAGACATTTAAACAGACAAGCAAATCGGTAGTGTATTAAATTAGACCAAGAACGTATAACTATCCCTGGGAGTGCGCTCTGGTAACCATCTAGGAGGCCTAGATGATCTTTACACTTCAGATTTCATGATGGATACTTGTTGCCTTGGTAACCATATAGGAGGCCTAGATGATCTTTACACTTTAGATTTACATGATGAATACTTGTTGCCTTGGTAAACATAGGAGGCCTAGATGATCTTTACACTTCACATTTAGATGATGAATACGTGTTACCTTGGTATCCATATAGGAGGCCTATATGATCTTACACTTCACATTTAGATGATGAATACGTGTTACCTTGGTATCCATATAGGAGGCCTATATGATCTTACACTTCACATTTAGATGATGAATACTTGGTGCCATGGTAACCCTATAGGAGGCTAAGATGGCCTTTACACTTCAGATTTAGAAGATGAATAGGCCTACTTGCTGTCTTGGTAACCATATAGGAGGCCTAGATGGCCTTACACTTCAGATTAGCTGATGAATACTTGTTGCTTGGTAACCATATAGGAGGCCTAGATGGCCTTACACTTCAGTTTAGCTGATGAATACTTGTTGCTTGGTAACCATATAGGAGGCCTAGATTGCCTTACACTTCAGATTTAGAAGATGAGTACTTGTTGCCTTGGTAAGAGGCCTAGTCATTTGCCATCAATCCTTTTTTTTTTTTTTCAAAATGCAAATTACGTTTTTTTTAAAGATGGTATATTGGCTTTCACGGCCGGTGAATTAAAACTCAGCTATTCTTTTAGGTTTGTGCCATGTCTTGTGTGGGGTTTCGCCTAGGACACCAAGCTGGCTCATCGGCGGGCTCTTGGTGTCCCCGCCCGGACCCCCACAGGAGTAACGAGCTGCGCGCTACTTCCCTTTATATAGAGTGCAACTGCACTACTTGACTGCGAGAACTAAAAGCTCAAGCAGCCTTAACCTCCCTATGATGGCTTCCAAAAAGACACGGCACAAACCTAGAAGAATTGCTGACGATTTTTTAAACTTATTTGGCTTAAGGGGGGGGGGGGGGTAGATGATCCCCTTCATCAACCCCCCCCCCCCCCGTAGTTACGCCACTGGAAGTCACCACATATAATTTCTTAATTTTCGATCTACTTGACAAAGAAAGCCTCTCTGCCATATTGATAATTGCGATGTGGAAGAACTTCGAGCCTCCGTGGCTTAGGCGGCAGCACGCCGGCCTCTCACCTCTGAGTCCGTGGTTCAAATCCCGGTCACTCCATGTGAGATCTGTGCGGGAAAAAACGGAGGCAGACAGGTTTTTCTCCGGGTACTCCGTTTTTCCTTGTAAAAAATTTCATTCCAGCATCACTCTCCACTATCATTTCATTTCGTCTGTCATTCATTTAATCCTTGCCTCTGAGGAGTGCGACAGGCTTCGGCAGCCGGCACAGTTCCTATCCTCGCCGCTAGATGGGGGCTTCATTCATTCCATCCCTGACCCGGTCGAATGACTGGAACAGGCCGTGGTTTTTCATTTGTATGTGGAAGAACTTAGTCATGATCTGTTGAATCAAAGTGAAAGGCAAACAGCAAGCACTTGCTAGAAATTAATGTGGAGGAGATGTGAAATGATCGGAAAAAGATTTGATGGCAAGATAGCAGAGGGAAGGGTTATGCCGTCACCTCTCAGCCAATCACAATGGAAGCTAACAACACGCAGTCCTCGCCAGCCAATCACGAGATGTAGCGTGTTGTTATGTTACACGCTATGACTGGGGGCAGTGCTGCAGGCATAGACAAAAAGCGCTTGAATGAGCAGCAAACTTGACCGCCAGGAAATAATATGACGTTCTTGTTATTTCACTTAGATACTTGGACTATCCTGGATATCAGCCCCGTATACTTAATGTGTGAGATATTTATTTTATTGTGAGAGACTCTTGAAATGTGCGTAAAAGAACCCCTCCCCCCCCCCCCCTTCAATTGAGCATCCACGACCAAACTTAAAAAGGACGATTAACGCCGAGTTTACAGCCTGAAACGCAAGTCAAGCAGCTACTCAAGTTGATATTGCTACTCTTCAGTCGGTCACACAATATCATCCCAATTACGTAGATATAGGCTACAACATAATAACCTGATAATTATTTATTTATTTATGTATTTATTTGTTTGTTTAGCGGGAGCTCTTAGTGCCGGGAGTGCCCGAGGACATGTTCGGCTGCCAGAGGCTGTAGCTGCTTAAAGCGGACACCCATGGGGTGAGCTACAATTTCCTTTCAATTTCAAGTAGTTCCAACTTTCGCTACCAGATGTCACTGACACCTAGTGGTGAAGTTTGGAACTATGATAGAGCTTTTCAATGAAATCTAACCTAGAAATTTAGCTTCACACAAGTTTAGTTCGTGGAAAAATGCATGTGATTAAAAACACTGCTCAACAAAAGTTTTGACTAGCATAGATTCTAAATCTCAGCAATTTTTGTAGGTTTGTGCCGTGTATTCTGTGGAGTTTCGCCCAGGACACAAAGTTGGCTCATCAGCGGGCTCTTGGCATCCCCGCCAACCTAGAAAAATTGCTGAGTTTTAATTCACTGGCAGTGAAAGCCAATATATAAGCATAGATTTTACTACAATGACTTCTTATAGGAAACCCATTTAAGTTTATACAATAACTTATTAACAAACTAAACATCAGTCCTTATGAAAACAATAACAATCGTGGTTAGATAACAATGAAACGGTACAGAAACAAAGCGAACTTGCTTCTAAGTGTCCCTGTTGAAAACAAAAACATTAAAAATCGGTATCTCCTGATGATCAGTATCAGTCTTGAATAGTCCTCCCCGCACCTAAACTCTGAATGAGACCATCAACTTTATCTTGGGGTAAGAGGCCCCACTCCTCTATGGCAGCGTCAGCATACAAAGATGGCGGTAGTCCAAACTTTTGTTGGGAAGTGTATAATTATGTATTTTTGGTTATGGGTTAAAAAAGAGCGAGAAAACTGTAGGTGGACATGTTTCAATCGCCAAGTGAGTATCGTCATTTCCAAATATACAAGACAAAATAGCTCTACAATACTCTACGAGATCCGCATGGATCTGACGATGCTCACTTGGCGAGCGAAACATGTCCACCTATAAATTTCTCCCTCTTCCATAGTCCATAACATATATATATATATATATTATCATTTGCCTATCATTTGCGTAAATTCCCCTTCAAGGAGAGCGCTAAAAACACAAAAATCTAGCTTTTGGTGGTGACTCTATTCTATTTTTCATCTTCCCAAAGACCTTTCATCCGTTCACTGTGCGCCTTCTTCTCTGTCCATTTACGCCTATTTCTTTTGGGTTGTGATCTAAATTCAAATTTATGGTTTCTTATTCTCTACAAATGCTGCGGTCATGAATGTATTTTATGGTGATATGTAATTTATTTATTTATTTATTTATTTATTTATTTATTGCCTCCAACATAATAAAATTCCAATTACTGGAGACTGACCAATTTTACATAGATTTATCATAATCTCATGTTAAAGAAAAAAAACCACAAACAATAATAATACAGCTCAGATTTAACTATTCTTAACACAAATATATGCCGAATGACAACTTGATTAAGTGAAAGTAAACTGTAATTAAATTAAGAACATTAGTAATATTAGTAATGGGTGAAAACAACAAGTATTAAATGTATTAATACCTAGTGATTATCACTTAATACTAGCCTATTGTGCAGATGGTCTGGATCTGACTAACAACAGGGTGCATTCTACAGTTGCATAAAGTATTGTTACGGCTGTGAGTTCGTTTCATCGCTCGCCGCATGAGTCACAACTGCCCCAGGGCTGGGCTGCTCTCCCTCAGCGTATTGCGTGCGCCTTATGCAACAGGACTACTAGGACAACGGGATGGTCCAGAATATTCGTGACTGAGCCAGCGATGGAAGCCTCGAGAAGCCGTGAACCCTGGATGGATCTAGAAGCATTTATTGAGTCACCGGCCTGCTATATAAGAGCGACTCGTCAAGCAGTTGTTGTTGTGTTTTACGAGCTAGTGTGAGCGATTATCCTGAGCGACAGAAGTGTGGTGACTTGCGAAACCCCTAGTGAAGCCGTTTCTCTTGACAGCGAGGAAGTGAGAAGCATACAGGGGGATTGCCTGTGTTTTGAGTGAGTGTGATTTCACTGAGTGTCTGAGATATTGTGGTTACGAAATCCAGTGACATTTTTTCCCAGCTCGTGAACAGCGAAGCTGCGCGTAGCAAGTTATCGTAAGTAACTGTAATTTGTGTACAAAAGGAAGAAGTTGCATGTAGTTCTGTCAAGGCCACCAGGCTCATTAGCGGGAGGATTAACTTCTGTGGCTCATTGACAAGTGAAAGGGGGAAGTGTTCTCGACTTGAGGAAACTGGAGTAAGGTAGTAATTCCTTGGAATTGCTGATGAGTAGTGTAACTTTCTGGCCGAAATAAAATTAATTATTTCTTTAAAAGGAACATCCTGTGTTGTGCTTTCTACCCACCGTAATCCAGTTAACAAAAGTGCCACTAGGGGTGGCACGTAACAACTGGTGTCAGAAGCCGGATTACGAACTCAAGCACAACACCTGACGGTCCTGGTTTCAAAACCCGGCAGGTCATTTTCTCTAATTTTCCTGTGAGTGCATGCCCCTTACAAGACAAACAACTAAAATGGAGGCGCAATTGGCAGCATTGCTAGAAAAGTTAAATGGCATGGAAACCAAAATGGAGGCCGGCCAGAAGAAGTTGGAGGACGGCCAGAAGAATTTAACCAAGGACCTAACTGCCAAATTAGAAGACGGCCAGAAGAAGCTAGAAGACGGCCAGAAGAAGATGGAAGAAAGCCAGAAAAGTTTAGCCGAGGACCTAACTTCCAAATTAGAAGACGGTCAGAATAAGCTAGCAGAGGACCTAACCGCCAAATTTCTGGATGGCCAGAAAAATCTGGAAGAGTGTCTGCTGTCGAAATTACAGGAAAGTCAAAAGAAATTGGAACAGGGTCTGCGTCAGGAAGTCAACACCGTCTGCCATGGCATACGTGAGGAAGTCACAGCAGTAGAAAAGAAGTTGGACGCCTTACAAAAGGAAGTTGCCGAACTGCACCAACGCCCACTGACGGGGGTGGAAGAAAAATTCAACGCTTTACAAAAGGAAATTTCTGAGCTGAACCAACGCCCGTCGACGGGGATGGAAGCGAGATTCAACGCTCTTCAAGAGGAAGTTGCCGAGATGCGCCGACGCCCGCCCACAGGTACAACGGGAATATCAGGAACGGGACAGAACAGAGTGACGCCCCCAACCTTCGACGGAAAGGTCCCGTGGAGCACCTATTTACGACAGTTCGAGGCAGTCTGTTCAATAAACAAATGGAACAGCACTGAAAAGGCTACAGCTCTCATTGTAGCGCTGAGAGGGGACGCCCTTAACGTCCTTCAGGCCATCCCGACTGGATCCCAGGACTACGCTTCACTAATCGCCCATATGGAGTCCCGATATGGAGATAGCCATCTTCAGCAGGCCTACCAGATGCAGCTCCGGACCCGGGTACAAAAGAACGCGGAAACCCTGCAGGAGTTCGAGATGGACATCGCACGTCTCGTAAGGCTCGCCTACCCAACAGCGCCGGCCGACTTTCTGGAGCAGATAATGACGCAGACCTTCACCGACGGGCTACGGGACTCGGACACTCAACAGGCGCTGCGACTCGCACTCAATAAGACCCTGACAGATGCGCTGAGCCACGCACTTGAGTTCGAGACGGCAAAACAGGCATCCAGAATGCACGCGCGGGTGCATCAAGTGGACGTCGACGAACCAGTAAAAGCCGACAAGACCAAGCCCCTGGCCGATGAACTGATGGAGGCGCTAGGCCGGTTCTTCAAGAGTCGCAGTACCACCAACAAAAACGTAGCCGAAGGACATCCGGAGAGGCGGCCCGGAAGAGGACTACCGACCTGCTGGACCTGCCGTAAGAGAGGCCACCTGAGCAAGGACTGCGGTGATCGCCACCGCTAAGGGTTTCCGTCAGGACAGTCAGTCGTAGGGAAACCGCGCGGCCCAGGAAAGCAAGTATCAGCCAGCCGTGGGGGGCAAAGGTTGGCTTGTGACAGTCGTCAAGCCCCGGCAGTCCAAGTTCGTGTGACGCAGTTACGGAGGGATAATAGCAGCCTGATGGTCGACGGAGTCGTCAACGGAGAGAGCTGGCCCATGCATATCGACACGGGAGCATCGAGGACCATCGTCAGTCCCTCCGTGATCCCGAAGTGGAGAGTGCTACCCACACAAAGGAACCTCCAGCTAATAACCGCGACCGGAGAGACCGCACCGGTACATGGCGAAGCATCACTGGAGTTCGTCATTGGTCGACGGGCGATAAAGCATCCAGTGCTTGTGGCTGACGTATCAAACGAAGTGATCACCGGACTGGACTTCCTGGACCAGAACAACATCATCTTGGATCTGAGTACCAACACTCTGCACTTCGGAAGTGAGGAACTTGCTCTGCAACCAGCACACGAGGCCGTCACTTCACGACGAGTAAGGCTGAGAGAAGACGTCAACGTTCCCGCCAGGACGGAGGTCAGCGCTGCCATAATTGTCGACGGAACAGCTGAGGGAGTGGCGGCTGTCATCGAGACAAAATATGAGGACATCCAGACAAAAGGATTGCTAGTTGCCAAGACTCTCATCAACACGACGTCTCGGCCGTACGTCCGCCTGTCCAACCTGAACGACTACGACATTACGGTTCACCGGGACACCAACCTAGGAGTCTGCGAGCCCGTTACCTGGATTGTCCGCATCACAGATACGACGGACGGACACCTGCAGACGGACAACCGAAGAAGAAGCACACTGCCAGAAGAACTACAGAAGCTGTACCAAGGATCCCAGGACCATTTAGACGAGGAACAACCACGCCAACTTCAGGACCTGCTACGCGACTTCCAGGACGTCTTCTCCGTGGGGAGCAAAGACTTCGGCAGGACAAGCTTGGTCCAGCACAGAATCGACGTTGGGGATAGCGCACCGATTAGGGCCCCATTCCGACGTGCCCCGCTCGCCAAGCAAGCCGAAGTCAACCGGATGGTAGAAGCGATGAAAGAGCAAGGGGTGATCGAGCCATCACATAGTCCTTGGAGTTCTCCGGTCGTGCTAGTGAAGAAGGAGGACTGTTCCACCAGGTTCTGCGTGGATTACAGGCGGGTGAATGACGTCACGAAGAAGGAGAGCTACCCTCTACCCCGGATCGACGACACCCTGGACACCATATCAGGGTCGAGATGGTTCTCCACCTTGGATTTGAAGAGTGGCTACTGGCAGGTGGAGGTCCACCCTAAGGACCGCGAGAAAACTGCGTTCTCTGTGGGCAGCGGGCTCTGGCAGTTCACCGTCATGCCATTCGGCCTGTGCAACGCCCCTGCGACCTTCGAAAGGCTAATGGAGTCCATTCTAAGGGGACTACACTGGAAGACCTGCCTGGTCTACCTAGACGACGTCATCGTTCTGGGGAGAAGCTTCGAGGAGCACTACAGCAACCTGAAGGAGATCTTGTTGAAGCTACGGGCTGCCCAGCTGAAGTTGAGCCCCAAGAAGTGTCAGCTCTTCCAGAAGCGGGTCCAGTACCTTGGGCACATCGTCTCCGAGGAAGGGGTGCACACCGACCCAGAGAAGACCGCAGCTGTGAGGGAGTGGCCAGTTCCGAAGGACAAGTCCCAACTACGAAGCTTCCTGGGACTCTGCACTTATTACCGTCGCTTCGTGAAAGGATTCGCCGACATCGCCAAACCTTTACATCGACTGACTGAGAAGGACCAACTCGTCACGTGGACAGCAGAATGTCACAGTGCCTTCGAACAACTCAAGCAGGCTCTGTGCACCGCGCCTATTCTGGCCTACCCCAGACCTGGAACAAGGTTCATCGTCGATACCGATGCCAGCGACTTTGGCATAGGGGGAATCCTGTCGCAAGTAGTGGACGGCGAGGAGAGAGTAGTGGCCTACTTCAGCAAGGCCTTGTCAAAGCCAGAAAGGAACTACTGCGTCACCAGGAAGGAGCTGCTCGCCATCGTGAAGACCATTGAACACTTCCACAAGTACCTGTACGGGCAAGAATTTCTCATCAGGACCGACCATGCATCCCTGCGGTGGCTCCTGAACTTCAAGCAGCCCGAGGGTCAACTCGCGCGGTGGTTAGAGAGGCTTCAACAGTACAACTTTGAGATTCAGCACAGGAAAGGTCAACTGCATTCTAACGCCGACGCCCTGTCACGAAGACCGTGCCCCGAAGACTGCACCTTATGTGCCCGAAGGGAGGAGAACACCGGGATACAGTGCCGAAGGACTACCGTGGAACTTCAAGGGAGCTGGAGCCGCGAATCTTTCATGCGGGCACAAGCAGAAGATGATGACCTGGGATTGATAGCCGAATGGAAGGGGGCCTGTGTCCCCAGACCCGGGTGGAACATTGTGAGTGACTGCAGCCCAAAGTTTAAGTCCTACTGGGCGCAGTGGGACTCGCTGGTTGTGAGGGATGGCCTCATATGCCGTACCTGGGAGAGCACCGACGGGAAGACATCTCGGGAACAAGTCTTCGTTCCAAAGGCTATGACGGAGGAAATCCTGAAGGAAGTCCATAGAGGATCATCTGGTGGACACCTAGGGATAAAGAAGACCCTGGAGAAGCTGAGAGAGCGGTTTTACTGGATCGGATGCCGAACTGACGTAGAGAACCACTACGCGATGTGCCACGATTGCGCAGCCAGCAAGGGCCCAGGACGAAGACGACGGGGTCCACTGAAGACCTACAACGTGGGCGGCCCCATGAAGAGAGTGGCCATCGATGTTTCTGGGCCATTCCCGTTAAGCGAGGCAGGGAACCGCTACATATTGGTCGTCAGCGACTACTTTACCAAATGGCCGGAGGCGTATGCGCTCCCTAACCAAGAAGCCGCGACGATTGCAGAGACCCTGGTGAAGGAATTCGTCAGCCGGTACGGAGTACCCCTGGAGCTGCACTCCGACCAAGGGAGGAACTTCGAGTCGCAGGTGTTCCAGAACCTATGCCAGCTGCTGGGAATCCGGAAGACAAGGACAACGCCGCTACACCCTCAGTCCGACGGGATGGTAGAGCGATTCAATCCCACCATCGAGAACCATCTCCGAATAGTCGTCAGCGAGCACCAGAGGGATTGGGATAAACATCTTCCACTATTTCTCCTGGCCTACCGCGCCGCCGTGCATGAAGCCACCGGGTGCACACCAGCCCGGGCCACGTTTGGGAGGGAACTCCGTCTACCCGTCGATCTTGCCTTCGGCCGACCTGGGAATGGTCCGGTCCTGGTAAGCCAGTATTGTCAAGAACTGGTCGACCAACTGGAGGACGTGCACGCGTTCGCGAGGAGGAAACTGCGGATCGAGACCGATCGAATGAAGACCCGATACGACCAGCAGACGGATGCCGGCGGATTCCACGAGGACGACCCATTACGGAACAAGGCCAGTCACCCAAACTGCAGAAGTCCTGGGAGGGCCCGTACCGAGTCGTGAAACGGATCAACGATGTCGTCTACAGGATCCAGCGGAGCCCGAGGGCGAAGATGAAGATCGTGCATCGAGATCGCCTGGCAGCCTACGGAGGGACACAGATGGGCCAATGATTGATCGGGACGATCAGCCTTTTAGGAAGGGGGTGGTGTTACGGCTGTGAGTTCGTTTCATCGCTCGCCGCATGAGTCACAACTGCCCCAGGGCTGGGCTGCTCTCCCTCAGTGTATTGCGTGCGCCTTACGCAACAGGACTACTAGGACAAAGGGATGGTCCAGAATATTCGTGAGTGAGTCAGCGATGGAAGCCTCGAGAAGCCGTGAACCCTGGATGGGTCTAGAAGCATTTATTGAGTCACCGGCCTGCTATATAAGAGCGACCCGTCAAGCAGTTGTTGTTGTGTTTTACGAGCTAGTGTGAGCGATTATCCTGAGCGACAGAAGTGTGGTGACTTGCGAAACCCCTAGTGAAGCCGTTTCTCTTGACAGCGAGGAAGTGAGAAGCATACAGGGGGACTGCCTGTGTTTTGAGTGAGTGTGATTTCACTGAGTGTCTGAGATATTGTGGTTACGAAATCCAGTGACATTTTTTCCCAGCTCGTGAACAGCGAAGCTGCGCGTAGCAAGTTATCGTAAGTAACTGTAATTTGTGTACAAAAGGAAGCAGTTGCATGTAGTTCTGTCAAGGCCACCAGGCTCATTAGCGGGAGGATTAACTTCTGTGGCTCATTGACAAGTGAATGGGGGAAGTGTTCTCGACTTGAGGAAACTGGAGTAAGGTAGTTATTCCTTGGAATTGCTGATGAGTAGTGTAACCTTCTGGCCGAAATAAAATTAATTATTTATTTAAAAGGAACATCCTGTGTTGTGCTTTCTACCCACCGTAATCCAGTTAACAAAAGTGCCACTAGGGGTGGCACTTAACAGTATGAAGCATAGATTTTGATAATAATTCTTGTAAGTCTTCCATAGTTTGTTTGTACCAAGAAGTAGACGTAGAAATTATGTTTAATATTATTTTAGTCAGTCTGGTGTCATACATTCTAGCGAAATGTGTAAAGAATTTCACTCTGCGTTTTCTGATAAGTGACATGATAGAATCAGTATTTCTGTATAATTTTTCAGTGGGTCTTATTTGCCAGAAATTATTTCTGAAAACGGTGCCGTAAATTTTTCTCAGAATTTTCCTTCTTGATTTTTAATGTCTTTAATGTTGGCCATTCCCTAGGTGCTTATGATTTCTGAAGGATATAAGGTTTCCGGCGAGACTACCGTTGTATAATGTCGTTATTTCGCAGCCGTGGAGATGCATATTTTATTGTAGTGGGACCAGCTAAGTTTGTAAACTTTCTGTAATTTTGAGACTCTTTCTTCGTTAGCCTTTGTGTTCAGACCAGATTTCTGCACAATTTCTCCTAAATATTTGAAATCATTGACTTGTACAATATCTCCGTATTTTGTTTTTATTTGAGTTTGTTAGAAGATTTTGTATCGAAAAACTGCGTTACCGGTATATATGCAGGGTGTCTCTTATTAGCGTTTATATTCGACCCTAACTATTATGCGTCAGAAAACTGTATCATAATGAGGCTCATTATAACATTATTTTTCATTATGAAACAGTTTCTCCCACCAATCAGAGCTCAAGAAACAGTTGTGTGACCAATTAGATAAGGATACCTTCGCGCATGCACTCAAAATCCAACATGTCTATATAAATTACCAAAAGTGCACCGTCCATATGTTCGCGTAAATAAACTTGGGAATATGAGACAAGAAATAGCACTGTACCTTAATATCTTCCAATACAATTTCTTCACAGCACGTTGTATTGAAACGACTTCGGTGACAGTTTTACTGAATACACAATCTGAAAACATATGGCATTGAAGCACACAGAGCGCATGCGTCGGTTGTCCAGAGAGCTTGGAAAACAGAGATATACTACTCACCGCAGCACCCGATCACAACATTCTAGTGACTGAACAGATATTTATGAATATTTATGTTAAAACATATAATAAAGTTATAATTATCGTCGAACATAAACAGTCGTATGCAACTCGCCTATAATGGTAATTAAGACACTGGTATGGAAATTATAAAACTCGCATACGCTCGTTTTATAAAAAATACTCATGTCTTAATTATAGCCATTATAGGCTCGTTGCATAATGTACTATTAAAACTCTCTATAGCAACGAAGATGCATTGAGACAAGTAATTTGATATAGGACACTTACGGTCGCATGTGTCCGGAAATACCTTAAAAGTGAACCACAACTGTTAAACAAATGACGTCATCAGGTGACGGCTCAGCTTGAGCGGTCAGGTCCGGTCTCTCTAACGCACACCAAAGCAAACGTTGAATATAATATCACTCTGGTTCCGTGTCTTAATGTCAACAAACAATCTGCTTCCACTTGAAAGGAGAAGAGAGAAAATAAAGAAAGATGAAGGTGTGCCCGCTGGCCGAAGGTTTCGGGGAGCCACCGGTTTCAAATAACCCTTCCGAGACCCTCTTCCAGTTAACACACAAGTATAGGGGACGACACATTCATAGGCTGGTGTTGCACAAAAGTCTGCACTCGGGGGTATCGTGAATTGGTGAGGTTCGATCCTTAACCAGCTCAGAGGATTGCATCGATAACAAAACTAAACAAGAAAAGAGAGGTCAGTCTTATGTTAAAATCACGAATAAATTTTATTCCGAATAGATCCCTAGCCTAGCATGAGAGTTGCAAACGGCTAGTCCGATACTATTCTGACCTGAAAGAAAAATATTTAAAAAACACCTAATCAAGATCTAAAATACTCTCATGGTCCTAATACAAAATTCGTCTAAGAACGAACAAGCTAAGAATATGGTACGTAAGATCAGCCCTAAGCAATTACATCGAAAATGACTACGGGAGGATCAAATATCAAAGAATCTACTGCAACGCAAGACATTTACTTGTTTACAAATACTAGAAACATTTACCTTTAATAGCAAGGGGTAAATTTGTCCTATGCTATGATGGTGCCATCTTTAACATTTATCATTAGATTTAAGTGTTTAGCTAGTCCTAAATATCATTAATTAATAATCGAGACGCGTTTATTACAAAGAAAATCAAGCTATATGCACTACGTTGCTGAATAAAAAAAGAGCTATGCTAATACAACACAAATGCATACAATAATTCAGCACTCCTATGGTTGTGCAATTGGCACTGCCTGCGTCCTCGGTTTGTTACTGTTTGTAACAAATGGTCATAGTTTCAAAGTGTTAAGAAAGTAGAAAAATAGGAAAGCCTGCAAATGCGATGGTAATTAAACAATT
Source organism: Meconema thalassinum (assembly GCA_946902985.2). Classification (NCBI taxonomy): domain Eukaryota; kingdom Metazoa; phylum Arthropoda; class Insecta; order Orthoptera; family Tettigoniidae; genus Meconema; species Meconema thalassinum. Next base: position 541,224 of record CAMPQE020000006.1, on the reverse strand, counting down.
ACATCGACTCATATTGCTACCAATCTGATGTGTGTGCTACAGTTATCACATCACCAATTGGTTGTCGACTATTTATGTAAAAATGTATCAAAATGTATCTAAAATAACTTAACAATAACTAAGTGTCAAGCATTTGGTCCAGAAAATATTATTTTTAGTATTTATTATCTTTATTTAAGTTCAGGGGAAATTATGAGATTAGTTTACTTTCACAAAATCCTATCTTTGATTATTAAAGCTTCACACAATTATTTATTCCTCACAGTATAGGTGTTCAGTTTATGGACCTTTAACTAACGTTCAGTGCACTCAGGTAACGTGTGTATCCAACTAATGCATAATAATTTAATAGTTTATTAGACACCCTGTGTCTCACCAATACTTCATTATTATTATTATTATTAGACACCCTGTGTCTTCTTCTTACAATTACGGATTCATCAATCTTGGCACCATGGGTTAGGTACGACTGCAGTAGCTCGTTACCACCTAAATAACCACAATAACACGTCGGAGGTATTAATCCACCATCATGACTCACTTCACTAATACCATAATAATCTTAATTACAATAAGTGTGGCTCCCTGAATTATACACGTTTTAAATACTGGTCATAAAGGTTATGTGTGTAGAAAACACATTCTAACAACGCTATGAATTAACATGAAGGCTTCCGATACAAACTAAAGTGTGCGATTGTGCATTCATTAAATAGCCTCTTCCCTGAATGAGGTCTAACCTATGTTCTCTGGTTACAAAATACTGTATCTTTCATTGCCTGTCTGGCTCTCGTAAAGAAATAAACCTGTTTTCAAGTATTGATCTGGCAAAACAAACGTGAATAACGGAACTCTGCATTCCGCTTATAATACTAGGAGTTTCACAGCCTTGTAAATAAATAATGCACTGCCTATGATCTAGTGTGCTGTGTAGTGGTTTGGCTTGTACATGTAAACTTGGCCTTGTTTTAACATCTGCCGAAACTAGTTTCTTTATCATCAGCTTGACAAAATAAAAGTTGATAATAACTGTTTTGAAATGATACGAAATGGACATTGAAAAACACTGCCTTCTTGGCGTTTATAAATTTTTAACAAAACTGTAACTTTCCACACGTGGTTTTATAATAGCTACCTGCGTTGTGCACTGTTAAATGAAACCAAACTAAAATTAAATCTACTGTTTCCAACTCATTACATTACGCTACTGATACATGATCTGACTTACAGATGCAGCGACCGTCGGTTCGAGACCCGCCATGTGATATTTTAAGCGGTCTCCTCTATGGTCTTAAATAATTTCCTCATTGTTTCCGGTCACCTTCGGCTGCCAATTTCCCACGAATGATTTAGTTATCCATTTGCATTGCGTGGTAGGGGTTATATTCCAAGATTTGATGTTTCAGTAGGATCATGATGTTGCCGTTGGTGATAATATTACACATGTTTAAAGAAAACTTGCACTCACTGATGCTAAGGTGCGGTAATAAATTGACCATTTTATCACCCCGCCACTGGCGTTAAATTATCGCTTGTGCGATGTTCACTCGAAACTTTCATTAATATTTACACAAGAATCTAAATCAAAATCACTGCCCGTCCGGCAAAACATAAAATATTCTTCTGGATTTTCACAGTTTATCAATTCACAGTTTTTATAATACACTTGGATGCGACCATGTGGTCTTAAAGTTTGCGTAGCACGCTTCCATAATTTTCACTTCGTGATTAAAAAATATTTCACAGTTTGAATGTTACTAATTGTCTACAATTATTTGATTAGTGGATTATGCCCTGATGGCTGTCCATTCGACAAATACACACGGATTTTCCATAGCACATGGGTTCCGTTCTCGGAACGTGTCCTTACTCGTGTTTCACATGCACATAGGTGTTGCTTCAACAAACAACAAGTAGGTACTGGCTTCGCAAAATAAGGTGTTCATTCAGGACATGAGTTAGCCGCGTAAATTGACGGTTTCGCTCATCAGCGTTGTATACCGTATTTTAAATAATCAGAATTACGTTGATTAAATTATTGTTGATTTATGGAATGTCTAACGTGCATAAAATGTTATTATAAGCGATATTGCTTCGGCTTCTTCCCACCACTCGCAGGGTATGTTCAGTTACTTTTCATTATGGATCTTGGTCTTTGTTAGCTGTGCAAACATGCGTCAACGGGCGCAAAGGATAGGCCCCGGATTTGAACCTCGACGCCCAAGTCGCACACGCGGACTCGGAGCCAGAGTGATATGACATTCAACGTTTGCTTTGGATGCTTTGGTGTGCGTAAGAGTGCACGGACCAGACCGCTCGAACTGAGCCATCACCTGATGACGTCACATGTTTAACAGTTGTGGTTCACTTTTAAGGTGTTTCCGGACACTTGCGACCCTAAGTGTCCTATATCAAATTACTTGTCTCAATGTCATCTACGTCGCTACAGAGAGTTTTAAACTTTAATATGAGACAGCCTGTATAGTATAAGGTGCGTTCAAAAAGTAACGAGCCGGAGGCTGGAATGCGCAAACCGGTTACTACATCGGCTAATCATGGCGTGTGTAGCGAGGAGTGGTTCCGACCAGAGCGTGGAAGATCACAGCCCGTCGCTAGATGGCACGCGTGCACATCACGTGATGATACAAAGAGAGCAGCAGCATGCATCAATCGTCCAACGCTGCCAGTCGCATTGCAAACAGTGACATGGAGGTGTCAACCGAAGAGAAAAGAGGTGTTGTTTGCTTTATGGCAGCGGAAGGAGTAGGGGGAACGGACATTCATCGCCGAATGTCACAAGTGTACGGCGAACACTGCATGTCCCTTGCAAGGGTCAAGGCGTGGCACAAGCACTTCAGGGAAGGACGGGTATCGTTAGTCGATGATGCCTGGTCTGGGGCATCCCCCCTGCATAACCGATGACAACGTCCAGCGGGTTGATGCACTCATTACCCAGGATTGCCCAGTGACAGTGAACGCCATAGCCGCCGTGGTCGCTCCACGACAATGCACGACCTCATACGGCCAACACAGTCGCGGCACTCCTGCAGAAATTCAAATCGGAGGTTTTCGACCACCCTCCATATAGTCCAGACCTCTCTCCCTGTGATTATGCCATGCTTGGTCCCCTGAAAAGGGCTCTGCGGGGCCAACGATTCACCTCGGACGCCGACGTCCAGCTGTGCGTGCGGAACTGGTTCACATCGCAGCCCAGGGAATTTTATGAGACAGCCATTCACCGCCTCGTGTCACAGTGGGACAAGTGCCTCAACAGCCAGGGCCAATACTTCTAACATACAGGGACTGGTTTCTGTTATTATGCCTCCGGCTCGTTACTTTTTGAACGCACCTTATATAATCATATGTAGGCCTAATTATTTTCAGGTTATATTTTACATGTCCCAGTAATTGGGATTAAATTATGTTGACCGACTGAAGAGTTGCGATATCAATATTGGCAATAAGGCAACTCAATAAAATAGCTTCGATGCTAACTACCCACTCAAATTGACCGATCCATTTCTCGCTTCGGGTATTAAATATATGGAGTAGTAGGAAATAAATCTAGGAGCCAGACACCACAGAGTCGGATGTTCAGTGTATGATATCCCGTGATTTTAAATTAGGTATTGTCCCAATATTCGTCTTGGCAGAGTGTCTTAAATCGCGGGAAAAATCATACTGAGGATGGCTGCTGCCATTGCCGTGATTCGAACCTCATACCTACGAACGCCAGCTACTCAGTCAAGACGTGTCTTTGACACTCAGCTATTTTGGTGATTAGAATATATGAAAACTGCTGATCAGTGAAACATGATCCACTTTCTAGGAGACCACTGAAGAGGCGTCCCATAATTATACACCAACCGTACACATCATAAGCTTGACATTCGGAGTCTCTTAACCTACAGTAGTTAAATAGATGGTAAACATATTATTATTATTATTATTATTATTATTATTATTATTATTATTACCATAGTGCTTGCCACGGTGGGTGAGTGGTTATCGTGTCGGTCTACCAACCCCAAGCTTGCAGGTTCGCTTCTGGCCATGGTAAGTGAATTTTGAAAGGTGACAAAAATCACGATTCGCATGTCACACGCTGTTGGCATGTTAAAGAACCCATTTGGATTCAGTAGGCTGTGTACATAATGGAAAAAATAATCTCTGGATTTCCCGCCAACACAAAAAGTCCCTTCCTTTCGTAACTAGAAAGCGCTATAATATCAAGGAGCTTAGATATCTAATAATAAGAACTTTATTGCAACCAATGGCCAAATTAATAAATTAACATTAACAAAACAAAGATTGCCTTAGTCTTCACTACAAAACATTGTAAGTGTGACCCGTCTTTGGTGGCAAAACATCACGTGATACCTATCACACTGCTCTCCACACTGCAAACAGATACACTGCTGGTCCGGCTGATGATATTTCTTCTTGGTGCATACTTCATGGTGAAAACCATGCACCGAAAATCTCGTAACTATATGACGCAAATCATACATTGCATTTGTCCATTCAGTTGAAAGCATCGCGTCAGTGGCGTAAAAGTCGTCCCATATGTCTTCTCTCTTCCTTTTCAACTCTGTCAGTAGAGACTCATATCCAGGTGTAACGGGCAGAAGTAGGTTCAGTTTCAGGTCCTGAACAAAATATGGCTCTCTAGCTAGCACGTAAACTAATCGCGATGGCGTGTACTTGGAAAGGCACAAAGCTCTCTTGAGATAGATGGACTTCATTGGTCGTTGCCGCCAGTGTTGTCAACAATTTCAAGGTAAGGTGATCCTGAAATTTTCGGAGAGTTCGTAGAACAGTTTTCTTGACGCGTTCTTCATTAAACAACAATGGACGCTCACTTCATTCGTCATCGTGCACTTGCTCACGTCCTTGATTGAACTGTCAGGCCCATCCTACCTCTGAATCACGTATCGCATTTTCTCTGCACACCTCGCAAATCTGCCGATGAATGTTCACTGGTTTAGTGTTCTTCGCATTCAGAAAACGAATGACAGATCCAATCTCACGAGCAGCGGGGTTTTCAATCAAATTTGCTGTTATAATCAAGCACTATAAAGCGTAAACAACAGAGAGCGATCTCAAAATAGCGCCATCTCCTGCTTGTTGACTCATAGCAACTACCGCGCATGCGCCGAAGTGTGATTGCCCCGATGCCGGGGCAACGTACAGAAACGGATCTTACTCTCTGGACGTGCCTAGTATTATACCGTAGCCACACAAGCACACGAGGATAAAGTCCTTAACTCGCGAGGACTGGCGCAAGGGTATTTTTGAGCCGAGCCTTAAATAATGATCTATATTTTCGTATTGGTCAGCCCTTATTTCCTGTCACTTGCTGTACCTTCCATCCTAGCTTTGAACTTCATCCTGCTAAGTAAACATGTCCATAGCTTTTAGAACACTCGAGTTATTTCTATATTATTTACGGTCGGGTCAGATTTACCCATGGCGCCAGTCCTTGCGTGACAATTTTCAGCTTACGTTAGTCATGACAATCTGTAAAAAAAATAAGGGGGTAAATCCATATATTTTGGTGCAGCACAATCACATAGCTCACGTTCTTGTTAATCCACGTTTAGGGTCTAGGGACACTTTGATCATCAGCTCCTTTGTTTAAAAAAATCCAGATGACTGCTTTGCCACCACTATGAATGCCAATTTTACTGTTACGAAAATTATTGTCATTTTTCTGCATGTTAAATTTGAAAAATATAAATGAACCTCATTTTATATTGGGAATAGTTCTTAGGAAGACACCAGGTGTAAAATTACTTCTTTAAAATCCGTACGACTACGACAAAAAGGGCTCGACACACTATGGGTCAAAATGACCCGGCGCCAGTCCTCGTGTTATATTTTCTTCACGCCACTTCTCAAGGCCTAATTGAAGTTACACCAGCAAAATTCATATCGCAGTCGACAATGTATAAAAGCCACTGACCCGGCAATTATGCTTGCATAGACCATCTGATTCGGTAGTCGCACTGTACAGAACGAAGACACTTCAGTTTGTTTTAGTTGCCTAGGGGGGAACCAAAGTATGTGGTTCCATGAATATGATCCACAATAACTAGCACAGAAGAAGTTGAATATAGGCCTCTACACACGACCCAATCTGTTGGGCCCAATCTGCTGGGTAATTAGCGCGGTAAATCGGGTGCTGCTCTCCACACGACACAATCTGCTGGGCCCGATCTGCTGGGTAATTAGCGCGGTAAATCGGGTGCTGCTCTCCACACGACACGATCTGCTGGGTAATTAGCGCGGTAAATCGGGTGCTGCTCTACTTACGACACAATCTGCTGGGTAATTAGCGCGGTAAATCGGGTGCTGCTCTACACACGACCCAATCTGTTGGGCCCGATCTGCTGGATAATTAGCGCGGTAAATCGGGTGCTGCTCTACACACGACACAATCTGCTGGGCCCGATCTGCTGGGTAATTAGTGCGGTAAATCGGGTGCTGCTCTCCACACGACCAAATCTGCTGGGCCCGATCTGCTGGATAATTAGCGCGGTAAATCGGGTGCTGCTCTACACACGACACAATCTGTTGGGCCCGATCTGCTGGATAATTAGCGCGGTAAATCGGGTGCTGCTCTCCACACGACACAATCTGCTGGGCCCGATCTGCTGGGTAATTAGCGCGGTAAATCGGGTGCTGCTCTCCACACGACACAATCTGCTGGGCCCGATCTGCTGGATAATTAGCGCGGTAAATCGGGGGCTGCTCTCCACACGACACAATCTGCTGGGCCCGATCTGCTGGGTAATTAGCGCGGTAAATCGGGTGCTGCTCTCCACACGACCCAATCTGTTGGACCCGATCTGCTGGATAATTAGCGCGGTAAATCGGGTGCTGCTCTACACACGACCCAATCTGCTGGATAATTAGCGCGGTAAATCGGGTGCTGCTCTCCACACGACCCAATCTGTTGGGCCCGATCTGCTGGGTAATTAGCGCATTAAATCGGGTGCTGCTCTACACACGACCCAATCTGTTGGGCCCGATCTGCAGGGTAATTAGCGCGGTAAATCGGGTGCTGCTCTACACACGACCCAATCTGTTGGGCCCGATCTGCAGTAGGCTGGCTCGCTCTGGTACTGTAAGAAAGCACGCGCGATCATGGCTCCTTCCTTTTCTAAATTTCAAAAAATAGGAATCGCATTGACTTTGTAGCCATTGAAGTCGATACGAAAGAGAAAATATTGGGCTAAAAAGTGGTTATTACAGAGAAAAAAATTGTCATACAAATATTGTTAAAAAACTAGAACCATGCGATTTTAGAAACTTTCTACGAATGGATATCGACACTTTCAATGAACTGCCCTACATGGTGGCACCTTTAATAAAGAAACAAGACACTGTAATGAGGCAGCTGATAGCTAATGGGCCAACTTCCCCAATGTCGCAATAATAAGTTGGGAGATTGTGTGGTCGCCCCAACCAACCTCCCGACAAGAATTATGTCGGCCCGACCGGTTCCAACAAGCCTACACACCACCCAAACGGTAGGGTCCCTGCCACTGATCTCTCTATACATGGATCGCTGATGGCAGCTCTCCGCTGCACGAGTAAGTACGCCAGGTTGAGCGGGCGGTCCGCCATGTTGGAGTACCCATTCTAGAGCTCTCCTTATGGGGAAGCAATGATAATCTAGTCAATTTTAAATCGTAATTAATGGTGCTTTGGAACAAATAAAAGTATAGAGATATGTTCACTCATAGCATAAGGGCGGGATCACTGACACGTCATTCCAAGGTCAGTAAATCTCCGGAATAAAAATAAATATGAATGTATAATAACGGCTGACAAATATCAACTTAGGTGATGAGTACACGCAATTAGCGATCAGTAACAGAGTAACGTGTGAAAGACAATTTCTTGGAACATTCTTGTAAATTGTGTATAGGCCTATATATATGTGCCACGAAATTATGCATTCTTCAAATGATGTACCTATAAACGAAGCTCACTATACAGGCTTAGATTCGACATATCGTAATCGGTGCTTGGTAATGAATTCCTGTTTCCATGAAATAACCAACACTTCCCCCAAGTAGACCCAGCACTCGACATCAAATACTGCTGCTTTTAATCACGCTAGCAGCACAATAAACTTAATAATAATGGGAAGCAGATCAAAGCCAAAAACGCACTTTAAGCCAAAACAATTTCACTCCTCAGCTCCACATAAAACTTAACACAACTAGAAACCTACTCAAAATATACTCTCCCCACCGTTTTACAACTATTAAGCGAACTATTCGCACCAAGAACCGAAAAACCCTGAAATGGGATCAAAATTTAAAAACGCAATAGCCTAGTCCGATCACGTCTGCTTCAGCACCACCGCATATGTATACTTAACTTCACAAAAACTTCAAAATTACGGCTAAGTGACCTATCTGCCTGAGAAGTAAAGGTATTACCGTACTGGCTTGCCTGGGATGATGGGTCACCAAACCGGTAATTAAAACTAAGATTTTACGCTTTAAATAACCAAATTCAGCCCATTTTACAAGTATATGAAACACAAAATGTTTACTGCCAGTATAAATACACGAATAATATCAAACTACCAGTAACCAATCACAGAGCCGGATTCGCAATATTGCACCATGCACTCCTTGCCATCTTCCTATACCTGTCATCGTCTACTCGGCTTACTGCTGCCTTAGCTACCAGCCATCCATGTATAGAGATCAGTGGTCCCTGCAGATTGGGTCGTGTGTCGAGGCTTTAAGCGTCGAGTCGGGATGGTCGAACTCCGCTAATTAGATTAAACCCTAACAGTCCTGTCAGCTCACGCTATGGGGGCAGGCAACCTCTCCTGAAATTTTGGTTAAGCTAAGAGTTGACTGACAGCTATATACACCTGGACCCCGTGGAGTTTCCGTAGTTACCATAATCAGTGCAGCTAACATTTTATCCTAGTACAGTCAAAGAAGTGCAGAATTGCGAGTTACAGGAAACTATAAATGTTGTAAGTTAGAGTACTCACAACGGGGCCAAAAGTGGAGGTGTTCCAACAAGGAATTCATTTCCGAATGCACCTTATATTCTAGCAGAATACATATAAACATTTTGGTTCCCACGATATCGTTTTAAAGCTCATAGTGCAGACTATAACTTGCATGTTTACGAAGCTACAACATAAAAATTAAAATGTGCAGATCTGAATAGTAGTTGTGAAACACAAAGAAAATAACTGAACCTTATCTTTATCAAGTGCAAGGCTAAAGAAACCCAGAAATCTGGAATAATGCCAATAGTTGTTAATGAATAGTATCGAACACGTCTTTGAGATAGCAGAGTAGATAGTGTAGATCAGCGCAGGTTGGAAATGAACATCCACAGCCTGCTTCCAGTCTCCGACCGTGTCAGGAATGGAATGAATGAAGCCCCCATCTAGCGGCGAGGATATGAACTGTGCCGGCTGCCGACGCCTGATGCACTCCTCTGGGGCAATGACTAAATGAATGACAGATGAAGTGAAATGATAGTGGAGAGTGTTGCTAGAATGAAATGTTGACAGGGAAAACCGGAGTACCCGGAGAAAAACCTGGCTGCCTCCGTTTTGTCCAGCACAGATCTCACATGGAGTGACCGTGTTTTGAACCACGGACCCAGCGGTGAGGGGCCGGCGTGCTGCCGCCTAAGCCACGGAGGCTAGATCAGCTCAGGTTGACACATTCCAAAATATATTTACCTCTAAGTCCAGTTCGGAGGGGGGGGGGGGGGGGGGGCAGTGAAAAACGCCTCAGGCAACTTCTCCTGTTAGGATTTTTCTAATTGACCCCCGTGGAGAAAACTCATTAGCGGAGCTCGGTATCACCACGTCGAGTTACCTCATCTCTTTACAGTATTAAGTTTCCTTGAAGCTTGCAAGAAGATTTTTGCAGGTGTAGCTTCAATTACAGGCTTCATCCTCGTGTGCTTAACATGTGGAACCTTCGAGGGCTTACAACAATATTTACAAATTTAGTAAATTCGAAATATTTTACCTTGCCCGGGGAAATCTACCTCCGCTTTCTGGCGTGCCCTATTTTGTTGTTGCTGTTGTCGTTGTTAAAGGACACTTACTTAGAAATAGAAATAGTTGCTGACATCAAAATAAATAATGCAGAAGCTGTATTTGCATTTGTCGCAAAACTACCGCATATCCATCTGTAGCAAAGTAAGGTTCTTATGAATGTTTTTATGTGAAAATGTGGACGAAATCCTCCCCTTCCATTGGGGTATATTTTGTGTGCACGAGAGTGATATTTCTTTTCATGTTCTCTGAATCAAACGAAAAACACAGTAGTGGTCGTATTTATAGGTAGTCTAATATTAAACTTCCCGTATAAGCTTCAGAGGGTGGCCATAGTATTAGACTCAAATGGAGTTTTAAAACTCTTTCTTTTTATTCCTTCAGAATATAAATATCAATATAACGAAAAGATCAATGCTGTGAATGCGTTCCTGTACTTTCCAAGTCACTTTGTCGTTAGCCAGTTGTTGCTGTTTTATTTAGGGGTTTTGCTGAAGCCTTGAATTCAACCTTAAAACCGTGCTCGTTAAATCGAGCACCACTACCGCGCGTGCAGCTGCACTATGTCCGGAGATCGCAGGTTGAAATCCCGGAGTTGACATTTGCTATCCTGAGTGTGGTTTATCCCCACATTCCCTGCAGGCAAATGCCGGGATAGTAGGCTACCTTTTTTAAAGCAATGAAACGGGTTCATGCAGTAGTGAACCCAGCAGCAATTTATAGGGTATAGATTATATGGGATCACCTAAAACTCGCAGACCTCCAATCCACAGAAAAGGTTAAGACAAGGTTTCTTAAATGTGCTCTCTGTGTTGGAATAAACAGAAAGTCGAGACTTTCTATATCGATGACATAAAGGCAAGGTTCTTACTACCATCCACTCAAAATAGTGTCAACGTACTTTAATGGAGAAAGCAAAAAGGGGAGGATATTTGGCTTGAATGTTATTGTACAGACGCCTTGTTGGACCGACACTGGACAGAGGCGAATCAAGAATTAAGGCATGTCATCACAAGTTTAGTGGTTCATGGATATCACCACAAACTGTGTGCGACGACACATTTCCATGAAGTAGGAAATGAGTGGGTGTGTACTTTGTGTGGTGAAAGATGTGAACGCTATCACATCAGCCGGTGCAAAAATAGGACAAAATCAGTATTGGAGTATAGTAAAGATCTGTAGACTAAACAAGATGTTCAGTAAAGAACATATAGCCTACTTTCTCCTAAATGCATGGGTATTGTTATAACTCTTTGTCCTTTTCAAGGAGTATAATTGAATGTTGGTTGTAGTAGCTTGTTGAAATACAACGTGCTATAGGGATATTAAACATGAATATGAGGTGCCCTTTGCTAGTGCTACCTCTGTAAAAAATTTCATTCAGTTCGGTTTCACCATGTTTGAATTGATATGGGGAATGGATTTGCTTACATACATGGCCGCTATTTGCAAACTATTGGGCTGATGACCTTGTAGTCAGTCATAAGATGCTTTCCACAAAAAGGCATGTTGTTGCAAAATCTGGTAGAGATCAAATTATTAGGATGGTCGTAATTTCATTTAAGCTTTGAACATTTGCGTGGCCGCCATTACGTTTCCGTCAAGATGGCGGCGATATAAAACATGACACTGAGGTGCCTTTTGCTAGTGCTACCTCTGTACCAAATCTCGTTCCATTCGGTTTCATCGTATTCGAATTAATAGGGGGAATCGATTTTGACACAAAGATGGCCGCCATCCGCAAACTATTAGGCTAATGACCTATTAGATTGGTCAAAGGATGCTCCCTCCATAAAGGTATGTTGTTGAAAAATTTGGTAGAGATCGGATGATTATGTTAGTCGTAATTTGATTTAAGCTTTGAATATTTGTGTGGCCGCCATTACGTTTCCGTCAAGATGGCGGCGATATAAAACATGACACAGAGGTGCCCTTTGCTGGTACTACCTCTGTACCAACTTTCGTTCCATTCGGTTTCACCGTGTTCGAATTAATAGGAGGAATCGATGTTCACACAAATATGGCCGCCATCCGCAAACTATTAGGATGATGACCTATTAGTGTGGTCAAAGGATGCTCCCCCGATAAAGGTATGTTGTTGAAAAATTTGGTAGAGATCGGATGATTATGTTAGTCGTAATTTGATTTAAGCTTTGAATATTTGTGTGGCCGCCATTACGTTTCCGTCAAGATGGCGGCGATATAAAACATGACACAGAGGTGCCCTTTGCTGGTACTACCTCTGTACCAAATTTCGTTCCATTCGGTTTCACCGTGTTCGAATTAATAGGAGGAATCGATTTTCACACAAATATGGCCGCCATCCGCAAACTATTAGGATGATGACCTATTAGTGTGGTCAAATGATGCTCCCCCCATAAAGGTATGTTGTTGCAAAATTTGGTAGATATCCGATGATTAGGTTAGTCGTAATTAGATTTAAGCTTTGAACATTTGTGTGGCCGCCATTACGTTTCCTTCAAGATGGCGGCGATATAAAACATGACACTGAGGTGTCCTTTGCTGGTGGTACCTTTGTACCAAATTTCGTTCAATTCGCGTTCACCGTGTTCGAATTGATAGGGGAGGACAGACATTCAGAGTACACACACTCACACACACACACACACACACACACACACAGACTCACGCACTTTTTTTCGCCCTGTGTTGATCTCATAAGTCTACTTTCATTTTTTGCAAAAATCGAAAGTAGGCTAAAAATAGGCTGATGAGATCGCCTTTTATCCGCGTGTGTGTATGTGTGTGTCCCCCTAATATCTTCTAAACAGATGAAACGATTTCAATGAAACTCGTTAAGGTCATAGTAGACTACTATTTCGACCTACCCCGACCGTCCCTTCACATTTTATTACATCGCACCAATATAACAAGGTGGTTGTATGCAATATTTCACCGGGATTCTATGTCTCCGAAGCTATTACTCATATCACCCTGAAATTTTGAACGGTGATAAAAGGCACTACTAGACGTTCATCTATGTGACTTTCAAAAACTACAAAACGAACATGGCGGGCAAGCGAATTTGAAGCATTTAAATAGACTTCTTTAGTGATTTAACCATCCAAACGCAATGAAACTTGGTACAGCAAATTTTTATACACATTGCAATGCACTGGCATATAATTTAGTTCAATTGTTTACATAACCTCAATATGGCGGCTGTGCAAATTTCAAAATTACGTTTTCATTTCTTGTGTTCTAATCATGCGATCGAAATCAACGTTTGAATAATGAACGTTCACTATAATTCTTATCTATAGTACATAACTGTATGGCCTACATATTTGAAAATCCAACATAAGTCATCATCCGAAATATTTAGACGGTTGTCAATATCTATTACAGTACTCAATGACAGGAATCAAACTGAATTTTTTGTGTGTATAGAGGCTATAAACAATGAAGTTCACCTTTGGGACTTTCAATAACCTGGTGAGCAGAAATCCAACATGGCGGCGACGCGAAATTTAAATATTTAAATGGACGTTTCTCGCGATTTAACCATCTGACTGGAGTGAAACATGGTACGGTATACTTCTTATATAAATGTTAATCCACTGGCATCTAATTCATTCAAATTGTTTGCTTAACCACAAGATGGTGGCTGAGTGAAATGTTAAAAATCTCGTTTTTATTTCTTGTGTCCTAATCATTCGATAGAAGTTTGAATAAAACACCTACACAATAATCTCCATGTAATAGTACATAACTGTGAGGCCTGTATATAAAAACCCAACATGGCGACCAACCGATTTAATTAGACGGTTCTCAATATCTACGAATCTATTACAGCAATCAAACTGAATTTTTGTAAGTGATAGAGGCAATTGACATAAGTAGGATAGTTATATGAAAATAGGATATTTAGTACTTCATGGAAGTATTTGTTGTTATTGCGATTAGGATTGGGCAGTAGACAACCTTGGCCTTATTTTTGAAATTACAAATATGATGGTAGAAAATATTAACTTTTTTATTACCTGCCCCATCAAAAGTTTACTTGGTTAGTTACGACGCCAGACGTGAGGTAAACATTGTGTAACAAAGGCCTTGGCTGTGTCTCAAAGCACAACACTCAATAAGTTCCCCCTTCTAGAAGAACGCACTTGGTAAGAGAGAGCTGGCAATTTGCTCGACGCGACGTCCAGTTGCTTGTCAAGCAATCTCCCGCTGATTTGGGACCCATATCACGAGTCTGGTGTCCTGCTGCTAGCGAAGGGGGTGAGGTTTTGTGGCAAACCTCAGCTTATTGATTCCAATGTTCCCACCCTGAGTCCAAAACAATCACTCAGAAGCTCTATGCACGCACCTGCACTAACTGGATGCAGCTACGAACTGTCGAGATGCTCCCACACTACAGGACCTCAAATGGATGTTGACCGAATGAATACTAAGCGCACTTTTATTATAATAGCAGCAGAAGTACTTGTTCTTCGAACGGCCTTTAGTAGGGGACACCCAGTTAAAACCACAATATTAAGTGTTTGATGGTTGTTGTTCGAGTCTTCAGTCTTTTGACTGGTTTGATGCAGCTCTCCATGCCTCCCTGTCCTGAGGTAATCGTTTCATCTCTTCATAGCTACCACACCCTACATCCGAGGCAATCTGTTTAACATATCCTAACCTTGGTCCCTACAGTTCTTGTCATCGACCTTACCTTCCATAACTAAGCTTGCTATTCCTGGGTGTCTTAGTATGTGCCTATCAACCTATCAATTCTCTTCATTAGCAGTCGCCAGAAACATCTGTCCTCTCCCACTCGTCTTAATACCTCTTCATTTGTAACCCTTACCCATCTGATCTTCATCAATCTCCTGTAACACCACATTTAAATCGCTTCAATTCTCCTCTTTTCTGCTGCACCAATTGTCCAAGTTTCACTTCCATCAGCGCATCCGAGATTCACTACGACGGCGGGTAGATGCATGTATTGTACCAGCCTCAGCTCATTGCTCGGTGATATTTCGTCGAATGTTTATGTACATGCCATACTTCATCGCTGAACGCATCCTGGTACATGGCTTGCCACGAGAAAGGATGTTGTCTTGACTTTGGACATTCACCCTAGAGATTTTTCTCAGCATTTTTTGATTCTAAAAGTCTCAGAACTTACCACATCGTCATGCAGTATTAATTAAACATTGTGACGTTAATGATATTATTTTTGGTAAAGGCAATTTACACCGCAGATAAGCGGAGAGGAAGTCAATAGACTCTCAACGACTCGAGTATACGCTTGGACCCAGCAGGCGAAGCGAGCCTCTACACAACCAAGTTTGGAGTCGTCCATACTGGACGTGTTGTCAAGTCCGTCCGTTGAGACGAAGAGTACAAGTCCACCCACGAGCTGAAGTGAAGTAACGTTATAATCTAGAATATTGTAAAGTACTGTATAATTTAGCAGCATAACATAATTGTAAATTTGGTTACACCCTAATCTTAAATTATTGGCTAAGTTATAAAAAAATATTAAGTTTGAAGGCGTACTAACTCGTGGTGTAGTGGCCCGCATTCTTGGCTGCCGCCCCGGAGGTCCGAATTCGATTCCCGGCTCTGCCAAGAAATTTTAATTCTAGTCTGAGGGCTGGAACGGGGTACACTCAGCCTTGTGAGGCAAAACTGAGAATTCCACAGTACGGTACCTTTGAGAAATAAAATAATAATAAAAACCTGTTTATCTTTCTGCTTAGTAAATTGACAAATATTTAGATATTTGCCATTCATACTCCATTGATCATAATAGAAAATTCATTAAGTATAAAATATTATTTGTGTGTTGTGTAGTATTTTACAATTTATTTTTTATTGCCAGTAATAATTGTAGGCTATATAAACGTTGAATCTTATCTAAAAGAATTACACAAAGTTATATGCTCTAAGATATTGGTTGATATTTCTGGGTATTTTGTGGTGACAATCCCCTGAGAATACTCACAATTTTCCGGGATAAGCAGCCCCCCCCCCCCGAAAAATTGTATATATGCCCCTGCGTTCAATTAAAATACCTCGCTATAGCCATTGGCTGCAATTCAAATATAATGATATACTCGTGTGGCTCCAGGCAAGAATAGAACGCGACCATTAGCACAAATATTGTCGCAATATTTATCACACTTGAACTTTTGATCATGAGACAATTTTAACATGATGACAAACAATAACAAAGAAGATTGTTTTAAAAACTTTGTCTTCGTGGCGGCCCTCGAACGAGGAACACATTTGAAATTAAATATTAGGAGTGAACTATAAATACCTTGTGGCTCTTGTCTCAGAAGTGCGTGAAGGAAAATTTGGAGAAACGCAATAAGGAAATAGTCAGTACATTGCGCCTCGGACGGATGATTACCATTCAAACTGAGCATCCAAGTGCTCTTAGCAGGAACAGCTATGTAATTCAACCTTTGTTATCTAATGTTCTATGTAACATCAAACTTTCATTGTCTATTTGCATCGCTTGAAAACAGTGTTCATAAATTAATATCTGCCTTTCAGTGTAAACTAATTCATTAAACAAATATTTTACATTTCATAAAAGTTTGCAGTTATTTAATTGAAAATATATTGGTATACCTTTTAATATTTTTAATATCCTTTTATACTCTATAACGTTTGATGACAGTGTTTTATGTGGAGGTCATATGAAATAAACTCCCTTCAAAATGAGTGCATTCCTCGTATTGTACAGAGACAAGGAATTATTATTAATAATTATTTTTAGCATAATTACAAAATAAACGTAGGCTACTAGTAATGCGTTGGTAGACTTATAAATTAATTATCAGTAGAATACAAAAAGCAAAGGACTCAAATATTTTATTTTCAGGCTGAGATAATATACAGGGATGTTTTGCTAACCGGGTACAAACTGCAGGCAACGATCTCTCAGAGGATACGGAGGAAATCTGGTCATACGGACATTATTATTATTATTATTATTATTATTATATAAACTATTTGCAAATGGGGGGAATTCCCCGGTGGCAAATTGTACAAATACAGGAAAGTACCAACAATAACATCAATCACAATGTACACAATTCGCAATTTTGGAACTATAGTAATTGCATCGTAGTATTTACACTAAATTTCAAACTTGGCATGCTGCTGCTCGCTTTGTATCGTCACTTGATGTGCACGCGTGCCCTCTAGGGACGATCTGTGACCTTCCACGCTCTGGTCGGAACCACACCTCGTTACACACGCCACGATTAGCCGATGTCGTCACCGGTTTGCGCATTCCAGCCTCCGGCTCGTTACTTTTTGAATGCACCTTATATTTGCACGACTCTTCTTCTTTGCGTAGAATTTGAAACTTCTATATTGAATATTTTGTGTTAGAGAGAGCATCACAAAAACAATGTTAAAACAATATATTGTTAAAAATTACCTTAACTCATGTCCCTTTTTCTGAGCAAATACTCAAAAGAGATTAATTAATCAAACTTTGCATGCTTAATATTTCAACCATTTTTGAGCTACTGAAGTAGAAGTATTGCCCTATCGTTAACAGGAGCTGGGTTATCTTTTTTATTTACATCCTTTTCTGTAAAATTGTCAGTGCTATTCAAGCTGGGCTCCATGAACTAATCAAGACACCTGAATAAATTTACTTCCACTAGTAGATCTATCTAGTTTCTTAGAGACTACCAAGTTTAAAATACATTGGTCACATAGTTTCTGAGAAAATGGTACATGAATTTTAAAAACATATGACACGGTTAACACAAAGAGACTCTTTGACTAGTAGTGACTGGTAGCTACAGTATAGCTTTAAAACATTATGTTTAAACCTAATTTTATTGCATCAAATATCTCTTCAGCACAATAATTGATACACCAAATTCTTCAGAAAAGATGGGAGATTTTTTAGCGGAAAAATAAAAATTCACATTTTTGAGCCTATCTCACGTCCCGGTTCATTCTTAAACACATCAATATGTTTGGGGAAAGGCTCTAAGACTGAGGCAGGTAATGAGTTCCAATTATCAATATCACGGTTATTGAAAGTATATTTCCCTTAACGATCTGCCCTGCTTAGTTCTCCCCATGCTGGCTGATTTGTGTAAGTGTTAAACATAGCGTCCTTCTATCTTCCAGAGATTGCCACCCTAGTGTTTCTATAATTCGAGTTACACTACCTCTAGGATTATAATCGTTGAGCACAAACCAATCAGCCCTCCTTTGTACCATCTCCATGACGTGGATCCCAAACCGCTGAGCCGTATTCCAAGATTGGCCTCACCAGTGTCAAATAGCCTAATTCTCTTGCAGTACAGCTACTGCCTTTTATTACCCGCATTACAAAGTGAAGTGATTTGTACGCTTTGGAGACGACACAACCAACATGAGTAGGCCTACTCATTTCATATCATTCCTTACATGGATGCCCAAGTAAAAGGTGCGTTCAAAAAGTAACAAGCCGGAGGATACCTTTCCTGCACTCGTGTGGATGGCCTTGCCCCTTTTTGGGTGGTGGTGACCCTGGATGCTTCCACTGGAGGCTTTGCCATTTGGATTCTGGTTCGAAATGATGACACCATGACTCATCTCCAGCCAACACTCGTGCCAGGAACCCATTCCCTTCCCTCGCAGAGCCATGCAGATGACCAAGACAGTGGGCCATTCGACATGCTTCCTGGTGTGGTTGAAAACTGTGGGGCACCCATTGGGCACACACTTTGCGCAAGTACAGTCGATTCCTGATGGTGTTCACATTTCCGACGCTCAATCTGACCACGGCGGCTAAGGCGTTCACTGCCACTCGGCGGTCCTGGGTAATGAGTGCATCAACCAGCTGGACGTTGTCATCGGTAATGCAGGGGGGTGCCCCAGACCGGGTATCATCGGCTAACGACACCCGTCCTTCCCTGAAGCGCTTGTGCCACGCCTTGACCCTTGTAAGGTACATGCAGTGTTCACCGTACACTTGTGACATTCGGCGATCAATATCCGTTTCACCTACTCCTTCCGCTGTCAGAAACCGGACAACACATCTTTGCTCTTCGGTTGACGCCTGCATGTCACTGTTTGCAATGTGACTGGCAGCGTTGGACGAATGATGCATGCTGCTGCTCGCTTTGTATTGTCTCGTGACGTGCACGCGTGCCCTCTAGCGACGGGCTGTGACGCTCTGGTCGGAACCACACCTCGTTACACACGCCACGATTAGCCGATGTCGTCACCGGTTTGCGCATTCTAGCCTCAGGCTCGTTACTTTTTGAACGAACGTTATATTTGCACGACTCTTGTTCTAAAGTATTTCCGAGCCGATACGATATTGGAAATCATGCCTTCGCACTCTCCCTAATCTCAAGGCCGGAAATACGTTCCGTTAAAATGTGATAATTAACTAATCCATGTATTTTTTCCAGGAGTGTGTTTACATATTTATAACTTGTACCCCATCCAAATCATAATCGTATTGACCGAATGAAAAGCTGGAGAAGCCAATTTGTATAGACAACATTGAAAAAGACTGGCTTCATATCACAACATTTCCAAAGGAAGTACACCCACTTAAAGGTGGAGGGGAAAGATCTTGGACTGTGTAAGTTTCAGTGATTGCAAGTACACATGAGAACACACCAGGCAAGTGGGAATGGTCTGGCAGTGCTAGTGATGTAGCTCCACCCACAAGAGGACAGTAATGTTGGCCATGGGCTACAGAGAATCCTTCGGTTTGGTGGCAGCGAACCATCAGCACTGGTTCAGCCTCGTGGGACCAGTCATCCTTCCTGAACGCCTCAGAGGTGAGACATTCCTGTCTTTCTTGCGGGTGACCATGCCTCCCCTGCTGGAAGACGTGCCTTTAGTGGGTAATGTGGCTCCTACACGATGGCACTCCACCTCACTTTCGCATTTCCGTGCGGAGGCATCTTGACAACAACGACCCTGACTGATGGATCGGTCGAGGTGGCCCCGTCGCATGGCCCAACCAGTCGCCGGACCTCAACCCTTTGGATTTCTATATATGGGGGCACCCTAAAGAAGTCGTGTATGCGGAACACATTCCGGATGTTCTGACACTGGAACAACGCTTTCGTGCTACCTGCGACGTCATTCGGTTGCAGGCTGGCATATTTGAACGTGTGCGTCAGTCGCTGCTGTGTCGCGTTCCCGCACTTCGAGCATCTTGTCTTACGGTGGTTACAACACAGCATGTCGTACACTGTACTGTAGAGGCATGATGAAGTAGCATTCAAACCATCCATTGCCGGCTATATCTTAACAAGACCTTTGCCGCTCCTGTGCGCCGGCTTGGTTGAACAGCGCTCATATAAACAAGATTGATGTTCAACTTAATATTACTATGCCTATCATTTCCGGAACAATTAGATCAATTGCCACCTCATGGCTGCCTATCCTGAGCCACATACCACACACAAATCTGCGAATGAAAGAAGCCTTGATAAGAGAATAAAACAAGATCTTAGCAAACCCTGGACTACCAGTGCGTTCTGATATCCCAGATCTCAAAATCAACAGACTTGACTCAAGGCATTCTCCTCTCGCACTTGCAAACCGTCTCACTGGGGTTAACATCGGCGATACCTGGAAGGGAGAATGGCTCCAAAATGCCGCAGCAACATGCCAATCATTGCCATCACCTTGTATCCTGGCTTTGATCAACCCCGCAAGGTATGGTCAACTCTAAACCGACTGAGAACAGGACAGGGAAGATGTGCAGAATCACATTTTAAATGGGGGAATGTTGACCTCACCAGATGCGACTGCGGCGTACCAAGGCAGACTATTCAACACATAAGGGAAGAGTGCCGTGTCAGAGCATATAGAGTATGTAGGTTGGTTCCCCTAATTACATTAAATTTATACAAGATTCAGATGTTTGTTTGTGATTAGGTGTTTAGAAATAGATAAATTTACTGTTACAATGTAGTTGGTTGGTTCCTCAGTTTAGGGGCTGCGACAACGCGGTCATGTAGCCCGTGTAATTTGGGTGTGTGTAGAATCTGTCTGATAACCGGTGTTAATTGTGATGGCTGTATTAGTGTGTGTATCTGTTTTTAGCCTACTTTCGATTTTTGCAAAAAATGAAAGTAGAATTATGAGATCAACACAGGAGAAAAATTGTGTGTCTGTCTGTGTGTGTGTGTGTGTGTGCGCGAGTGTGTGTACTCTGAATGTCTGTCCCCCCCTATCAATTCGAACACGGTGAATCCGAATTGAACGAACTTCGGTACAGAAGTAGCACTAGCAAAGGGCACCTCAGTGTCATGTTTTATATCGCCGCCATCTTGACGGAAACGTAATGGCGGCCACCCAAATGTTAAGAGCTTAAATCAAATTACGACCAAACGAATCATCTGATCTCTACCAATTTTTGCAACTTTATACCTTTGCATATGAACAATCTTTAGACCAATCTACAAAATCATCAGCCCAACAATTTGCGGATGGTGGCCATGTTTGTGTGCAAATCGATTCCCCTTATCTAATCAAACACGGTGAAACCGAATTGAACAAAATTTGGAACAGAGGTAGCACTAGTAAAGGCCACCTCAGAGGCATGTTTTATAATACCGCCATCTTGACGAAAACGTAATGGCGACCAGCCAAATGTTGAAAGCTTAAATCAAATTGCGACCAAACGAATCATCTGATCTCTACCAATTTTTGCAACATTATATCTTTACATATTAAATATTTTTTCCCCAATCTACAAGGTCATCAGGCAAAATTTGTGGTTGGTGGCCATGTTTGTGTGCAAATCGATTCCCCTTATCTAATCAAACACGGTGAAACCGAATTGAACAAACTTTGGAACAGAGGTAGCACTAGTAAAGGCCACCTCAGTGGCATGATTTATATCGCCACCATCTTGACGAAAACGTAATGGCGACCAGCCAAATGTTGAAAGCTTAAATCAAATTAGGACCAAACGAATCATCTGATCTCTACCAATTTTTGCAACATTATATATTTACATATTAAATATTTTTTCCCCAATCTACAAGGTCATCACACAAAATTTGTGGATGGTGGCCATGTTCTGGAGCTAATCGATTCCCCCTATCTATTCAAACACGGTGAAACCAAATTGAACGAAATTTGGTACAGTGGTAGCACTAGCAAAGACCACCTCAGTGTCATGTTTTATATCCCCACCATCTTGACGAAAACGTAATGGCGACCACCCGAATGTTGAAAGCTTAAATCAAATTACGACAAAACGAATCATCTGATCTCTACCAATTTTTGCAACATTATACCTTTTCATATTAAATATTCTTTGACCAATCTACAGGGTCATCAGCCCAATAATTTCCGGATGGCGGCCATGTTTGTATGCTAATCGATTCCCCCTATCTATTCAAACACGGTAAAACCAAATTGATCGAAATTTGGTACAGAGGTAGCACTAGCAAAGGCCACCTCAGTGTCATGTTTTATATTGCCGCCATCTTGTCGAAAACGTAATGGCGACCACCCGAATGTTGAAAGCTTAAATCAAATTACGACCAAGCGAATCATCTGATCTCTACCAATTTTTTCAACATTATACCTTCTCATATTAAATATTTTTTGACTAATCTACAAGGTCATCAGCCCAATAATTTGCGGATGGCGGCCATGTTTGTGTGCTAATCGATTCCCCCTAGCTATTCAAACACGGTGAAACCGAATTGAACGAAATTTGGTACAGAGGTAGCAATAGCAAAAGACACCTCATTGTCATGTTTTATATCGCCGCAATCTTGACGAAAATGTAATGGCGGCCACCCAAATGTTAAAAACTTAAATTACGACCACCCTGATCATCTGATCTCCACTAAATCTTGCAACAGCATACCTTTATGTGGTAAGCATCTTATGACCAAACGACAAGGTCATCAGCCCAATAGTTTACAGATAGCGGCCATGTATGTGTGCAAATCGATTCCCCCGATCATTTCAGACACAGTGAAACCGAATTGAACGAAATTTGGTACAAATGTGGCACTTGTAAAAGGCAACTCAGTGTCATGTTTTATATCGTCGCCATCTTGACGGAAACGTAATGGCGGCCACCCAAATGTTAAAAGATTAAATCAAATTACGACCAACCTAATAATCTGACCTCTACCAAATTTTGCAACAACATACCTTTTGGTGGGAAGCTTCTTTTGAATGAAATACAAGGTCATCAGCCCAATAGTTTGCAGATAGCAGCCATGTATCTGTGCAAATCGCTTCACCATATCAATACAAACAAGGTGAAATTGAATTGAATAAAAATTTATACAGAGGTAGCACTAGCAAAGGGCACCTCATATTCATGTTTAATATCCGTATAACACGTTGTATTTCAACAAGCTACTATAACCAACATTCAATTGATCTCCTTGAAAAGGACAAAGAGTTATAAAAATACCCATGCATTTAGGAAAAGTAGCCTATATGTTCCTTACTGAACATCTTGTTTTAAATTCAAGTAAGGTCTGCAACTTGGAATTTATCAAATAGTTCCTACTTTTGCCGCCAAACGCCATCGTCAATGACTACTAGGCCTAGTTCAGAACTTAGCTACCAGACGCCACCGCAGTCGGCTCTTGGCAACGAACGTAGCAACCTAAGAGCGTTGTTTACATTTTTTATAATGTACTCAAATGTCATACGCTAAATAGTAAAATGAAAATCCACAGCCTGCTTCAAGTCGACCGACCGGGTCAGGGAATGGAATGAATGAAGCCCCTATCTAGCGGCGAGGATATGAACTGTGCCGGCTGCCGAAGACTGTCACACTCCCCTGGGGCATTAATTAAATGAATGACAGATGAAATGAAATGATTGTGGATATTTTTGCTGGAATTAAACTTGTGACAGGGAAAACCGGAGTACCCGGAGATAACCCCGTCTGCCTCCGCTTTGTCCAGCACAAATCTCACATGGAGTGACCGGGATTTGAACCACAGACCCAGCGGTGAGAGGCCGGCGTGCTGCCGCCTAAGCCATGGAGGCTACCATTTAGCAAAATCACACTGTATATTTATGTATTTATTTATTTATTTATTTATTTTATGTCTTCAGTAGTGGCGAAGATAGGGGCTCTCTTACTCTTAACCACGCAATATGGTAGGCTACCAGTACATAATTATGAGTCAATTTTGGATACTAAAAAAATAATTACGATGATAAATGAGGAGTAAATTAATTATGTTTATACTAATATTAATGAAAAAGGCATATGCATATTAATGATAATAATAATCAAAATGTCACAGACCTTTCTATAATATCCTAAATTCAATCCTAGCACAGTCCTAAATACTACCATACATCATCATTCACACGGGGAAATAAGCAATATTCAACAGGTAATCTCGGCAAGCGGCCTTACATTTCTTTATGTTCGACCATGACTATTATATGTCAGAAAACTGTACTGTAATGAGGCTCATTATAATACTATTTTTCATTATGAAACAGTTTCTCCCACCATAGTTCATGAAACAGTTGTTTGACCAATGAGATAAGGATAGCATCGCACTTGCCTTGAGTTCCAAGGCCTTCTAATTTAAATTTCACTGCGTTGCCTAGTGTCATGATTGGGTAATCGAGGATGCCATGGACAAATACAAGACATTCTCTGCGTCCCATGCGCTCTGTTCAGTACATAAAACTGGCGAAATCTCGACAGATATTTATGAAAATTTATGTTTGAACATAAAATAGTTATAATAATTATCATCAAACATAAACAGTCGTATGCAACTCGCCTTTAACGGTAATTATGACACTCGTATGGAAATTATAAAACTCGCATACCCTCGTTTTATAAACATACTCGTGTCATAATTATTGCCATTATAGGCTCGTTGTAAAATGTACTAATTATTGTTATAGAATTTCTGATCTCGGCAGGAGTCGAATTCCATAGTCGACACCCAGCTACAGCAAAAGAGTGGTTCAACATGGGCGAGTGATTGATGGCGATGGCGTGGGTGGAGCCAGATCGAGTGTTAGGGTTATAATAATAACTAGTGGATCCGTGCGAGCTTTCGCAACGTGAATGTTGGTTTATGGGGTAGTAGGGGAGAATGTGGGAGAACGACGTTTTAAATATTGAAGACATGTATTTATTGCTGTTAAACGGCATACGTACATGAGAAGAACACAAAGAATTATGTAGAACAGTGTTTTGTACTTGTCACAGCACCTCTTTGTAGACATTACTCCATGTTACAACGAATTCATCGGTTATTGTTTGTTCGGGAGTTTCTTCTACAGTAATTTTTACATTTACAAAGGATTGAACCCTAGAGAACGTCTTGGCGAGACCACACCGCAGCCATCTGCTGAGAGACTCCTCAGCTAGCAGTACGCCGCGCTCCCGCCAGATGACTGCCGCCACCGTGCCGCCCTCCTCTCTAGCGGCAGGCTCGCCTAGCAGTAAGCCGCGCTCCCACCAGATGGCTGCCGCCACCGCGCTGCCCTGCACTCTAGCGGCAGGCTCGCCTAGCTGTACGCCGCGCTCCCACCAGATGGCTGCCACCGCCTCGCTGCCCTGCGCTCTAGCAGCAGGCTCGCCAGGTTGGAAATGTACATTTTTTAAGGTATTTATTTAATTGTGAGGCATTTAAAGATGAAGTGAGTGGGTTTTGGGCACACATGGGGTTATGCGGAACCTGTAGGGACCCCATACGTGTAGGTTGGTGTTAACAGGACCTTATTTTCGGTACAAAACCGGAATGGGACCTAAGCAGAATAATATAGGTAGGATATCGTATGGCCACGGGTGCCGGGTGCAAGCTTTGTTATTTGACACCCAAAGGGTAGCTTGCATGTCGACTTTCGTTGTTCCTTTAAGCACTATGAAAGTCAATGAAGTTAGAACGAGGACAAATACCTAAATTTTGGTGACATTTACGTGAGGGGGCTTTCATACAGAAATCAATAGATCGATATCAATAATTGAAATTTACGGCGTTCGTCAGGTTTTCCCAAGAAAGAGTACCGTAGCTTGGGGTTATGTGGGCTCGTATGTTACATTATAGCAAACCGAAGACAAGAATGCAATGCTTGTTGGAGTTTCCATGAGTATCTCGAAAATCTCGGGAATTGAACCCGGACCACCTTGGTGAGAGGCAAGAACATGGCAAGTAGTAGAAGAAGAAGAAATATGATTTACACATTGCAAATTCATTTTGTTTTTCTATGTTACGGGAATCCACTGTTTCATTCACTTCAAAACAATTATAGGAACGGGGAATTGATTAACTATATACAGTAACACAAAAGTAATGGAAAAGTAACAATGCGTTACTTTTCACACAAAGTAACTGTAACGGTATCTTCATTATTAATTTGGTTGTTGTTGTTGTTGTTGTTGTTGTTTAAGTCATTAGTCCTTTGACTGGTTTGATGCAGCGTCCATGCCTCCCTGTCCTGAGCTAATCGTTTTATCTCTATTGAACCCTTATTGATTTGCCGATCAATAAGTCTTCATGATTTTTATTATTATTATTACTGATGCCCAGGCAGAGCATGTTGGAGATTGACAAAGGGAAGACAGGTAGTGTGTCGCAACGCTTGAACCAGAGGTGGCGAGGTAGTTATTCCTGGGGTTGACCGGTTAAGCCGAGTTCAAGGACAAATTCAGGGTGAACGCGCATCCAAGTCGGCGTCATTATGGGCGTGCCAGAGGTGAAGTTCCAACCGATACACGATTGAATCAGCGAATCAGGAGAGAGGACGCCTAAACCACGCGGAGAGTTGCGTACCTTAAAAAAGGCGCTAAAACACGTGTATGAAGAACCGCCGATGCGATCGAATTCCGCATGAGTCCATTGAGACGTTTGGATGAAAAGAAGAAGATTGATACTAGTCCCAAGTCTGTGAGTTGAAAATTACAGATTATTTTCACAGATTGCCCCCACGCCACTCCTTTCTGTCAGTTTCTAATAAATTGATCGGTGATGAGTAGTTTGAGACACAACTTTATCGGGCTCCGAGGAGCATCGTTCACGCCAGTTTGAGTCACAATTTTATCAGGCTCTAGTGAGCATACTTCACGTCTGTTTGAACAAACTTTATTGTGCTTAGGGAGCAGAGTGCACGCTTAGCGGAGGGAGATCTCTAGTCGAGATAAGCGCTACGCCATAGACGTAATTTGAGAGACTTGTTAAAAGCCAGTTGCGTAGTGAACGAAGAGTGTAATATTTTCTGTAAATTTTGTGTTATATTTTGTGTGATGTATATGTGCGTGTGAAGTAAGCAAATGCTTAGATAGGGCCAGTTCGACGTTGAGTAATCGCCCAGGACATTATTTTGAGTGAAAGTCAGTAGCTCATAGCGATTCTAGCTAGGTAGACTAATAACTTTTAACATTTCTTTCCAAGAAGCCACGCCAAGATATCTCCAGAAAGGTCGATTGGTGGAATGAAGTGCTACGCCTCTACCAGGACGTCGACGATGAACGAGGAGAATTCCCGTGGGGAAATGCCTTGGGATGGCGGTTGATTTTCTACAAGCTGCACGGTGATGTACAAACCATTGATTTATTCAATATGTAGCTAGATTAGACGCGGGAACGTTGAAAATAATTTTATTCATTGTTTTTCTTGTATTTTGATTTTTGTGCGCCGACACTGTTATATTTAAATGTACGTTGGCACGTGGCCAAAATGTTTGTTTGATTGTATATTTTTCTTATGAGTCATTATTAGTATGCACGGCGTGTGTATTTTGATTTTATTCATGCGAATGCGAAATTCGTCGCGGTCGATAAATGGTGCTTTATTCAAATTCATTTTAGTAGGAGAAGGGGGTAAAAGTTGTTAAATGTTTTACGAACAGGTTATTTTTCGTACTAGGGTTGCCGAGCGCCACAAGTTAGGATGTCACTGTAGAACACCTTAGTTCTATATTTTTGAGTTTTTTTGAGATTCCTTTTCAGGTTCTTTAGTCGCGGACTAGATTGGGAGCGCAAGTCGGTGGAAAATATTTTATGTCCTTTATTTCAGGTTTCTTTCAAACCCATACGTGTGATTCTGGTGTGTGTATTGTGTCAAGGTGTGTGTATTGATTCTTCGTCATGAGGGGTAGAATGTGCCTACCGCCCTCAAATATTGTGGTTGTAATTTTATGGAAAGGCAGAGCGCTCTCCGAGGCTACTGTACCTTGTCCTATGCTGATTCTTGGATTTCCTTGGGAAATGCTAAGATATTTTATTTTGACACACACACGTATATTATGTGCTATTGGAGCACGCTTCTTCGAGACTCGAGCCTTTGCTACGGCAGGTCGAGGTAATTGACACGTGGGTTGACAGATGGGCAGATTCCACTTTGCGCCCGTCTATGTCTGGTGATTCATCGTTTAGGCAGTCCAGCTGACCGACTGACCCCTGTAAGCTATCTGTAGCAAACCTGTTCTTTTAATGGTCATTGGATCATAATTAAATTGGGAGTTCGCCATGTCCGTTACGAATTACCGCATATCGTATGAAATGAAATATTTGTTTTATGATGTAAATGTTGGCTTTGAGCCTAGTGATTTCTGTGACTCATTTCATTTGTTATTGTTAGATTTTGTCTGTTGTGACACCGTTGGTTGTATTTTGTATTTCTCTTGTAAAAATGGCAAGCGGCCATATGTGCATTTTTCTTGATTGGTCACGTGTTAATTTACTTGTGTTGATTTGAAAAGTCCTAATTTTAGGCGTTAATGTTGTTTGCTACGGCAGTTCTTTGATTCCAATTTCATGCGGAAATTATTTTTGTTTTATTTAGTGTAGGAAGTGTCGGATTAGTTTATTTAGTGTTTAGTCGGTTCTTCGTGTGTGTCTAGCTCTAAGACAATGCAGATTCGTCGCCTGAAGGTTTACTGGATGGTAGCGAATCTCACATTAATTTGTACACATCGTAACGCATGTAGAAAAGCCGCACACGCACATGTCATTGCAGTATTTGGGACATTTGGTCCAGATGTTTACGATCTCTCCTGAGATCAGGCCTAGTTCGGCATTTTTATTTAATTCAAGTGGGTGTCATTTGGGAGACCTTGTTTTGTTTTTGTTGTAATTAGTGTAAATTTGTTGATCTGTTATTAAATTCATATGTTTTAATCCTGGTATTCACTTTTTCCTGCATGTTATTTTGTTATATGTTACCCTGCAAGTTATAAGAAGCGCTTAACAACAACTTTACGAAATGGACTGTTACACCCCTCGAAACTGAGTCTCATATGCTTCTTTGCAAGGGTTCATATATCAAAAATGGCTGCCCAAGTGGGGATTTCTGTTGTTGTTGCTTTGTTGACCTCATACTTATTTCGCTGAGAAATGATGCCAGGTCCGCAGGACAAGAGTTAATTCAGTAAATTGAGGCGAAGTTGTACCGCCATGTGTATCAGTAAAATCAGAGTTCTTAAAGTTAGAAATGTTGAACAAGGTTAGAAATTGATGTTGTGTTTGTTGATAACTTGTGTTGGCGCCTGGCTTAAAATTAGAAAATTTGCATATTTAGTGAACTCAATCAAAAGCAGGAAGGTGTTGCCTTACTTTACATTTAATTAACTTCAGTTAATTGAAGTGTTTTTCGTAAATTCTGTTAGTTAGGAATTTAAAAGCAGATCACAAGGGAGTTATTTTGTTGTTTTGAAATAAGAGTCATTATTTAGTGAGATTTTGATTACTGAAAATTTATTTAAATTAGAATCAATGTAATATTTAAATATCAAGACATGTGTGTGTGTACGACTGAAATCCCATTGCATGACCCTATTTTGTCAGAATATATTTGTGTGTTTTGCGATGGCTAGCATCGAGGAGATTAAAGTGTTGATGGAGCAGATGTCTGTGCAAATGTCTGCAAAGACGGAGGAACAGTTGAAAAGCATGAAGGAGGAGTCGCGTGAACATAATGATAAACAATTACACGAGCTGCGTGAACACAGTGATAAACAATTACAGGACGTGAAGAGTAACATTACGGTGCAATTGCAAATCCAGAAATTGGATAGCGATAAACAATTACACGGATTGCGTGAACATAACTAGAAACAATTACACGAGTTGCGTGAACAGAGTGATAATAATAATAAACATTTAGTTGAACTAAACCATAAGTTACCAGAGCAGGCAACCTTACAAACAGTTCAATTAGAGAGGATCACCCTTGAAATAAATCAGAGTACTAAAGTAGAACTAGAGAAACTGGCGGGAGAGGTGGCAGAGAATAATTCGAGGCAGTTAGGAGAAATTAAGAAACTAGAATCCAAATTTGACGACAAACTAGTACAGTTAGATGGAATGGTAGCCGCCAAACTGAAACAAATCGAGACAGCATGCGTGAACAATACGACAGGGATCAAAAGCACGCAGGACGAATTACAAGGGCAATTCAACAGAATAGAGGCGAAGAATATTAACATACAAGAACAGATTAATTCAGTCGACAACAATGTGTTAGGATTGATAAAAAGAAGTCGACAAACTGGAGATAAAAACGGAGAAAGAAAGGATGCACTTGCGCGAAACCCTGGAAGACCAGTTAAGTAAAAATCAAGAGAAAATACAAGAGATAGGAGAACAATCAAGTAAAACTCAGAAGCAGATACAAGAAATAGGGGAACAGCTTGAGAAGAATCAGGAAAACAACGAAGAAAAAATTAACAATTTGAAGAGAAGAATCCGGAAATATTGGGAACAGCAGGTGAATGAGACTAAAGGGGATAGGATGACGATATTAAAGAGGCTAGGCGAGAATAACTCTAGAATGCAGGCTCTGGAGGAAAGTATCAAGTCCAAGTTCCAAGAACACGCAGACCTCATCGTTAAGAATGAGATAAGATCTTTAGAGAATGCCACTTTATTCTCTTCAGAAAATGCAGTAGGGAAACATGGAAGTATTGGAAGTCCGGAGGGGATGAAGCTAGCTGAGCATACGAGCCGAGATCAGAGTCCAAAGTTAACTTGCGACACATTCCTAAATTACATAGGGGAGACGTCAACTCCACAATCTGGTGTGGCACCTGCCCAAGTCGTACAAGTAATTAGGGGAAATAATTTTAAACCAGACAAATTCAGGGAACATTCAGGATCTACTCCAAAAGCATTTTTGCGCCAGCTGGATGATTATTTTAATGACCAACACGTCAGTCCCGCAAAACAGCTTCGTCTGGTGGAGAAATTTTTAGAGGGCCCAAGTTTAATCTGGTTTCAAAGCTTCAAGTACATGTTTAATGACATGGCCCAGTTTAAAGAAGCATTTTTGAGGAAGTTTTGGAGTCCTTCACTGCAGCAGGGGTTGAGGATGGACTTATATACCAGAAAATACCATAGCACACACCCTACAAGGTTTTCTGAGTTCTTTAGTCAACAGCTAGTGAAATTCCGGGATTTTGACGAGCCGCCTTCTGAGGAAAACATGGTATTAACTATCGGCAAGCAGCTTCCGATGAACATACAGCAATTTTTAGTGGCAGGAAATATCAAAACCGCAGTTCAGGCCGAGGAGATACTCCGCCACTTGGACGAAACGAGTATGGTTAGTCCGCAGACCGGGAGACGGAATATGGAGTGCGTGAACACTGCAGAAGTAGTTCAAGGGCATCAAAACGGTCAAAGTCAGAACAATCAGACAAAGACACAGTCCACTAGCACACAATTTACGCCCAGACGGCAGGAATTCGACGGTCGAAATCAATACAATAATAATAACAATAGGAACTTCCAAAATCGCCGTGATAATTACAACAATCAGAACAACAATCACAATCAGAGGTCGAAACCAGCGAGAATATACTAACTGCAGGGGAAACCAAAGGCAGGGTAGAAAATATCAAAGGAACGGGGACGGCAGATGGAATAATCAGAGGAATTATCGGCAAGAAAACCAGGGAGATTATCGTAACGACTGGAACGAGCGTTACGCTGAGTCGCAAAAATATTTGGATGAACTAAATGCGGAAGAAGAAACAGAGAAAGAGAAGTGGGGGCGTGCGATGTCAAATAGAAAAAGTCCAGATAATCACCGGGATGCGGGGGCGGAAAGTTTATTACGTCAGCAGGAGAGACACGATGACAACCGGCGAAACTCAACGAATGGGTCGCAGGATTAAAAAAACTTCGATCACATCAAAACCAGATAGCCTGAAAACGGAGGAAACCAGGGAACGGGAGGAATTGATTGTTGCGAATATTGAAGAGTGGGTAGCATTCCCGGACGATTGCCTGGAGGAAGTGACGAAGGACCGAGAGAATGTAATCAGACAATTACCAATTATTTATGCTCATATTGGAGGTCTTAGAGTGAGGTGCCTTATCGACACGGGTAGCCAAGTGAGTTTAGTCACGGAAGCATTGTTGAAAGAAATTGGAAATAAACAAACCATTCCAATTATGCCTGTACAATTAATGAAAGTCCAAGGGGTCATTCCTGACAAGCCCATAGTTTGCAAGCACCAAGCATTTTTAGATCTGGAGATATTAAACCATACATTTTCACAAACTTTTATCGTGATACCAAAGATGAATTATAATGTTATTCTGGGAGCCAACTTCAT
This sequence comes from Meconema thalassinum, assembly GCA_946902985.2. NCBI lineage: Eukaryota > Metazoa > Arthropoda > Insecta > Orthoptera > Tettigoniidae > Meconema > Meconema thalassinum. The sequence continues at coordinate 508,634 of CAMPQE020000006.1, read as the reverse complement.
TTGAGATTTCCACGCTATAATTGACCTGCATAATAACAGTGTGAGTTTTAAACAAGTAGAGGGGCTGAGTCACGTTGGTCTGAACATGGAAGAGAGTCCACTAGAGAGAGAGGCGAATACTTGGGTCGTTGAAGAATGCACTAATGAGGCGATCGAAGATAAGAACTGGACGGAGGGACGAGTAAGCGAGACAGCTGTTATTTAAATTGACGGTCAAGATATTTCGCAGGAACTTTGGATACATTTGGCGGAGGAAGAAATTAGCGGGTCCAAATGTGAAATTTTACTTCAGGAGCGACTTAAGGAGGCAATATTAGGGGAACCTGACAGAAGTAAATTAGAGGAGATTTTGAGACATCATAAGGGAGTTTTCGCCACGATCCCTGGAAAAGTATTAAACTTTCAGTATGCCATGCAAATCACCGATTGGACCCCATTTAAGAGTAAATTGTACCCGATCCCAGAGAAACATTTTGCTCAGGTCAAGGACATTATTACTAACCTATTAGATTCCGGAATGATTAGAAAAGCAGCAACCCCATATTTAAATGCAATTTTTGCTGTGGCCAAACCCAATGGATCAATCAGATTATGCCTAGACGCACGGGTTTTAAATAGCAAACTGTTAGTCAAGCACGACCAAGCGCCAAGGATCAAGGATGTATTGAAGAGCTTCCGTGGAAAGAAGATATATTCTAGCGTTGATTTAACGAATAGTTTCCACCACCTGGAACTTGAGGAAAAATCCCAGTTATTGACGGGGTTTTTATTTGATAACCAAAGCTATATCTGGTCTCGCATGCCCTTTGGTGTAAAAACAGCAGGATGTGCATTGATAAGAGCACTAGACAGGAATCTAACTGAAGAGGTCAAGAGCTTCACTACAAGATATGTTGATGACATACTCATAGCATCGGAAACAATGGAGGAACATTTGGATTACCTAAACAAACTTTTGGATAATTTGAAAACCATGAATTTCAAAATTAATTTGAAGAAATCGCACGTTTGCCAGAGCGAGATTATGTATTTGGGTCACATAATTGATGTTGAGGGCGTGAGGCCAAATCCGGCGAAAATAGGCGCAATTAAGAAATTCCCTACACCAACTAAAGTGAAACATGTTAGAGCATTTTTGGGAGTGACAGGTTTCTTTAAGGAAAATTGTCCTGGGTACACGGAAACCATAGCAACGATGCAAGAGTTGCTTCAGAAATCTAATCGATGGTCATGGAATGAGGAGTGCGACAGGTCTTTTTGAGCCACGAAAGACCTACTGGAGAATTGTGTGAAGTTAGGATACCCAGACTTCGCGAAGAAATTTGTGATCCAGGCAGACTCTTCGTTGATTGGGATCGGCGCCATGCTTTACCAATAGGACGCTGATGAACCCAAGAATCGATCATATTTGGCATTTACTAGTAGTAAACTTAGGAAGCACGAGAGAAACTACACTGTTACCGAACTTGAGTTGTTAGCGATTTTGTACTCGTTGCAACAATGGCGCAAGATGGTCTTCGGGTACTCCATTGTTGTCAGAACTGACCACCATGCACTGACCTTCTTATTCAAAACAACGATGGCAAGCGAAAGAGTTACGCGTTGGTCCATTTATATACAGCAGTTCGATATTACCATAGAACACTGCCCTGGAAGGATGAACATCATACCAGATGCTTTAAGCAGGAACCCTGAAGATGAGAATGGGACAGCAGTAAATGTAAAACACATAGCATTAACACCTAAGGCTCGCGAATTTTTGGATAAGTTGAAAGAAATTCAGAAGGAACATTAAAAGGACCCATGGATGATGATGATGATCAAGTTTTACAAGAAGGAACTACAGTCAGATTCACCTGAATATCGAGAAGCCCGTGCCAAGGAAGCAAAATTCCATTACCTCAATCATCTTCTTCACAAGTTCGTGGATGATGATCACACCAAACTTCGAATTCTAGTTCCAGCATCGTTACAGAGAGGACTGACATGGCATGTCCATGAAAGCTTACCACATAACGGCACTGACAAAACGGAAGCAACAATAGGAGAAACTTTTACTTGGCCGAAGATGCGATACTGCATTGTTGAAGTAATTAGGACTTGTGACACGTCTCAGCGTACTAAGCCCAATAATTTCATACTGAAACAGCTTCCAAAACCTTTATTATCACAGAAACCGTGCGAACTGGTCGCTATTGACTGTTTTGGTCCTCTAGTTAAAGGAAAACGAGGATGCCGACACCTTCTTGTATGTGTCGATGTATTTTCCAAGATGGTGGTATTATGTCCAATCCAGAAGACGACATCAAAGCAAGTCCTCAGGAGAATCCAGAACAAAGTCATTCCGACGCTTGGGAAGCCGGAATTCATCTTATCGGACCATGGGACATATTTTACAAGCAATGTTTTTAGACAACGTCTAGAGAACTTAGGAAAAAAGCATTGTTCTATATAGCATTCGCCATCCTTGTGGAAATCCGAGCGAAAGAACGATTCGCTGTGTTGCAAAATATTACCGCTTCATGATTCCAAATGATCATAATAAGTGGGTCGACAGAGTAGGAGATATCGAGATGTGCATGAATACTACGAAGCACGAGTCGACAGGTCAAGTCCCACTAGTTGTACACCACAACAGGATGCCTGAAAGATCTTGGGATAAGATTATTCCATGCCCAAGGGACCCGTTATTAACACATGAGCTGCGAATTCAGAGAACTAGAGAACACATGAGGAGCCCAGCGGACCGAAGATTGAGGAGATACCGAGGGAAGAAATTTCATCGCGAACTTCAGGAACAGGAACTAGTGCTTTTTCGTAGACCACCGATATCAGATCCTAAGAACAAAGTATTTGCCAAGTTCTGTGCAAAATTTATCGGCCCGTTCCGTATTATCAAAAATTTGGGTAATAATGCTTATCGACTTGAAGAATTGAGCACTTGCGCTAAATCTGTTTTCAAAAGTGCTAATCTCAAGCCATATTACAGAAGGGAACCATTTGATGAGTAATAAGGACACGGAATGCAGGATCATATTGCAAAAATTAATTTGAGAACCCACACTCAATTGCACGTGGATACGTGATACCTGGGAGAGCGAGCTTTGTTTGTAAACAAGACGGAAGGTCTGGCAGAAGTTGTAACTGTGTGAGCGAGAGAGGGGAGGTCTAGCGAGCCGTGTGAATAACATCTTAGAGGGGCACATTGCAGCGAGAAGCGCGCACACTAATTGGGACTGTGGAATGCACACTCTGGCAGACGAGTGAGGTACTTAAGTGATGTTATCTATACTACTGTGGATATTGTTTTTAAAATCCAAATCAATCACTTGCTTCGAATTTCAAAACCTTGCTGAGGATAAATGAACCCTTAATGATTTGCCGATCAATTAGTCTTCATGATTTTTATTATTATTATTACTGATGCCCAGGCAGAGCATGTTGGAGATTGACAAAGGGAAGACAGGTAGTGTGTCGCAACGCTTGCACCAGAGGTGGCGTGGTAGTTATTCATGGGGTTGACCGGTTAAGCCGAGTTCAAGGACAAATTCAGGGTGAACGCGCATCCAAGTCGGCGTCGTTATGGGCGTGCCAGAGGTGAAGTTTCAACCGATACACGATTGGATCAGCGAATCAGGAGAGAGGACGCCTAAATCACGCGGAGAGTTGCGTACCTTAAAAAAAGGCGCTAAAACACGTGTATGAAGAACCGCCGATGCGATCGAATTCCGCATGAGTCCATTGAGACGTTTGGATGAAAAGAAGAAGATTGATACTAGTCCCAAGTCTGTGAGTTGAAAATTACAGATTATTTTCACAGATTGCCCCCACTCCACTCCTTTCTGTCAGTTTCTAATAAATTGATCGGTGATGAGTAGTTTGAGACACAACTTTATCGGGCTCCGAGGAGCATCGTTCACGCAAGTTTGAGTCACGATTTTATCAGGCTCTAGTGAGCATACTTCACGTCTGTTTGTTGTTGTTTGAGTCTTCAGTCTTTTGACTGGTTTGATGCAGCCCTCCACGCCTCCCTGTCCTGAGCTAATCGTTTCATCACTACATAGCTCCGACACCCTACATCGGAGGCAATCTGTTTAACATATTCTAACCTTGTTCTACCCCTACAGTTTTTGTCCTCGACCCTTCCTTCCATAACTAAGCTTGCTATTCCTGGGTGTCTTAGTATGTGTCCTACCAACCTATCTCTTCTCTTCATTAGCAGTCGCCAGAAACATCTCTCCTCTCCCACTCGTCTTAATACCTCTTTGTTTGTAACCCTATCTACCCATCTGATCATCATCATTCTCCTGTAACACCACATTTCAAATGCTTCAATTCTCCTCTTTTCTGCTGCACCAATAGTCCAAGTTTCACTTCCATAGAGCGCCACGCTCCAGACAAAGGCTTTTAAAAATGACTTCCTAATACCTAAATCTATATTCGATGTCAGCAGATTCCTTTTTTATAGAAATGCTTTCTTTGCCTGAGCCAACCTACTTTTAATATCCTCTTTGCTTCGTCCATCACTGGTTATTCTGCTTCCTAAGTAACAGAAGTCTCCTACTTCCTTCAGCTTTTCACCTGCCAATTTGATCTCCATAGAGGTTTCTGATTTATTTCGGCTGCATTCCAGTATTTTTGTTTTACATTTATTTATTTATTTATTAATTAATTTTCATCATGAATTCTTTCCGTAAGACGGAGTCCATACCATTCAAAAAGTCATTCAAATCCTCAGGCTTGTCGGCCAAGATGACGATGTCATCAGCAAATCTCAGAGTTGAAATTATTTCTCCTTGAATCTTCACTCCCACTTTAAATTTTTCTCTAATTTCCTTCATTGCTTGCTCAATGTAAAGATTGAAAAGTATGGGTGATAAGTTGCAGCCTTGCCTTACACCTTTCTGAATACCAGCTTCTCTCTCATGTCCTTCAACTCGAATGACTGCTGTCTGGTTTCTGTATAGATTGTATATCACCCTCCTATCCCTGTACTTTATTCCAATTGATTTCAAAATGTCAAACAATTTAGTCCAATCAACGTTATCAAAAGCCTTTTCTAAGTCTACAAAAGCCATGAACGTTCTCTTATCTTTCCTTATTCTACCTTCTAAAATCAGCCTAAGACTTAGTACAGCTTCCCTTGTTCCTACATTTCTCCTGAAACCAAACTGGTCTTCACCCAACTCCGTTTCTATCTGGCTTTCAATCCTCTTGCAAATTATTCTAGACAGGATCTTTGAAGCATGAGTAATCAAGCTGATTGTACGGTAATCTTCACATCTGTCAGCTCCCACTTTCTTTGGTATAGGGATGATTACATTCTTCTTGAAATCAGGGGGTACCTCACCTGTCTCATAAATCCTACACACCAAGTGAAATAACCTGATCAGACCTTCATCTCCTATGCAGCGTAGCAACTCAATCGGTATATCATCTATGCCTGGTGCTTTGTTCCTGCTTAAGTCTTCCAAAGCTCTATCAAATTCTGATCTCAATATTAAATCTCCTTTCGCATCCTCATCAATTTCCTCCTCCCTTTCCATTACATGATTCTCAATCTCCTTTCCCTTATACAAACTCTCTATGTAAGCTCTCCATCTCTCAACCTTTTCTTCCCTATCTGTTAGAGGCTTTCCATTTGTGTCCTTAATATTACAGCACTTAGTCTTCTTTTCCCCAAAAGTATTCTTAATCCTTCGATAAGCTGTGTCAACTTTTCCTAATTTCAGACAATTTTCTATACCTGCACATTTTTCTTTCAACCATTCTTCTTTCGCTTCCTTGCACTTCTTGTTAACCTCATTTCTCAGACGTCTGCATTCTGCTTTCCCCTTTTCATCTCTTAGATTCTTGTGTTTTCGCCTTTCATCCATCAATCCTAGTATATCTGAGTGATCCACGGTTTTCTACCTATTCTTTCTTTCCTACCAATGTTTTCTTCTGCGGATTTTGTTATTTCATTCTTCAAAAGTGCCCATTCGTCTGCAATTGAAGTTTGTTTAGGGTTTTTCATTAGTCCTTCCTTTATACTCTTCTTGAATCTTTCGTTTACATCCTTCTCTATCAGTCTGTCTATTGCCCACCTTTTTGGCTTTTGACTTTTCTTCAGTTTCTTCAACTTTAATCTGCATTTCATACAACCAGATTGTGATCAGAGTTTATGTCAGCACCAGGATATGTTTTACAATCCAAAATCTGGTTTCGAAACCTCTGCTTGACCATAATGAAGTCGATTTGGTAACGCCCTGTATCTCCTGGTCTCATCCATGTGTATATTCTTCTATTGTGGTTATTGAATAAGGTGTTAGCTATGACCAATTTATGCTCGGTGCAGAATTCTACCAGCCTGCTTCCTCGATCATTCCTTTCACCTAATCCAAAATCTCCTACTATCTTCCCTTCTCTCCCTTTTCCTACCACAGCATTCCAATCTCCCATTACTATAACATTTTCATCACCCTTGATATACCTCAGAATTTCGTCTATTTCTTCGTAGACCTTTTCAACATCCTCATCATCAGCTTGACTGGTAGGCATATAGACTTGTACCACTGTAGTGCAGGTAGGTTTTGTATTGATTTTTGCTACAATAATCCGTTCACTATATTGCTCATAATATTCCACCCGCTGTCCAAGTTTCCTACTCAATATGAGGCCAACCCCTGCTTGGCCATTGTTTGATTTAGTGCTAATGACCCTATAGTCTCCTGACCAAAAGTCCTGTTCTTCCTGCCAGCGCATTTCACTAATCCCAACCAAATCCAACCTCAACCTATCCATTTCCCTTTCTAAGTTTTCTAACCTTCCACTTCCTAGCAGACTTCTAACATTCCACGCTCCGATCCGTAGAATGTCAGATTTCCTCTTTGTCACTTCTGTGATGTTAACCCCCTCTCGAGTAGTCCCTACCCGGAGATCCAAACGGGGGACTAGTTTACCTCCGGATTGAAATTTTACAAGGGAGGAGGCCATCATCACATGAAATTATGCATAGAGAGGTGCATATCCTCGGGAATAGCATACGGCTGTAGTTTCCCGTTGCTTTCAGCCGTGCAGCAGGACGCAGTGTAGCCATTATTGGCTTATATTATCAATATCTTAACCGTCTATAAGACTAGTAAAGAATTGATTTATTCTGAAAGGCTGCTACTCCCTTTCAGAATAAGTAAAGAGCAATTCTACTAACAAAAATACTAACCTTCTACCGTACTAACAATTAAATACCAAAACTCTACTAACAAAAAACTTAAGTTCCACCAACAACAAATACTACCACTAAAACAGTCTGTCAACAGGCACACTCACATGCACCCTCACACATCACAGTCTACTGAAACAATGAACTATAACTAATAAACAATGCAACTGCTACCAGACACACTCACACACCACAGTCTAATAGGACAATGACATATATCTAATAGACAAACTAACTACCTACTTACAACTAAAACTAACTACATACTTACTGTACTTTTATTTGAATTGACAATATTTACAATATTTACAAAATGCAATTTAGATAGAAAATACTTACAAAATGTAATTTAGATTCAAAATTGTCACAAAATGCAATTTAAGGGGGTCGTATGCAAAATTGCACTAAGTGAGAAATGGTTTCATTTCGGCTGTATTAAGATCTTAAGATCTTACATATGTCGCTATACCATACACCTTATCGCAAGTAGCACCTAGCAGCTCATAGGTTCGTTGTCATCTTCTGCATCAATGTTATTATCCACCAGGATCTACTAATGCCTTCTACAGTCAGCTGAAAAATGTCGTCTATTATCAACTACGTAGTAAAACACCAGTCTTAGACAGGGTTGCCAGTCAATATTCGGTGCAACTGATGCATTGGAGAATCAGTTGTTGACATCCAAACTAATATTATAACATGGTGGCCACTCAAATTTCTATTTTGATTTGATTTTTAGTCCTTTACCTGATTAGGGTTAAGTGCCAAGAATTTGTTCTTTATCGTCGATACTGAGATTAATAGTACCTCTGGAAGATTGTCAGTTCGGACTTGTCATGATCTTATGTCTGGCGGGTGGGACAGATGACCTCGTAGTTCCGCCCTTAAAACAACAATAACTAACTAACTAGGTCTGGCGGAGGCCGATGTCAGTCATGACCGTTCCGTAGAGCATTGATCATATTCAGTCGCCATGGCCGAACCACTGTGCCTAATATCACATCTCCATCTCCGACAATGGTTTTAACAAAGATTCTCTATTGAAAACATTGTTGGGGGATGGTATTCGAGAGGTTTACTAACCGTTAACATCGTGATACAAAGATTTCGGGACTTTTAGTTATACGATGATTAAATTACCTTACAAAAGTACAATACTCGTATATCATCCTTGTGTGGTATTAGTTCAATCATCCCCCCCCCCTCCAATGACCATTGACGAAGGGTGGGGAGGGGAGGCACCATCCTTACTTTGTACCACAGCAAGCACACTATGTACTTGCTAACCCCTACCCTCACGATGTGCTTTTGAAATTAGCGTGTCAAGAGTGGACCGTTGTACAAAAAGAAGAGTAGGCAATACGCAACAGTTTTCATAGGTTATGTCGAAAATGTAATATGGATTGTTACAGTGCCATTAGACAAATGCCTGGAGAAAAATGAAGTGATCGTATGACCTCAACTACGTCTGTTTGAACGAACTTTATTGTGCTTAGGGAGCAGAGTGCACGCTTAGCGGAGGGAGATCTCTAGTCGAGATAAGCGCTACGCCATAGACGTAATTTGAGAGACTTGTTAAAAGCCAGTTGCGTAGTGAACGAAGAGTGTAATATTTTCTGTAAATTTTGTGTGATGTATATGTGCGTGTGAAGTAAGCAAATGCTTAGATAGGGCCAGTTCGACGTTGAGTAATCGCCCAGGACATTATTTTGAGTGAAAGTCAGTAGCTCATAGCGATTCTAGCTAGGTAGACTAATAACTTTGAACATTTCTTTCCAAGAAGCCACGCCAAGATGTCTCCAGGAAGGTCGATTGGTGGAATGAAGTGCTACGCCTCTACCAGGACGTCGACGATGAACGAGTAGATTTCCCGCGGGGAAATGCCTTGGGATGGAGGTTGATTTTCTACAAGCTGCACGGTGATGTACAAACCATTGATTTATTCAATATGTAGCTAGATTAGACGCGGGAACGTTGTAAATAATTTTATTCATTGTTTTTCTTGTATTTTGATTTTTGTGCGCCGACACTGTTATATTTAAATGTACGTTGGCACGTGGCCAAAATGTTTGTTTGATTGTATATTTTTCTTATGAGTCATTATTAGTATGCACGGCGTGTGTATTTTGATTTTATTCATGCGAATGCGAAATTCGTCGCGGTCGATAAATGGTGCTTTTATTCAAATTCATTTTAGTAGGAGAAGGGGGTAAAAGTTGTTAGATGTTTTACGAACAGGTTTTTATTCATACTAGGGTTGCCGAGCGCAACAAGTTAAGATGTCACTGTAGAACACCTTAGTTCTATATTTTTGAGTTTTTTTAGATTCCTTTTCAGGTTCTTTAGTCACGGACTAGATTGGGAGCGCAAGTCGGTGGAAAATATTTTATGTCCTTTATTTCAGGTTTCTGTCAAACCCATACGTGTGATTCTGGTGTGTGTATTGTGTCAAGGTGTGTGTATTGATTCTTCGTCATGAGGGGTAGAATGTGCCTACCGCCCTCAAATATTGTGGTTGTATTTTTATGGAAAGGCAGAGCGCTCTCCGAGGCTACTGTACCTTGTCCTATGCTGATTCTTGGATTTCCTTGGGAAATGCTAAGATATTTTATTTTGACACACACACGTATATTATGTGCTATTGGAGCACGCTTCTTCGAGACTCGAGCCTTTGCTACGGCAGGTCGAGGTAATTGACACGTGGGTTGACAGATGGGCAGATTCCACTTTGCGCCCGTCTATGTCTGGTGATTCATCGTTTAGGCAGTCCAGCTGACCGACTGACACCTGTAAGCTATCTGTAGCAAACCTGTTCTTTTAATGGTCATTGGATCATAATTAAATTGCGAGTTCGCCATGTCCGTTACGAATTACCGCATATCATATGAAATGAAATATTTGTTTTATGATGTAAATGTTGGTTTTGAGCCTAGTGATTTCTGTGACTCATTTCATTTGTTATTGTTAGATTTTGTCTGTTGGGACACCGTTGGGTGTATTTTGTATTTCTCTTGTAAAAATGGCAAGCGGCCATATGTGTATTTTTCTTGATTGGTCACGTGTTAATTTACTTGTGTTGATTTGAAAAATCCTAATTTTAGGCGTTAATGTTGTTTGCTACGGCAGTTCTTTGATTCCAATTTCATGCGGAAATTATTTTTGTTTTATTTAGTGTAGGAAGTGTCGGATTAGTTTATTTAGTGTTTAGTTGGTTCCTCGTGTCTGTCTAGCTCTAAGACAATGCAGATTCGTCCCCTGAAGGTTTACTGGATGGTAACGAATCTCGCATTAATTTGTACACATCGTAACGCATGTAGAAAAACCGCACACGCACATGTCATTGCAGTATTTGGGACATTTGGTCCAGATGTTTACGATCTCTCCTGAGATCAGGCCTAGTTTGGCATTTTTAGCCTATTTCCAATTTTGAAAAAAATAGGCTTATGAGATCACCTTTTGTCCGTGTGTGTGTGCGTGTGTGTGTGTGTGTGTGATTCGTGTGTGTGTCCCCCCCTAATAAAATCTAAACGGCTGGAGCGATTTCAATGAAACTCGGTAAGTTCATAGCACTATTCCGGGCGACCTCGACCGTGCCCTTCAAATTTTGTTACGACTCACCAATCGAACATGGCGGCTGTGCGAAATATTTCACCAGCATTCAATATCTCCGAAACGATTACCGATATTACCCTGATATCATGTATGGTGATAAAGGGAACAACTATAAGTTCACTTATGTGATCTTTGGAAACCTGGTAACTACAAAACCAACATGGCGGCCAAGCGAAGTTGCGACGTTTAAATAGACGTTTCTCGCGATTTATCCAACCAAACGAAATGAAACTTGGTACAGTATATGTTTATATACATTGTAATGCACCGACACATAACTTCGTTCATTTGTTTACATAACCACAAGATGACGGATGTGCGAATATTTCACCGGCATTCTGTATCTCTGAAACTATTAGCGCTATCTCCCTGAAGTTTTGTACGGAGATAAAGGGCACTACTGGAAGTCCATTTATACGACTTTAAAAAACCGGTTATATACAAAACAAACATGGCGGCCAAGCGAATTAGAAAATTTGAAATAGACGTTTCTCGCGATTTAATGCTCCAAACGCACTGAAATCTGGTACAGGAAATATTTATACACATTGTAATGCACTGGTATCTAATTTAGTTCAATTATTTACATAACCTCAAGATGGCGGCTGTGCGAATTTTAAAATTAAGTTTTTATTTCTTGTGATGTAGTCATGTGATCGAAGTGAAAGTTTGAATAATGAACCTACCCAATAATTTTCCTATAATGGTGCATGACTCTATGGCCTATACATTTAACAATCCAACATGGCGACCATCCGAAATATTTAGACGGCTCTCAATATCTACGAATCTATTGTAGCAATCAAACTGAATTTTTTATTGTTCATAGGGGCTATGAACGCAAGTTCACTTATAGGACTTTAAATAACCTGGTGATCACAAATCCAACATGGCGGCGACGCGAAGTATAAATAATCACATGGACGTTTATCGCAATTTAACCATCCGAGAGCAGTGAAACTTGGTACAGTTAATCCTTATACGAATGGTATTCCACTAGCATCTAATTTATTTCAATTGTTTCCATAACCTAAAGATGGCAGCTGTGCGAAATTTTAAAATCTCCTTGTAACTTCTAGTGTCCTAATTATGCGATTGAAGTTTGAATACTACACGTACACAATAATCTGCATGTAACAGTACATAACTCTAGGACCTACATATATAAAATCCAACATGGCGACCATCCGAATTATTTAGTCGGTTCTCAATATCTACGAATCTATTACAGCAATCAAACTGAAATTGTGTATGTTGATAGTTGCAATAAGTGGGCTATATGAAAATAGGCTGTATAGTTCTTCACGGAACTACTTGTTATTTAATTCATGTGGGTATCATTTGGGAGACCTTGTTTTGTTTTTGTTGTAATTAGTGTAAATTTGTTGATCTTTTATTAAATTCATATGTTTTAATCCTGGTATTCACTTTTTCCTGCATGTTATTTTGTTATATGTTACCCTGCAAGTTATAAGAAGCGCTTAACAACAACTTTACGAAATGGACTGTTACACCCCCCGAAACTGAGTCTCATATGCTTCTTTGCAAGGGTTCACTATATAGCTAGCACACCTTACATACGAGGCAATTTGGTCTGCTCCTACAGTTCTTATCCTCGACTCTTCCTTCCATAAAAAACGTTGCTATTCCTGGGTGTCTTAGTAACTGTCCTACCGACCTACCTCCTCTCTTCACTAACAGTCGCCATAACATCTCTCCTCTCCCACTCGTCTTAATACTTCTTAATTTGTGACTCTATCTACCCATCTGATCTTCATCATTCTCCTGTTACACCACATTTTAAACGCTTCTATTTTTCTCTTTTCTGCTTTGATAGCAGTCCAAGTGTCACTTCCATAGAGCACCACGTTCCAGATAAAGTCTTTCAGAAATGACTTTCTAATACCTAAATCTTTTTTTCATATCAACATATTTCATTTCGAAGGTAAAGATATATTAGAATCCATTTTACAGTGTTGCCATTTTAACAATTAATATTGTAGCACTAGGAGTATGGAACATATCTACTGATGGCCTTCCTGGACATTGAGAAAGCATATGACAGTGTATGCAGAAACAAAGTATGGAAGTCCCTGGAGGATAGAGGAGTAGAGAAATGGACTATAAAGAGGATAAAGGAGATGTACAAGGGAAGCGTGGGCTGTGTGAAAGTGGGAGGAGAGAGTTCGGACTGGTTGGAATAGAGAAACGGCCTGAAACAAGGAAGTGCACTGTCACTGTTACTTTTCATTATTGTGGTGGTTGGCATAATGATCCGAGTGGCGCAAGTAATTGGGGAAGGAAAGATGAAAGCAATGGTGTTTGCAGATGATTTGATGATTTGGGGAAACAAGGAGGAGGTACAGGAACATTTGGACGTGTGGGAAGGAATAATACAAGGATATGGGATGAAATTTAACATAAATGAGAGTGAGATGGTGATCACAACAAGGAAGAAGGAAAGAACCACAACGGGAATAACAATTGGTGGGGAACAGCTGAAGAAAGTGGAGAGTTTCAAGTATCTGGGAAGCCTGATACAAGATAATGGAAGAAACGATAGAGAAATAAATGAGCGGGGGAGACAGGCAGAAGCATTCCGGAGGGATGTGAGAAGCATGTTATGGAGCAAGGATGTCCCTCAGAACAGCAAAAAGATCATATATCGGACGTACTATGACCCTATCCTGACGTATGCCTCGGAGACCTGGGTTATGAAAGGAAGGGAAAAGAGCAAAATACAGGCCAGTGAGATGAGGTTCTTGAGAAGCAGTATTGGAGCTACAAAGATGGACAGAATAAGACATGAGAGGACCAGAGAATTAATGAAGGAGGAACCATTACAGGATGGTATAGATAAATCGAGACTTAGATGGTATGGACATGTAAAACGAATGGAGGAGAAGAGGATACCCAGGAGGATACACGAGACGAAGTGGGAAGGAAAGAGACCGATAGGAAGACCGAGAGACAGGTGGCTGAAGGGGGTGGAAGAACGCGTGAAGAAGAGAGGAGAAGACTGGACAAGGGTGGAGGCTGAGAGATGGTGGGAAGACAAAATACGTTGGAGAGGCTTGTGTTCCAAACAGACCCGGACAGTGGCTGGAAACTGTGCAAGATGATGATTGCAGCTATCAGTCAATCAACGCAAAATCATCTAAGTACTGGCATGTGTGAAAAATAACCTGATATAAATTGCATGTGATTAAGATTTATATATATATATATATATATATATATATATATATATATATTGTTATGGTCTAATGAAGAAGATGAAAACTATATTTCCTGAAGAAATGCTTTCCTTGCCTGAGGCCTAGTTGTACGAACTCGGGTTATCCATCGAAATAGCTATACCAGGGCTAGCGTCTTCCTTGAGATATCTCCAAGGGTGGGTTGTACGACATTTATTTATTCAGCGGCTCGCTATTCCGTGCTTGTCTGCGAATCTAGCTATTGTAAGTTGGTAACAAACGGAGCTAACTTGGTGGACATATTGATACGAAATATGATCTTCTTTGGAAACTGATGAATATCGAATTGACCACTGAGATACTCCAAGAAAGACCGTGAGAATATCAAACATAATAATTACCGGTACATCCATTGGTAACGAGTCAGTAAATAATAGTATATCGTATAATTATCATACTAATATATAACTAGTAGTTCCGTGAAGAACTATACAGCCTATTTTCATATATCCTACTTATGTTTATTGCCTCTATCAACATACAACATTTCAGTTTTACTGCTGTAATAGATTCGTAGATATTGAGAACCGACTAAATATTGCGGATGGTCGCCATGTTGGATTTTTATATACACACATCAAAAAAAGTTTTGCATCACCTCGGTTCCAAGAGTTCCGGAACCTTTAAATACAAAGGGAATAGAGATCAACACAAACAACATTTCAGCTCGTTTTATTGCTCATGAGACCCACACATTGCATGTTGTACCATCATACAGCTAGACTTTCAGCATTTGTGGTCCAGATTGCAGTACACACCACTACCTCTAATACCCAGTAGCACGTCCTCTTGCATTGATGCATGCCTGTATTCGTCGTGGCATACTATCCACAAGTTCATCAAGACACTGTTGGTCCAAATTGTCCCACTCCTCAACGACAATTCGGCGTAAATCTCTCAGAGTGGTTGGTGGGTCAAGACGTCCATAAACAGCCCTTTTCAACATATCCCAGGCATGTTCGATAGGGTTCATGTCTGGCGAACATGCTGGCCACTGTAGTCGAGCGATGTCGTTATCTTGAAGGAACGCATTCACAAGATGTGCACGATGAGGTCGAGAATTGTCGTCCATGAAGACAAATGCCTCTCCAATATTCTGCCGATATGGGTGCACTATGGGTCGGAGGATGTCATTCAGGTATCGTAAAGCCGTTTCGGAGCCTTCCATGACCACCAGTGGCGTACGTCGGCCCCACATAATGCCACCCCAAAACATCAGGGAACCACCACCTTGCTGCACTCGCTGGACAGTGTGTCTAAGACGTTCAGCCTGACCAGGGTGCCTCCAAACACGTCTCCGACGATTGTCTGGTTGAAGGCATATGCGACACTCATCGGTGAAGAGAACGTGATGCCAATTCTGTGGGGTCCATTCAGCATGTTGTTGGGCCCATCTGTACCACGCTGCATGGTGTCGGGGTTGCAAAGCTGGACCTCGCCATGGACGTCGGGAGTGAAGTTGCGCATCATGCAGCCTATTGCGCACAGTTTGAGTTGAAACACGACGTCCTGTGGCTGAACGAAACGCATTATTCAACATGGTGGCATTGCTGTCAGGGTTCCTCCGAGCGGCAATCCGTAAGTAGCGGTCATCCACTACAGTAGTAGCCCTTGGGCGGCCTGAGTGAGGCCTGTCATCGACAGTTCCTGTATCTCTGTACCTGCTCCATGTCCGAACAACATCGCTTTGGTTCACTCTGAGACGCCTGGAAACTTCCCTTGTTGAGAGCCCTTCTTGACACAAAGTAACAATGCGGACGCGATCGAACTGCGGTATTGACCTTCTAGGCATGGTAGAACTACAGACAACGTGAGCAGCGTACCTTCGTCCTGGTGGAATGACTGGAACTGATCGGCTGTCGTACCCCCTCCGTCTAATAGGCCCTGCTCATGCATGGTTGTTTACATCTTTGAGCAGTTTTAGTGACATCTATGAACAGTCAAAGGGACTGTATCTTTGATACAATATACACAGTCAACGTCTATATGCCGGAGATCTGGGAACCGAGGTGATGCAAAACTTTTTTTGATGTGTGTATGTAGGTCTTAGAGTACTGTTACATGAAGATTATTGTGTACGTGTAGTATTCAAACTTCAATCGCATAATTAGGACACAAGAAGTAAAATCAAGATTTTAAAATTTCGCACAGCTGACATCTTGTGGTTATGGAAACAATTGACAAAAATTAGATGCCAGTGGATTAACATTTGTATAAGGATTTACTGTAAAATGTGTCACTGCACCCGGATGGTTAAATTGCGAGAAACGACCATTTGAATATTTATAATTCGCGTTGCCGCCATGTTGGATTTGTGATCACCAGGTTATTGGAAGTCCCCTAGGGGAACTGATGTTCACAGCCCCTATGAACATAAAAACAATTCAGTTTGATTGCTGTAATAGATTCGTAGATATTGAGAACCATCTAAATATTTCGGATGGTCGCCATGTTGAATAGGCCATAGAGGCATGTACCATTAAAGGAAAATAATTGCGTAAGTTCATTATTCAAACTTTCACTTTGATCGCATGATTACGACACAAGAGATAAAAACTTAATTTTAAAATTCGCACAGCCGCCATCCTGAGGTTATGAAAACAATTGAACTAAATTAGATACCAGTGCATTACAATGTGTATATACATTTCCTGTACCAAGTTTCATTGCGTTTGGAACATTAAATCGCGAGAATGGTCCAATTAATATTTTCAACTTCGCTTGGCCGCCATATTCGTTTTGTAGTCAACCGGTTTTTGAAAGTCTTATAGATGAACTTCCAGTAGTGCCCTTTATCTCCGTACAAAATTATAGGGTGATACCACTAATAGTTTCAGAGATATAGAATGTCGGTGAAATATCTCGCACAGCCGCCATCTTGAGGTTATGTAAACAATTGAAAGAAGTTATATGTCGGTACATTGCAATGTGTATAAACATATACTGTACCAAGTATTATTGAGTTTGGTTGGATATATCGAGAGAAACGTCTATTTAAAAGTCGCAAATTCGCTTGGACGCCATGTTGGTTTTGTAGTTACTAGGTTTTGAAAAATCACATAGGTGAACTTCTAGTAGCTTCCTTCATCACCATAAAATATTCCAGGGTGATATCGAAAATAGTATCGGAGATATTGAATGCTGGTGAAATATTTCGTACAGCCACCATGTTGGATTCGTGAGACGTAACAAAATCTGAAGGGCACGGTCGTCCAGTATAGTAATCGCTCCAGCCGTTTAGACGTTATTAGGGGGAGGGGGAGGGGCACACACCATCGCACACGCATACACCGACACACGGACAAAAGGTGATCTCATAAGTCTATTTTTGCCTATTTTCATTTTATGACTGTCTATGTGTGTGTGTGTGTGTGTGTGTGATGGTGTGTGTGTGTGTGTCCCCCTAATAAATTCTAAACGGCTGGAGCGATTTCAATGAAACTCGGTAGGATCATAGCACCATTCTGGCCGACCCGTGCCCTTCAAATTTTAGTGTGTCTCACCAATCCAACATGGCGGCTGTGCGAAATATTTCACCAACATTCAGTATCTCCGACATTATTACCGATATCACCCGGAAATTTTGTACGCTACAAGTTTATCTATGTAACTTTCAAAAACCTGTAAAGAACAAAACGAACATGGCGGCCAAGCGAAGTTGAAACACTTTAAAAGACTTTTCTCGTGATTTAACTATCTGAGCGCAGTGAAATGTGGTACAGTAAATGATTATACGAAGTACATCCAGAAAGTAAGTTCCGTTTGGTAATAACATTAAATTGTGTACAGATACAGAAAAATTATTTAATGTACATATTTAATGCACTGGCATCTAATTTAGTTCATTTGTTTACATAACCTCAAGATGGCTGCTGTGCGAAATTTTAAAATTAAGTTTTTATTTCTTGTGTCGTAATCATGCGATCGAAGTGAAAGTTTGAACAATGAAGCTAAGCAATAATTTTCCTTTAATGGTACATAACTATATGGCCTATACATATAACAATCCAAAATGGCGACCATCCGAAATATTTTGACGGTTCTCAATATCTACGATTTTTTACAGCAATCAGACTGATTTTTTTAATGTTCATAGATGCTGTACAGCGTTGCTGATATGGTGCCCATCACTTACGAGCGAGGCGCGCCATGACGCGTGATAGAGCCCATCTTGGTAACGTTGTACAGCTTTCACCGGAGCGGCTAACTGGTGAACCATGTCTTAATTCCCCGTACAAATACAAATCGATATAAAATAAGTGAATTAATTTACGTATTTCACAATCATACAGCATACCTTTTTGATGTATAAGGATTACAACGCAACCAAGAACTACATTTTCCAACCACTCCGAGCTGAGAAAAAGTTACCTTACAAAAATGATAACAACTTTGTTACTTGGACACACAAAATTTTGAAATTAATAAACCAGTTATACAGCATTCTGATGTATATTGTGTTAAAATTTGGATTCGATCTGATGACTGGTTTGTGAGATAATAATTCTAAAATATGACGCATGGTTGAAACACGATTAAAAACGGGCACTTTTTGTGTTCCAACTGCGATAAAAAATATTAAATTATATATTAAAAACTAGCAGAAGTACCCATTCTTCGAACGGTCTTCGGTATTAATAACCAGATGTTATCAACTGAGCTATTGTTGCAATGGTTAGGGGCTTGGAACCTGTTTGTTGGCAAAGAAAAATGATTAGTTAAAATGTGCTCTCAAACTAAATTTACCTAACGTGTTCTTCCTGGCGTGAAAATAAAATTGAAAACCTTGTAGACGAATCGCAATACACGTCACATACGAACTGACCCTAACCGTTGTGTCAAGTGCCCAACTACAGGATGACCCCTTTTATAAATTATAAAGGCTTTTGGTGCATAAAATTCAGTTTTTTTAGCCTCCAATGGCCCCAATTCTTAAAATCAGCACCAAAAAAAACAGTCTACTATTTAAAATCAGGAATTTTTGAAAATAATGTTGCTGTTTGGAGATATAATAGACCTTCTGTACGACATATCGCACGTGTAAGTCGTGTGAAAAAATCTAGGGTACTCCTTGAACCCCTTAAGCGGATTGATGAATTTTACAATTTTTAGTTGGTTCCGTGATAACCTTATAGCCATTTGCAACCTTTCACAGAAATGTAATACATGGAGTGGCATTACTTATTCCAGAAATAGATGGAAAGTTGGATGCCACCTCTTGAGATACTGTTGTCATGGTTAGTGACTTGCATTCCTTCTTTAGTTTATTAAATGAAATTAGTTTTCTGGGAATATCTAAGAAACTGTTGGGTTTAGAGCCTTAAAATATAGTTTTCGGGGACCCTTTACGGCTCTTGAGGGGCCCCGAGTTTTGTTTCTGACACCAAGGGTTTGAAAATGAGCTCTGTCTCGTCGTTGTACGCCATAATAATAATAATTAAAAGAATAGTAATAATAATAATATAACAATATAGGGATAGGGATATAATAGACCTTCCGTACCATACCCGCACGTGTAAATCGCGTAAAAAATTCTAGAGTACCCCTTGACCCCTTAAGCGCATTATATGTAGGCTATTGATGAATATTTCAGCTTAATTTGGATCCGTTATAACCTTATTGTCGTTTGCAAACCTTCACAGTAATGTAATAAATGGAATTGCATTGCGTCTTACAGAAATAGTTGGACCTCTGAGATTCTGTTGCCATTGTTACCGGCATGCATTCCTTCATTAATTTATTAAGTGAAATTAGTTTTTAGGGAATATCTCAAAAACTGTTGGTTTTAGGGCCTTAAAATGTGGTTATCGGGGTCCTTTTAGAGCCCCCGGGTTTCGTTTCTCACATTGAGGGGCTGAAAATGAGCTTTGTCTCACCCTTCTACGCTTATTTCAGCATGTATTTTAAGGGGGGTAGGCCCCCTGCTATGAGAGGTAAGGAGAAGAGTTACATCAATGATTAGTGTCGTGTCACTGATGGATATCTGTAACAAATTTTACGTTAATCCACCCAGCCGTTCTCGAGTTATAGGGACACAAAAAATTGTCCACAGACAAACAGACAGACAGACAAAAAAAATATTTTTGCGTGCATCCGTCACAAAACAGTCTGAAACGGGCAAATATGTCAAATTTCCGTGGAAATGCAAAAAAAAACAAAACAGACAAACATTCATTTTTATATAATCGAGAAGGGATATAATAGACCTTCCGTACCACACCCGGACGTGTAAATCGCGTAAAAAAATTCTAGAGTACCCCTTGACCCCTTAGCGCATTGTATGTATTGATGAATATTTCAGCTTAATTTGGATCCGTTATAACCTTATAGCCGTTAACAAACCTTCACAGTAATGTAATAAATTGAATTACATTGCGTCTTACAGAAATAGATGGACCACTGAGATTCAGTTGCCATGGTTACTGGCATGCATTCATTCATTAATTTATTAACTGAATTAGTTTTCTGGGAATATCTCAAAAACTGTTGGCTTTAGGGCCTTAAAATGTGGTTTTCGGGGGCCTTTCCCGAGTTTCGTTTCTCACATTGAGGGGCTGTAGATGAGCTTTGTTTCACCCTTCTACGCCTATTTCAGCATGTATTTCAAGGGGGTAGGGCCCCTTTTATGAGAGGTACGGAGAAGAGTTACATCAATGATAAGTGTCGTGCCTCTGAAGGATATCTGTATGAAATTTTACGTTGATCCACTCAGCCGTTCTCGAGTTATAAGGACACAAAAAATTGTCCACAGACAGACAAAAAAAATATTTTTACGCGCATCCATCATAAAACAGTCTGAAACGCGCAAATATCCGTGGGAATTCAGAAAAAAAACCAGACAAACTTTCATTTTTATGTGTATAGAAATTCCAAACCTACATGAACTATTGTAAAATAGAACGACGAAAATGGTGACGTTAATGGATTTCACGTAGGTCTAATGTTTACTTCACAAACAACCTTCAAATTCGAGTAAACATAAAATTATCGTCGACGACAGACCAATCTGGAAAATAATACATTAATAGAGCATACTTATGAGTGAACGATGAAGCCAATTCCTTCTTGTACAATATTTGTTACCGCGGACACACGAGAGATAAAATCCTAGTGCTAAATTATGCTAAAATTAATGGAGACAAGTTCCTTAAATGTAGCTCATCAGATAAAAATAAATTTTATTCATTAAACACCATAATCATCTTGTCTCTAAATGGCGATCTGTGGATGCAATTTGATATTATACAGCTCCTTGACTTCCCGTTTGTCAATACACTGAGCTGACGGCGTACTATGGTTTCTCGACAGAGCGAGCAGCACCAACCAACTACGAACACAGTCGAAGCTTCCCGAAACAATACACTACCTAACGGCTGGCTTCTCCCATCTGTGCGACCCTCAGCGTAATAATAATAATAATAATAATAATAATAATAATAATAATAATAATAATAATAATAATAATAATAATAATAATAATAAGAGTGGAGTGAGAAGTAGACGTCTGAACAACCGCATACGAAGGATCATGATGGACTCCTCACTAGAAGAATTTCAGGTCCCCGAGGACGCAGTGATAACAGAAGTACTTGATACTTATAAACAAAAACTTGCAGCCCTCTCTAAGCGTCTTAAGAGATACCAGAACACTACCGAACGGAAGAAACAGAACACTGACTTCAAGAGAAATGAGAGAAAGTTCTATGAAAACCTGAAAAAGACACCTCAAGTTCAGAATGATTCTCCAGAAGGACCCAGTGCGGAGAGTGTTACCGACTACTGGTCATCAATATGGTCTAGGCCGGAAGAACACAACAATGAAGCTCCGTGGTTGAAGGAAATAGAGAATGCTACCAGACGAATAAATCAAATGGCACATACAGACGTTGATGTTGAGGAACTACGCCAGGTCATCAGCTGCCTACAGAATTGGAAAGCACCTGGAATTGACCGGATCCATAATTACTACTATAAAAGGCTCACATGCACCCACCGTTTACTGGCTATTCACATACAATGTTTTCTGGAAAATCCTGCTGCATTTCCAGTTTTCCTAGCCAGAGGGTTAACCTATCTCAAGCCAAAGGACTCTAAAATCACAAATCCATCTAAATATCGCCCCATCACCTGCTTGCCAAACTTTTATAAGATCATTACATCCATTATTGCTAACCGAATTCGTGCGCATTGTGAGGAAAACGCCATTCTCGCAGAGGAGCAAAAGGGTTGCAGAAGGAATTATCAAGGATGTAAGGAACAGCTCACTATTGATGCCGTGGCATTAGAGCAGGCCTGTCGTAGATCACGAAATCTTTATGCCTGCTTCATTGATTACCAAAAAGCTTTCGATTCCGTGCCTCATACATGGCTTATACAGAGCTTGGAGATTTACAAGGTCAACCCTATTATAGTGAACTTCCTGAAGTGCGCAATGGTTTCATGGAGCACTGCCCTCCAACTTACAGTGGGTGGCACTCGTTTAACATCTTCATTAATACAGATTCGCCGAGGAATTTTCCAAGGAGACTCGCTAAGCCCACTCTGGTTTTGTCTGGCATTGAATCCTCTCTCGCAAATCCTGAACAGTAGCAAATACGGATTTAGTATTAAGGGTAATCATGGTGAAGCGTACAGGATGAACCATCTTCTTTACATGGATGACATTAAACTGTATGCATCAACTAAAGTGCACCTACAATATCTTATCTCTATCACTCAGAGCTTTTCTTCAGATATCCATATGCAGTTTGGGTTTGATAAGTGCAGAACACAGACTGTTATTAGAGGCTCGCACTCTGCACAAGGAATACCTGTTGGAGAGGGACAAAGAAGTATTCAGCCGTTGGAGGAAGGCGCATTGTACAAATATCTTGGGTTCGTCCAGAGTACCCGTCTCAGACACGGTGATATCAAGAAGAACATAACTGAGCAGTATACTTCACGGCTTCGCAGTATTCTCTCTTCAAAACTTAGCGCTAAACATATCATTAAGGCAGTTAACACATTTGCAATGCCCGTAGTTACATACTCCTTTGGTATAATCAGGTGGACTCAAACTGAACTGCACGATCTGCAACGAAAAACATCGGTGCTTTTATCACGCCATCGTATGCACCATCCGAAATCAGCAACAGAGCGCCTGACTCTACCTCGGTCTGAAGGTGGTAGAGGACTGATAGACATCATGAACCTTCATACAAAACAAGTGACAACTCTGCGTGCATTTTTCCACAACAAAGGAGAAACATCCCCTCTCCATCACACTGTATCTTCAGCTGATGATAATTACACACCGCTCCATCTGTCATCTTTAGATCCACCAGTAAAAGAAATGAAAACTACTGAACACAAGATCGGGAATTGGAAACAGAAGGCGCTTCATGGGAAGTTTCCACATGAGTTGGACCAGCCTCACATCGACAAGTTAGCGTCGCACGCATGGCTGACCCACTCGGTCTTCTTTCCGGAAACAGAGGGATTTGTTGTAGCTATCCAAGACCAAGTTGTTGCTACTCGAAGCTATCGGAAATTTATCATAAAAGATCCAGCAACAGAGAGTGAGAAATGTCGCCGCTGTGGCAAATGTAGTGAAACCATTCAACACGTCATATCAGGTTGTTCCCACCTTGCCAACACTGACTACAAACATCGACACGACCAAGTTGCCAACATTATCCACCAGAAACTGGCATTGAAGTACAAACTTCTTCAAAGTTCCGTCCCCTATTGGAAATACATACCATCTGCAGTACTCGAAAATGCCACACACAAGCTCTATTGGGACAGAGGAGTTGTGACAGATGTCGCAGTCAGTAACAACCGGCCAGATATCATAGTCATCAATAAAGTACACAAAGAGGCATTACTGATAGATATCGCATGTCCCAACACTCAAAACATCCAAACAACAGCTGCTACTAAAATATCGAAGTACACAGAGCTGGCAATTGAGGTAAAGCAGATGTGGAAACTTGATTCGGTGACTACCATCCCAATAATTGTATCGTGCACTGGTGTTATACCGAAAACTCTCCATAGTAGTCTATCAATATTGAATCTGCACCCGCAGATATATATTGAACTTCAGAAGGCAGTTCTGTTAAACACATGCCATATTGTTAGGAAGTTCCTTGGTGACAATACAATGGCCGAATACTCAGCAAGGCTTGATGATCCAGATGGGAATTTAGCTCATCCTACAAATGAAGGAGACTCGTGAAGACTGCGGGCACGACCTGGATGTGAAGTCTCTGAACAGTATAATAGAAATTATCTCAGTACAGATGGTTCCTTGCTAAGGCCGAACCAGGCTGTAACAGAAAATGTAGCCGGTATTTGCCGTGATAATGTTGTTAAACAATAAACTATAATAATAATAATAATAATAATAATAACGTTTATATGGTTAGTTTACGATTTCTATGGTGATTTTTATGGACTCTTGTCGAAAACAAGTGTGTGTTATAGTGCTTGTGGATCTATCAACGTCATAATCATCAAAATACAGCTGCGAAATATTTGTTTACATTCATGTCGTGGTTGCTACATCGTTAGTTACAGTGCCATATAACCCCAAATGCCTTCTCGAAATGGGTTATGTACGGTGTTTTGTGTGTAATTGGGATGTTTCAAGCCCATTTATTACATACTTCATATAATGTGTGGAGGTAATCGGACTGTTTTCGTGTTAATATTACGAATGATAAAGTTTACATCTGCTTAACCTACAAAATTAGTTTACACGTATTTGCTACATATATTCCTTCTCTGCTGGTCGTTTGCACTTAAATGACGTCTACTATTGTAATATAAACACTATCTCTGCAAGATAATTATACCGTATATCTAATGTATGTTGTGAGAAATCTGCAATGACAAGGTATGTGCTAACCAGAAATGACGAGATATACTAAATGGGGTAGGCAGGACTCCTGAGCCGTAGTGAAGGCAACCTGTCTAGGAGATGGAAAACTCCAAAATTAAACCTACAATGGTAGCGTCTGATCCGGAACGGGCGACTGCCAACAGCGTCTGTATCCCATGTTAGGGACGGCTGATAACAAAACCTGGCTGTAGGTATAAAAGGCAAACCCATCTAATGCATGATGGAGAAATTAACGAGTAATGCCTCGGATGAAATGCCGCTGCCTGGGGAGCGCCAGGGCACGTTTGGAGCCGGTGCTGGACGTGACAGTATGCGAGCCGCCGGTGGTAGAGGGCTGAACAGGCGGGCCCCTACCGGGCAAGATCCCGAAATCATTACAGCCGACAAGCGTTTGCATGATGAGCCTGAGCAGCGAAATGAATCATTATCTAGTACTTCACCTGCTGAAGGTGCTGCACAGGTAACTCAACCTGTGCTCACCCAGGCAGGACTGCCACGACAGCGTATTAAATGGACAAATGTCATGAATGAAACCATAATACGCACTTATTTTAGGGTTACTGACTTCAGACAGAATTCAGTTGGTTATAGGCAACGCTTACATTCTGAATTTCTGTTGCATTACCCTGAACTAACTGTGACCGAACAGCGAGTATCTGATCAATACAGGGCTATTCTCCGGAATAATCTTATCCCTGAAGCCAGAATGAACACCATTAAAGAAGAGGTACGGCGTGAGAAGGAAGGTGTGAATGGAGTCACTCAGAACAGTGTTCCTGAAGAACTGGAGTCGGCACAAGCTGATAGCCAGGACCTTCAAGAAGTAGGTCCAGTTTCCATGCAAATTATCGATCAACACCAAATTGGACAGTTGAAGAATGAAATGATGACTACAGTCATAGAGTTTTATGGAACTGATACAAATTGCAGGCCGAAAATACCGAAAGTCAATGGTTCAAGAAAGCTGACAAAGATACTGAGTATCATGAATCGGGATGTTTTGCCGGAACATGTTGAAGCATCTGCCAATCTGGAATCCCTTCATACTATTATTTACTGTGGTGCAGTAACTGTTGTGAGAGCTATGGGTATTGGACAACATGAACGGAAAAAGCAAATGCCATCGATGCCAAACTGGGAAAGAAGACTTGTTGGAAGGATTGAACAGCTCAGGGCAGATATTGCTAGAATGACACAATGTGTTCGTGGTACAAGAACAAGAAAATTACTGAGGAAAGCTGAGCATATAATGAGACAAAACACAGCCCACACACAGCGAGATGTACCGAATTCAACACCTGAAGAGTGCTTAGATACCTTGAAACAAAGGCTGTCTGTTTTATCCGCCAGACTTGCAAAGTATAGGGAGAGTATGAAGAGGAAGAAAGATAACTTCCTTTTCGCCAACTCAGAGAGAAGATTCTATCAGACTCTGGGTAAGATAAAGGTTTCTGCGGACAAAAACTATCCGACTAAAGAAGAAGTTCAAGAATTTTGGGGAAAACGTCTGTCGACACCATCTCATCATGACACTCAATCAAGTTTCAGCAAGCTTCCCAAAGATTTGAGCAAATGCAGCACGAGAAATTCACCACAAATGATATTAAGGAAGTTATCAACAACTTAGCGAATTGGAAAGCCCCTGGCCCTGACCAGATTCAGAATTTTTGGTATAAGAAGTTCTGGAGCATCCACAATCGACTAGGTGAGTTCATTAATGATTCCATCCTTCATCCTGATAGCTTACCCGAATTCATCACACGTGGCATCACATATTTGCTTCCAAAAGATCTTCAGAATACATGGGATCCTACAAAATATCGTCCCATCACATGTCTGCCCACGTTGTATAAGATCATTACATCATGCTTGGCTAACAGGATATATGCACGCTGTGAAAGAAACAATATAATTGCCGTGCAACAGAAAGGTTGTAAAAAGGGTTCAAAAGGGTGCAAAGAACAACTAATAATTTACTCAGTTGTGTGTGGCCAGGCACACTTAAATCACCGAAACCTTCATATGGCGTACATCGATTATAAGAAGGCCTTTGATTCTGTGCCCCATGACTGGCTAGTAGCAGTGCTGCGATTGTATAGGATCAATGAGGTATTTGTCAGTTTCTTGGAAAGGGTTATGTCAGCATGGCAAACTAGACTGTGTCTCAGTACGCCACGCGGAGATATACGAACAGATGAGATATCGATTCGGAGAGGCATCTTTCAAGGAGACTCCCTTAGCCCCTTATGGTTTGTCCTGGCAATGAATCCGTTATCTACCCAGCTTAACTCTACTCACTACGGCTTTTCTATCAAGATTGGAAAGAGAATTGGTACTCGGCTAAATCATCTGCTATACATGGACGACCTTAAACTCTATGCCGAAACAGAGTCGCATCTGGAAAACTTGTTGAGAATAGTTGAAGCATTCTCACGAGACATACAAATGGGATTTGGTTTGGACAAGTGTCGGACACTAAAGGTGGTGAGAGGAAAAGTACAGAAGTCCGGGTATGAGCTGGAAGATGGACAGCATATTAGGGCTATGTTGGCAGAAGACACCTACAAATACTTAGGAGTAAAACAAGCTAAGTATATTGACTATGTGTCAATAAAGAAAGATCTGTCCTGTGAATTTGTCAAAAGATTAAAACAAATTATAAAAACGCACTTGAACAGCAAAAACTTAGTGAAAGCTGTTAACACGTATGCTGTACCTGTGCTGAGCTACTCCTTTGGCATAATCAAATGGTGCAAAACGGACATCGAAGGACTTGAACGAAAAATGAGAACGATGCTCACAAAAGGAAGGAAACACCACCCACGATCTTCAATAGAGCGATTGACTCTTCCCAGAAGCCTAGGTGGACGTGGGTTCGTTGACATTGATAATCAGATGAAACGGCAGATAGTCAGCCTTAGGGAGTACTTCTACGCAGAAGCGAGGTCATCTGTACTTCACAGAGCCATCAGTGAGGCGGATAGATCAACGCCACTGGTCTTGTGTCAGCAAGAGATTCAACACCTCCTACATACTGACCTTCAGAAGATGGAAGCATGGAAAGCAAAACCTTTGCACGGAAGACATCCAAATGAGGTGAGTCAAGCAAATGTTGATATAACTGCGTCAAACTACTGGCTCACTTCAGGACAGATCTTTCCAGAAACTGAAGGTTTTATGCTAGCAATTCAAGACCAAGTCATCCCTACAAGGAACTACCTCAAGTTCATTGTAAAAGATCCCGCTGTACCAGATGATAAGTGCCGCTACGGATGTCAACAGTCAGAAACAATACAGCATATTACATCTGCATGTAGATATTTCCTGGCAACAGAGCACAAACAAAGGCATGATGCAGTTGCTAAAATCTTGCATCAGGAGTTGGCTGATAAGTTTCAGGTTTTGAAAGGAAAGAAAGTTCCGTACCACCAATATCAGCCAGAGTGTGTTCTTGAAAACAATGAATACAAACTGTATTGGGACCGAACTATTTTGACTGATCAATCGGTATCACACAACAGGCCGGATCTGGTGGTTGTAAACAAGAAAACCAAGCAAACTACATTGATTGATGTTGCGATTCCTAACAACAAGAATCTCCAGTCAAAACACATTGAAAAGATCAGCAAATACAGCGAGTTGGTCGACACTATCAAAAGACAATGGCATGTAGAGCGAGTGAAGACCCTACCTATCTTTGTCTCGAGTACGGGAGATATCCCAAGTACCTTGCTCCAAGGCCTTAAAGAACTGGATCTGGATACTGGGCTCTACAAACTAATGCAGAAGGCAGTAGTTCTATCGACAACCAGAATCGTTCGGAAGTTCATGGGTAGCGAAATTCTAGCTTAGAAGTTGCTGTTTCCGTAGCTATATTTTGGTTCACTGAAGCCCGTATAGTTACGTTGTAATATACCAGAAATGTGTTATATGTTCTGTATAAACCGAAAATAATAATAATAATAATAATATATGTTTTAGGGGAAGAAATGCATTTACGCACAGAGTGTCGGTCTCCTGCTCCTGAGTAGCAGACTACCGACTAAAACTCACCCGTTACTTCTGAACACTAGCCTGGAACCGTTTATCACATTACTTCAGGCTAGAGTCATTTTATATTGGCCCGGAGGGCACTCTTCCGTAATGAATCATCTTCAGTGGCGATCCAGATCCGTCTTCTTTGTTCGGAGGATATCTTCAACAAAACTTGCTACCAGTTTCCAATTTTCCTCATTTTGTAGCATCACTGCAACAATATTGTCCGGGGATATCTCTACATCAATGTGATCTAGAAGAGACTGCCTATTTTGGACCCACCGTCTACACGAGAAGAAGGTGTGATTAACATTATCTACCTCATTAACACAGTAGATACATTCTGGTGAATCCATTTTCCCCTTCTTCTTAAGATACGAATAGAAGTACCCATGGCCAGACAAGAACTGAGTGAGATAATAACCAACTTCACCATGTTTCCTCTCTGTCCAAACCTGCACCTGGGGTATTATTCTCCTAGTCCACTGGCTTCGGTAACTTGCTCCCATTTGATCTGCCAATTATGAAAGGTTTGTGCTCTTGCTGTTCGTCTTGCATTTTGTAAACCTACTTCCGATTTCCTCCAGTAAATGTAATTGCGTTCTTTTGCTAGAAAAAATGGAATTATCCCAGCAATAACAAGAACTGCTTCTTCAGAGACCGTGCGATAAGCAGATGCCACGCGTAAAGCACCCCGCCTCTGCATTTGTGCTAGTGACTTACTATAAATTTCCTTATCTAGGACATCCACACGTATTTCCGCTCCATTCAGCAGAAGTGAATGGATGGCTGTCATCAGTAATCTCCTCTTATTAGATTTTGGCCCACCAACATTGGCCATTAGCCGACTGAGAGACGTTACTCCTCTTGCCGCCTTATCTGCAGTCCGTCTGATTTGTTATCCAAAATTCAGTTTATTGTCGATCATGGGGCCCAGATATTTTGCTGGTGGCCGCGTCTCTACTTGTATGTCTCCTACCTGTATTGGGAGTATTGTCTGAATTCTCTTCTTTGTTAGGATTACAATTTCTGTCTTAGTGCTAGAGACAGACCATGTTCCTCCATCCAACTATTGATTGTACGCATTACCATATAGAGTCACAACTGTGCCTGCTCGACACTTCTTCCTGCTACAAGAGCAGCAACATCATCTGCATAACCTACTAGGATAGTTTCATCAGAGACGTCAGATGAATCGAACCATGTGCCTCTCCAGCTGAGACCCGTACCCTGCGTTGTCCTTCTGTCGTGTTATAAAGCAACGAACAATCTTTCAAGTAGGAATTTATCATCCGTAAGAGATAATTTGGAATATGAAATGTATTCTCCAACGCATTCAGAATGGCACTCCACTTGACGGAGTTGAATGCATTTCTTTCGTCAAGAGCAGGGGTCTCCAAACTACGGCCCGAGGGCCACATCCGGCCCGCGGACAGATTTTGTCCGGCCCGCGGATAGCTAGCATACTTGAAAACTCCTTTTAGAGAACATATTTTTATTATAGCAAATTAAATTTAGTTTACTGAAGTATTCTAATTTTATGTTGAATAATTATTAATATGACATCTACATTGATATGGTCATGGGCTAACTACTCATAACATTGTTGTAGGCTTATTGTTATTGTTTTTGTGATAAGTTGGATAAAGAAACACAGAATTGTAATGAGTAAAGACATGTATAACATGCAGACATATGGAATACTAATGAGATTTATGTAATTGAGATTTTCCACTGACAATAGTTTGTAGTTGTGGACTAATTTTACTTGTACAAATTATTAAAAGAGATTTAAGATGCTCATCAGTTAATTTAGATCTGTAAACATTTTTTGTGTACTTCATTTTGGAGAAGGTCTTCTCACCCAAATAAGTAGTATCAAAAACAGAAAACAGCCCACGAGCAAATTTATGCAAATTATCAGATTGTGTCAGTGGAAGACTCTTATAAAATTCCAACAAAGATGAGTTTTGATATTTGTTCTTAATTATATCACTGCACTGTAGTTCAATCATTTCCATTTGAAGTTCCGGGGCTAGGGTTTCAATGTCAGTATCAAAAGGATCCTGAAAAATCTTAATTTGATTCGCAAAGGCATCGAAGTCCGAGAAACGAGTATCAAAATTTATTTTCAAAGCACTCAAAGTTTCGATTGCAAACTCGATAGGAAACTCAGTCTCAGTGGTGTGGCTGAATATTTCACATGTTTTAAAATGTGAAAAACATTTACTTCGTAGTTGTGATAGAAACAGTATCAATTTCTTCCGGAATGATTTGATATTAGTGTATAAATCAGGAAGATGCTGGTTTTCTCCTTGCAATCTCAAATTCAGTTCGTTCACATGTTTTGTCAAATCAACATAGAATGCTAACTTCCACAGCCATGCGTTGTTTTGTAATTCAGTAAGAGGGCGATGCTTTTCATTCAAAAAAATTTCGATCACTGCTCGAAGTTCAAAAAAGCGCTGAAGGACTTTCCCACAACTAAGCCAACGTACGCCAGTATGATAAAGTAAGTCATTTTCTCCAATCTCTTCAATAAATTGTCGGAATTGTCGGTGATTCAGCCCAAAAGATCTCATAAAATTAACAGTTGATATGACTGGTTTCAGAACTTCAGACATATCCAAACATTTTCCGCACAAAGACTGTTGATGAATGATACAATGTAAGACTAATGGTTTTGAACCACCGTCATTTTCTACAGCCTTTGACACAAGAGCGACCACTCCTTTATCTTTCCCACTCATGTTTTTGCCTCCATCAGTTGTAATACATTTCAAGTTTTTCCATCGAAGGTTCTTTTGATTAATGGCCATTTCAACTCCTTTAAAAATATCTGTACCAGTAGTTGTGCCATGAATACTATACATATCAAGAAGTTCTTCATGCACTTCATAGCTTTTATCTACTCCTCGAATATAAATCAACACCTGAGCAGTATCTGACACATCCGTTGACTCATCCAAGGCCAAAGAAAACCACTCAACATCTCCATTTTTGTCGAACAGTTGAGAGGATACATTTTCAGCGATGTTTTCTACCCTTCGAGCCACAGTGTTTGCTGACATACTGACAGTTTTTAATAAATTTACCTTTTCAGGGCACATTTCTTCGGCTGCTGCAATTATGCATTCTTTGGTCATTTCTCCATCGGTGAATGGTTTTCCACGTTTTGCAATTTCAAGAGCCACACGAAAGCTGTCACGAGTTGCAGCTTCTTGTTCGGTTTTGTGTTTTGTGAATGAAGATTGCTGCGATTTCAATCCGCGCTTCATAGCTTCGAATTTTTCTTTCCGCAAACTTCCTGTATATTTTGAGTAATTTTGAAAATGTTTTGTTTCACAATGACGTTTAATGTTATATTCCTTGAGAACGGCTATGCTTTCATTGCAAATCAAACATAGCGCCTTGTTACTGGACTCAATTACGAAATACTGAATGTTCCACTCATCTTTGAATTTTCTGCATTCACTATCAATTTTTCGCTTCTTTTCCATACTACTAAATCACACACAAAAGCAACAATTCAAATCAAAATACTGTTACAAAGATGTCTTAAACTTAAACACGCACAAACACGTTTTAAGGAGGTACGCACTATTTTATTTCACAACAGTGTCATAGGAACTGACTTGTGGTTGCGCAACTAGCCTTCTTATATATTCCAATTACTGCCATCTAGAAGTGAGGGGAAGACACCAGAACTCTCTCGAACCAACGAGATTACTCTGTACGTGCTATTAGCGCCATCTGTTAGCGATAGAAGGTACTACCTATTTCCGCTTGAGTCCACCAGATGTCGTGTCACGTTACTCCTCATGGCTCGTACTCTACGACTAATCTAGAAATTACAGATAATGACAGGAAAATTAATAATATGCAGTGTTGCCGTTTTGCGAACTTTAGTCCGATTTGCAGCCTTTTTTTCAACGTTGCGTACTTTTTCGGACTTTTTTTTCATCAGTGGACTATTTCACTTTTTACCACCGGCAACAATGATAATATTGTTTTGGCCCTCGGAACTTACTGGAGTAATCAGTATGGCCCTAAGGCTGGAAAGTTTGGAGACCCCTGGTCAAGAGTAACAAAGAGAACCACACGACGAGAGTGGTGATTGTAATTCTCCGCCCGCTGGACAGCTGCAACAATTTCTTGTATCGCATCCAGGTTCGATCTACCTGTTCGAAATCCATATTGTCTTGGTGATAAGTCGCCCTCTGCCATGATCGCTTGGCGTAACCCGACCCTCAGAAGCTTCTCAAGTAGCTTCCCTGTTGTATCGAGCATACACAGAGGACGGTATGATGATGGTAAATCCGGGTCTCCCTTTTCCTTATTAATGAGCGCCAGACGACAGACCTTCCAGCAGATGATGAATACTCCTGCTTTTAGACACTCTTTGAACATTCGTAATGTTAATTGCAGATGTAACTCGATTATTAATTTGAGAATCTCATTTGAGATGCCGCCAGGCCCAGGGGATTTTTTGCTTCGCAGAGACTGAATAGCCCTACTCAACTCATCCTCAGTGAAAAGAGGAATTTCAATATCTACATCGAAATTCTGCTCAGGGATTGTTGGATGTGTTGGTAAAAGAGTTTGGACAATAATGGCCATACTGTTTGCATCCATGACGCACGGTTTTCTTTGTGACCCAAGCTTCTTTCTGACAACTTAATAACCCAATCCTCATGGATCAGTGTCAATATCCTCACATAGCTTCCTCCAGCTCTCAGCTTTGCTTTGGTTTATGGCTTTCCGTAGTAGCTCCTTTGCATCTCTCTGTTCGGCTGATAAGGCATTGGCATCATCCAGATGTCTTGTCCGTTGTGTGGCACGTCGGACTCTATGGCAATTCCGCCTTAATTCTGCAATTTTATGTGTCCACCAATATGCAGGGCTCTTCCGAAGGCGTGATTTTAAACTATGCATTGAGGTATCACAAGCCAATGTAATAAGATTCATAGATGAGGAAACGATAGTCTCAACATCAGCCTCTCCGTCAGGCTCCATATCCTTAATTGGTTCTACACCACGGCTAACGCCTCCTTAAATGCATCAAGATGGATCTTATTCAAATGCCATCTCCGTTGTTTATGAGTAGATAAGTTCTTCCCACTTATATTACTGCACAAATCAAAATTAATATACTGATGATCACTACCAGTGTAGTCTTCTATAAACATCCATTCCTTGATGTGTGGTACTAACGTCTCAGAAGCCATGAAGATATCCGGAATGGTCTCTGTATAACCCGGACGCCGAAAGGTTGACACTGCACCTACATTTAAGATCAAAAGCCCTGTCCTTGATGCCATTTCCAGAATGAACTTACCTCGGGAATTGGTATGTGGCATACCCCATTCACTGCTCTGGCATTGAAATCCCCAGCTACAATGATTGCTACAGTTGTATTAAGAATGGCTTCTTCCATAGAGTTGAATTTCTGACGAAATTTTCCCATTGTTTCATTTGGAGTAAGATAGACACTAAAATAGGTGACTCCTCTACTCTTTAGCCAAACGAATACGTTCCCGCTCCCATGTTCTTTAATTGGATTTTTCCCAGGGTCTAAGATCCAAATAGCAGAGGTGCCTAATTGATCTCTAAGCCAGAGAGGTGACTCCTTATCTTGGTACTGTTCACTAATTAACAGCAGATCAGTTTGGTTCTCGGCAGCTAGCTGGTACAACAGATGACGGGCTGTTCTACTCCTTTCTATATTAGCTTGTAGAACTCAGATAATTTTCGTTTCAGGTACGTACCTTTCTCCAGGGCCTCTCGGGACACCTTACATTGGCCCGATCCGGCCACATGACCTAAATCCTGCTGCGTAACGCCACTATCTTCGCATAAGGTACACTTCTTTGAGTTGATGCAATCCTTAGCTTTGTGATCAATCTGTCCACAGTAGAAGCAAGACTTGCTTCTTTTAGGGCCCTCACAAATGTTGGCTATATGACCATAACTAAGGCATCGGTAGCATCGAAGAACTGATATTCTCCGCCTCACTCTACAACTGACCCATCCTACTTGAACCAAGCCTTCCCTTAGGAGATCATTTGCAGCTTTCTCTGGCAGATTTATAACAGCCATTCTCTGTTTCCGACTGTTAGTCTGCGTTACTATAATCCTCAGACCATCCGGGGGTTCTTTATTAATATCCTTAATGGACTCTAAAACTTCATCTTTGGTCATGAGAGCATCGAGATCTCTAATCTCAATTGTCACTGCGGACAGTCGCATCTTGTCCCAGGATATTCTTCAATGAGTCGTTAAATGCCGCATTATCTCGATTGCTTTTCCCGAGAGTAACGAGAACTTCACCGGCTCTAGTCTGTGTTATAGACCTAACTTCCGTTCGTGTGTCAGCAGGGTTTGCCTTCCGCCGAATCTCCCGTAACACATCTGCATACGACTTGCCTTCTGCTGGCTTAATTAACACAGCTGGCAGTCGAGACTTTGGTGGTTGTTTCTTGAGCATTTGACTCTGTGTCTTGCCTGGGGAATCTTCCCGCTTCAATTCAATCAGCATTTGATTCCTTTTCTCTTGTGGTTTCTTCCTGGCACAACCTTAGTCCATGACTCTACTTCTCCTCTTTCCTTTTCTTCCATTTCTCTTTCGTCATCAAGAGAGTTTGATGCTTGTGCTCGATCAGTTATTGTGGTTTCGTCGACTTGTTGTTTCTCCTTGTACCTAGCATTCTTACAGAAGACAATGCTGTCAATGGCCTCCTCCATCTCCACAATACCATCCTTCACATCCTTAGACATGTTTTTCTGTTTCGCCGCAGCAAATTCATCTCTTGGATAATATCATAGCATTTTTGCAATGCTTCTTCTTCCGTTCTCTTCAGTTTGTCAAGATGTTGAGATGGGAGAAGTATTGTATCTTCCGCAACTGCCCCATCACTCGATGACTCTTCCATTATATTCACCTTAGACAATCGAGGCCATACATCATTTTTCCAGTTCGCATCTCTTTCTTGGTTCGTTAGAAGATGATTCATGTTCCGAAACTGGTAAAGCGTAGGTCAGGCCAGTGGTGTGGGAAGAAAATAATAATAATAATAATAATAGTAATATATTTTTTGTTTTGTTTTTGTTTTTAGAGGGAAACCGTGGGGAAATCTTCAAAAGACAGATTGCAAGCTTCCGGACTTACAACTGTGCAGGATTCTTACCTACTAAAAACCCACAAACCCTATACTTGGCTTAAGGCCACCCCGGAACTGCCTGTTCAGCCTTACTTCAGGGTGGAGCCACTGTTACGACCAGAGGTCGCAGTCAATTTCATTTAACGTGATGATAATGAAATTACTTATCATCATCTTCACTGTTTTCAGCAACCAATCTTCTCGGTTCCTCCTCTTTTTTGTTTTCAGCAGCTCAGAGATGTAGACAGCAATCTGTGCCCAACTTTCTCTGCTGCTGAGAATTTTATCCACCACATTGTCTGGTGTAATGACTCCAACTTTTGTCTCCAGAAGCCGTCGAAGATTTCTCCGCCTCAAGCATGCAAAGAACGTGTGCTGAACGTCATCCCATTGATTATAAAAATAACGGCACCGTGAACTTGGCGAAATTCCCATTCGATGGAGGTATGCATCATAATAACTATGGCCAGAGAGAAACATGCTAATGTAATAATTAACCTCACCATGTTCCCTCGACAATGGCTTCAGTTGCTTGATGAGCCTAGCGGTCCACCTGCCACTATGTTCACGCTCCCATTCTTCCTTCCATTCCAGAAGAGATCTGTCTCTTTCCTCCCTCTTCACGCGTACCTTAGAATGCTCTCCTTTGCGCAAGTATATACGGCGCCTTTCCTTGCCCAGGATGTAAATGGGTATCGCCCCAGCTATTACTAGCACTGCCGGTCCAGACATTATACGATAGGCAGAAGTTATTCTGAGGGCAGCTCTTCTGTGAACAGAAGTTATCCGCTTCCTATACATCTCAGAGCCAAGAGCTACTCACCAAATCTCTGCACCATAAACAATAACTGATTCCGCCACTCTCATCAGCAGTTTCCTCTTCAATGGTGAAGGGCCGCCAATATTAGCCATGAGCCGCGACAAGTTGTTAACAATCCTTGCAGCCCTATCAGCAATCTTGCTGATATGATTCCAGAATGTTAACTTGCTGTCAGTCATAACACCCAGGTAACGAACAGCAGGAGCTCTTTCTATCTCTTGATTATCTACTAGCATTGGAACAACACGTGGAACTGTCTTCTTAGTAGCAAGGACTACTTCAGTTTTATGAACTGCTACTTGGAGACCATGTTCATTCATCCAGGTGGAAACTCTCCGCATTACCTGATTAAGTTTAAGTTGCAGACCCTCCATGGAGCGCTCCATAATGAGAACAACAAGATCATCAGCATATCCCACCAAAGAAGTGTCCTCTGGCATCTCCATCCGTAAAATGCTGTCATAATTTACGTTCCATAAATCAGGACCTAACACAGAGCCTTGAGCCGCCTCCGCTGTTACCTTGCGACACTTGACTCCTTCATCTGTGTCATACTGTATCCAACGATCACAAAGATAATTCCTCAGAACAGACGCCAAGTAGCGAGGAATGTTAAATGTTCTTTCAAGTGCAGCTATTATGTCAATCCATCGGGCAGAATTGAAGGCATTTTTCACATCCAGAGTAACCAGTAAGCAAATTTTCCTAGAGAAGTGGTTTCCATGCTCAGTGGATCTGACAGCCATAACCACTTCATCAATGGCGCTGATGGTGGACTTACCCTTCACAAAACCGTATTGTTTGGGGGACAGACCTCCAGCAGAAACAATCGCTACCTGAATCCTTCCTTTAATTATCTTCTCAAAAGTTTGCCAGCCATGTCCAACATGCATAGAGGTCTCTGACCTGAAGCAGTAGTGGGATCTCCTTTGCCTTTAGGCATGAGCACATGCCTGGCCACTTTCCACGGGGTACAAATACTCCCTGCAGTAAACAACAATTATACATGTTCAGCAAAACATCTGGTTCCTCTTCGGGTATCACCTTTAATACTTCAGCAGGAATTCCATCCGACCCTAGTGCCTTCTTATTCTGAAAAGATCGTGCAGTAGTTTGTAATACCTCTCTAGTGAATAGCGGAATATCATCATCCAATACCGGAATGTGACCGAGAAATCTCTCTGGATGATTAGGAAATAGCTCATCTATAATAGCTTCCTTCTGGGAAGCCGTCATAGCAGAAGTAGACACCATAATGCCGCCGAGCTTCTTATTGACAACTTTGTAGCCCAGACCCCATGGGCTCTGATCTAGATCTTTAATGAGCTCGTTCCATTTATGTGTCTTACTTTGAGCAATGGCCCGTTTATGAGCCCTCCTCGCCACTCTACACTCTTCTATCGCATTTACATACTCTAGAGAATCTCTGCAGAGCCTATGTGCCCTTCGCCTTAATCGAAAACACAATCGTCGAGCCACTGCTATTTGAACATTCCACCAATGTTCGGAAAAATCTTCTTTTTGGGCACGGATGCTTCGCAAGCCTTAAAAATGAGATTAATGGTCGACCTAACCAGAGTCTCTGCAGAACCCGCGGGGCTATGTTGAAACAAATCCTCCAGAACTTATTTCCCTTGTGCTATTACTGCAAGAAGAATTTCACCATCCATATCATCAACGTTCCATCTAGACGGTATCTGAATTTCATGAACTAGGCCTCCTCGAGGCCTAATATTAAAGAGGATGTATCTGTGGTCACTGTTGTTATAATCTAGCATTACATGCCAGTCTGCAATGTAAGCAGCAAGATCTGCAGAGACAAACGTTAGGTCTGGTATGGTTCCTTTTTGCCCAGGCCGACAAATTGTTGGAACATCACCGCTATTTAGCAGCACTAAGTCCAACCTAGCAGCCATCTCCAAAATGCTATGGCCTCGCCCGTTTGTATGAGCCAAGCCCCACTCAACTGCTCGACCATTAAAATCACTTGCCACCAGAATACCCCCAGTTACTGTACCTAGGAAATCCTCAAGGGCAGATAGTCGGGTCTCAAACTGCCGAATAAATAATAATAATAATTAATAATAATAATAAATTTATGAAATACTTATAAGAGGCTATGTGATATGTCTCACGATTGTGTCGGCAAATTCATTACAGATTATCTGAGAGACATATTCATTATTTACAACATAGGAGATTGTATTTCAATACCAGAGTGCATGCAAAACAGATGTTACTGCTTTTTATTATTTTTAATTTATTATTATTATTATTATTAAATTTTTGACATTTCTTAAATATAAAAAATCTTTACAATGTAATAAACAAAGTCCCTGATTCCTGGATGTAACAGGTTACCTCGAGAACCACTGGATAGATTTTGATGCGGTTTTCATCATTCTGTAAAGGATTTCTCCAGGAAGTTTTCTGTTGAAAAACATTCATTTACGACCAAAGGAAGCCGAGCAGTAACGATTTCAGAATATCGAATCGAAAAAAAAACCTACCTTTTAAGCTTACGCTGGGTAAACTCTTAAAAATATCTACAGGCTATACTCTGAGTGTAAGAATTTGGTCAGCATGAAAAGTTCTACCATAACGTCCGCGACAGCATATCTCTATCTTTAAATACATCGCCCTCTACAATTGTTTTTACGTTCTCATTTCTTCCAACAATTACCATTCAGTGGAAATTTAAATTACTAGCATCGGAGCGAGTTTACGAGCTAGCGAGCGAGCCTATCACCCCAGTTTCCGCTAGCATCTAACTGTCGAGTCGCGACGAATTAAAACTTCAGAGAAGAGTATATGTGATTGGAGTTTCGCTGTTCACCTCGGCTTTTCTGAATGGCGTCTGGGGCCTGCCGTCCGTGCGCCTTTTAAGCTTACGCCGGGTAAACCGTTAAAGATACCGGGCGAAGCCGGGGAGGGTTGCTAGTATAAACATAATAGAAACTAATATAGCCTATCCAAGAAATAAGTACCGGTAGGAGCAGACTACCTGTCAGTCATATGTTCCAGTCGATCGATAATTTGATCTAATAACCTCTAAACTGTGTCTTTTCCCAGTCTGAACCGTATAAAGAATTCATTTTCTTCACAGTTCTGAAAATGATCCAACCTCTGTCTGAACTTCTTTGTTTTTCACCTTTGTAGTAATGAAAATGAAAATCCACAGCCTGCTTCCAGTCGACCGACCGGGTCAAGGAATGGAATGAATGAAGCCCCCATCTAGTGGCGAGGATAGGAACTGGGTCGGCTGCCGAAGCCTGTCACACTCCCCTGGGGCAATGATTAAATGAATGGCAGATGAAATGAAATGATCGTGGAGAGTGTTGCTGGAATGAAATTGGTGACAGAGAAAACTGGAGTACCCGGAGAAAAACCTGTCTGCCTCCGTTTTGTCCGGCACAAATCTCACATGGAGTGACCGGGATTTGAACCACGGACCCAGCGGTGAGAGGCCGGCGTGCTGCCACCTGAGCCACGGAGGCTTGCCTTTGTAGTAATATTCTTTCTAATAAGTGATCCTCTACATTCATTTCTGGCATCTCCAGCATGAATGCACTCTTGAATAGGCTATGAGTAGCCTACGTTCGTGACTGACGCGAAGTTACTATTAATACCCAGTTCAACCAAGGGTCACCCCAAATGATTACCGGTACATATAAAAGATAATGCAGAAACACCAAGCATAACAAAAAAACAAAAACTACTAAGCAAAAGAAGTTGGACATGGTGGTATTCGATCCGCATAAATTGAAACTCTCCGTCGTGAGTCCGGTACGCTAGCCACTACACCACCACGACCTAACGAAATACTGTGAAGACTGCGCATATGATGCTTAAGTACGTAATGTCTGTGACATGCTTTCGTAATTTTCTGTAAAAATATATATGTAATTACTGTGCTGCTATTAATATTATATATTTCCTTGTCCATTTATGAATAGTTCACTGGAATTAAGAGTTTGCGATGATTTAACTTCGGATGTTATTGCGGTCTCTCCCGTCCGCCATATATACACCTGGTGTAAGAAGATAGCCAGCCATTCCATGCCCAGTTAGCTATGCCGTCGTTTATACCCGGATTATCTCTTATACCAATGTCGTACAACTCAATTCTGCGTTAACTACGGAGATAACATTAGCCGAGGTATAAACCGAGTTCGTACTACTGGCCTTGAGCCAATCTACTTTTATATCCTCTTCGCTTGGTCCATCACTAGTTATTTTCTTCCTAAGTAACAGAAGTCCCCTATTTCCTTTAGTTTTTCACCTGCGATGAAGAGCAGACCATGGACCATCTCCTCATCTGCAAGCTGTGCCCTACCACCTGCTCTCTCGAGGACTTGATGCTAGCCACCAAACTGGCTGGATACTGGTCACATTGCATTTGTAGAGCCTATGAGGCTGGCCGCCGTACGGGGAGGTGTGTGTGTGCTTTTGGAACCAATTACTGGAATGTGTGTGTGTATTGAACCCATGTGCCATTGGTTCAAGGGTCGAATCCATATGTTATTGGTAAAAGAAGAGAGGAAAAAAATACAGTCTTTAGAATGACTTAGAAAAGATTTTATGTAGAGGACTGTTACAACGTGGCGCAATAATAAGGGACCACGAGTCACGCGGACATGATATCATGCATGACGCATTGATAAGGAGCCGATCATGACTATTAATAGAACGATAAAAACTTTCCACTGTGTGTAAGAGAGAGGAGGTTTCGGAAATTGACCTTACGCAGCAATAAAATGACAACCTCGCAATTGCTCAAGAAGAGGAATAATTAGATTTAAGCCATTTGCGAGCATTTAATTAATAAAAGAAATACATCGTTGTGGATCATTTTCGAAGAGAGATTTTGTGTGGGGAAAAAGTTTATAATATTTGCACAGGAAAGAAGTGCCGACACAGCATGACGTAATTAAAAATTCCCCGAGACCAGAGTTGGTAGGGAGAGGAAAATAAACCGCAACACCCACGTATCTGAAGAGCAAAATTATTTAATACCTTGGAATTGTGAGATCGATTTTCATGATCAAAGAAACCAGTTGACGTTTAGAACACGAGCTTTCCAGATATATATTTTTCAAAATTATGCGACTATTACTTCAAAAGTTAGTGCTGAAGATGACGAGGATTTTATCTTTATGTCGCCGATTTGTATAAAAACCCTGGCAGAGCCAGGAAGATCATGCAGTTATTGTCAGCCTGTGGGCGTGACACTGTGTCACTATCATCGTTAATGCAGTTTCCGACAGCCCGAGGGCGTCGCTGTATCGACAACCATCCAGTTCCGTGAGCGCCGAGACGCTGCACGATGAAGCATCGAATCCAAGATTAGCTACAAGTAAACTCCTAGTACAGGAGAGCTGCATCAAAGTATATTCAGTTATAAAAGACGCCCGAGAGCGTAATACTGCGTAGCAAAGTATAACAAGTACATTTTAGTGAGCGCGTAGACGCTGCACTCAGAAACAATTATCGTTACAGAAGGAAGTGAAATAAACAGTTCTATCGAAGTTAAGGAAC
Source organism: Meconema thalassinum (assembly GCA_946902985.2). Taxonomy (NCBI): domain Eukaryota; kingdom Metazoa; phylum Arthropoda; class Insecta; order Orthoptera; family Tettigoniidae; genus Meconema; species Meconema thalassinum. Next base: position 466,126 of record CAMPQE020000006.1, on the reverse strand, counting down.
CCGATCAGGGTCGAACGAAATAAATAACGCCTAGTGTTCCGGAAAGGTAGGGACTAGAGCGCAGAATGATAAGAATTAGGAATTGTAGTTCCAGGCTTTGTCTCAGTAGACAAACGAACAGTAAAAGCGATAAGCTACGAATTAAAGAAATAGCAGTAAATGCTAGGAAATTACTAGGTCACCGATGAACTATTCGAGAGGCCGTAACCAGGACAGACTTTATCTAGACGAACTAGCTAGCGTCTAGTAAGAAACGACATCGTGCAAGTAAAGATAGAAGCCGATAGTCAAAACCCGGATTTGAAGATTAGCCGTTCCAGTGAGGTGTAGATCGATCGAGACTTTCCATCATCTCGTCAGATTACGGAGCCGACGTTCTAAAAGTGTCACCCTTGGAAACGGGGAAGAAAGAAAGGCGAAAATTAACGCCCAAGTGATTAAAAAGCTATGTAATGTAAATATAGTGAAAATTTTTGAGTGTAATAATTTTAGTGAATTTATATTGTGTTAAGGTAAACGAATACAAAATGGTATTCATTATGTTACAAGTGATTAAGGTAAATAATTTATGTGTTCATAAAGAAGTGTCATTGAGTGTAAATGTATCCATGGAGATGGCTTAAAAAGCAGTGAGTGGGCAAACATGCTTCATCGTTGGAGGATTCGGTCGCTGACCGTACAATCATGTGAGTAACTATTTCATTATGATATGTGTTTGGGAATATTTGCGTATAATCCTCATGAAAGAGAGAGAATAGGGATGATTGAATAACAAATAAAAGAATAATAGCGCGATCTGAACGATTAATTTGAGAAAATATATAAGAAATATGTGAAATGTAAATGATTCCCTTGGGGAATATATTAAGTAAAATATCAGTGTAATTCATAAATGATATAAATATGAGAAAGCAAGCGTAATAATAATAATAATAATAATAATTAGATAAATGAATGAATATTATGATGAATTATATATGAAATGTAGTAGCTTCCGAGCTCCTTTAAATGAATTAATACATGTTATGAATACATGTTCTTATGGTAAAAATGATTATTGACAAGGGAGAAGAGTAATATATAATTGAGATGTAGATCAAACATTGAGTTTGAATTTATTAGTTCTCTGAAGGCAACTTGGCTAATTAATGTATAAGCGCCATGTAGCGCATTGAAGTAATTCGTCACGCTAGGAATGCGTTAAAATGCTCGGTAAAACTAATTATGAGGGGCAGTTGGTCGTGGTAATTGAACTATGTTAAGTCCTCAAAGTTGTGATGTAATCACGAGGCCGAGTGTGTGTTGTATGGTAAAAAGGGTGCTAATTATGTTGTATTATGAGCGCTGGTATAAGGTGAGCCCTGCCCTAAGTCGCGAATGTTATAAGTCCTACAGTGTGGGATATTGCTCCCGAGGCATTTGAAAGGTTCGAACTCAGAGTCGTCCATGTTTAAGCCCCTGAATATTTGTTGTATTATTGAATTATTCTTACCCGCCAATGAGGACACTTCATAATTACTATATGCCGAAGCCAAGAGAATAGGTTTGTTGAGCCTAAATATGTTGTTTTAATGAAACAGTATGAAAGCCTTGTCATTCAGGGAATTGCATTTAAGAACAGCTGTAGGAAAGCTGAGGGTAGCCCGTCTCTGGTAGAAGCGAGACGGTGAAGTCTCTGTCTCCCTGTAATAAATCACGCTAAGTAGTCAAGGCCAGACCCTTACCATTGATGTATCACGGTAGGTCGGGGAAAGGTCTGTTTGAGTTATAGTACACAGAAGTGTTTAGAGTTTTGTTTTAACGACCCGGTCTTCGAACCGAGGTTCCTTTAGATGAATGATTATCGCTTGCAGAGTTCAGATCGTTGCTTTCTTATGATATAATGGTCTTTTAAGACGAATAATGATAAATCCCTAACTTTATGATTATATGATTCAGTGATTCACGAGTTTTAGTGAAGACAATTAGATTCCGGGAGTGATCTTAATTTTTGACTTGTTCAAGTAGTCTTCTGTAGCTCGGGAGTAGGCAAATTTTTCCCAATCACAGTAGTGAGTTGTTAACTTGAGAGAGAGGGATGGTAGCATATGAGCGTTGTGAAAGCCCAAATTAAGTGAATGATTAACAGTACTTTGGTAAATTTTGATATTTTTGATTAGAAGATATACTCATGTAATAGGAAGTGATGTGTATTAAATGGATAACACAGTGTATATAAACATTATCGAGCCATTTGGAGCTCTTGACTTTAATGAATTTAAAAGGACACTATATGGAAGTGAAACTTAGTAGAAGTTTGTTGGTTTTTGGGAAGCCAAATTATTATGATTTTATATTTGTTTAACATGAATTCCTTGTTCAACTTTGAGCAAGTATGATTTGAAGGGTCAGTATTTTATTTGTTTAATTTTTGTAGCGCCATATATTTGACTAATTAAATGTTTTTATAGTAGGAGTTGATTTTTGTTTATTTTTGGAAGTGTATCCTCTATTTAATCCAAAGTGTGTAGGTCACAGAGTGGGAGAACATACCATGAACCCCGATACTCCCGATTGAGCATTGCTGGCAAACTGTGATTTGCATATTTCATTGTTGAATGGGCACAGTATATTGTATGTTGCCTGACACGATTAAATAAATCTGACATACATAGGGATTTCTGATCTCTTTCGGCTGCATTCCATTATTTTGTTTTAATTTTATTGGTTTTATTAAGTTGGTAAGTAACGTTAATTTTATGGTGGTTATTAGCCTACTTTTCATATTTTGTAAAAATGAGGAAATGTAGACTTATGAGATCTATTCGGGAAAATGTGTGTCCGTCTGTCTGTCCTTCTGAGTGTCTGTCTGTGTGTGCGTTAGTGTCCCCTATCAACTTCTAAACGGCAGCAGCTATCGAAACAAAATTTGGTATGAGTAAAGAGCTACACCCGAATAACGCAAGCCAATATTTGAAAATGACGTCAGTGCTACCAACTGCTGAAAAATCACAATTGAAATGGATATCTCGGAAGATATGCATGCGAATTGTTCCAAAATTGACACACATATAGAAACATATTTCATAAGACTAATTTACATGTTCCCTTACAAACATGAGAGTGTTGCCAACATGATTCTATGCCTACTGATAGGTCCAATCTTTAAATGCATGTGATTTCAATACTATGTATTGGATCTCAACCAAATTTTGCATGTGCAGTGTGGGCCTTAAGAGATGCCAACTGTTGAAAATGGTGTCTATAATTTGAAGAAAAGTTGGCTCTTTAGTTTGTCTAAGAACTACTTGTTTTTAAGATATGAATTACCCAACCCTGGCGTTAGACACCCACTTGATATTACAGAAACGACGACTCGATTTATTGGAATTCCTTAGAAATAATTTCGTTCTTGGAAACATTCTTCCCTCATCATCTGGGAGTTCTTACGAAGTGCTTCATTTGCCCTTCATTCAGATTATTAGTTCACTTCTCGATGTGGCGAGCTATCATTATAATGCCTTTATTATCCCGCCCTGTCCCTCACCAAGTATCTGCATAGTTTTCAAGTGGTGGAGTTGGAAGCCAGACACGCTCTTAGCCTAAGAAGTCTTACCAACTTGCATTAACTAATTCTGTATAAGACGGGAAGACATAAAATTGCGAGTGGCACTCTCTTCACTCCATCACACCAGAACAGTGCTTCCTACCCGTTACTAGAGAATAGGGTTACACTTCCCGGATAAATTCAATACTAAATTTTATACTATACACAACACCCAACGTGTAAGTTGTTTTACGATGGATATGTGAGATCAATTCGATGAAGTCTTGTGACTTTACTGAATCAATTACTGTACCTTCAGAAGTGTTAAGACAACTTTGTTCATTTCCACACTGCAAGTTCGTTAAGGGGCCCCAAATGCCCAATATCTTCAACATTTCAAAATGTTATTAGTAGTTCTTGATCGCCCCACGATTAAAACGTCTTCATCTGGTTGCGGCTTCGGTGGCGTAGTTGGTAGCATGCTGAACTGCTGTTCCCAGGATCGCGGGTTCAAACCCAGCCGAAGTCGTCGGATTTTTATGAGCGTTAAAATCCTTCAGTGTGCCTTCCTTCGGAGGGGAAGTAAAACCTGCGGTCCTATGTCATAGATTTATGGCATGTAATAGATCTTTCCACTAACTAAACCTGTAAGAAGCTAAATTTCTAGGTTAGATTTCGTTGTAATGTGCTATCGAAGTTCCAACGTTCACCAGTAGGTATCAGTGACATCAGGTAGCGAAAGTTGGAACTACAAGAAATTGAACGGAATTTGTAGCTCACCCTATGGGTGTCCGCTTGAAGCAGCTACACCCTCTGACGACCCGAACATACCCTCGGACACTCCCGGTACTAATATAGGCCTATATATATAACAAATCTTGTTGCCGACTCGTTCCGGGTATCTAATTGTATCACTGTATTCCAATTTGAATATTTTGTGTAATAATCAATCGCCTCTCACGTGTTAGCGGCATGGTGACACACACTAAACGGACAAGTCATGGACATCAAGCGTTAGACCACATCCTTTGTCATATGTAGTTCACTAAATATGAAATATGATAAAGCTTTTGAAAACTCTCATTTTGACACTCTTTCGGGTCTTCTAAAAATAGCTCAACTTTAGGTTTTTACTAAATAGCGTCATTTAAGAAACTTTCTCAACATTTTAAAACATTTCACCTTGTTATTATTATTTTGAAAAAATGCTTCATAGTAGTTTATGAATAAATTCATTACTAGCGGATCCGTCCGAGAAATCTCGCATGTTCATAAACCACACTTTGCCCAATAGGATTATAATGAGAGACTTAAAGAGAATGGTTATTTCAAACAAATGATTATAGAACACTATTTACATTTCAGTTAGAATTCCAAGTTCTACGTTCCCTAACTTAAGAAGGCAATCACTGACATTTGGATCATCATAACACTTACCGGTTATTCGATATTTATGAAATTATACGATTTGAGTACTCATTTCTTTGATGATAAAGGGAATACCTCAGAATATTAAAAATGAAATGATACAGGAGTCTCAGCGGCCAAAATGTGAAGTGGACAGCAATGATGGAGCGTATTTTCCTACAGCAACAGTTTCTACAAATCGCACACTTCGTACATATTTTAAGTCATTTTTAAAGCAATTATAGATATTTTATAAAATTAGAGTGCAGTTCGTCACTGCTAATGTCTATTCTCTTTCATTTGAATGCTCATTTGTCTCGATCGGTCGCTTGTGAGCGCCGCAGGAGGGATCTATACTACTGAAATAATATTATGATTATTACGGTTTATACTGGCATAAAATGGGTGTGTCTTCAAACTGTGTCCCTCCCTGGTCTTCAGCTAATACATCACCAGGTCCTGTTCTAAGAATAAGGCACCATAGCTGGCCGCGATAACGACATAGCCTGCAACGTAATGGAACATCTTTGTTAGAGGATCTGCCGTAATGCAAGTCTTCAGAGCAAAAGTAAATCTAATTCAGATCTAATTTCCTAACGAAGTCTTCTGTGTCCCCGAGAGGAAACGAGTTCCAGATGGTCAATATGAAGCTGCCTTCAGAAAAGAAATTGAAGGGCCTTCTTTCTACAACAATGGCATTGAGATGTTACAAAGCAAGTCATCGTAGGAAGTAATAGACGGCCGAATTATAGCTGGCAGACAGATGAAATGCTGTGAGAATGACGTCCAATCCGATACGGTAATAGGTACAGCCACGTCAGTAACAACTACCTTCATTGAATTACTGCCATTTCAAATTCTTAATGAATTTCAGTGTTATAAGCAACCTAATAATTCACTGCATTACCATGACTTCAAAACCAAAGAAAGACAAAATATAATACCTGAATCAAACTCTAAGTCAAACCAGATGTATTTTACATGTTATATTCATTATTCTTCAGCTAAGGTCATACAAGACTGAATTTTCAGCCTACTTTTCACATTTTGTAAAAATGAGGCAAAAGTTGACTTATAAGATCCATCCGGGAAAATGTGTGTCTGCCTGTCTGTCGGTGTGTATCCCCCATCAACTCCTAAACGGCTGTAGCTATCGATATCAAATTTGGTGTGAGTAAAGATTTATACCAGAATATCTCAAGGCCATATTTGAAAATGACGTCAGTGCTACCAACTGCTGAAAAATCGCAATTGAAATTTGAGCTCCATGTTGGATATCATGGATATCATGGGAGCTGTTCCAAAATTGGCACACATATACATATTGGAAATATCTGTTCCCGAAGGAAACAGAATGTTAATTGTGAGATTGAGTTATGTACAATAAAAATTTACAATGAAATTTGATAAAATGGTCCGGTTAACTCAAAACAGTTGCCAGCGTTTCGCCCCAGTGCACAATTGGGCTCTTCAGTTGGATATGGTACACCTCTCCAAGACGCGTGGCTAGTACATACTGAGAAGGCCGCTGCAAGGCACAAAATGTACTGCCGAAGTCAAAACTTCCTTTCGACAATAATGTTAGCAAGGTAAGCTAAGATATTATTAAAGCTCAATAATAAATTATTCAGAATATAATTGAACACTAAAATTCAAATTAATAAGATTTCGCACCATATAAGGGATTTTGCTATGAGAATTACAGGCCGAATACAACGCAAGGCGGCCATCTTGAACTGAAAGAATATGATGACGAGACTCTCAATATTTTAGAGCTACAATAACGAAAATTAGTGATAAGGTAGAACCATATATATGACTTTGTATGCTCGAGACAAAATTACAGACTCCATACATTCAAGATGGTGGCTAGGTTTATTGTAAATACACGAATATCAATAACTCGGGATATAATTACATAATTACAACGAAACTTGGTGAGAATATAGTACTAGGTAGGATAATTCCCTAGCATTACTCAAAAGAATACAACACTGAATATAGCGCACAGAGACCATCTTGAAACTTAAGAATATAAAAATAAATAACACTCTAAAATTTTAAGTTTCAATAACTAAAATAATAATAAATTTGGACAGAACACGTGACTCTGAATGACCAAGGGAAAATAACTTCCTCACCACATATTCAATATGGCGGTTGAGCGTACTATTACAACTTCATTCAGTAACTCAGGATCCCATTGCGCAATTAACACGAAAGTTTGTAAGATAGGCGTATCAAATGAGAGACCTTGATAGCGTTATTCATAATACTATCACATTGCACAAGTTATTAGCAGCACTAGAAGTACTGGTATACATGCAATTCTTGATTGCACGGGGACGGAACAAGAAAAAATAGGCTAATTGGCGGGATTCTAAAGACAATAAAGACAGTAGGAGCTTGAAATTTGGTTTCAGGAAATACATAAAAAAATAAAAGACAGTATGGTACGGAGATACTTACGATAATACACTGTAATTATGAGTGATACCGTGACGCCGTAAGAATTTACCACTTTTTCAAATACATATGTAAGGTTTCCCAAAATTTACTCATTAAATATTTGGGGATTCCTTATGTACTGGCGCCACTAAACAACTTACCTTATGTCAAATTCAAATTTCCAATTTTCTTTGTGTAGTAGCTGTTCAAACGATTTCACGTCAAAATGTTGGTTCGATTCATTTGGAATCCCCCCCAGGGGCTCACATCTAGTGGGGCGTGGGTTGGCGACCACGGGACCCCCTCTGAGTCCGGCATTGCTTCCACTTACTTGTACCGGGCTCCTCTCCGTCTCCTTTCCTGTCGACCCCACTTGGTCCACTCTTGTTCTCTTTCGACCCCGACGGATTAGGGTATACGAGGCCTAAGATGACTTTCACTTTCCCGCCTTAATTGGCCCTTGTATCGGCTTTCCTGATACTCTCATTCTTCGAGGGGTCAGCCTTCTTTTTCCTTTCATGTTATCTTCTGCCTTCTGCACAAGGCCCTGAAGGAGGCAGGGTGTGTGTAGCCCCACCACTTCTGGTGCATCCTGGATAGTGCTGCACCCTGAAGGGCTCACGGCTGGTGAGTTTGGGAGTTGGTGACCCCGAGGGATTCCAGAGCTGGGTCCGTTTTGTCCCATTTTTCCTCTGGGTGGGGTGGGCCGTCTCCTCTTTCCCCTTGCCTATCTGCCTTTCATGGCTCTCCTTCCTTCCAAGTCCCTCAATCCTCATTTTTCGTGGGTTGAGGGCATTTCTTTTCTTCTTGTCCTTTATTTGCCTTATCCTTTATTTGTTTACCATTTCTTCTTCTTGTATGTAAGTCTGTAGTTAGAATTAGTTATAGTTTTCATTCTCTTCTCATCTTTCACTATCACCCAAACCATTAGGGGTCGATAACCTAGATGTTGGGCCCCTTAAAACAACAATTATCATCATCAGCAGCAGCATCGTTAGGAGGGGCACCAACAATTCCATATGAGCCACTTCTAGCTCTTTAAGGACTATTTCTCTGATTGATTGCATTTCCCTTCTTCAGTGTGTAGAACTTTACTGCAACAAGAAGTGAACCAAGGCCAAAACCAACTTGATTGCGGACATTCTATCTGAAAATCTGTTTCACTCTCTGACAAAAGAAAACAAAATGTCACAATATTACCGCGTTATAACTTGAGAGTGTCACATCACTTGATAGGATCCTGATCAAAACTTCATCTGCTGTGACCTCCCTAAATAGAAGACAAGTCAAACGCTCCAGTAGGACGCGTAGTCAAGTTACTGGGAAGTTTGAGTGGAGTTGCGGTGACCGTGGTTAGTGCATTCACCTGATCCAATCTTGATCAACTTGAGGGAACCGCTAGACTACCAGGTGTTGTCAGGAGTTAATACAGTGAGGACCTTCTGTAAACTACGGAACCTCAGAGTGGCCGCGCGGAGAATGGATCACGATGAGTCGCGGACAGAGATAACTAGCATGGACCGATTACAAAACAGTGGGTCAAGAAGCCCACATGCGTTTCATATTTCAATTCCATACCTTACATCATTGGAGGCACAAAAAGTGGGTCTGAGGATCAATCAAGAGAAAACGGAGTGTATGGTAGTTACGAGGGAGAATAAAGAAGAACCGATGGGGGCACTAGAGATGGGAAGCTTGGAAGACTGGATCCTTCAAATATCTAGGAAGCATCGTAAATTGGAATAACAACAAGGAGGAAGAGATAATGAACCGTATAAACTCTGCAGAGAGGTGCATGATTGCAATGAACAAACTATTCAGCAGTAAACTGTTATCAAGGACATCAAAACTCCGTGTTTATGAGACAATTGTACGACCAGTGTTAATATATGGGGCAGAGACATGGACACTGAGCAAGAAGATAGAGAAGAGAATATTGACCTGTGAAAACAAAGTGTTAAGAAACATCTTCGGGTTGATATTAGAGCAGGGAATCTTCGTAAAAGACAAACCACAGAATTTCACGCTCTGTATAACGAACCGGACGTGATAGCACACTAATGAGGGGCAGAAAATTAGAATGGCTGGGACATGTAGGCTACTGAGAAGGGAAGAAGGGATGGTAAAAAGAGTGCTAGAAGGAAAACCACAAGGAAAAAGACCCCTTGGTAGACCAAAGTTTAGATGGCAGGATGGAGTCAGGAAAGACCTGGAGGCCCTGGGAGCCAACGAGAATATGGCCGGAGACAGAAAGCAATGAAAGAGGCTAAAGAGTGGGGCATGACCCGACTTCTGTTCGTGTGGTCAACCAAGTAAGTTTATTTATATATTTATTTATTTATTTATTTATGTATTTATCGTATGGCTTTTAGTGCCGGGAGTGTCTGAGGACATGTTCGGCTAGCCTGAGTATGTAGCTGCTTCCAGAGAACACCCTTAGGGTGAGCTACAAGTTCCGTTCAATTTCAAGTAGTTCCAACATTCGCTACCAGATATCAATGATACCTAGTGGTGAACGTTGGAACTTTGATAGAGCGTTCCGACGAAATCTAACCTGACAATTTAGCTTCACAAAAGTTTAGTCTGTGGAAGGATCTTTTACATGCCATAAATCTAATACATGGGACCGCCGGCTTTACTTCCCCTCCGAAGGAAGGCATACTGAAGGATTTTTAGCGCTCTTAAAAATCCGACGACTTCGGCTGGTTTTGTACCCGCTATCTTGGGCACAGCAGTTCAGCATGCTACCAACTACACCACCGAAGCCGCGGTAAGTAAGTAGCCTACTTAACATCATTATGACCCGCACTAATTGTGTATAATACGACCTAGTAAGAGGCAATTCGTTGGCAACCAGAGGTTTGCACACTAGGCTGGACGCTGAAATGAAAACCTATTCAAATGAATATTTTATTTTCTTCTTCTTCTTTTCGAATCACCCACTTTGGGGTACGTCAGATCAATCACTTCTTAGATGCTTGTGCTCTCCTTTTCTCCCAATATTTCTTCATTCTCTCTGATCTCCTCTTTCGTTCCTCTTGTGATATCTGCATCGGTTTTCTGGAGACAGCTCTGGCTTGGAACTTCTTGGTGTTGTCTTTGGTCACGGTTTTGGCTGTACCATTCATCGACATGATTTCAGTAATCTGAAGCTCTCGCAGGTCCTTTTCTACTTCCGTAAACCAATTAGGCTTGATCTTCTTCTTGGAAAAGAAGTCAAAGATTTTCTTGGTTAATCTGGCAGGATTCATCCGGTAGATGTGTCTAAAGAAATCAATCCTCTTTTTCCGTATGGTATCTGAAAGTCTCTCCGACTTCATATAGTGTCGTTCCTATAGAAAACTTATTTGTTATTTTGGAATTTAGGACCTATGATCTTCCTCAAAAATTTTCTCTCTTTGATTTCCAATTTTTCCATTTGACCTTGTCTCCTCAAGACTAGTGTTGCTGCTGCAAAGAGTGCCTCTGGCTTAATTACGGTGTTATAATGCCTGATTTTAGTGTTCCAGGAGAGGGTTTTCTTATTGTATGTATTTTTGGTTTTCTGGAAGGCTAGTTCCATTAATTTTATACTATATTTCTTTTTCTTTACGAGGGAATTGGAGAATCATGCATCAGACACTTAAGAAGGGTCCCCACTGCTGATGCGAGTGGGATTCTTGCCCACAAAACACCACTCCCTCACCTATTGACATAGATCCATCCCGGGACCACTTTCTTATTACTTCAGGACGGAGTCATGCACCTTCTTCCCTCTCAAATTCATACTCAGTCCGCGGATCGCAGACTCAATCAACTAAATCGTGCAAGTCCCCATCCGTCTTCTTATGACGAAGGGCCACCTCAACGAAGAAAGCGACCGTATCCCAGCTGAGCTGATTCCTCAGCATAATTCCAACTATATTGTCCAGCGTTATTGGACCTACCTTAGCTTCAAAGTCGTTGTTTTTCCGCTGCCCAACGAGCGCAGACGAAGAAAGTATGATATAGGTCATTTCGTTCGTTCTCTCAGTAAATACATACTGAGCTCCTTACTTTGGTCATAGGATGAAGGTAATTCCGAAAGTAGCCATGACCTGTCAACATCTGAGTCAGAAAGTAATTAATCTCCACATGGTTTCTACTTTTCCACTCAACCAGACCCTGTATCAGCAGAGTTGTCCATCTTCCTCTGAGATGGTCATTCTACCTCTGCTGCCAAAGCTCCATCTTGCATGCCACGGCTTCCTTCCGGGCTTGAGTCTTGCCCAGTTCTATTCGTTGGAAGTACTGTACCTAGGTATACTTCTTTACGTTCTTGCGCAAGTAAGTCAATTGGCGCAAGACCAGAGACATGTGTATATGAATGAATTACTGTTATTATTTATTTATTTATTTATTTATTTATTTATTTATTTCCAGCGTATTTTCCCAATATTGGAAAGCGTTACGCAATTTGACTCAATTCTTGACGTTCTTCTTATCTTGCCAATATTGTTTCATTCTGTTGGAAAATGCCAATTTTCTTTCGTCAGACCATTGAGGTCTGTAAGGTGTAGGTTTTGGTTGCTCTGGATGGACTTCCCAGTTGTTCACTTTGTTACGGAAGGAGTCTCTGTCTGATGTGTCGGTTATGTTAGCAGTTCGCATGTCTTTTTGTACTTCTTTCATCCATGGTGTTGTACTTTTGAGTGATGATATGTAATCTAGTATTCTTTTGGTTAGTCGTGTATTCAACAGTCTACTTATGTGCCCGAAGAATTTCAATCGTCTTTTTCTGAAGTCGACTTCGATGTTAGAGTATTTTTCAGTTGTCTTGATTGACTGTAGTCGGTACCCGTCAGGAGTGAGTCTTGCTCCCGGTATTTTCCGAATGATTTTCTTTCTTCTTTCTTGATGTCTTAATATTATTATCAAACCTGAATGTCTGTATGCAGCAGAAACACTAGATATGGTTGGGAAGGGTGGCCTCGAAGACATCCGAATGAGGGAAAGGAAAATGCTCCGAAAATTCCCAGGCCCAAATATCAAGGATGCATAGAGGAGACTCAAACCTAACAAAGAACTATACCTGAAAACAGAAGGAGTCGTAGCCCTAATGAGAAAAAGGATAATCCAGTTTTATGAACATTTGGTGAGAATGAACCTTGCCAGATTGACGAAGAGGATTTTTGAATTCTTTAGGAAGAGGAAGACGGAGCCGAAATAGTTTCGGGATGTGAGATTGGACTTGGATTGGATGGGGGTGAAAGAGGAAGACATAATGGACAGAGAGCGATTTAGACGACTGGTTAAGGAGTTTACAGGTTTCCAGGAGACAGGGGAGTTTTCCGCGAGGAAAGGAAGATCTTACACGGAGGAACAGAAGAAGGGAGTGGGAGAGAGCATGAAGAGATATTGGCAGAGAGTGAAGACAACATAATGTAAAAGCTGTCAAACATGGTCCACAGCTGGCCGTAACGAATAAATATATGTAATTATTATTATGTGACAGGGGTTAGGACGGCTCAGTCAGTAGAGTCACATACTTTTTAGTGAAAAAAGTGGGTTGAATTCTCACCTAGTTAATGGATTGTAGAAATAAAATCTACCCGATTAACCTATCCTACAACAGAAATGAGTACCTGAGTAATTCCTGCCGTGCATGGACCTGACAGTTCTATCCCATCAATTGTCGATGTATTCTACCTTCTACTAACCCATGGGTCCGCATTGTCTCTAGCCTATAGGAGATCTGAATTCGCTTCGTCTTTTTATTGAGAAATTCGAATGGATTGCTTCAATATCAGGACATGTATTTTATTACTAGAGAGTTTGAAGGAACTAAAGTCTCGCAAGAATTTCTATGTTAAACTTCCTTCTGTAAGTATGAAACATTCGAGGCAAGATTTACATTATATGTAAAATTGCAATGAGATATGCATAGCATGTTTATTTTGAGAATACAATCAGATAAACTCGACACAGAAGGGAAAAACGGTTTGTATAACGAAGGTACAATACGTGCGGCAACCAGCTACTGGTATGATAACATGTGACTTAAGCGATGTGGAAATGACAGCGATTAGTTCAAGGAAAAGATAACGAAGAAGAAAGAGATTACATGAGAGCCAAAAAAATTCTCTCAGTTTTCTAATCCACAAGGGCAAGTCGTCCCATGTAAAATGAAATCACTTAATTAGGTTGTTTCAGAATAACTGAATTCTTCTTATTATTATTCTCCTCCGTCTTATTCTTATTATTATTGGCACAGTGACAATTCTTCGTAAAGAAAGATAGGAATCTCATCTCGGAAACATTTGCAAATCCTTAGTCCTAGAATCCGAGGTGTATTTCGGTATAAATAAGTTATATCTTAGGAGGTGAATAAATAAACTCAAGATCATGAGTTAGTTGTTATCGTTTTGAAAGCCATTTTTAGCCTATTTTCAATTTTGAAAAAATAGGCTTATGAGATCACCTTTTGTCCGTGTGTGTGTGCGTGTGTTTGTGTGTGTATGTGCGAGAGGTGTGTGTGTGTATGCTCCCCGCTAATAACTTCTAAACGGCTGGTGCGATTTCAATGAAACTCTGTAAGTTCATAGCACTATTCCGGACGACTCCGACCGCACCCTTCAAATTTTGGTACGTCTCACCAATCCAACATAGCGGCTGTGCGAAGTATTTCACCAGCATTCAATATCTCCGAAACTATTATCGATATCACCCTGGAATTTCTTACGGTGATAAAGGGAACTACTAGAAGTTCACCTATGTGACTGTTGAAAAACTGGTAACTACAAAACCAACATGGCGGCCATGCGAATTTGCGACTTCTAAATAGACGTTACTCGCGATTTAACCAACCAAACGCAATGAAACTTGGTACAGTATATGTTTATACATATTGTAATGCACCGACATCTAACTTCGTTCAATTGTTTACATAAACTCAAGATGGCGTCGGTGCGAAATATTTCACCAGGATTCTATATCTCTGAAGCTATTATCGGTATCACCTTGGAATTTTGTACGGAGATGAAGGGTACTACTGGAAGTTCATCTATGAGACTTTCAAAAACCGGTTAACAACAAACCGAACATGGCGGCCAAGCGAAGTTGAATGTTTTGAATAGACTTTTCTCGCGATTTAATGATCCAAACGCAATGTTTATACACATTGCAATGCACTGGTATCTAATTTACTTCAATTTTGTACATAACCTCAAGATGGCGGATGTGCGAATTTTGAAATTAAGTTTTTATTTCTCGCGTCGTAATCATGCGATCGAAGTGAAAGCATGAATAATGAACCTACGCAATAATTTTTCTTTAATGGTACATGACTATGGCCTATACATATAACAATCCAACATGGCGACCATCCGAAATATTTAGACGGTTCTCTATATCTACGAATCTATTACAGCAATTAACTGATTTATTTAATATTCATAGGGACTATGAACATCAGGGAAGCGTGATGGCGCAGTGGCTTAGCTGCTCGTCTTTCACCCGGACGGCCGGGGTTCGAATCCCGGTGACAGCGGGGTGGAATTTTCACCTGAAAAATCACGTGGCGTCAGGAAGGGCATCCGACCTTAAATCCCCGGCCAAAACAAAAAATGAGCCTGCTTGGCTCCGGTGACCCCAATTCATTGTGAAAAGCCAAAGAAGAAAGTGGTTATAAACATAAGTTCACCTATAGGACTTTCAATAACCTGGTGATCACAAATTCAACATGGCGGTGACGCGAAATATTAATATTCACATGGACGTTTCTCCCAATTTAATCATCCGAGTGCAGTGAAACTTGGTACAGTAAATCCTTATACAAATGTTAATTCACTGGCATCTAATGTGTTTCAATTATTTCCATAACCACAAGATGACAGCTGTGCTAAATTTTTAAATCCCGTTTTTACTTCTTGTGTCGTAATCATGCGATTGATGTTTGAATACTACACGTACACAATAATCTTCATGTAACAGAACATAACTCTAAGACCTACATATATAAAAATCCAACATGGCGACGATCCGCAATATTTAGTCGGTTCTCAATATCTACGAATCTATTACTGCAATCAAACTGGAATTTTGTATGGTGATAGAGGCAATTGACATAAGTAGGATATATGTAACTAGGCTGTATAGTTCTTCACGGAACTACTTGTTCCTTTCTTGGTTTGACCATTATTTTACATGTACATTATTCTTCTGAATTCAGAAGTGCCATTACTTTTGTCCTCGGGTGGCGTGGCGGCGCAGCGGTCAAGCTGTTGGCCTCTCACCACGGCAGACCGGGTTTGATTCCCGGTCAATGCATGTGAGATTTCATTTGCCATGACCTGTGGTTCGGATTCCACGTAAAAAGGAGGTCCCTTGGCTTATGATATTGCGATTAACGGTCACGTAAAACTACAATCTTCCTTTGTTTCCTTTTGTCCTATCTCATACCAATTTTTTGTAATTGCAGTCATCATCATCATCATCTTGTACAGTTTCCAGCCCCAGGCTGGGTCTGTTTGGAACATAAGCCTCGCCACATAGTCCTTTCTTCCCACCACCTCTCCGCTATCACTCTCGTCCAGTCCTCGCCTCTCTTCTTGACACATTCCTCCACTCCTTTCAGCCATCTATCTCTTGGTCTTCCCCTTGGTCGTTTCTTCTGCATCTGCATCTCATGTATCCTCTTGGGAATTTTCTTCTCTTCCATTCTCTTTAAGTGTCCATACCACCTCAGTCTTGATGTCTCAATCCTACCTTGCAAGGGCTCCACTTTCACTATTTCCTTGGAACTTTTCATTCCTCACCCTGTCTCTTCTTGTTACTCCGATCCTACTTCGCAGGAAATTCGTTTCACTTGCCTGTATTCCTCTGATGTCTCTTTTCTTCATTATCCATGTGTCTGATGCATAGCCAGTATCATAAGTGTAATTGCAGTAATTTTATTAAGAAGATATTGCAAAATTTCACAATATCTCTACAGTTGGCTGATAAGACGTGATGATCCTACTAGAGGGAACAAGAGAAAAAGCAGTATGAGAAGCTTTGCACCACCAAGTCGCAGCCAATAAAATAAGCAACATCAACAACAAAATGTAATTAATAATAAAAATAATAATAATAATAATATCGTATGGCCGCGGATGCTGGCTGCAAGCTTTGTTATTTGCACCCAGAGGGCAGCTTGCATGTCAAATTTCGTTGTTCCTTGAAGTACTATGAAAGTCATGGAGGTTAGGTATCTAAGCTCCTTAACTCTGTAGCGCTTTCTAGTAGAGAAATAACGAACTTTGTGTTGGCGGAAAATCCCGAGATTAATTTTGCCATTATGAACACGGCCTACTGAATTCAAATGGGTTCTTTAACTTGCCAACATCGTATAACATGCGTGTCCTAATTTTGGCCGCCTTTCAATAAAAAGAAAAATCACTTACCGCGGCCAGGAGCGAACCTGCAAGCTTGGGATTGGTAGACCAGCACGATAACCACGCACCCACCGTGGCAAACGAAATGCATTTAAGTCTATTGGTTAAATATTTGATATTATTTTAAGGGCAGATGACCTAACTGCTTCGGCCCCTTCAAACGACATGAATGAACTAATTAGCCGAGGTTGCTATTTCATATCCAAATTCATTCGGGTTGTCCTTAGAGAGAGTGAACACGAAATGATTGCGGACCGTCTGTCAAGTGGTTCATCTATACTAATATAATAAAGCTGAAGAGTTTGTTTGTGTGTTTGTGTGTTTATGTGTTTAAACGCGCTAATCCCTGGAACTACCAGACCGATTCGAAAAATTCTTTCTTTTATATGATAGCCTGATTCAAGAGGGACAGTTTAGGCTAAGTAGCATTAGGCTACTCCTCTCAGGTGACCTTCAAGATTGATTTTTGTTCAGAAAGTCGGTAGAACAAGTGCTCCCGAACAGCTCTATCCGCATGCGCTGGCGTTATGGTTAGTGATACGTACACCGTTTCACCTATCTGAACCAAAATTTGTATACATACCCTTTAGAACCCTGCGAGTAACGCTGCCTACGTGAAATTTTGGACAGAACACTCCATTCCCTGCATTTAAGCCCTTTGTTTCAAATCTAGACCTTTTCCCCGATCTGAACCAAAATGTGTATACTTACTCTTTGGAACCCTGCGAGTAACACTGTTTACATGAAATATCGGACAGACCTCTCCATTCCTTGTATTTAGGCCCTTTGGCACAAATCTACAACGTTTCACCGATCAGAACCAAAATTTGTATACTTACCCTTTGGAACCTTGCGAGTAACACAGTCTGCATGAAATTTTGGACAGAACACTCCATTCCCTGCATTTAGGCCCTTTGACACAAATCTACACCGTTTCACCGATCTGAACCAAAATGTGTATTCTTACCCTTTGGAACCCTGCAAGTAACACTGCCTACATGAAATTTATGACAGACCAGTCCATTCCCTGCATTTAGGCCCTTTGGCACAAATCTACACCCTTTCTCCAATCTGAACCAAAATTGTATACTTACCCTTTGGAACCCTACGAGTAACACTATTTACATGAAATTTCGGACAGACCACTCCATTCCCTGCATTTAGGCCCTTTGGCGCATATCTATACCCTTTTCACCGATCTGAACGGCAATTTGTATACATACCCTTTGGACCCCTGCGAGTAACACTGACTGCATGAAATTTTGGACAGACCCCTCCATTCCCTGCATTTAGGCCCTTTGGTACACATCTATACCGTTTCACTGATCTTAACGGCAATTTGTATACTTACCCTTTGGAACCCTGCGAGTAACACTGACTGCATGAAATTTTGGACAGACCCCTCCATTCCCTGCATTTAGGCCCTTTGGTACACATCTATACCGTTTCACTGATCTTAACGGCAATTTGTATACTTACCCTTTGGAACCCTGCGAGTAACACTGACTGCATGAAATTTTGGACAGACCCCTCCATTCCCTGCATTTAGGCCCTTCATCACAAATCTACACCGTTTCACTTAATTGCACCAAATTTTACATACACTTTGAAACCCTGCTAATAACACTGTTCACTTGATATTTTGGACAACGCTCCCCATTCCCTACATTTAGAATAACAGACAAAATGAACTTGAAAACCACGTATTAAGGCCCCAGAACCATTCATGTCCGTAGTAGTGTAACTGTAAGAGTATTTTAATAAGTCTGTTGTTGACGGGCAGTTCGGGGTGCATCACGTCACCCCTACCAGTGTTCTGGTGCAGAATTGCGAAAATAGTTGCATCTTGCGCTGTTTATAAATTGCAGTCACGGGGGGGTAATTATTGCAAAAAGATTTCTTAGGCCCCTTTAAACAGTTATCATCATGAAAATATTATGCCTCTGTGAAAGTGCAATGGTGTTAGTGCAGTACATTGAGGTTATCAGCTGCAATAAGAGTTGGTACTTTCAAATTTACCTTCATTTATTCTGAAACTTATCGTTAAGCGCTTTGTGGCGATAAATGATACTATTGCTACCTCAGTAGCTCGGGACAGCCGAAGTTTGCCAAAGAGTTCTGATTATTTTCCTACGGCGCTATGCGACAAAAGATGACACTATTGGTCTCTACATTTCTAACAGCCAATGAGATATAGGCCCTAGGCAGTGTCTTTTGTTTCACTTACTGTTCTTTCTTTTTTACTTTATTTTGTAAATTTGTTTGTAAATTACATGTGTCAGTGCTGTAGTTAGTAAATAGCTGTTTCCCTATTCATAATTATCATTACTGGAAATTTACCTGAATGTTACGTCCATTATACTGTACTACTTACCACCACCACCACCACCACCACCACCACCACCACCACCACCACCACAAAAAGATATATTTTTAAAATATTGTTTTCTGTTAGTTTGAGTATCATGTGTCAGTTCGGTAGTAATATTCATTATCATCCATAAAACAAATAAATCCACCGGGCGAAGCCGGGCACTACTGCTAGTATGTGTATATAATTGGGTATAAATTCGTATAGACCGACTGCTAATGAAAGTCAACACTGAGAAATGGCTTTAAATATTTTTAACCCCTACAAGACTCATGAAATCTAGGTAGGCCTATTTGTCGGTTACACCGTGGGAGTTGTAACATAAATACCCCCCTAACAAGTCGGTGATGAACGTCACGATTTGAACGTGATACTCCCAATTTTGCTGAAAATGTATATCCCCAAATGTATATGAGCAATTTCTAGATTGGGCGAAACTGTTCGTGTCTGAATACTGATGAGAGACATGGAACGGCCCCAGTTGGTCTGCACACTCACATACTTTCCGTCTAACCGCATATCTTAACCCGCCAGGACTGGCGCATGGGCATCTTTGACCCGGGCTTAAATAATGCTCTATATTTCCGTTTTGGTCAGCCCTTATTTCCTGTCACTTACTGTACCTTCCTTCCTAGCCTTGAACTTCACCCTGCAAAAGAAACATGTCAATAGCTTTTCGAACACTCAACTAATTTCTATATTATTTACTGTCGGGTTAGATTTACCCATGGTGCCAGTCCCCGCGTGACAATTTTTTGGCTTACGTTAGTCGGGACAATCTGTAGAAAATTAGGGGGAAAAGCCAACTATTTTGGTGCAGCACAATAACATAGCTCACGTTCTTGTTGATCCATGTTTAGCGTCTAGCTCCTTTTTTCAAAATAATCGATATGACTACTTTACCGCTACTAGGCTATACTGTTACGAAAATTATTGTCATCTTTCAGCATGTTAAATTTGAAAACCATATTTTAAATTGGGAATAGTTCATAGGAAGACATCAGGTGTAAAATGACTTCATTAAAATCCGTACGACTACTGTATAACAAAAAGGGAGTGACTCACTTTGAGTCAAAATGACCCGGCGCCGGTCCTCGTTCTCAAGGGTTAAACGAGTCCCACGGCCAAAACAATCTATGGTGAAAAGGCTAACGGTAGCCTATATGCCGCGGCAAGTAGTTCCAACAATGTCGTAAGTCGCAGTCAATGATAACTCAGCGCAGACACAGACACCAATTTGTGCTGTTTGAAGAATTCGTCGCCCTATTTAAACACGTACAATATGACCATCTCTAGTAACAGCCCGAATGAATTGGGGAGATCTTCTATCACACATATTTGCCTTGCGATATGTATTCAATGATTCTGTGAACTTGGGAGATTCACATTCGCGATATTTCCCTGTTAGACCGACAATGTTACATTGGAAACACCCTGAGATGGTGGAGCGATGTTTTTAGCCTACTTTTCACATTTTGCAAAACTGAGGAAAAAGTAGTCTTATGAGATCGGGCAAATGTGTGTCTGTCTGTCTGTCTGTCTGTCTGTCTGTCTGTCCTTCTGTCTGTCTGGCTGTGTGTGTGTCCCCCCCTATCAACTCCTAAACGGCTGCAGCAATCAAAACCAAATTTAGTATGAGTAAAGATGTGCACCGGAATAGCTCACGTCCATATTTGAAAATGATGTCAGTGCTACCAACTGCTGAAAAAATGCACTAGAAATTTGAGCTCAATGTTAGATATCATGCAAGGTATACATGGGAGCTATTCCAAAATTGGCACACATGTAGATAATACTATTTCAGTTTAATTTCCAGGAGCCCAACCATGACAGTGTTACCAAAATAATTTTAAGCCTCCTGATAGGTCCAATGTTTAAATGCATATAACTTTTACACTATCAATTGGATTTCAACCAAATTTTGTATGTAATATCTGTACATAAACGGATATGATTAGGCGTATTCTTACGAGCCACCAGGGCTGCCAACTGTTAATAATTGCTCTCTCTATTTTTTTAATCCAAATACAAATATATCAGAAAGTAAGCAAGCCAACAGCTTTAAACTATGCACACGTATATTCTGACATTTTAGATTAATTTGGAGTAACGTATATACGTCAGTCCTACCAACATGATTATAAGCCTGCTGATAGTACGAATTTTTAAATACATGTAACTTCTATACTATCTGTTGGATTTCAACCAAATTTCGTATGTGCTATGTGTACCATAACAGATATGACTATAAGTATTGTTAAGAGCAATCAGGGCTGCCAACTGTTAATAAATGCTGTCTATATTTTTTTAACCCTAATATCAATACATCAGAAAGTATGCAAGCCAACAGCTCTATACTTTGCACACGTATAGTACCTGACATTCTAGATTAATTTGGAGTAATTAATACAAGGCAGTGCTGCCAACATGATTCCATGCCTGCTGATATATCCAATTTTAAAGTACATGTAACTTCTATACTAACAAATGGATTTCATCCAAAATTGGCAAAACAAGATATCATAATATTTCAGATTATTTCTGACCAGCACACGAATGGTATTGTTGGCAACATGCTTTTACGCGTACTGATAGATCCAGTGTCTAACTGCATGTAACGTCCATTGGACTTCAACCAAATTTTGTATTCTGTACCTAAAGAGATGGAACAAAGAATATATTCAGTCACCAGGGCTGCCAACTGTAGTGCTCTATTAGGCTACATCATACCAGGTATATTTTGAACTAATTAGATATTTCGATATTACCAACTTAAATTCGTCATTATTCTAGATAGGTTCATATACTGTAGAATAATCATTGGCATGAAAAGTAGGCTGTATAGTTCTTCACGGAACTTCTTGTTAAAACTTCCTGTAGATTGGCTATTGAGTATCTCGTGGGTAAAATTATCGCTGCCACTGCAGCTTTATTAGTCTCGTATTAGCAACTGGGTGTGTGGAATGTGTTCATTACACTCACCTTTATACAAGTTGGAGACTGCCCTGTTTTTATTAGAGCTCACTAAATGGAGCAATATTGCGAAACTCAAATGAGCGGTACAGTCCATACCGCGATAGTATTCATTACGAGTCTGCTTCCTCCTCATCTGAAAGCACTGTGTTAGTTAGTTATTGAGGTCTTAGGGGCGGAAATGTGAGGTCATCAACTCCTGCAAGCACTGTGTTTTAGAGAAAGAAGTTATCCCTGCGGCGAAGTATTTGACACCACATTTAATGTTAAGAAAAATATGTTGTACCGTTCATGCCGATTGCCAGCAAGGTCAGGTCGTCAACGAAGGTTATTCATATTCATAACATTTGTAAACTATGTTGACCAATTGAAAAGCATTAATTTCCATAAAGAAGTTAGTGTTAAGCCACAGGCAAAAAACTCACTTTGTCATCAACCCAGTAAAGGAGGCTGTTCGTACCGGGAGTTCGTACTGTGACGTCACCTTTACTGAGGCGGGGAATTCTTTTAGTGAAGACACAGAGTGATGATACTCGTAGTTATTGAAGTTTAACCCTTTAAAGGTCAAAACTATACTTTACTTTCATGTGTTTCTACATTTTAATGTATTTTAATTATTACAATTACAAATAATGTTATTTTTTCTCTAATTTTAATGTCTATATATTTATTTTTGATTTTCAATTTATGTTCTTATATATTTAATTTTGATATTTTATTAATTTTATTATTTTTATTTTATTAATTTTTATTAATTTATTTTTTATATTTCTTTTATTATTGTGATTTTATTTTTATTATTTTTATTTCTATATTTATATTTTACTAGTTGATACCCGTCAAAACATGATGATAAATGGGGAAATATTTACTGTAGGATTCTCTTATACAGCATGCATTTTTTGAACGATTACTTTTTGACACTGTTGCAACTTTAAGGCCGTCGAAAGGTCGACTTCACAACATATAACTGGCAATGACTGAAACCTTGATGAGACAAATAGAGGCCTACACGTTCCCGAGTTCCCCTTGAGTTTTATTGATTATGATAAAGTACGCCAAGCGAATTGGAAATTGGAAAATTGAAGTGTTTTATCGGAAGATGTTAAATCAAGTAGAAGGATTATAGGTGTCTGCCCAATAAGTGATTTGCCTCCACATATACTTACTCTAAAAGTTTGAGCCATAGATCCACAACAATATTTCCCCCCTTTTTAATTCTCATAAACAAAGATCTCAATAAGACGCGGCGGGATCCGCTATTTCTCTGGTGGAATAGAGCCATTGTGCACAAGCGCGGGAACGACAAATATTACATTTTTCTTTAATTATTCAAAAATACACTCCAACATATATTTCCCTTTTAAAGACACTCTGCAAGTCTACATGCCAAGAGCTCTAATTAGAATGCATTACGAAGTCAACCTGTTAAGACGTTATCACAATCTCGCGGTAGCAAACATCAGCTTAGTGTTTTAAATATATAGATGTTTACACTTTATTTGTTAATGTTTTTAGTTTAAAATTTTATCCAACATATTATGTCAAGTAGATACGTGTATAATATTAGATATTGTACAGCCCGGGGGCAGTACCCCCTAGGACCCACCCCTCCATCTTTCTTCAAAACCACCCTCATACGCATACCATAAGCCACATGTACTTCTTCAAACACAAGCAGGCCCGGCATACTGCTGACAGCCACGCTCACGTAATAGAAACACAAACACAGTAACTGGAGCGACAGCAATGAGGAAACGCTGACCAGGCAGCGGGGGGAGTCCTTAAAGGCTAGGCCCGGAAGAGCCCCATTATCTGTTCTTGACCAGCGGCCCTGCCCCGACGAGGTCCGTTCCAGCTCTTCACCAGGTGAGATCTAGCCGTGTGCTCAGATTCCTTATCTTTGTAAACACCTACCCTAAACATTTGTGCACTTTACAACTTGTACTTCATTTTATATTTTTTTTACTCCCCAAAAGGGACATCACATCACAGCTACTGGCCAATAAACACTTGGTAAGTAAACACACACGTTTATTACTAATCACACTCCATTTTACATCCTTATACCCAACCTGACCTTAGTCATAATTGCCCCTGACCATGGCGACCAGGAACTGCATCGTCAGGTTCTATTGTACTCGAGCAAGCGGCCCGACTGCAGAGTGTCAAGTCACCGACTCTGTACGCTCGCTGAATTGCTCACTGTACTTAATTGGCAGGCTAGATTAGCAGCCGGCACTTAGACATTCATCCCCTAGCAGGTAAACGCATCCTGCAGGGACGCCCCCAATAGATTAAGTACTCACGCCAACACACTACACTGGTAGTCTTCCCCAATCACGGGAAACTACCCTCATTCGGAAACAGCCCTTAAAATTAACACACCTACACTACTCTGTTTATCCCACCACCAACAAAGGGATAAAACAGATTTGGTGGAAGCGCCGCTACCACGCAAAATAATGGTAAGGGACTCAAACAACGAACCCTCGTGGTAGAGCGATCCATACCCCAAGTAGCCAAGCGAGACAATTTTTTTTCTTTTTCCCAGAATACGCTCCACATTTTTTTCTCTTCCCCCCTTTATAACACGGGGATTTGTATTATTACACCCACACCCACCCTCCCCATAGTGCAAGGTCGGTGGAAATTAAATGACCACGTTTAGAACCACACTAAGAGATTTTGAGCACCATTTGTCGGCTAGCACAACTCCACTACTACCGAAGTTGAAAATTAAAAACGGAGACTTAATAACTGAACACACTGTACCACGCTTCCTTAAGGAACTCGAATTAAAGGCATTAGAAATCCGCGCTCAATACCCTGCAGCGGCAGCACAAGTCACACATTTTACACGATCCCAGGCCCAAACCAGTGCGCAGGGACAAGAGTCACCAGTATCTAGTGCTAGTGAGGCAGATTGCTTACCAACACTCTACCCCCTATTGTTACAGCAACTGCAAATCACAGAGCAAAAGACTGATAATCTGCTCGCGCGCATCACACAGTTATTGGATACAGACGCTGTTAAGGCAGACAACCACACGACAGAGGCGGTCCTAGATATACATACTATTCTAGAGATAGTCAGACAGGATCTAGCCAGGACAGTGGAAGTAGTGAAGTCCACACAGTACGACATTACACCATCGATCAGTGACGACATATCAGGCGACGAGCCCCCTGGCAACGTAACACACGTGTCGTACACAGGGAGTGAGGATAATTCCCCTCAAAACAACACAAACCCAAACACCTCAGCACACGATAGAAGTGCGGACAGCGTAAACGGACTAGAATCCTTACACAGCCAAGGAGAGGTAAACGAGCAGGAAATGAATAGGCACACGGAATATCCAATGATCCACCCCACAAAGTTCACGGGGGAGGGCCAGGATCCAGAGGAATACCTCAAGCCCTTCAATTGAACGGCTCGGATCAATGGCTGGAGCGACGAAGTCAGGAAACGCCTCCTACCTGCATACCTAACAAAGTCGGCCATGACATGGTACGAGCTCCATGAGGACAATCTAGAAAACGCCACATGGGACGAAATCACTTTGTTGCTGAAAAGTGAATTCCAGCTCACACCAGACGATGAGGACCTGTATGACCAAATTAGACAGAGGTCACAGGGGCCTACAGAGAGCGCACAGACGTATGTAAACGCGAAACTGCTGATGTGCGACAAATACAACGCAGCCATGCCGCATAAGCAAAATGTTAAGCTGCTAATGCAGGGCCTCAGGCCATCCATCGTGGACAAATTGTGTATCATGAACAACCCTACGGTCCAGCATATGCTCAACAATATAAAAACAATAGAGGCCGGAAGAAAGATCACGGAAAAAGCTACGGAGAAAGCCGTGAATCACCATTTTCATCCAGAAAAGGACGACACCAGTCAAAAGATGGATGAGTTAGTGGACAGGATGGAGAAGCTAACAATAGCTGCCATCCAAGCAGGCGGGGGACCACTCAGGAGTGAACACACTGACACGGAAGAACTATACTTTCCCGAGAGAGAAAGGGGATACACGGAGAGGAGACACTACGAGCGGGAGAAAACATACTACCCTCCACAGCGGCCGACAACACCATATACGCAGGACAGGCCACATTACCTTCCACGATATTCACCGGTCTCATACACAAATGTAGAGCCAACATACCCCTCACGGCGACCATCATCCCCATACACACCGGATTACTACCCTTCGGAGTACGACCACAATATCCCCCGGCGAAGCAGCCCGCCACCGAGCAGACAGGGCTATGCTTCGCCACAATATAGGGGAAATGGGGACTATCGGGAAAACCCACCCCCAAGCAGGCAAGGCTATGCATCCCCACATTATAGGGCAAATGGGGACTATCGGGAAAACCCACCCCCAAGCAGGCAAGGCTATGCATTCCCACAATACATGGGAAACGGGGAATACCGGGAGAACCCACCCCCAGGCAGACAGGGATATGCACCCCCGCAGTTCAGGGGAAAGGGGAATCGCCGGGAAAACCCGCCGCCGCAGCAGCAGACGTACACCCCACCCTGTCGGCGACACGAACACAGACCACAGGTAAGAAACCGCGGAACAACAATCCCACAGAAAGAACAGGAGGCCCGGGACACGTACACGAAGGGACCGGAACACTATCCACTCCCCGACGAACACCCGAGGGAGTTTAGGGACGTGGCACCCCACCGGACAGACAGGAGGGCAATGCTTCCCACACCCGGTTACCCACCGCAAGCGGGGAGTTGGCGCAGCCACCCCGACGGGGGACAGACATACAGCACGGGGAGACGCACACCTACGTTTCCAAAAAACACATAGACGGGGAGGTTCGGCTAGCTAAAAAAGCGGCGGAGTTTCCTCCCCTAACACAACACCAGAGAGGCCCCTCACCTAAACAGACTCGCAAGAGCAGGGGGAAGAAGCAGCCAACTAAAACAAGGGCTGACGATCCGCCCCCGGGCCGTTTCCAAATACACCCGTAAAGGGGGGCGGCAATTGTCTGTTCAGGGCCATTAGCTTTTTAGTCCGCCATGCCGAAGATCACCACAGGGAGTACAGGCAGGAAACGGTTAAACACATCCTGGCCAACTGGGAAGAGTACCGGAATTTCGTGGCGGACGAACAGGAAAACCCATTCCAGACCGGGGCAGATTACGAACGATACATGGGTAGGGATGGTACCTATGCCAGTGCCGTAGAGGTGACCGCTCTCGGCAAGGTACTTAAGCTGAACATACATGTATACACTGACGTACACTCGCCACCACTATTCACAACCACGGGATTCGACAGGGCCTTGCACATACTATTTACGGGGAACCCTATGGCGGGACATTATACGCCCCTCATAATCACGCGCGAACAAAACGCAGACAATCAGCCCACAACACAACCGGACATGAAAATATCACCAGCAGGGAGACAGGGGGGAAAAAGGCAAATCCACACCCTCCAGACGGGAAACCATACCCCCTACGCCACAACACGGGGCGGGAAGAGACCCCACACAGGCGCAGGACGCGAACACACTTGGCATAGGGGAGCCAGCAACAGGAATCGAACGCGCGACCGCCTGGAACAAAAAACGAGGTCACACGTGCAAACGAAGGGTTAGGTTTGCAGACACACCCTCACAAGAGGAGGAGAGGAACAACACACCCACACAGAAACTGGGAAGTGTGAACACATTAACCGCTCGCAAGAATCCCTGTATTTTGACAGCGCGGGCAATGAAGAGAGCCGGCAGTGTACTGACTGGGCACATTTCGCTGACCGAGATAAAGAACTTGAGCCAGGAAATAAGCCGCGAGGCCAAGCGTGCCAGGTACAATGAGCGGCCAGCTCCATGCTTCTTCAGCACAAATGTGACGCAGGGCATCAACAGTGGCGCACACAGGGACAAGGACACTAAGGTAGTAACAACAACAACAACATACACCCTCTACAATACATCTTTACAGGGGGAAGGACTCCAATTAGCGGCATTGACAGTACACGCCAGTATAAATGGCCACAGGGTGCAAGCCCTCGTTGACACTGGTGCAGCGGTAAGCTGCGTCAACAGAAAACACGTCACCGAAGGGCAGATACACGGTGTCACGGGTGACATCCGGCTGGTAGCGGCCAATGCTCAGACTCTAGAAAACGCGGGGGTGGCAAATATACACATCAGGCTAGACCATTTTGCGACAACACACCCCATATTCGTTATAGAACATCTTTCTGCGTCAGCAATAATTGGCATGGATTTCCTCGTCAAGTACGAAGCTAGCATAAATTTTGCTAGCGGCAAGATGCTTTTAATGCATAACCAGAGGCTCACTACACATCTCATCGCATACACCAGGAAAGCAGATGGGATTCGAGCGGAGCGAGAAATCCACGAGCACCAGGCCTCCACACTGAACACAATCGACAAACACACAGGCACACACACAGATAAGACGCTCAGTTACACTCACAGACAGGACCTGACACCGGAACAAGATAGGAGGCTCACGGAGCTCCTGGAAGATAATAGGGATATTTTTGCCCATTCGCTGAAAGATCTCGCGGTGACAGACCTTATCGAGCATCATGTCACACTCACCAGTGACCGGCCAGTCCACCAGCCCCCCCTTCAGGGTGAGTCAGAAGGAGAGGCACGCTATCGACACTCAGATTAAAGAGATGCTGGAAGCGGGAGTAATAGAGCCGGTGATCTCGAATTACAGTGCTCCGGTCTTGCTGACCAAGAAGCGAGATGGTTCCCACAGGTTTTGTACAGATTACCGTAGGCTCAACAAGTTAATAGAAAATGACAGTTATCCACTACCACGGGCCGACACCTATCTGGATGCTCTTGGTGGGGCCAGCTGGTTTAGCTCGATGGATTGTTATAGTGGCTTCTATTCAATCCCCGTTTATGAACCGGACAGGCACAAGCTGGCGTTCGTTACAGAAAACGGCCTCTATACCTATACAAGGTTACCAATGGTCCTCCGTAACGCCAGCCAGACCTTCCAAAAGCTAGTGGATAAGGCATTTTCAGGGCTAAAATGGCGCTCAGTGCTAGTCTACGTGGATGACAATACGGTCTTCTCCAACACCTTTGACGAGCATCTCGTACACTTGGAGGAGGCTTTCGCAAGGATCAGAGAGGCCAAATTAAGGCTTAAACCTGCGAAGTGTCAATTTGCCAGACAGCAGATTAACATACTGGGCCATATTGTTAACAAAGGAGGCATTATTCCCGACCCAGCGAAATACTAGCACTTCGGCAAGAAATGTCGATATTACTAACTCAATTTCGTCATTATTCTAGATAGGTCCATATAGATTAATCATTGGCATCTCCTGAGGCTCTCGAGAAAGAAATAACTGCACCGATACAAAATATCAATGAGGATGAATTACAGTGAGTGTACCAAGATTTTCTAAGTTGGTGCAATGAGGGGCTGACTGGCTGCGTAGCTCAGCGGTAACGTTTTCACTTCCTGTGCCCAATGTTGCAGGACCGAATCCTGGCGTAGGGTTCGCAAATGCCAGGGAGCCGTGGCAGTTATGTTTATGGATTCATTTCACAGTTTTCGGCAATGAGAGAAGTTTGTAAAAATATTATAAGTACGGTAATTTTTTTTCTTTTGATCAAGGAAACTTTAATCTCGGGATTTTCCGCCAACACGAAGTTCCTCCTTTCTCTACTAGAAAGTGCTAGTGTCAACGAGCATAGATATCTAACCTCCTTGGAACCTCCTCTCCAAGGAACGACAAAATTCGGCATGCAAACTGCCCTCTGGGCGCAAATAACAAAGCTTACACCAGGCACCCGAGGTCAAACGATATTATTATTATTATTATTATTATTATTATTACTATTATTATCGCATGAATGACATATACCTCGCCCGTTTAGAATAAGTTTAACTCTTTCCTGGAAACGTAAACACTACTCCTTAATCAAACCTCGAATTTTAATATTTCCAGAAATGACTTGCCGTCAAGAAAACAGGATAATAGTGGAATGTCTTTGAATTGAGCAAGAAATAGCTAGAAATGTGAAATTTCAAAAACTTCCATGGTTTAAATTAAGCCCTAAGTAACGAGTAAAGATCTATTTATATCGAATTCTATGAACAAATGTGGTAGAAAATTAAATTTTATTTCTTCGCCCATTATGTACTGTACATTAATCGTCAAAAGCACGGTTTTCAGCTGTACCTGTATTCATGCATGTTACGGACCAAACCCAAACCGGCGATATCGAGGAACGCCCAGGCAGATTTAAGCAATTATGCCCTTCGTTTCTTCTTTCTTTAATAGTGTATATGTTTTGTTGTTAATTGTGTAGCCGATCTATTTATTAACATTCACCAAAGAACAACAATAATACAAAGACACAGAATGGCACAAATATATATCCACAGAGAGCACACGCTCTCTCTCTCTCTAGTACCAATCAGCACCACTAGGAAGCGGCACCTCAATACTCCCCCATCAGAGTTCGACTATATTTATCAGTAAATCGAACCCGTCGTCCGGAACGGGTAATAACGGGAGAAGGCGAGGTAGTCGCCTGTGGTGTAGGTTTGGCTGAGTCCTGTTGTGGAATAACTGGAGTCATCGAAGATCTAGGCGGAATGGTGTCATCTGGCGTTGCGATGAAGGCAGGCTTCAGTCGATCAATTGACACTGTTAATCGTTTCCCATTGTTATCAATGTCGTAGGTCTTGGCGGCACAGAGCAACACTTTAAAGGGGCCATCGTAAGGGGGCTGTAATGGCTTACGCACTGCGTCGTGCCGTACGAACACATGAGAACAGGTTTTTAGGTCACGAAAGATGAAAGCCTGTTGAGCACCGTGTATCTTGGGAGCGACTAGACGCAGCTGCCTGAATCTCGTACGCAGGTCTCTGACAAAGTTGGACGCATCGATGATATCACTGCTGGTGTTCGTGAAGAACTCGCCTGGAAGATCCAATGTTAGACCATAAACTAACTCAGCAGCTGTTGCACCAATATCCTCCTTAATCGCAGTGCGGATACCCAGGAGAACAATAGGTAAATTGTCAGTCCAAGAATCGGTAGCATGACAACGAATAGCAGTTTTAAGTTGACCGTGGAAGCGCTCAACCATTCCATTGGCTGCCGGATGAAGGGCTGTTGTTCGGATACGAGATGTTCCTGTCAGTACACTGAGGGCTTTGAAAGATGTCATCAATATAGACATAGCAGAAATCGAGATTACGAGTAACCTGACCCACAGGACCGTGGAGAGCGGCGACGGGCCCTGGGGCTGGAATCTCTCGGGGCCCCCTTTATAACTAAATTCTGTAAATTTAAATTATAATCCTCGTAAGTTTGCACAAACTGATTTTGCGCATTTTTTGCACAAAATGGTCATCATGAAATCAATTACAAGAACGTAAAAAACCAGCAAGAAATAATAGTAATAATAATAATTGTAGCATGCTGATCTGCTATGCCCAAGATCGCGGGTTTAAACCCGGCCGAAGTCGTCGGATTTTTAAAAGCGTTAAAATCCTTCAGTATGCCTTTATTCGGAGGGGAAGTAAAGCCGGCGGGCCCATGTCATAGATTTTTGGTATGTAAAAGAACCTACCACTTCAACTGGTAGTGTGTAGCCAAAATTTGTAGGTTATTTGGTTAGAAACGCTCTCAAGTTCCAACGTTCGCCGCTGGGTGTCAGTTACAGTGGCGTCTGGTAGCCTAAGAGGGAACTACTTGAAATAGAACTTGTTAGGTAGCCTACGAGCGTTCAATTGGTATATCCTGATATGAGCATTGGCTGCAATAAATAGGCTGTCTGTTAGGTAGTCAGCCCGAAGGCTGGTTGGATCCTCAAAAAGTACCGCCGTTACGTTATGTGAGTAGATACCCACAAAAACCCAAGGCAGCGCTATTCTGAGGCGTTCTAGGCAAGAAGAGGAGTGAGGTAGTTTGCCATTGCTTTCCTCACTGAGTCAGAACAGTAGTCCTAACCCTATGAGTAAAACCTTTCACAGCATTCACAGGCACTGACTGTGCCCCGAATGCCATTACTAAGCACCACCCATACCTTAGTAGCTTCCATATAATCACAGCCATGAGTGAGACTGAGACATCGGTGAAAAGCCACCTTTTACTCTAGCCTGTGCCAACTGACAAATACAAATGTACTGTATTCATCAAGAGATGGCAAACAGGCCAAATAAATAGACTACTGTATAATAATATTTCAATTATATATTCCACTACTGTCGACCAAAGTATTATGTGTACTCGAGTTTGAAGGTTGTTTGTGGAGTAACCAATAGACCTACATAAAATCCAATACCATCAACATTTTTGTCGTTCTATTTTACGTTAGTTCATGTAGGTTTGGATTTTTAAATTTCTATTTTAATATTTGTTATCGCAGTTGGAACACAAAAAGTGCCCGTTTATAAGCGTGTTTCAACCATGCGTCACATTTAAGAATTATTATCTCAAAAGCTCGTCATCAGATAGAATCCAAATTTTAACACAATATACATTGGAACGTTGTATAACTGGTTTATTAATTTCACAATTTTGTGTGTCCAAGAAACAAAGTTGTTATCATTGTTGTAAGGTAACTTTTTCTCGGCTCAGGGTGGTTGGAAAATGTAGTTCTTGGTTGCGTTGTAATCATTATACATCAAAACGTTATGCTGTATGACTGTGAAATACGTAAATTAATTCACTTATTTTATATCGGTTTGTATTTGTACGAGGAAATAACACATGGTTCTCCAGCTAGCCGCTCTTGGAAAAGCTGTACAGCGTTGCTGAGATGGAGCCCACCACTTCCGAGCGAGACGCCCCATGATGCGTGTAGAAATACAAACCGATATAAAATAAGTGAATTAATTTACGTATTTCACAGTCATACAGCATAACGTTTCGATGTATAAGGATTACAATGCAACCAAGAACTACATTTTCCAACCACCCCGAGCCGAGAAAAAGTTACCTTACAAAAATGGTAACAACATTGTTTCTTGGACACACACAATTTTGAAATTAATAAACCAGTTATACAACATTCCATTGTATATTGTGTTAAAATTTGGATTCGATCTGATGACAGGGTTTTGAGATAATAATTCTTAAATGTGACGCATGGTTGAAACACTCTTAAAAACGTGTACTTTTTGTGTTCCAACTGCGATAACAAATATTAAAATATATATTAATAATTCCAAACCTACATGACCTAACGTAAAAAAGAACGACGAAAATGATACTGTTATTGGATTTTATGTAGGTCTATTGGTTACTTCACAAACAACCTTCAAAGTCGAGTGCACATAATACTTTGGTCGACAGTAGTTCAGGATATATTTATTATCACAAGCAGAGCGTGAATTACTATCAATATAAATAAGATAATGCTGGTATGTTAAATTTACAACAGTGAAACCGGAGGAATGCACGCAAAATTATTTGCAAATTCAATGTTTATACCTGACAAGCGCGTACCAATGCATTATTTTCAAGTAACAAAAATAAATATCAGAGTAAAGCCATCGAAAACAAAGTAATAATGTTCATTAAATTCACTATACTGTTTAGTTTTGGCGTTTGACAGATCTAAATTTGACCGGATGAGGTAACATTGTAAGTGTTCAGATTTTAAGTTCTGCAGATCCTCTTTGATATCAATAATTTTAGATTTAGAACTTCAGAGATACTCGTAAAAGCAATATGCTCGTTTATCGTACACAAATTTGAAAAGAAAATGCATTTACCGAACCGTAATTCCATCGCCTTTACAGTATTTAACTTGGGGAAAACATTCACATTGAAAGAAGCTGTTGTCCATGAACTCGGAAACAGGTGGGCTCGAATTCCACCGTCAGTGATTCTAAGTTTATTTTCCACCATTCATCGTTTTAAACCTATAGCCAAAGGCTGTAGTTACACATCGTACATTCATTTCCTCCCCAATTCAGTCCCAAATGAATTAAACTATGTTATTAACGTCAGATATAGATTGTCGGACAGAGTTCTACACGCACAGTAAGTAGAAAGGACTGATGACCATGACGTCCTCAGACCCAAAAATTAATCAACAGGAAGTTCATCTCACTGACCTGCATGTCAAAAGAGGTGAAAGGGTATACTCTACACTGTGCAGTACTACGGCCTCTGTGGCATATGACGTAATCTCTTTTCATAACGAAAACATGATTTTTACACAAAGTCAAGACTTATTTTAAAATACGTTTTACATATAGTGTTTTTATGTTGACATTCTTAAAATTTGCTGCCCTTGAAGACTCACTCCCCTGGGTCTAAGCCTAAACACAGGAAAGTGTTTTGGTTGAACGGCGATCACACATCTTTGTATATTAAACAGAGCAAAATATATTTTCATTATTAGCCACAGGTATACAGTACTCATACGTAAGTCAAGTTATTATGTGCTATCAGTAGATTGCAGCTGATCAGTGATTTTTTTCACAAAAGACGAAAATATGAATTTGAACTATATTTTGCAATTTGCAGTCAGTGGATTTCTTATAATTTAATATTGCTTTGCAGTAAGCAAAACTAGAGCCAGGTTCTCCTAAAAATCTTCAACCCTATCTATGACAGGTGACCATCAGGGACGGATTTAAGCCAATATTATGGGGAAGTGGACACACATGGGATCTGGGGGATGGAATATCACCAAGCTCAGAGTGGAGTCCGGTGGTCCTCCTCCAGAAAATTTTGCAAAAATCAGGTCCAAATTATTGAGTTAATTTTGTGATATTTTGGAGTAAAAAATTGATGACCATTGAAATTTAGTGGCTATAGAAAAGACTCTCCGATATTGAAGTGAAAGCTCTCGCACCTTCAAGAAAGACCCCGCGGTGTAGCTCACCAATGACCGTGAGAGGGGTCTACAGCGAGTCTGCAGATCAGAGGTTCGAATCCCGGTGCTGACAGCGGCTATCCTGAGTGTGGTTTTTCACACTCCCTCCAGACAAATGCCAGGATAGTACCTTATTTTAAGTCCAGGGACACCTACCCCACTCTTAACCCTAATAATTGCATAAATAGTCTCGACGGCTAACGCTTTCCCAGTCGGCAACTAAGAATACGGCATGCGATTGATCAAGTCACAGAGGCCATAGCACAGCACAGTGTATACCCTGCTTTTCGTCCAGCAGGAGGCGGTTTTAAGTTTCTACTCCCCAAGACAGATAGTTACAACAATGTTGCTAATACACCTCTCTTGTTATAGCTACAACAACCTTTAGCCTCCCCTTCAGTCTACACAATTTGCACGTTTTTTTGGTTTTCGATTGTGTTCGCTGTTTGAGAATCTTGTAATTTACTTCATTAATATTTGTGAAAACTACTGCTTTACAGTAAACTTCATTCAATAACGTGGAGGCCTTCAGAAACAAACCGGAGAATTAACGCGTCAGCAAATACTGAATTATATCTACAGTTCTAGTTGATGCAAACGATCCCCAACCGAGCGACAATGGTTAATTATCTGCCAGTGATACTAGACCTACCAGTTACCAAGTGCACGGGTTAAATGTCGTAAACCCCTAAATGAATTAACAACTATAACGACAAATAGGCCTATTATTATCTGTTGAGTAAGACTACGAATGACACCACAGTCGGGAAGCCGAATCCTGCATTCCTGCCGCGGCTTCGTCAGGGCCCGGAGCCATTTATAAGTCGTAGATAAAGAGAGCAACTCCTTTTATGTTTAACGGTACTGAGACGTTAAAGCGTATCACGAAAGGGCTTGATTCGCTAGAGAAAGTATCTCTTCGCGTCCTGAAAAATAAGTGCTTTGCAGTTCGATGCTGCTCTTTGGAATAAATGGCGTAGAAATGTCCAATAATAGTAATAATAGCCACTGCACTAGCTCAAAACAAAATTTTATTTATATTAATATTCGACCATACTTCATCTTAATTTTCTTCTAAATTAAGCAGAGTTCAAATATTTGCTCTTAGGAAAATCTGCGCGGTTTCCTACATGCAATATATTAATTTCACCATCGCCATGCACACCACTGACATTACTTATTGTTTTAAGGGGCGTAACAGTTACGTCATCTGCCCGTACCACTGACGTTCCATGAGAGGAATTGGAAAACAAAGTCCAGTGCCCTATCTTAATTGTCATTTTCTCCTGGTTAATTAGACACTCAGTCCAGAAAAATACTCGAATGTTACCTTAGTTTCAGCCTTTGGATACATTTCCCAACTCTCGTAGCAATAGTAACATAGGTTCTCAATAAATCACTTAATCAGAAATGATTTGCGCACGAACTCAAGTACCTAGGATTGTTGATCGTATTGAATGAACCAGTAATAATAATAATTATACTGGTCCTAAACATACAGATTATTCAAATGTTAGCATTGTTTTCTCAATCCAGTAGGTACGAGAAGATGAACAATTTCGCATGCATTTCTTCTATCTACGTTTGACAACAGAATCATCCCACCTTTCGCAAGATATTTAGCCAGCAATGATAATTTTTCACATAGCTCGAAAGTGAATTACTAGGGAACGATGACCTCGCTGTTCCGCCCCTTCACTCAACAATAGCTATAAAGTGACTTACTGTGTGGACGCTACTTTTAAAATGTATTTTACTTACCTGTCTGCACGGCATACGGTAGGTCTAGCTATACTATATATTCATTTCAGACACTATCACCTCTAAATATCTAAGCTCGACGTGACGCACCAAACTTCAATCTCTTGAGCTAGCTGACCAAACACACCAGGGCAACCCAGGCTCTCGAGGCCTTGGTGAAATAAGTGAAGGGATGATAAAGTTATTTAAAGGATTGCTGCATAAGCCGAATAAGCTAAATAAGGATCAGAACAATACATAGCGAAGCCTCATCGCCTAAGTTGACCGCCTTGAGACAGTTGTTCTTCCCACATGCGCTTTGTAAAGGAAAATATTGTCCACTTGACAGAATAAGTTTCTCAATCCTTGTAACTTTGTTCACAGATGGTTCATTGCATTCACTAAATGATTGCCAGTAGAAAATTCAAGTCACATAAAGGCAATAATAAATCAATGCCTGATTGGGCCTCGTCTCCTGTTAGGTCGCCGGGCCCCTCTGGGAGGGTCGGGCCCCGGGGCACCAGCCCTGCCTGACCCCCCCCCCCTCTCGTCGGGCCTGCTCACCCATGAAGCGTTGAAATGTCTGGGCAGCGTTACATATGCCAAATGGCATGAATTTAAATTCATACAATCCAAACGCAGTGGTCACAGCAGGTTTGGGAATGTCTTCTTCTGCAATGGGAATATGGTGAAAAGCACGAAGAAGGTCAATGGTGGAGAATACATGACGTCCATGAAGGTTGATGGCGAAGTCTTCAATATGTGGGACTGGGTAGCGATCAGGAATTGTACGAGAGTTCAGCTGACGATAGTCACCACAAGGTCTCCACTGATTGTTCTTCTTTTGGACCATGTGCAGTGGGGATGACCAACAACTTGTAGATGGTCGACATATTCCTTGGGCTAGAATGAATTCAAACTCTCGTTTGGCAGTGTTATGTTTTTCAGGTGCCAGCCGGCGTGGCCTTGATCTAATTGGTTGACCTGGAGTGGTAACAATATGATGAACAGTAGAATGTTGGATTGGTGTAAGAGTTGAAGATGGACGAGTAATTTCAGTGAATTTACTAAGCAACAAGGGGTAGGGAGAATCGCCGACTACAGTTCGAATTGATGGGCAAGCGATACAGCGGATATGACCATTACTGGTCAAGTTGGTCGTTAAATCAATGAGACGTCTGTGACGAAGATCAGGGAGAATTCCGAAGTATGCGAAAACGTCGGCTCCGATAATGGGATGAGTAACATCGGCAACAATGAAACGCCACGTGAAATCACGGCGGAGGGAAAAATCAAGTTTCAGAACTATATGTTCGTAAGTCTTGATAGCTCTACCGTTCGCGGCAAAAAGTGGTATTCTTCGAGGCTGCGGCGAGGAAGGCGAGCTGCAGGATTAACAAAAATCTCAGCTCCAGTGTCTATCAGGAAGGCAACTTTTGCTGATCTTTCGGTCATGAACAGACGACGATTCGAAGGTGTGGGGTCAGTTGCCGTCGCTACTGACTCTGGGAACTTGTTTCCCTGATTACACGGCGGGCGACATTGACGAGCATTAGAGCCAAACGTACGGTGAAACTGAAGGTGATCTTGGGGAGCGATAACGGTATGGAGAACTACGTCTCGAAGCTGATCGGCTGGATCGAGTGTTTCTGGTTGACATCTCGGTAAATAGTTTCGTCAGTTCGTTAATTTGGAATTGCAATGACGCAATGGTTGTAGGTTCGGAAGTAGAGGCCATTATAGAGGTACTGGGTGTTGCCGGATATAGTTCAAGTAATCTATAGGCGATTTTTGCAAGCCCATCAAGATTACCTTCTGGAACTGTGAGGATCTTCTGTAAATCGGCAGGCAGGCGAGACATCCAAATGTTCTTAAGCATATCATCAGCCATGGTGGTACCGGCTAATGTTTTCAGACGACGAAGGAGTTGTTATAGAGTACGGTCTCCGAGTTCCTCGGTTCGCAGTAGCTTCTCTATTCGTTTTGCATCAGATTGTGACATGCGGTCGATTAACGCCTGCTTTATTGTGTCATACGTATTAGTAACCGGCGTCCACGATAAAATGTCCTGAACTTCGATTGCTAGCTACTACATGACTATATTTTGTAGAGTCTACGTTAGCTAAAATGAACTGACCTTCAAGTTGGGCAAACCAAAGAGCTGGATTTTCAGACCAAAACAGGGGGACCTTGACGGAAACGTGATGCACCGCTGGTTGATCGTTGAGTGCCATGACGTTAGGTGATTGATACTTATAAAGGACGGAATGATAACTAACACTGTAAGTGATGTTCTCCAATATTTACTTCATATCACGTCGGGGTCACCAAATTGTAGCCAGTACCAATCAGCACCACCAGGAAGCGGCACCTCAATCGTTTTTCAAATATAGTTTTTTACGAATAATTCCTGGGTATGCTTTTTAGTCAAATTAAAAGAACTCAAGACTGCGAAATGAATCTTACTTTTCTCCACTCATCGTAAATGTAATTGAAATCTTCTTGTAAATCTAATGTGTTGAAATGAAATTAAAAACTTAACATTTCTTAGTGTATGAGATAATAGTCGACACATTACTTGGGGTATGTATTTTGCCTACGGCTTTACACTAATTTCATTATCGAAAATAATGATTTTCAATCGGTCAACATAGTTTAGAAGTTTTATGAATATGAATAGCCTTCGCTGACGGCCAGACCTTGATGGCAAACAACATGCAAGAGGCCACCAAACAATGTACTCAATAGCGGCGAAAACAGGTCTGCTGATCAACATCGGAAAGACAGAGTTCATTACCAATATCCAAGACGCCCCTAAAACCATGAGAGTCAGTGATACTAACCATATCAAGCGAGTGAAAGCAGCAAAATACCTTGGAGAATAGATCTCAGAAAATCTCAGAGAAATAATGGCTCTCGAACAAAGGAGGATCAAACTAGACAGGACATACTATGCATGTAGTATCTTTACTGTATGGCTCGAAACATCTGTCGATGAATGTCAAACTATGACACTATAATGCAGTAGTCACACAAGGGGCGTATATAGAGTTTGATTTCGGGGGGTACCCAACCGGTGGTTGGGAGGGACATGGTATAGGCCCCAAAGAATAGAGGTGCCGGGGTTTTAAGGCTATCTCGCATCACTTTTCAACCAATTTGTAGTGATGTTTTATGTTTGGTTAGTGTCAAGCACAACTAAGACCATTTTACGTTACTTTTTAGCCTATTTTCAATTTTGAAAAAATAGGCTTATGAGATCACCTTTTGTCCGTGTGTGTGTGCGTGTGTGTGTGTGTGATTCGTGTGTGTGTCCCCCCCTAATAAAATCTAAACGGCAGGAGCGATTTCAATGAAACTCGGAAAGTTGATAGCACTATTCCCGGCGACCTCGACCGTGCCCATCAAATTTTGTTACAACTCACCAATCCAACATGGCGGCTGTGCGAAATATTTCACCAGCATTCAATATCTCCGAAACTATTACCGATATTACCCTGACATTTTCTATGGTGATAGAGGGAACTACAGTAAGTTCACTTATGTGACTTTTGAAAACCTGGTAACTACAAAACGAACATGGCGGCCAAGCGAATTTGCGACTTTTAAATAGACGTTTCTCGTGATTTGACCAACCAAACGCAATGAAACTTGGTACAGTATATGTTTATATACATTGTAATGCACCGACATCTAACTTCGTTCAATTGTTTACATAATCACAAGATGGCGGATGTGCGAATTATTTCACCGGCATTCTATATCTCTGAAACTATTAGCGGTATCTCCTTAAAATTTTGTACTGAGATAAAGGGCACTACTGGAAGTCCATCTATAAGATATTCAAAAACCGGTTAACTACAAAACGAACATGGTGGCCAAGCGAATTTGAACATTTTAAATAGACCTTTCTCGCGATTTAATGTTCCAAGCGCACTGAAACCTGGTACAGGAAATATTTATACACATTGTAATCCACTGGTATCTAATTTAGTTCAATTGTTTACATAACCTCAAGATGGCGGCAGTGCGAATTTTAAAATTAAGTGTTTATTTCTTGTGATGTAGTCATGCGATCGAAGTGAAAGTTTGAATAATGAACCTACGCAATAATTTTCCTTTAATGGTACATGACTTTATGGCCTATACATTTAACAATCCAACATGGCGACCAACCGAAATATTTAGACGATACTGAATATCTACGAATCTATTTTAGCAATCAAACTGCATTTTTTAATGTTCATAGGGGCTATGAACTTAAGTTCACCTATAGGACTTTAAATAACCTGGTGATCACAAATCCAACATGGCGGTGACGCGAGTTATAAATATTCACATGGACTTTTCTCGCAATTTAACCATCCGCGTGCAGTGAAACTTGGTACAGTAATTCTTTATCCGAATGTTAATCCACTGGCATCTAATTTATTTCAATTGTTTCCATAACCTCAAGATGGCAGCTGTGAAAAAATTTTAAATCTCCTTATTTTTTCTTGTGTCCTAATTATGCGATTGAAGTTTGAATACTACACGTTCACAATAATCTGCATGTAACAGTACATAACTCTAGGACCTACATATATAAAATCCAACATGGCGACCATCCGAAATATTTAGTCGGTTCTCAATATCTACGAATCTATTACAGCAATCAAACTGAAATTGTGTATGTTAAATAGTGGCAATTAACATAAGTAGGATATATGAAAATAGGCTGTATAGTTCTTCACGGAACTACTTGTTTTAATAAATGAAAATGGGCTAAAAATCCAGGAACATGACGAGGTTAATAAACTCTTGACGCTGGAAACTGGAAAGCGGGGACAACAGAGATAAAAGAACAAAATCGGCTACGAATGAAGGAATACTGGGCTAATTTCAAAAGCTAAAAGGTGACAGATGAAATGACGTGGTCCTTAGTAGGCCGAAACAAAACAATAAAAAAAAAACAAGAAATTCCGTGACGAAGTAAAGGGCCTACTTTTCTTAAAATTTAAAATTCATGCCAATCTATATATACCTATCTAGAATAATGACGAAATTAAGCTGGTAATTTCGAAATTTCTAATTACTTCGAAATATACCTAGTATAATTTAGCCTCATAGAGCACTAGAGTTGGCAGCCCTGGTGACTGAATATATTGTTAGTTCCATCTGTTAAGGTACGTTACAGAATACAAAATTTGGTTGATGTACAATGGAAAGCATGGACGTTACATGCAGTTGTACATCGGATCTATTAGCGTGCGTAAAATAATGTTGGCAACAGTGTCATGCATGTGTTGGTCAGAAATAATCGGAAATATTATGATCTCTTGTTGTGTCCAATTTTGGATGAAATCCATTTGTTAGTATATAATTTATATGTATTTTAAATTGGACATATCAGCAGGCTTAGAGTCGTGTTGGCAGCACTGACGTATATTAGTTTCTCCAAATTAATC
The DNA here is from genome assembly GCA_946902985.2 of Meconema thalassinum. NCBI lineage: Eukaryota > Metazoa > Arthropoda > Insecta > Orthoptera > Tettigoniidae > Meconema > Meconema thalassinum. The sequence continues at coordinate 423,937 of CAMPQE020000006.1, read as the reverse complement.
TAGAATGCCAGGTACTATAGGTGTGCAAATTTTAAAGCTGTCGGCTTTCATACTTTCGGATATATTAATATTAGCGTAAAATATACAGACAGCTTTTATTAACAGTTGGCAGCCCTGGTAGCTCTTAAGAATAAGCCTACTTATATCTGTTATGGTACACATAGCACATTCGAAATTTGGATGAAATCCAATTGATAGTATAGAAGTTACATGTATTTAAAAATTGGTCTTATCAGCAGGCTTAGAAACATGTTGGTAGCACTGACGTACATATGGGACTACAAATTAATCCAGAATGTCAGGTACTATACGTGTGCATAGTGTAAAGCTGTCGTCTTGCATACTCTCTGATATATTGGTATTTGGATAAGAAAATTGAGAGAGAGCATTTATTAAAAGCTGGCAGCCCTGGTGGCTTTTCAGAGTAAGCTCAGTCATATCTGTTTATGTAGACATAGTACATACGAAATTTGGTTAAAATCCAATTGTTAGTGTACAAGATATATGCATTTAAATTTGGACTTAACAGCAGGCTTAAAATCATTTTGGCAACAATGCCATGTTTGGCCTCCTGGAAATTAAACTGAAATATTATTATCTATATGTGTGCCATTTTTGGAATAGCTCTCATGCATACATTCCATGATCTCCAACATGGAGCTCAAATTTCAATTACGGTTTTTCAGCAGTTCGTAGCACTGACATCATTTTCAAATATGGGCTTGAGATGTTCGGGTATTGATCGTTACTCATACCAAATTTGGATTCGATTGCTGCAGCCGTTTAGGAGTTGATAGGGGGGACAAACACAGCTAGACAGACAGACAGACAGACAGAAGGACAGACAGACAGACAGACATTTGCTCGGATCGATCTCGTAAGTCTACTTTTTCCTCATTTTTGCAAAATGTGAAAAGTAGGCTAAAAATATAACACAAGGACTGGCGCCGGGTCATTTTGACCAATAGTGGGTCACTCTATTTTTGTCGTAGTCGTACGGATTTTAACGAAGTAATTTTACACCTGGTGTCTTCCTAAGAACTATTCCAAATATAAAATTAGGTTCATTTATATTTTTAGCCTATTTTCAATATTGAAAAAATAGGCTTATGAGATCACCTTTTGTCCGTGTGTGTGTGCGTGTGTGTGTGTGTGATTCGTGTGTGTGTCCCCCCCCCCCTAATAAAATCTAAACGGCTGGAGCGATTTCAATGAAACTCAGTAAGTTCATAGCACTATTCCGGGCGACCTCGACCGTGCCCTTCAAATTTTGTTACGACTCACCAATCCAACATGGCGGCTGTGCGAAATATTTCACCAGGATTCAATATCTCCGAAACGATTACCGATATTACCCTGAAATCATGTATGGTGATAAAGGGAACTACTATAAGTTCACTTATGTGATCTTTGAAAACCTGGTAACTACAAAACCAACATGGCGGCCAAGCGAAGTTGCGACTTTTAAATAGACGTTTCTCGGGATTTATCCAACCAAACGCAATAAAACTTGGTACAGTATATGTTTATATACTTTGTAATGCACCGACAACTAACTTCGTTCATTTGTTTACATAACCACAAGATGGCGGATGTGCGAAATATTTCACCGGCATTCTGTATCTCTGAAACTATTAGCGGTATCTTCCTGAAGTTTTGTACGGAGATAAAGGGCACTACTGGAAGTCCATTTATATGACTTTAAAAAACCGGTTATATACAAAACAAACATGGCGGCCAAGCGAATTAGAAAATTTGAAATAGACCTTTCTCGCGATTTAATGCTCCAAACGCACTGAAATCTGGTACAGGAAATATTTATACACATTGTAATGCACTGGTATCTAATTTAGTTCAATTGTTTTCATAACCTCAAGATGGCGGCTGTGCGAATTTTAAAATTAAGTTTTTATTTCTTGTGATGTAGTCATGCGATCGAAGTGAAAGTTTGAATAATGAACCTTCCCAATAATTTTCCTATAATGGTACATGACTCTATGGCCTATACATTTAACAATCCAACATTGCGACCATCCGAAATATTTAGACGGCTCTCAATATCTACGAATCTATTGTAGCAATCAAACTGAATTTTTTATTGTTCATAGGGGCTATGAACTCAAGTTCACTTATAGGACTTTAAATAACCTGGTGATCACAAATCCAACATGGCGGCGACGCGAATTATAAATATTCTCATGGACGTTTATCGCAATTTAACCATCCGAGAGCAGTGAAACTTGGTACAGTAAATCCTTATACGAATGGTAAGCCACTAGCATCTAATTTATTTCAATTGTTTCCATAACCTAAAGATGGCAGCTGTGCGAAATTTTAAAATCTCCTTGTAACTTCTAGTGTCCTAATTATGCGATTGACGTTTGAATACTACACGTACACAATAATCTGCATGTAACAGTACATAACTCTAGGACCTACATATATAAAATCCAACATGGCGACTATCCGAATTATTTAGTCGGTTCTCAATATCTACGAATCTATTACGGCAATCAAACTGAAATTGTGTATGTTGATAGTTGCAATAAGTGGGCTATATGAAAATAGGCTGTATAGTTCTTCACGGAACTACTTCTTATTACTACAATCATCTTGCTCACTTGGTAGTGTTTCCATGGAAAGAATTAACATTACTGTTTTGATTTACAACTCACACTATAATATAAAGTCAAGGCTTCTTGTAGCATATCCAAATCGGTTCATAACTTCATCGTCAGTGAGATGTATGTTTGTGAATAAATAACAATACTAGAGCGTTGTGTCGGTTTTCAGAAGTAGAATATCTTAAGTATGTTTTCAACCAACTCAAACACTGTTCGGCAGTACCGGTAGCTACAGAGAGAGTCAAATTCGCCAAAAGTTTGATAAGGGTATAAAAGTAAGGCAAAATACGTTTGTCACACGCTTCAAGGGCACTTGTTGATGTTCTTGGTACGTTCATAAGAGCGAAGGCACTGGAGAGTAATACAGTAAGAGGTTATGTATTTACACATACGATCAGATCAAACTGATTGTCACACTGTCTACATCGCTCTAACGTCACCTCGCTTTTCAACGATGCCATATGTCGCTTAGTAACAATAGTACGTGATAAGTATGCGTATATTAGTTTTTAAGGTTTTAATTCATAAACAAATAATACATGTGACAATTTCTGGGGGCGGGCACCCCGGGCCCTCCCCCTCCGCCCCCCCCCCCGATATACGCCCCTGAGTCAGACCATCAATCCTCTACGCAGCTGAGTGACTGTTTCTAACTGAGAAGACACCCCTAAAGGCCCTCGAGGTACAGGAAAGGAAATTCTTTCGGAAAATAGTGGGACCAAGGATCTTAGAAGATGGAAGACGATGGTACACTACAAACACCAGGAAAACCTCACCTATTCCATCAGAAGGAGACACCTGGCTTTCTACCGGGGCGGGGACACCAAGAGCCCGCTGATGAGCCAGCTTGGTGTCCTAGGCAAAATCCCACACAAGACACGGCACAACCCTTGAAAAAATGCTGAGTTTTAATTCATTGGCCGTGAAAGCCATTATATCATCTTTTTGAATAGGGAGAGCTTCATTTTTCAGCATTCTAGACTTTCCTGGTTAAAAATAGAACAACAAAGAAACCTGCATATATGTACCCTCATCTATCGACTTCTCTATGAAAGTACACCTCACTACCTCTCTTGTCGTTTTCTTTCTTCCTTCCTTTCATGATCGTCATACGCGATCTGGATCTATAATTGCAATTACTCTACATCATTCATCTGCCTTCAATAACTCTTTCCTCGTGTCGGGAACTAGAATTTGGAATAATTGTCCTCGTGACGTTAGAAATTGTGCATCCCTAACAACTTTCAAACTTGCATGTAAAGATTTCCTCTTGAATTCGTAGGCCAACTTGAAGAATTTGTGTGTGAATGTGTGAGTGAATGACCATAGTATAATTTTGTTAAAAATTTATGTCATTTAAATTATATAGCTTAGTTAATATCACGCAGTCCCCAATTTAAATTAATTTAATTTAATTCTAGTATTTATGTTTTCCTAGTATTTAAGTTTGGTAGGTTAAGTATAACATAGTAGACTCAGTAATGGTTCCGTATTGATTCACAATCAAGTATAATATAATTAGGGAGATCCACCTGATCAATTCACAATTACAAATTGAACCCTTGCAAAGAAGCATATGAGACTCAATTTCGGGGGGTGTAACAGTCCATTTCGTAAAGTTGTTGTAAAGCGCTTCTTATAACATGAAGGGTAACATATAACAAAATAACATGCAGGAAAAGTGAATACCAGGATTAAAACATATGAATTTAATAACAGATCAACAAATTTACACTATTTACAACAACAAAACAAACAAGGTCTCCCAAATGACACCCACTTGAATTAAATAAAAATTGCCAAATTAGGCCTGATCTCAGGAGAGATCGTAAACATCTGGACCAAATGTCCCAAAGTACTGCAATGACATGTGCATGTGCGGCTTTTCTACATGCGTTACGTTGTGTACAAATTAACGCGAGATTCGTTACCATCCAGTAAACCTTCAGGGGACGAATCTGCATTGCCTTAGAGCTAGACAGACACGAGGAACCAACTAAACACTAATTAACTAATCCGACACTTCCTACACTGAATAAAACAAAAATAATTTCCGCATGAAATTGGAATCACGAACTGCCATAGCAAACAACATTAACGCCTAAAAATTAGGACTTTTCAAATCAACACAAGTAAATCAACACGTGACCAATCAAGAAAAATACACATATGGCCGCTTGCCATTTTTACAAGAAAAAATACAAAATACACCCAACGGTGTCACAACAGACAAATCTAACAATGAAATGAGTCATAGAAATCACTAGGCTCAAAGCCAACATTTACATCATAAACAAATATTTCATTTCATACGATATGCGGTAATTCGTAACGGACATGGCGAACTCCCAATTAAAATTCTGATCCAATGACCATTAAAAGAACAGGTTTGCTACAGAGAGTTTACAGGGGTCAGTCTGTCAGCTGGACTGCCTAAACGATGAATCACCAGATATAGACGGGCGCAAGGTGGAATCTGCACATCTGTCAACCCACGTGTCAATTACCTCGACCTGCCGTAGCAATGGCTCGAGTCTCGAAGAAGCGTGCTCCCAAAGCACATAATATACGTGTGTATGTCAAAATAAAATATCTTAGCATTTCCCAAGGAAATCCAAGAATCAGCATAGGACAAGGTACAGTAGCCTCGGAGAGCGCTCTGCCTTTCCAATAAAAATACAACCACAAAATTATGAGGGCGGTAGGCACATTCTACCCCTCATCACGAAGAATCAATACACACACCTTGACACAATACACACACCAGAATCACACGTATGGGTTTGACAGAAACCTGAAATAAAGGACATAAAATATTTTCCACCGACTTGCGCTCCCAATCTAGTCCGTGACTAAAGAACCTGAAAAGGAATCTCAAAAAAACTCAAAAATATAGAACTAAGGTGTTCTGCAGTGACATCTTAACTTGTTGTGCTCGGCAACCCTAGTATGAATAAAAACCTGTTCGTAAAACATCTAACAACTTTTACCCCCTTCTCTTACTAAAATGAATTTGAATAAAAGCACCATTTATCGACCATGACGAATTTCACATTCGCATGAATAAAATCTAAATACACACGCCGTGCATACTAATAATGACTCATAAGAAAAATATACAATCAAACAAACATTTTGGCCACGTGCCAACGCACATTTAAATATAACAGTGTCGGCACACAAAAATCTAAATACACAAGAAAACAATGAATAAAATTATTTACAACGTTCCCGCGTCTAATCTAGCTACATATTGAATAAATCAATGGTCTGTACATCACCGTGCAGCTTGTAGAAAATCAACCTCCATCCCAAGGCATTTCCCCACGGGAAATCTACTCGTTCATCGTCGACGTTCTGGTAGAGGCGTAGCACTTCATTCCACCAATCGACCTTCCTTTAGACATCTTGGCGTGGCTTCTTGGAAAGAAATGTTCAAAGTTATTAGTCTACCTAGCTAGAATCGCTATGAGCTACTGACTTTCACTCAAAAAAAACTCTCCTGGGCGATCACTCAAAGTTGAACTGGCCCTATCTAAGCATTTGCTTACTCCACACGCACATATACATCACACAAAATATAACACAAAATTTACAGACAATATTACACTCTTAACCCTACCAACCTGGGCCCAATGTCTGGGAAGCCAGGCTCTGCCTGTCACAAGTCAGGACCAAAGGGGAGTGATAGAGGAGTAACACCTCTTCAAAAAACCTTGGTCCAGCTGGCCCGGCTGGTAGTCCCTTGTAAGGGCCCCTTACCAGGGTTACGGTAAAATCCTCAACGACAACTGTGGTGGAGAAGGTAGCCTTTGGTACAGCATAGGTGGCGGAAGAGGCATCCCAGTGCTCGGGATAAGTAGAGCAAAAGGTATCTGTTTTGACTAAACTGATATCAGCATTCACCCGATAACGTCTGTTCCCCATGTTAGGGGCGGTTATCACAGGCGTCTGTTCCCATATTGGGCGGCCTATTATGATCCATCTGGCGATTCGATCACAGATGTAACATCGAAGGGGAGTAAACCTCCTTCCAAAATAATCTCAACAGAAGACATGATGGTAAACCACAACGGAAAATATACTCCAGGTGGTAAACAATCCTCCATCACAAGAAACTGTGATGCAACTGGGCCTGCGGAGTCTGGAGAGCCCAAAACATCATGTGAGGAAGAGTCGGAGCTTCCTACAACTTCACGCATAAGACCTAAGCAAAAACATCTGCTAGGCACACTGAACATCAATACTCTCGTGAAAACTGGTAAACTGAAACAACTGACAGATGTGCTGAATAGACGTAATATCCTCATCCTTGCTTTACAAGAAACTCGATACACAGACGAGGATGCTTTTGAGTCTGAGGGATATAGAATTTACAAAGGGATAGCTGGCATCAAAACCAAACAAAACAGTACTATACTTGGAACAGCTTTTATGATTAAACAAAACTTAACAGAATCAATAACAAATTTTACATCTTCATCAGAACGAATTTCACTTCTCGATCAGGAAACAAAGGCTATACTATAATCAATGCTCATACTCCTACCAATGAGGACAATAAGAAAAATCCAGAAAATGTTGAAGAGTTTTGGGAAATGTTGGAACATGAATCATCAAAGATACCTTATCATCACGATAAAATCTTAGTTGGTGACTTTAATGCACAGATTGGAAGAGAGAGAAAATTTAGAAACATAGTGGGTGACTTCCCAGCTAACAACCGCACTAACAGAAATGGAAAGAGACTCATAAGTTTCTGCAGACTATTTGATTTTAAATTAAATTAATGTCAACCTTTTTTTTTAGGAAATTACCGAGGAGAAAGAAAACTTGGTGCTCTCCAAATCCACATTTAGGTTCATATCAATTGGATCATGTAGCAATTACAAAACAGTACTTGAGAGAAATCATGAATGTTAGAGTAAGGAGAGGATTAAATATTGACTCTGACCATTTTTTGTCTGAGATCAAAACTAAATTCCAACCAAATAAATCCAAGCCAAAAATTCCAAAAATTCCTAAAATAGACACAAAAGTTTTATCAGAAAAATAAGACTGAATTTATCAATAAACTGCATACTAAAGATAAGAGTAACTGGGAAGAGATCAGAGATGTAATGATAGAATCAGCCAAAGAATTGGGACAGCCTCCAAGGAAAAGGAAACACCGATGGTGGAATACAACATGTGATGCAGCGATCGAACGTAGATTAGCGCCTTGGCAGTTATGGAATTCCAGGAAACGAGAAGATGACTGGATTAATTTTGTAGAGATCAGAAAGCTAACATCCAAAATCATCAGGATAGAGAAACGTAATTATGATAAGAAGCGATTGGAAGAGATAGATATAGATTTTAAAAAGAACAACACCAGACAATTCTACAAAGTATTTCGAGAGGAGATCCAAGGATACAAACCAATGAACCTCCATTTCAAGGATTCAACTGGTAGACTGGTCACTAATAATAAAGACAACTGCGAGTTACTAGCTAAATACTTTGAGGAACTTCTTAATTGCGAAGAACCTATAGAAAGACTACAGTTTACATCACCACAAAAAGTGAACCCTCCGTCAGAACCACCAACTGTCCAACAAATAGAACAATATATTGACAATCTTAAAAATAATAAGGCACCTGGTGAGGATGGGATACTAACTGAAATGTTGAAACTCGGTGGTAAATTTTCAGCTGAAGCTTTACATAAAGTTATCAAGGAATGTTGGGAAAAGGAACAATTCGAAATGATTGGAAACAGGCAATAATCCATCCCTTGCACAAGAAAGGAGATAAGACAAACCCCAACAATTATAGAGGTATTTCCTTACAGCCAATCGCGTACAAAGTTCTTTCTAAAGCATTGCTACACAATCTGGAAGAACAAGCAGAACATACTATCGGCGAATACCAAGCCGGATTTAGAAAAGGGAGATCTTGTCCAGAGCAAATTTTCAATCTCAAAACAATCCTTAGAATCAGAACAATACGTAACCTCAACACAGTTGTATCTTTCATTGATTTCAGAAAGGCTTATGATTCAATAGACAGACAGTCTGTATTCCTAACTCTAGCAGAATTAGGGATAGATAAAAATACCATACAACTGGTATAACAAACACTAGCAAATACAACCTCAAGAGTTAAATTTCTAAACGACATTTCAGAACCCTTCCAAATCAAAACCGGAGTTAGACAAGGTGGGCTTTCACCACTTCTATTTAATTTGATATTAAACAAAATCATGAAGGAATGGGAACTTAAATTATGCGTCAGAAACATTGAAGGGGTCCATTTGGGGCAAGGAAAAGGAAGATTCGAGGTGAAATGTCTTGCCTTTGCTGATGACATAGCAATCATTTCGGAAAACAGATTTCAAGCACAAATAATGGTTGAAACCCTACATGAAATAGCAATAAAAACTGGTCTTCAGATGTTGTATGAAGAAACCAAATATATTGAACACAGACACAATGGAGAAAAATATCTAACAACTCAACATGGACAGATTCAAAGAGTTGATAAATTTAAATATTTGGGAGAATGGATCCAGTCAAATGAACTTGATAACACATCCTGCAAGGAAAGATTCAGAAAGATGGAAAATGCCTATAAACTCACCCAACATAGATACAACAAACGATCAATTTCATTCCAGGCAAAAATCAGGCACTACACAACTGTAATTAAACCAGAGGTATTATATGGATCAGAATGTTAAACGTTGAACAAAAGAGGTGAGCAAGAGGAGCTGGAAAAGAAAGAAAGGAAAATACTTAGGAAAATTTTGGGTCCCCAAAAGAATAAAGATATTTGGATGAAGAGAAAAAATGAAGACCTTTACCGAAATGTAGAAAAAATTACACTCAATTAAAAGACGGAGACTACAATTTTATGGTCACCTTCATAGAATGGATAGCAGCAGGCTAACTAAGAAAATTTTTGATTACATCTCCAAATTAAAAAACACCACTAGATGGCTGGAAGAGATACGGTGTGATCTGCAAAAACTGAAGATCACAAACAACATCATTTCTAATAGGGTGGAATTCCGGCGACTGATCACTACTGCAGATTTTTCGATTCTGCAAGTTCCACATCAACCACGGAGAGTGTTATCAGCGGAACAGAGGCAGGCCATCAGCCAACGTATGAAGACGTTTTGGGAAGAAAAGAAAAAACGAAACAATGTACCGTAGTCTTAGGTTCAAAGCGGTCTATAATTGGCCAAATTCTAAATATATATATATATATTACACTCTTCGTTCACCACGCAACTGGCTTTTAAAAAGTCTCTCAAATTACGTCTACCGCGTAGCGCTTATCTCGAGTAGAGATCTCCCTCCGCTAAGCGTGCACTCTGCTCCCCAAGCACAATAAATGTTTGTTCAGACAGACGTGAAGTATGCTCACTAGAGCCTGATAAAATCGTGTCCCAAACTGGCGTGAACGATGCTCCTCGGAGCCCGATAAAGTTGTGTCTCAAACTACTCATCACCGATCAATTTATTAGAAACTGACAGAAAGGAGTGGAGTGGGGGCAATCTGTGAAAATAATCTGTAATTTTGAACTCACAGACTTGGGACTAGTATCAATCTTCTTCTTTTCATCCAAACGTCTCAATGGACTCATGCGGAATCCTATCGCATCGGCGGTTCATCATACACGTGTTTTAGCGCCTTTTTTTAAGGTACGCAACTCTCCGCGTGGTTTAGGCGTCCTCTCTCCTGATTCGCTGATTCAATCGTGTATCGGTTGGAACTTCACCTCTGGCACGCCCATATTGACGCCGACTTGGATGCGCGTTCACCCTGAATTTGTCCTTGAACTCGGCTTACCCGGTCATCGTCAGGAATAACTACCACGCTACTCCTGTTGCAATCGTTGTGACACACTACCTGTCTTCCCTTTGTCAATCTCCAACATGTTCTGCCTGGATATCAGTAATAATAATACTGAAAATCATGAAGACTTATTGATCGGCAAATCAATAAGGGTTCAATATATAGGGCTATATTAATCCCATATGGTACATGTTTCGGGGCCTATTATGATGGCCCCTTCATCAGCCAAAAATAAAAATCATCAGTAAAATCATAGGATGTATCATAAAATGTGGATTAACATGAAAAAGAATGGATAAAAATGAAACATACTAAAAATGAAAGATGAAGTGGTGAATAAAACACTCGAATGTAACAAAATTAGAAAGACACTTAAAAATGTTACAGGCGACAGATGAAAAAACACATTAAAATAACATATTGAAAATGGCACTTTAAGTGCTTGACAAAACAAGTCTTTTGTGAGTCCTTATAATAATACCATCAGGGTATCGTGTCTAAATATTCATTCCATATTAAAGCGCTGAAAATATTGTTAAAAACTCCAGTCTATTGGACCTGGCTGTTTTCTACTCCTGTTAAAAGGAGAAAGTTGGTGTTGAAAGACCAATACTTCGCCTATGACGAGGATCGAACAAGCCAAGTTGGACAGAGCCTCTTGAGGATAGAATCAGGGGGAAATCCTTAAAAACTTGTTGACATATTGACTAGTCCAAAAATGTTCCTTCTTCTAAGCGGCAAATGGCCTTAGAGAGCTCCTAAGGAGGAAACAAAAAATGAATTTTAGAAAAGAAAATTTAGTATAGAAAAAATAAAGTGTAGGGAACGAAAAATATTAGTCATATTGGGACCAAAAAATAGTGAAAATAGGGCTCTTTATGCCGATACGAAAGAAAAAATAACTTACAGTATAACGCAACGAACGCCGGGTGTCCGAAGCAGGAAGCGCTTCGTCCAACAGACTTGGAAGTGCAATAACAAACAGCTGAGCTCGCAAGCAGAGCGTGATGCGGGAAGGAAAGAGGGCAGGTGAAGGAGCCCTGTCGTGGCGATTGTGAGGCGGAGTTTGGGAGGGGTTAAGGGGAAGGTGGTAGTGATAGTGGAAGACGGAACAGCTGAGGAGAGAGCCCAAGGCGGTTTGTTATAATCTTTGTTTGTTGATATGATGATATCTGCTAGGGTGTCGAACATAATATTAGAATCGAAATTGGACAGACCGGGAGAAGCTTCATTACTAGATTTTCTGAGCATGTCAACGCTACTAAATATAGAAAATTTTCAGCCATGGCTTCCCACATGAATGATATGAATCATAGTTTCACAAACATTGGCAATGACCTTAACAAAGTTTCCTTAAAGAACATTTTGGAGTCCATCGAGATCAACACTGCCCAAAGAATTTTCAACCCCACTAACCTCAATGAAATACATTTCGAGTATTCATGTAAGTTGCACTGTGTGTGGTTAAGTGTAAGAGAGGGCCTAGAGCCCTAACTTCACCACAATAAAGGCACCAATAAATAAATAATAAATAATAATCGAGCAAGAGCTTTCTGTCTAAAACACAAGCACTGTGGTTCAGAAGAGGCCCACGACCAAAGAAAAAGACCTTGCAACTTTGAATGAAGGAAGAAGGAATATCGTAATTGCTAGAGCTCCATTATGCAGGACTTACCGCGCTGACACTACAATAGCAAGTAATAATAATGGTGGTGAAAGTTTTAGTCATTCAATAATTGCTGGCTTTTTAGCGATCTTTAACATCGTATCGGTGGCGTAGTTGGTAGCATGCTGAGCTTCTGTGCCGAAGATCGCTGGTTCAAACCCGGCCGAAGTCGTCGGACTTTTTAAGAGCGTTAAGAATCCCTCAGTATGCCTTTCTTCGGAGGGGAAGTAAAGCAGGCGGTCCCATGTCATAGATTTATGGCATCTTAAAGAACCTTCCACTAATTACACCTGCGTGAAGCTAAATTAATTATAGGTTAAACAGCGCTCCAATTAGGTTCCTACGTTCGTCACCAGGAGCCGACTTCAGTGGCGTCTAGTAGCCAAGTTCTGAACTAGTAGTCGTTGACGGTGGTGTTTGGTGGCAAAAGTAGGAACTACTTAAAATTTAATGTCTGCAGTTCTAACTTGAACTGATACAGTCATCACAATTAACACCGGTTATCAGACATATTCTACACACACCCAAAGTACACGGGGCTACATGACTGCGTTGTCGCAGCCCCTAAACTGAGGAATCAACCAACCAACCAACATCGTATCGGTGCTATTATTTAATGGTGACAAGCTAAAGCGCGGGAGAGGATCGACGCCACGCGACGCTAATACAGCTTACTATTCGCGGCTGCTACAGGTCTGACAAGGTTCAGTTGCTCGCATTCTTAACACGAATTGATTATAGAGGAGAGGAAGCACAAAGTCTGGCCATGCATTTCAGAGCGCTACGTGACGAGCATAAGCTAAGCGACAATCAATCGAACAAAAACATTGGTAAATTTTTAATTCTAAGCGTTGCGTGTCACACACTCGCTCCATTGCAGCACACCTCATAGAGAATGCGCTGAAGAAGAACATTAATCGTCAAATTCATGAGTAGGGCTCGGATTTTTAGGTGCTAAACATTGGAAAAATATTTATTTTTTATGTACTAAAATACCTGAAATATTTGACAGAAAAGTAAAAATATGTAATTATAATTTAGTTCATTAATGTGAGTTTAGACAATATGCAGTACTCACGAATGCAATTTATGCTATGTCTGACTGACTGCTGAAGCATTACAATACACTACGAGATACATCTCCAGATTGACCATCACAAAAGACCGACGATTATCGCGAAACACTTCTTCTGAAGGCGGGAAACTGCGGCAATATATTTCTTGATATCGAGGTACTGTGTAACTTGAGATCGCTGTTCAGCCTTAATTGCTCTCCCACATGGTTGGCAGTACAGAACGCCCCCATCTGAAGTAAAATTATCCTTAAATTCTGCAACATACTGCTGCGGACGATAACTTGTAGTTGCTTTTACTTTAGGCATCCCTGGCTTCCACAGTGAGTGTGACGGGGCGAGAAGATAAGAAAAACACAGTTGCAAGCTGACATACGCTCTGCATGAAGATTAGATAGCTCACAGGTTCCTCCCCGTTGAAGTAACACAGAAAAAAAAAATTTAAACTGAAAGATACTGATTTAAAAAATGTACATATTAGGTCTTTTTATGTGCTAATAAGTGGAAAGTAGGAGTTTATGTATTTATAGACAAAATGTTTAAAATATGTATTTACATAAAAAAATATTTATTTACCTAAAAATCCGAGCCCTAGCCATGAGTCTCAAGCCCTGCAGGCAAGCCTTTAGGGCCCTTAAGCTGCGTTTACACTAACGAAACTCCCTCGCGAAAGTCTTCTTCTCCTTCTTTCTCTCCCCCAATATGCAACTACCGTGGCGTTGGGAGATAACCTCGGATCCATCCATTGTAAATCTGCCTGTTCCCGGCGAGACCGCAGAGCTGCTGCATGGTCTTTCCTCTACTGGCTGCAACCTGCATCATCTTCTCTTCCTCGGTCGTCCAATGGGTCTCCTGCCCTGCACTCTCGCCTCAATATACAGTCGTGGATCCTCTCCATTCCCATTCTCATAATGTGCCCAAACCAGGAGAGCTTCTCCACTGCTTGCACCTCGAGCTCCTCTCATACGTATGTTCCGTACTCTGTCCCGGCGCGTGTTTCCTGCTATCCGCCGGAGACACTGCATTTGGACTGCTGACGTCACTTCTAATCGCCGTCCAACTCTCGCTGCCGTAGATAAGTATAGGCTCGATGGCCGTCTTATAGACCCTTTCGGCTTACCTCCTTCTTCCCAAACACGCAGTGTAGCCTTATCACTCGGGCGAAAGTTACTCGCATCGAGTAAAATTTCGCACTACCCAAAACAGAGCGCAATTTACAGCTATTAATTGCACGAGTAGGACGAGCCGCCTTCAGTTCTGGTCTCGCGGCCAACATGGCCTCCAGCCGCGTTTTCCGTCATATCAATTGAATTTTTAATCAAGAAAGGGAAGACGAAAAATCGCCACCCTCGACTATGGTGGAGCAAACAATTATTCTTTCGCTGCGGTATGATCCCAGTAGCGCTTTCATCTTCCCTTTCAGTGCAGAAATAGAAAAGTTTAGTTCAAACTAATTTCTTTCCACGCATCTTCTCTTTTAATGTGATTGATATAGTTTTTGTGTTTTGGATTCCACATAAAACTCTAGTTTTGTCGAGCTCGATGAGCTGCAAGCACAGTTCTTGATTCATCCCTCGCGCAACTACGGTGACCACGTTTACACTAAGCGAAACTTGACGTGCGAAGCCCTTCGATGCGCAGACAAAAACCGACTGAGCACCGGCTCGCAGCGAGGGCCCTCACCCCGCAATTATTCAGGGGTGGGGACACGTGTACACCAGCGCTATTCCCTCGCAACACTATTTCGCGCGAGGGAGTTTCGCTAGTTTAAACGCAGCATAACGCACGAGTGATTTTCTGTCGTCGTTGTCGACTGCGAAAAGTGGTTCATGTGTGGTCGCTTGTCGCCGCCGTGCCGTGATCATATAATGCAATGGGAAAAATACTTCACCTTACAGACGAACGCTTTCCCGACCACATGTAAACCACTGTCGCCAACTGTAGCCGATCCCGTCCACTGACCACATCCCGACAACAGTGCTTTCCTTTCCATACGGGCAACATGTCACCAACATCGTGGCAAGTTCTCGCTCGCAGTAATCTGTC
The DNA here is from genome assembly GCA_946902985.2 of Meconema thalassinum. Lineage (NCBI taxonomy): Eukaryota > Metazoa > Arthropoda > Insecta > Orthoptera > Tettigoniidae > Meconema > Meconema thalassinum. The sequence continues at coordinate 408,683 of CAMPQE020000006.1, read as the reverse complement.
GATATGGCCTTCCTCATCACAGTATCTGTTCTTGAAATAATTGGTTTAATATCCTGCAGTAGCTCATTGAAAAAATTTTAGACATTCTGAAGAACTGGAAAAATTTATCCGAATAATTGCAATTGCCCAAACTGTTGCCGGATTCCAACGATTGGATGTATCCACATTCTTCAAGAGTTCCTTCTTTTTTTTTCGTCTTCGCATGAACAAAAGAAGTACTGTTTCCTCTTCAGAATCCATACTGTGAATGACCTAAGTTCCACTTGCTGAACGACATTATTAATAGTACATTATGCAACGAGCCTAAAATGGCAATAATTAAGACACGATTATGTTAATGAAACGAGTGTAAGCGAGTTTCATAATTTCCATACGTGTCTTAATTACCATTATAGGCGAGTTGCATACGACTGTTTATGTTCGAAGATAATTATAACTTTATTTTATTTAATTTTATGTTGGAACAGAAATATTCATAAATATCTGTCCAGATTCAGTCACTTGAATTAGTGATCGGAGTGCAAGCACCGAGTTTGCTCTCTTTGCTTCCCAAGCTCGCTGACCCACGCACCACGCATGCGCTCTGTCTGCTTGGCAATACCATATGTTTCTTTACCGCCTGCCGTATGAAAGAATGCCCCGTGTAGAAATTGTAGTTGGGGATATTAAGGTACAGTGCTATTTCTTTTCTCATATTCGCCAGTTTATTTACGAGAAGATATGGGACGGTGCACTTTCCATATAGGTGATTTTGTCTTTGTGTTTGCCATTATAACTACAATGGTTGATCGGATATATTTTACATTGTCATCTTTCAAATCATGTAATCCGACATGTTGGATTATGTGTTCAAGTGGTAAGCTATCAAGTACCTAATTGGTCACACATCACATATCTTGAGCTCTGATTGGTTGGAGAAACAGTACCTTAATGAAAACTTGTAATATAATTAGCCTCATTATAGTACAGTTTACTGATATATAATAGTCAGGGTCGAACACAAACCCCATTATTTTACACCATTCGCGGTGAAGTTGGTCGGACCACTTTTGACGCTGGCCTATCCACAAAATGTGACCATACTGAACTACAGAAGTGGTCGGAGCGGCGACAACGAAGCGTATTTTTGTAGTCGACAGAAAAACGCTCGTGTGTAAGGGCCCTTAATGTCACACACTAGACCTGCCATGAACACTATCCCAACGTTCGCCACTAGGTGTCAGTGTCAGTGGCATCACTGGTAGCCATAGTTGGAGCTACTTGAAATTGAAGGTGATGGGCGTTCAATTATAACACCCTGCTATGGCCATTGGCTGCAATCCTACACTGCATTGATTCGATGTAGACAATGGTAAGATTATGCTCATCTGAGCACCAACTCAACACTTATGGCACCTAATTTGTGTCTTTGGGTCGCGAGTCTTTTGACTGGTTTGATGCAGTTCTCCAGGCCTCCCTGTCCTGTGCTAATCGTTTCATATCTACATAGCTAGCACACCTTACATCTTTTCATTACCGGTCACCAGAAATATCTCTCCTCACGCACTCGTCTTAATACTTCTACATTTGTTAATCTATCTACCTATCTGATCTTCATCATTCTACTGCAACACCTCAATTCAAACGCTTCAATTCTCCTCTTTACTGCTACTAGTTATTTTGCTTCCTAAGTAACAGAAGTCACCTACTTCGTTGGTAATTTACATACATTGTAACTTTAGAAGATATATACTTGGTATCGTCCGCATTATTATTATCAGCATGCATTCAACGACTCGTTTACCAGTCGAAGATGTATAGACGCCAAGGTGCAGATGTCTCCTCTAAATGTGTTATTTAACTCACAGACACGTATTTCTTGCACTTCAGCATCACAATTCGATCCGGCAATCTCGGACACATTGTGTTCTAATGCTCATCAACCACTATCACATTGTCGTTGATGTATTCAAGCTTAATGGCCAGTGAATGTTATCAGCGCACTGGTATCCGCAGAGAGCTTTCAGTTAACACTTGATTCACTTTGAAGTTACTTGTTGTTTGTTGTCAAGCCACCATGAAACAAGCCGATTACTCTACCATCGCGCTTTCAACACCCACACTACACTGCGCCAGGATTTATCCCATTCGTAACTGAGATTGCCAATATACACATGTATGTCTATATTTCAAACACTGAATTTCTATTCGAAACCGAGGGACAATCTTCATATCATGACGAATAGAAATACATATTGCAATCACTCCGCTGCATTTCAGCTGCCCGCGGGGAATCTGGAAACCTGGCGCTTTTCACAGCATATTCGCAAGTGCAGCATCTATCAATTCTTTACCATTAGAGCTTGCGATCAGAAACGCTTTTGCGATTCCCAACGCTTCCTAAAAATAAACGTTTAAACGTTTGTAAAGAAACGTGTTCAAAGTTCCGCGTATTAGTTTACTGCTTACTGCGTAAGTGTATAGTAGTACTGTGCCCGTTTAGACCGGAGTCCGCACGACCACATATGCATTTTACCAATTATCAGTCAGCACGAGAATCAAAATATCCCGGAGCGCCAGATGGGTTAAAGCAAATCGCAAAAACGACATCAAATTTATAAAAATGCTTTGATGATTTTTGGCTCAATGCAACAATAAGGATAGAAGGAGATTTAATTGGGTGAAACACATCTGGTAAAATTATCTCAGTTTATTTAAAGTTAAAATCTGACTGCAAGAATAATGCTCAAGGCAGCATCATCCACGTGTGGCGATCCACACTCTTATTTACACACAATATACAGAAATCTTCCAAACACATTTGACAATCTTTTTGAAAACACAAGTCCGATTGTTAGTCCTGTGGACTGTGTTCCAAAATTATTAACATTTTAACTCCAGTGCAAAATGAATTGTCCATACTGGAAATAACGTAGATCACTGTTTGACTATTTACATGATATTAACACTCGTAGAATAAATGTTTATAGAATTTCTTAGACTTTCATTTGTTTTCCAGTTTTCCAAAATATATCGTTGAAACTATTATTATCATCGTAGCAATACAAATTATTAACACATATTAACAACATCTGAAAAGTATTTGACCATTGAGCATAGCATCGAAGAACTGTGCGAAGCACAACAACAATTAATTGTTCTTCTGACATTAAACATTCGAGAAGTGACTCGATTATGAACTTCAAGTTCCAAACAAAATATATGATTTCTGAATCATTAACTTGTTCAATAAATGGTTGAACCATTCAACTATTAGATTTTCCCACTTGGGAACAATATTATAAAAATATTTATATTTATGGCCATTTCTAGCAACTTTCACAACTTGCAATTCTTCGACAGAATGCGGAAATTAGAATTGTAGTTTTATAATGAATTCATTTAGTTCATGGCACTAGGATTGAAAATATCCTTCAAATTATTCGTGGTTAAAGAATTATTTTAAATTGGCAGTGGCCCATTCTACTATTTGTGTAAGGACACAATATTATAACAACAACAACAACAACGGCAAAGGTCTTCCTCTGAAGAAGAATAAATTACTATCATGACAAATCCGGGTTCTAGCAAAATCAAAGTCTAAATGGAATTCGTAAACAAGGTTGAAATAAGAACTGATGGTTTCAAAGAAATAACCTTCGGGTTATTCATACGACGAAATGTGTGGCTCCAATACTCCTACTATAAACCTGAGCCATCGAACCTGCTATTTGATTGATGCTCGAAAAAACCTTCATTCCTGCGACTTAAACCTGCGCACCTGGGAATGGCATTACAACTATTCCACACACATAAATTATCTTCCCAAAATTTATACAATAAATCAAGCCTCTGCTTGTTATCAACACTGGAAGTTTAATAAACTTACAAGTTTATTTTATTTTACCATTCAGTTCAACCCGTGAATTTACCATACTCATGAAAAGCTCATTTCACTTTCGAAGTGTATTTACGTCATGATTTTATATAAATACAAAAATCCTATTTGATACAAATATCAATTGCTTCCCGTTTCATGCCTCTCCGTGTTATATGAAACATATACTTTGCTCATAGCAAATATCAACTGTTCAACCAGAACTGAAATGTAGGTTGAATGCGGGCTTGCGCTAACCACTCTCCTTCGTAAAATCTCCTGTTCCAAACTAGAAATGTTTAAACTACTTCATAGGCTCTTTCTCAATACATATGATTATTATAAAATATAATATCCAAGAATTATTTAGAAAAATTATGAAAATTATTATTATTATTATTAGTGGATTATTATTATTATTATTTCAAATATGTTTAATTATCATCTCAATATGTGAGAATCCACATGTTCGAACCTTCGAATATGGAAAAAATATCCATTCCTCAACAAAAATAAATTTAACTTTTACAGTTACATCGGCTGATTACCGTGATTTCCCAAAAATATGAAAATTCAAATAAATGCTCAAAATGCTCGGTCATCGATCCTAAACTGTTCTGAGTGCTGAAAATGCTCAGAATAAATCTAACAAGTCTTGCGTAAATCATTACAAGCTTTAAATATGACGAAAAAAATGTGTTGGTCATCTGCAGAAAAATAGTTCGTTCCAATTAGCTAGGCATAAAATAATTCAAATGTGGCTTACATTTCTTGATGTTCTTGAAGTGTAGTAAACCTGGTCTATACCAGATTTATCCGTAGACATGCCCTAGCGGACAAGCACGTATAATCCTTGTATCGGCCGCCATTGTAGACCCACAAATCGTCTAGTCAGACATAGTGGTAGTATCTTTCGACGTTTTAAATGACTGTGGTTCCATTTTAATATGGGCTTCTAACAAAGCCATAACAGTTTGTTTGAAAAGGGTCAGATCTAAGCGATCTCTTCTTAAATGTGTCAGTTGTAACCTAACTCACTGTAATCTCATCAGTACAAGAAAAACGTTGACAGTCTAAGCAGTTAACGGCTGTTCTGAAGATCGTTCCCTGGGCATGGTTTATTAAAATCACCATCTGCCATGCGCTAGACAACCTGCAGTTTCCCTTGCGTAGACTAATGAAAACCACCGTTATAGACTAGTCTTCACTGTACTGACGGATCGAAGTGGTTAAATAGTTACAAAATATGAATACTGACTTCAAAATGGATTCAAACATCCAAGTATTAATTTACTATTGGACTGTGACAAATACTATTTTTCTAGACCAAGTCTAGCATATGTCCTTTTAGGAAATATAAATATTTCCACCAATGTCTGTAGAAATACAATCACCTCAGTGATTCTCCTCACCAGAAACTTACTAAGTTCCAACTCGTTTGCGCAGCACTTCTCGTGACTATCACGATTTGTAAAGTACTTCTTCGTAGACGTGGCAACCATGTGCCTTGGCTCAGCGTAGATGCAACTTGTTCGCCAAGTGCTTGTGATGAATTGAGCTAACTGTCCTTGATCCAGCCTGCTTTTATACAGAATCGGTCAGGGTCACGCGTCATCGCCTGATATCTAGAAATCCTCATATCTCTTGAATCCCTGGTCCGATTTACTTGATATTAATTGCATTCTCTTTCATTTGGCCGTGCCAGTAATCTGATCCCAGTCTCAAGTCTCTGCTCCATAGTTAACTGTTTAATCACTAAATAGTCTCCACCTCTGCGGTGACTCGCTACGTCATTTACCATCCAACTATCGGTAATTTTCTTCGAAAGGCTTCGAGAAGCATTGTAGCGCGATATTCAAATATCTGAACTTTCAAAAGCGGCTACAGCCTTTCCCTTGATATCTAGGTGTCTGAAACTTGGAATACCCATTCCTAGATTTGGGCACATCCACCCCACACCTAGCAAAAAATAAAAATTGAAAAATTTTTATTTTTCCTATCTACACATTAAATTATCTGGTTCTTGAATAATAGATCTTCAAATTCGAAGCATTATAAGTTCCCACGATGTTACCAGTTCGTGTATTAGCTACTTCATAGCTTCCATTATTGTTTACTTCCACAATATTCAAAATCCTTAATTTTACCATTCCCCCGGGATTGTTGTGTTCCCGATGGACCTGGATCATTGGGCCTCTGCTCCACAAATTGTAAGTTATCTTGGTGTCTTGCTTCCAAGTTTTTCCTCGTTTCCTTGTTAAATTCTTCGTTGGATTGACGAGTATCTACATTCCCTCTGTTGTTATAGTTATTACCATAGGATCTTCTTTCCTGGTACCTTCCTTGAGTATCACGTGGTCTTCACCATCGAGTGTTGTATCGATTACCACCATCCGGTCTTGCATATGGTTTGTAACTGTATCTGTTACGGTATTGGTTCCATCCTCTCGTATTGGAATCTTCCCTCGGCGATTTCTCTTCTCGCTCCTCTCGAATCTCTCGAGGTGTCTGAGAATAACTGTCAGCCATAACAGCATACACAGCGTTATTACTCTTTACTCCCTTCTGATGAAAGAATTGAGCGTTTGTATGATCCAGCTTTTGCAATACTTCATCAAACTGTTCCATATTGTAGATGTCAGCAGCGATCAAAGTCCTCTGGACGTCTGCTGGAAATTGTCGTATCAAAGCAGTAATCAACTCGTTATCTGGCATTGGCGGATCTAAATGTTGGAGTTTAGACAGCTGTCCAGAAAAGTATGTAGAGTATCGAGTAGGTTGTGACGTCGAGAATCTCTTCGAATACAACTCTGCTCTAACTTGCTGTTGGGTTTCAGGGGACCAAAACTTCTTCAATAACCCACGAGAAAACTCCTCAAAAGTATTTAGAGTGGATCTAAATGCTCTAAACCACAAAAGTGCGGGACCTTCCAAGAACTTCCCTATTACCCTGATCTGTCTTTCTTTAGGGATCTTAGAATCTTTCAGATAATCACCTGCTTCTCTCAGAAATTCCACGGGTGTCACAGAATCTCGCCCTGAAAATTTAGAAGGCTTGTCTTCTATATTCTTAAATACAGTTATGGGGTTGGATTGAAATACTGTCCTGACCTCATCCTGTCTATCAGTTTCTCTAGCTCCTCCTAGATTTATCTGCATCTGTTCCTTTCCTCTTACATTCGACATTTTCAAAAGATGATCAGACTGTTTCTCATCTTTTATTTGAGTTTTCATAGCCTCAAGTTCCTTCTGGTTTTCTTCTGCCATCTTCTTGATTGCTTCAGTCTCTTTACTATTTTCTTTAACATCAATGGATATCTGGTTCATAACAGCCTCATGACTCTTCAATGACCCTGTCATATCTGATATGTCCTTCTGAGTTGCTTGAATATCCTTGGCAATTACTTCAATGTGGGATGACAAAGATTCCCTAATCTCCTTGATTCCCTCTTGATTCTCCAGCTTGAGTGTGTCTTTAATTTCATTGACAACTGTGGTTTTGATCTCAGTTTGCAATTCATGAATCACTCCTTCTCTTATTTCTCCCATGACAAGTTCCTTGAATTGTTCCGTTAAACGTTGAACAACTAGAATTCCCATCTCGTTACTCTCCTTCTTCACTCTGACTTCCAGGTTGACCATGTCTTCACCAACTTTCCTAAGACCATGTTCTATCCTATCAGCTAAGCTTTGGGATCGAAGATCGGCATCGCGAAATTTATCGTCCATTAAACTAGCGTTAGTAGCTAATGAAGTTTCGAGCTCATGTGTTTTATCGCATAATTTATTCATTTTACTTTCAAGTGTCATTTTCAAAATTTCAGAATTCTCTTTAAATTTACTTTCCATTGAATTAAATTTACTGTTTAAATTTTCCTTCAAGTTATCTTTTAACCTGCTCTCTAACAAATCGGAATTTTCTTTGAGTTTATCAGAACTTTCTTTAAGTTTATTTTCCAAAGAATCAGAATTTTCTTTAAGTTTATCCTCCAAACTTTCTTTCAAATTATCAGAATTTTCTTTAAGTTTATCATTCAAATTTTCTCTAAGTTTATTCTCTAAAGAATCAGAATTTTCTTTAAGTTTATTTTCTAAAGCCTCAGTATTTTCTTTCATAATGGCTGCTACACGCAGTCCAGCCTGTTTCGAACTCTCCTCCAAACTCCTCATCATTCTCATCATTTCTTCCATAATTTCAATTATTCAAAACTTAGGGGTATACAACAGTGGCAAACACAAGCTTATAACTAGAACAAGAAATATGAATAGCTAATTGGAACACTATAATAAAATGAGATTTGTCCTAATATCGACGTGATGGAAAAACAAAAGTCTCTACTTTTGCGAATTACATTTACCATAATATCACAAGAAAAATATGCAAGTTCTCAAATATCCTCCACCTGGATTCTAATAATGTGTATCTCCAGTCATCGAACGTTTACTACTGAATTTACTTGACGCCCTAATGGTTAAGCCATTATCAAAATAATCAAACCCATTCTAATTATTAACCAAGTTAAATTATTAATTTTCCCACTAATTGGGTTTCCTACTAATTTATTCATCCAAACCAGACATCTCTCAACTCCCAAAATTTTCTATAAAAGTTATCACAATTTCAAATCGGCATGCGATTGACCATGTCTAAATCGGGACCCACGTTCGAAGCCATTTCTCTCTCTATCTTATTTTATGTGCCCGTTTAGACCGGAGTCCGCACGACCACATATGCATTTTACCAATTATCAGTCAGCACGAGAATCAAAATATCCCGGAGCGCCAGATGGGTTAAAGCAAATCGCAAAAACGACATCAAATTTATAAAAATGCTTTGATGATTTTTGGCTCAATGCAACAATAAGGATAGAAGGAGATTTAATTGGGTGAAACACATCTGGTAAAATTATCTCAGTTTATTTAAAGTTAAAATCTGACTGCAAGAATAATGCTCAAGGCAGCATCATCCACGTGTGGCGATCCACACTCTTATTTACACACAATATACAGAAATCTTCCAAACACATTTGACAATCTTTTTGAAAACACAAGTCCGATTGTTAGTCCTGTGGACTGTGTTCCAAAATTATTAACATTTTAACTCCAGTGCAAAATGAATTGTCCATACTGGAAATAACGTAGATCACTGTTTGACTATTTACATGATATTAACACTCGTAGAATAAATGTTTATAGAATTTCTTAGACTTTCATTTGTTTTCCAGTTTTCCAAAATATATCGTTGAAACTATTATTATCATCGTAGCAATACAAATTATTAACACATATTAACAACATCTGAAAAGTATTTGACCATTGAGCATAGCATCGAAGAACTGTGCGAAGCACAACAACAATTAATTGTTCTTCTGACATTAAACATTCGAGAAGTGACTCGATTATGAACTTCAAGTTCCAAACAAAATATATGATTTCTGAATCATTAACTTGTTCAATAAATGGTTGAACCATTCAACTATTAGATTTTCCCACTTGGGAACAATATTATAAAAATATTTATATTTATGGCCATTTCTAGCAACTTTCACAACTTGCAATTCTTCGACAGAATGCGGAAATTAGAATTGTAGTTTTATAATGAATTCATTTAGTTCATGGCACTAGGATTGAAAATATCCTTCAAATTATTCGTGGTTAAAGAATTATTTTAAATTGGCAGTGGCCCATTCTACTATTTGTGTAAGGACACAATATTATAACAACAACAACAACAACGGCAAAGGTCTTCCTCTGAAGAAGAATAAATTACTATCATGACAAATCCGGGTTCTAGCAAAATCAAAGTCTAAATGGAATTCGTAAACAAGGTTGAAATAAGAACTGATGGTTTCAAAGAAATAACCTTCGGGTTATTCATACGACGAAATGTGTGGCTCCAATACTCCTACTATAAACCTGAGCCATCGAACCTGCTATTTGATTGATGCTCGAAAAAACCTTCATTCCTGCGACTTAAACCTGCGCACCTGGGAATGGCATTACAACTATTCCACACACATAAATTATCTTCCCAAAATTTATACAATAAATCAAGCCTCTGCTTGTTATCAACACTGGAAGTTTAATAAACTTACAAGTTTATTTTATTTTACCATTCAGTTCAACCCGTGAATTTACCATACTCATGAAAAGCTCATTTCACTTTCGAAGTGTATTTACGTCATGATTTTATATAAATACAAAAATCCTATTTGATACAAATATCAATTGCTTCCCGTTTCATGCCTCTCCGTGTTATATGAAACATATACTTTGCTCATAGCAAATATCAACTGTTCAACCAGAACTGAAATGTAGGTTGAATGCGGGCTTGCGCTAACCACTCTCCTTCGTAAAATCTCCTGTTCCAAACTAGAAATGTTTAAACTACTTCATAGGCTCTTTCTCAATACATATGATTATTATAAAATATAATATCCAAGAATTATTTAGAAAAATTATGAAAATTATTATTATTATTATTAGTGGATTATTATTATTATTATTTCAAATATGTTTAATTATCATCTCAATATGTGAGAATCCACATGTTCGAACCTTCGAATATGGAAAAAATATCCATTCCTCAACAAAAATAAATTTAACTTTTACAGTTACATCGGCTGATTACCGTGATTTCCCAAAAATATGAAAATTCAAATAAATGCTCAAAATGCTCGGTCATCGATCCTAAACTGTTCTGAGTGCTGAAAATGCTCAGAATAAATCTAACAAGTCTTGCGTAAATCATTACAAGCTTTAAATATGACGAAAAAAATGTGTTGGTCATCTGCAGAAAAATAGTTCGTTCCAATTAGCTAGGCATAAAATAATTCAAATGTGGCTTACATTTCTTGATGTTCTTGAAGTGTAGTAAACCTGGTCTATACCAGATTTATCCGTAGACATGCCCTAGCGGACAAGCACGTATAATCCTTGTATCGGCCGCCATTGTAGACCCACAAATCGTCTAGTCAGACATAGTGGTAGTATCTTTCGACGTTTTAAATGACTGTGGTTCCATTTTAATATGGGCTTCTAACAAAGCCATAACAGTTTGTTTGAAAAGGGTCAGATCTAAGCGATCTCTTCTTAAATGTGTCAGTTGTAACCTAACTCACTGTAATCTCATCAGTACAAGAAAAACGTTGACAGTCTAAGCAGTTAACGGCTGTTCTGAAGATCGTTCCCTGGGCATGGTTTATTAAAATCACCATCTGCCATGCGCTAGACAACCTGCAGTTTCCCTTGCGTAGACTAATGAACACCACCGTTATAGACTAGCCTTCACTGTACTGACGGATCGAAGTGGTTAAATAGTTACAAAATATGAATACTGACTTCAAAATGGATTCAAACATCCAAGTATTAATTTACTATTGGACTGTGACAAATACTATTTTTCTAGACCAAGTCTAGCATATGTCCTTTTAGGAAATATAAATATTTCCACCAATGTCTGTAGAAATACAATCACCTCAGTGATTCTCCTCACCAGAAACTTACTAAGTTCCAACTCGTTTGCGCAGCACTTCTCGTGACTATCACGATTTGTAAAGTACTTCTTCGTAGACGTGGCAACCATGTGCCTTGGCTCAGCGTAGATGCAACTTGTTCGCCAAGTGCTTGTGATGAATTGAGCTAACTGTCCTTGATCCAGCCTGCTTTTATACAGAATCGGTCAGGGTCACGCGTCATCGCCTGATATCTAGAAATCCTCATATCTCTTGAATCCCTGGTCCGATTTACTTGATATTAATTGCATTCTCTTTCATTTGGCCGTGCCAGTAATCTGATCCCAGTCTCAAGTCTCTGCTCCATAGTTAACTGTTTAATCACTAAATAGTCTCCACCTCTGCGGTGACTCGCTACGTCATTTACCATCCAACTATCGGTAATTTTCTTCGAAAGGCTTCGAGAAGCATTGTAGCGCGATATTCAAATATCTGAACTTTCAAAAGCGGCTACAGCCTTTCCCTTGATATCTAGGTGTCTGAAACTTGGAATACCCATTCCTAGATTTGGGCACATCCACCCCACACCTAGCAAAAAATAAAAATTGAAAAATTTTTATTTTTCCTATCTACACATTAAATTATCTGGTTCTTGAATAATAGATCTTCAAATTCGAAGCATTATAAGTTCCCACGATGTTACCAGTTCGTGTATTAGCTACTTCATAGCTTCCATTATTGTTTACTTCCACAATATTCAAAATCCTTAATTTTACCATTCCCCCGGGATTGTTGTGTTCCCGATGGACCTGGATCATTGGGCCTCTGCTCCACAAATTGTAAGTTATCTTGGTGTCTTGCTTCCAAGTTTTTCCTCGTTTCCTTGTTAAATTCTTCGTTGGATTGACGAGTATCTACATTCCCTCTGTTGTTATAGTTATTACCATAGGATCTTCTTTCCTGGTACCTTCCTTGAGTATCACGTGGTCTTCTCCATCGAGTGTTGTATCGATTACCACCATCCGGTCTTGCATATGGTTTGTAACTGTATCTGTTACGGTATTGGTTCCATCCTCTCGTATTGGAATCTTCCCTCGGCGATTTCTCTTCTCGCTCCTCTCGAATCTCTCGAGGTGTCTGAGAATAACTGTCAGCCATAACAGCATACACAGCGTTATTACTCTTTACTCCCTTCTGATGAAAGAATTGAGCGTTTGTATGATCCAGCTTTTGCAATACTTCATCAAACTGTTCCATATTGTAGATGTCAGCAGCGATCAAAGTCCTCTGGACGTCTGCTGGAAATTGTCGTATCAAAGCAGTAATCAACTCGTTATCTGGCATTGGCGGATCTAAATGTTGGAGTTTAGACAGCTGTCCAGAAAAGTATGTAGAGTATCGAGTAGGTTGTGACGTCGAGAATCTCTTCGAATACAACTCTGCTCTAACTTGCTGTTGGGTTTCAGGGGACCAAAACTTCTTCAATAACCCACGAGAAAACTCCTCAAAAGTATTTAGAGTGGATCTAAATGCTCTAAACCACAAAAGTGCGGGACCTTCCAAGAACTTCCCTATTACCCTGATCTGTCTTTCTTTAGGGATCTTAGAATCTTTCAGATAATCACCTGCTTCTCTCAGAAATTCCACGGGTGTCACAGAATCTCGCCCTGAAAATTTAGAAGGCTTGTCTTCTATATTCTTAAATACAGTTATGGGGTTGGATTGAAATACTGTCCTGACCTCATCCTGTCTATCAGTTTCTCTAGCTCCTCCTAGATTTATCTGCATCTGTTCCTTTCCTCTTACATTCGACATTTTCAAAAGATGATCAGACTGTTTCTCATCTTTTATTTGAGTTTTCATAGCCTCAAGTTCCTTCTGGTTTTCTTCTGCCATCTTCTTGATTGCTTCAGTCTCTTTACTATTTTCTTTAACATCAATGGATATCTGGTTCATAACAGCCTCATGACTCTTCAATGACCCTGTCATATCTGATATGTCCTTCTGAGTTGCTTGAATATCCTTGGCAATTACTTCAATGTGGGATGACAAAGATTCCCTAATCTCCTTGATTCCCTCTTGATTCTCCAGCTTGAGTGTGTCTTTAATTTCATTGACAACTGTGGTTTTGATCTCAGTTTGCAATTCATAAATCACTCCTTCTCTTATTTCTCCCATGACAAGTTCCTTGAATTGTTCCGTTAAACGTTGAACAACTAGAATTCCCATCTCGTTACTCTCCTTCTTCACTCTGACTTCCAGGTTGACCATGTCTTCACCAACTTTCCTAAGACCATGTTCTATCCTATCAGCTAAGCTTTGGGATCGAAGATCGGCATCGCGAAATTTATCGTCCATTAAACTAGCGTTAGTAGCTAATGAAGTTTCGAGCTCATGTGTTTTATCGCATAATTTATTCATTTTACTTTCAAGTGTCATTTTCAAAATTTCAGAATTCTCTTTAAATTTACTTTCCATTGAATTAAATTTACTGTTTAAATTTTCCTTCAAGTTATCTTTTAACCTGCTCTCTAACAAATCGGAATTTTCTTTGAGTTTATCAGAACTTTCTTTAAGTTTATTTTCCAAAGAATCAGAATTTTCTTTAAGTTTATCCTCCAAACATTCTTTCAAATTATCAGAATTTTCTTTAAGTTTATCATTCAAATTTTCTCTAAGTTTATTCTCTAAAGAATCAGAATTTTCTTTAAGTTTATTTTCTAAAGCCTCAGTATTTTCTTTCATAATGGCTGCTACACGCAGTCCAGCCTGTTTCGAACTCTCCTCCAAACTCCTCATCATTCTCATCATTTCTTCCATAATTTCAATTATTCAAAACTTAGGGGTATACAACAGTGGCAAACACAAGCTTATAACTAGAACAAGAAATATGAATAGCTAATTGGAACACTATAATAAAATGAGATTTGTCCTAATATCGACGTGATGGAAAAACAAAAGTCTCTACTTTTACGAATTACATTTACCATAATATCACAAGAAAAATATGCAAGTTCTCAAATATCCTCCACCTGGATTCTAATAATGTGTATCTCCAGTCATCGAACGTTTACTACTGAATTTACTTGACGCCCTAATGGTTAAGCCATTATCAAAATAATCAAACCCATTCTAATTATTAACCAAGTTAAATTATTAATTTTCCCACTAATTGGGTTTCCTACTAATTTATTCATCCAAACCAGACATCTCTCAACTCCCAAAATTTTCTATAAAAGTTATCACAATTTCAAATCGGCATGCGATTGACCATGTCTAAATCGGGACCCACGTTCGAAGCCATTTCTCTCTCTATCTTATTTTATGTGCCCGTTTAGACCGGAGTCCGCACGACCACATATGCATTTTACCAATTATCAGTCAGCACGAGAATCAAAATATCCCGGAGCGCCAGATGGGTTAAAGCAAATCGCAAAAACGACATCAAATTTATAAAAATGCTTTGATGATTTTTGGCTCAATGCAACAATAAGGATAGAAGGAGATTTAATTGGGTGAAACACATCTGGTAAAATTATCTCAGTTTATTTAAAGTTAAAATCTGACTGCAAGAATAATGCTCAAGGCAGCATCATCCACGTGTGGCGATCCACACTCTTATTTACACACAATATACAGAAATCTTCCAAACACATTTGACAATCTTTTTGAAAACACAAGTCCGATTGTTAGTCCTGTGGACTGTGTTCCAAAATTATTAACATTTTAACTCCAGTGCAAAATGAATTGTCCATACTGGAAATAACGTAGATCACTGTTTGACTATTTACATGATATTAACACTCGTAGAATAAATGTTTATAGAATTTCTTAGACTTTCATTTGTTTTCCAGTTTTCCAAAATATATCGTTGAAACTATTATTATCATCGTAGCAATACAAATTATTAACACATATTAACAACATCTGAAAAGTATTTGACCATTGAGCATAGCATCGAAGAACTGTGCGAAGCACAACAACAATTAATTGTTCTTCTGACATTAAACATTCGAGAAGTGACTCGATTATGAACTTCAAGTTCCAAACAAAATATATGATTTCTGAATCATTAACTTGTTCAATAAATGGTTGAACCATTCAACTATTAGATTTTCCCACTTGGGAACAATATTATAAAAATATTTATATTTATGGCCATTTCTAGCAACTTTCACAACTTGCAATTCTTCGACAGAATGCGGAAATTAGAATTGTAGTTTTATAATGAATTCATTTAGTTCATGGCACTAGGATTGAAAATATCCTTCAAATTATTCGTGGTTAAAGAATTATTTTAAATTGGCAGTGGCCCATTCTACTATTTGTGTAAGGACACAATATTATAACAACAACAACGGCAAAGGTCTTCCTCTGAAGAAGAATAAATTACTATCATGACAAATCCGGGTTCTAGCAAAATCAAAGTCTAAATGGAATTCGTAAACAAGGTTGAAATAAGAACTGATGGTTTCAAAGAAATAACCTTCGGGTTATTCATACGACGAAATGTGTGGCTCCAATACTCCTACTATAAACCTGAGCCATCGAACCTGCTATTTGATTGATGCTCGAAAAAACCTTCATTCCTGCGACTTAAACCTGCGCACCTGGGAATGGCATTACAACTATTCCACACACATAAATTATCTTCCCAAAATTTATACAATAAATCAAGCCTCTGCTTGTTATCAACACTGGAAGTTTAATAAACTTACAAGTTTATTTTATTTTACCATTCAGTTCAACCCGTGAATTTACCATACTCATGAAAAGCTCATTTCACTTTCGAAGTGTATTTACGTCATGATTTTATATAAATACAAAAATCCTATTTGATACAAATATCAATTGCTTCCCGTTTCATGCCTCTCCGTGTTATATGAAACATATACTTTGCTCATAGCAAATATCAACTGTTCAACCAGAACTGAAATGTAGGTTGAATGCGGGCTTGCGCTAACCACTCTCCTTCGTAAAATCTCCTGTTCCAAACTAGAAATGTTTAAACTACTTCATAGGCTCTTTCTCAATACATATGATTATTATAAAATATAATATCCAAGAATTATTTAGAAAAATTATGAAAATTATTATTATTATTATTAGTGGATTATTATTATTATTATTTCAAATATGTTTAATTATCATCTCAATATGTGAGAATCCACATGTTCGAACCTTCGAATATGGAAAAAATATCCATTCCTCAACAAAAATAAATTTAACTTTTACAGTTACATCGGCTGATTACCGTGATTTCCCAAAAATATGAAAATTCAAATAAATGCTCAAAATGCTCGGTCATCGATCCTAAACTGTTCTGAGTGCTGAAAATGCTCAGAATAAATCTAACAAGTCTTGCGTAAATCATTACAAGCTTTGAATATGACGAAAAAAATGTGTTGGTCATCTGCAGAAAAATAGTTCGTTCCAATTAGCTAGGCATACAATAATTCAAATGTGGCTTACATTTCTTGATGTTCTTGAAGTGTAGTAAACCTGGTCTATACCAGATTTATCCGTAGACATGCCCTAGCGGACAAGCACGTATAATCCTTGTATCGGCCGCCATTGTAGACCCACAAATCGTCTAGTCAGACATAGTGGTAGTATCTTTCGACGTTTTAAATGACTGTGGTTCCATTTTAATATGGGCTTCTAACAAAGCCATAACAGTTTGTTTGAAAAGGGTCAGATCTAAGCGATCTCTTCTTAAATGTGTCAGTTGTAACCTAACTCACTGTAATCTCATCAGTACAAGAAAAACGTTGACAGTCTAAGCAGTTAACGGCTGTTCTGAAGATCGTTCCCTGGGCATGGTTTATTAAAATCACCATCTGCCATGCGCTAGACAACCTGCAGTTTCCCTTGCGTAGACTAATGAACACCACCGTTATAGACTAGTCTTCACTGTACTGACGGATCGAAGTGGTTAAATAGTTACAAAATATGAATACTGACTTCAAAATGGATTCAAACATCCAAGTATTAATTTACTATTGGACTGTGACAAATACTATTTTTCTAGACCAAGTCTAGCATATGTCCTTTTAGGAAATATAAATATTTCCACCAATGTCTGTAGAAATACAATCACCTCAGTGATTCTCCTCACCAGAAACTTACTAAGTTCCAACTCGTTTGCGCAGCACTTCTCGTGACTATCACGATTTGTAAAGTACTTCTTCGTAGACGTGGCAACCATGTGCCTTGGCTCAGCGTAGATGCAACTTGTTCGCCAAGTGCTTGTGATGAATTGAGCTAACTGTCCTTGATCCAGCCTGCTTTTATACAGAATCGGTCAGGGTCACGCGTCATCGCCTGATATCTAGAAATCCTCATATCTCTTGAATCCCTGGTCCGATTTACTTGATATTAATTGCATTCTCTTTCATTTGGCCGTGCCAGTAATCTGATCCCAGTCTCAAGTCTCTGCTCCATAGTTAACTGTTTAATCACTAAATAGTCTCCACCTCTGCGGTGACTCGCTACGTCATTTACCATCCAACTATCGGTAATTTTCTTCGAAAGGCTTCGAGAAGCATTGTAGCGCGATATTCAAATATCTGAACTTTCAAAAGCGGCTACAGCCTTTCCCTTGATATCTAGGTGTCTGAAACTTGGAATACCCATTCCTAGATTTGGGCACAGTACTCTCAGTCTGTTTAATTTTTCGCAGAGCAAAATAAACGAGTCAAGACTGGTGCCCTTAAGGGCTCCGTTTCCTCTGCTGTTAAGGGTAATTACTTTTATTATTTACTGTATTTTTTCAACCGAATTGACCACTTAGGATCACGCAACAACTTGATTTTTTTCCCCTGGAGCCTATTCCTTCCAAGTTCGCCCACTTCTCTTAGGTCATCCTTCATCTTGAAACCCTTCCACATTTTTCACTTTTCTCTTAAATTCACTTCTTTCTAGCATCTGAGACTCGGTGATGCTCAACTTTTCTAAATCTTTCCTAACTTCCTTAGTCCACGTTGGAGTGGTCTTCTTCGTATTCCAGAGATAGCCGAATATTTGTTTTGTTAATCTATGCTTGTGCATTCTGTATAGATGTCCGAGCAATGTCAGCCTCCTCTTCCGCATAGTATCTGAGATTCTGTCCATGTTCTGGTAGACTTTTCACTTGCTTCGCAGTTTCCATACGTCTTCAGTCCGAACTGCACCCATGATTTTTCTTAGAATTCTCCTTTCCAGGACTTCTAGTTTTTCGAGGCTATAGCTCATCGGGAGGCATTCACGGGCAAAGAGACATTCCGTTTTTATGACAGTGTTATAATGCCTTATTTTGGTATTCCAGGAGATGCACTTCTTGTTGTAGATATTTTTCGTTAATCCATATGCTCTTTCCAGTTTTAGAATTCGATCTCCAACAGCTGCTTTTTCTAACCCATTCTCCTGTATGGTCTCTCCCAGCTACTAGCACTTTTTAACCCTTTTGTTATTTTATATTTTTATCTTTCCCAATTCGTTATTTACAGTGTGCTTGAGATAGATGTTTTGTTGTTAGGATAATTCATTTTGTGGTATTTGGATAAATAATCATTTTACCTTTCCTATATGGGTTAGAGAGCAAGCCTACTAATACTTGATTGCATCCAGTCTGAGCCATGAGGTCGATATTAGGTCAGCTACTTGGGCTATAGACCATCGTCGTCACTGCGGCATTACGTGTCGATATTACTCAAGTGTCACCATGGCCTTGTTTTCAGCGGTATCTCTTATATCTTATTTAGATTGGTTGAATGGAAAGATGATGGTGATGATGATGATGATGATGATGATATTGATAATTGTCGTTTTAAGGGGTCTATCATCTAGGTTATCGGACCCTAATGGTTTGGGTGATCGTGAAGATGAAAATGAAATGCAAACTATAACTAAAAACTAACTACTAACTTATATACTAGAAGACGAAATGGAAAACAAAAGGAGAATAAGACAAATAAAGGACAGGAGGAAAAGAAACGCCCTCAACCCTCGAAGAATGCGGATTGAGG
Organism: Meconema thalassinum; assembly: GCA_946902985.2. NCBI lineage: Eukaryota > Metazoa > Arthropoda > Insecta > Orthoptera > Tettigoniidae > Meconema > Meconema thalassinum. The sequence continues at coordinate 389,367 of CAMPQE020000006.1, read as the reverse complement.
GACTTGGAAGGAAGGAGAGCTATGAAAGGTAGTTAGGAAAGTGGAAGAGGAGAGGGTCTTCTCCACAGGTAAGGGACAAAAGGGGGAAACTGGGCCCTGCTCAGGAATCCCTCGGGATCGCCAACTCCCGAACTCAACAGCCGTGAGCCCCTGAGGGTGTAGCAATATCCAGGGTGCACTGGAAGTGGTGGGGCTACTTACACCCTGCCTCCTTGATGGCCTTGAGCAGAAGGCAGGAGATATCAGGAAAAGGAAAAGAAGGCTGACCCCTCGCACAAGGAGGGTATCAGAAAAGATGAGACAAGGGCCAATTAAGGCGGGAATGGAAGAGACTCCCTATGCCTCGTATACCCTAATACCGTTGGGGTCGGAAGAGAACAAGAGTTGACCAAGTGAGCTCGACAGGAAAGAAGACAGAGAGGAGCCCGGCACAAGTAAGTGGAAGCAATGCCGGACTCAGCTGGGGTCCCGTGGTCGTCAACCCACGTCCCACTAGATGTTAGCCCCTGAGGGATGAATGGAAAGAACTTCTAGTGGGTTAAATTGTTGCTAAGCAGATGAAGAGAAGTGAAGTAAAGACTATAGTAGGTTAGTGCTTGGTTTATTTAGTTTTTTTTATTATTTTGCGTCAGCTCCCGGCTTTGTTATCACAGAAATAGTAGCTACACATTCATAGATTAGTTTGGGGGAGGAAGACTGATCGTCATTTCTTAGTTTTTGCAAAATTAAAATAAATAATTCTTTTTTATTTGCTTATTGCCTTAATATTGATCAGTAGGGCTCGGATGTTGAAGCCGTAAAAAAAGTTCAAAAATGCACTGACAATTTTCAAAAATGACTGTAATAAATGACCTAAAAATTCGAAAAATGCACTATAAAATGTAGGAAATGAACTGAGACAAGAATATACACCTCTTCCCCTTTCTAACCCGCCACGGCTGACCTTGGTCAACAGAGCAGATAACATTCCATTCGGGTAACAACTGGTTTGCGACGAAAACAAGAGCAACTGTATACCTACGGTACCGTTCTTCTGCATCCAAGATATATATTTTTTTACTTATAGCAATACTGAAGGGGAGCGTGATGGCGTAGTGGCTTAGCTGCTCGTCTTTCATCCGGACGGCCGGGGTTCGAATCCCGGTGACAGCAGGGTGGAATTTTCACCAGAAAATCACGTGGCGTCAGGAAAGGCATCCGGCCTTAAATCCCCGGCCTAAACCAAAATGAGCCTGCATGGCTCCGGCGACCCCCATTAATTGGGAAAAGCCGACGAAAGAAAGAAACTTATAGCAATACTGAAATATTTTATTTCAATATTTTAAATTCTCTTGTATCAGATACTAGCTTCTTCATAACTCTGAGAGACATAACTCTCTCATATAAAACTGTGACATGTCTGAATTGGAAAACAAATTCCTTAAAAGGCTGATTTCTGTAAAATATGACCAAAAATCTACCAAACTTAAAAAATGCTCTTAAAATGGAAAAATAGCAAATAATGCAAAAAAGTTGCAAAATAAAAAACACATATTTGAAGGAGTTTCTATGTATTTAAGCATTGTTTTAGACAACTCAGTAAAAATATGACCTGTCATCAACAACCAGGCCCTAATCATGAGTAATAATTACCGCACATACTAGGTTTTTTGACGGGATTTCTTGTATTTTGTTCTTAGGGGGCAGAGACTGTGTGTGGGTGTCGCTGTAGGTTTGGTAGTGTTCTGTAGAGCTATTTGTTTTGCATATTCGGATCTGATGGTGCTCGCTTGACGAGCGAAACATTTCATCCCTTAGTTTTCTCCTCTAATAATCCGTAACCATACAGGGTGCGCACAAATTATTGAAATGGTTTAAAAAAATCCTGTTTGTTTGTTTATTATTTGTTATAACATTACACAATTTTATAGACAGACGGAAAAACTCACAAAGTGTTTCTATGCGCCTACAAGTGCTTGACATGTCTCCCATGAGTGACTCTACACACATCAACTCAATAGTCAAGTGTGTCCCACACCCGACGTAGCATGTCGCTGTTAATTTGACTAAAGGCGTTGATGATGCGGGCCCGCAGTTCTGTAGATCAGCCGGTAATGGTGGCGTAAAAACTGCGTTTTTCACATATCCCCATACGGAGAAGTCACAAGAGGTGAGGTCTGGAGAGCATGGAAGCCATGACATGAGGGCGTTATCTTCAATCCCGATACGACCGATCCATCTTTCTGAAAGTCTGCCGTTCAAAAAATCACGAACATCACCATGGAAATGGGCTGGAGCACCATCCTGTTGGTAGATGAAGTTCATGCTATCGGTCTCCAACTGTGGCATGAGCCGATTCTCCAGCATATCCAGGTAGATGTGCCCTGTAATGGATTTTTTGCGAAGAAGAAGGGATGGTAAACTTTAAATTTCGAGATGGCACAGAAAACATTGAGGTTGGGAGAGTCACAAGTAGAGGACGCATCATGTCTGCCGGATGTTGTAACTGTTGCGCTCTCGCGGGCGTTGAGGGAAGCACAATGTATGGAGGCTATTCAAACAATACAAAACTTTGAGGGCTACTTGATTACAACATCAAACTCCATCACCATAGCTCTAATATTATGGCTCCAATCATTTGTGCGCACCCTGTAGTCTATATATCAATCTTAATCACATGTAAACTAATTTATTTTTCACATATTCGAGAAATTGGAATGTTTTATGTGTTGACCGCCTGAAAGATGCAATATGAGTTGTTTAAAATTAACAGGACTCTTGCTAACATTTAAACATTGTCCATACGGAACTAAAGAACAACATGTATTTATCATGATTAACCCTTATTATGTATTTTACTAAAATGTCACAGAACGACCTATCGGCCCTTATTATTGATAACATGGCCAAGTAGTTTTAATCCAGCAATTCTTCTAGGGCGGCTTCGGTGGCGTAGTTGGTAGCATGCTGAGCTTCTATGTCCAAGATCGCGGGTTCAAACCCGGCTGAAGTTGTCGGATTCTTCAAGAGCGTTAAAAATCCCTCAGTATGCCTTCCTTTGCAGGGGAAGTAAAGCCGGCGGTCCCATGCCATAGATTTATGGCATGAAAAAGAACCTTCCACTAACTACACTTGTGGAAGCAAAAATTTGTGGGTTAGTTTGATAACGCTATATTAGTTCCAACATTCGCCGCCAGCTGACTGCGATGGCATTTAGTAGTAGGCATGTCCGCAGCTAGGTGTCGTGGACGGTAACATTTGGTACCAAAAGTAGAAACTACTTTAAAAAAATATCGTATGCAGTCCTTCTACCTGAATCGTCGTGTCGTTGCAGGATTCTCATTATTGGTATTTCCAACCACGCAGTGCTCCCACTGTTGTATTACCCTTTCACGAATTGATTGCCGGCGGTCCAGATGGGAACTATTCTCCGTTTACTTGTGTCACACGTCAGCCTGCTTCGTTGACAGGTACATTTGCGTGAGTAGGATATGACTCAGCTCCAGTAGACTCTTGTCATCGTTTAACTGTCCGTGGTGACATGTGCTCCTGTGACGCGCAATGCTGCTTTACTTATGTGCAGAACGCACTCTGTCATCGCTGTGTTCCCCGCGGGGCACCTACTACAGTAAACAACGAACACTGGCGCAGCCAAGCTCAGCGGCAATCAAATGTTATATGGGTAATAACCAAGACAACTCGGGAATCACATGTCTCTCTGGATATATCGATTCGTTTAAGGTCCGTGATTAAATTGATTCATAATAACTATTACTTGAACATTTTGCAGTCAGATGCAGTTATCTTGCGAAATAAATAATAATGTCACAGTTTTATATGAGGGAGTTATGTCTCTCAGAGTTATGAAGAAGCTAGTATCTGATACAAGAGAATTTAAAATATTGAAATAAAATATTTCAGTATTGCTATAAGTTTCTTTCTTTCGTCGGCTTTTCCCAATTAATGGGGGTCGCCGGAGCCATCCAGACTCATTTTGGTTTAGGCCGGGGATTTAAGGCCGGATGCCCTTCCTGACGCCACGTGATTTTTCAGGTGAAAATTCCACCGGGTGAAAGACGAGCAGCTAAGCCACTACGCCATCACGCTCCCCTTCAGTATCGCTATAAGTAAAAAAAATACAGGATTATTACAAATGATTGAAGCGATTTCACAGATCTACAATCAATTTATTATTTGAGATATTTTAACAATGCTTTGCACACACATACAAAAACTCAAAAAGTTTTTTTAGGCATTCACAAATGTTCGATATGTGCCTCTTTAGTGATTCGGCAGACATCAAGCCGATAATCAAGTTCCTCCCACACTCGGCGCAGCATGTCCCCATCAATGAGTTCGAAAGCATCGTTGATGCGAGCTCGCAGTTCTGGCACGTTTCTTTGTAGAGGAGGTTTAAACACTGAATCTTTCACATAACCCCACAGAAAGAAATCGCATGGGGTTAAGTCGGGAGAGCGTGGAGGCCATGACATGAATTGCTGATCATGATCTCCACCACGACCGATCCATCGGTTTTCCAATCTCCTGTTTAAAAAATGCCGAACATCATGATGGAAGTGCGGTGGAGCACCATCCTGTTGAAAGATGAAGTCGGCGCTGTCGGTCTCCAGTTGTGGCATGAGCCAATTTTCCAGCATGTCCAGATACACGTGTCCTGTAACGTTTTTTTCGCAGAAGAAAAAGGGGCCGTAAACTTTAAACCGTGAGATTGCACAAAACACGTTAACTTTTGGTGAATTGCGAATGTGCTGCACGAATGAGTGAGGATTCTCTGCCGCCCAGACTCGCACATTGTGTCTGTTCACTTCACCATTAAGAAGCGGCTTCGGTGGCGTAGTCGGTAGCATGCTGAACTGCTATGCCCAAGATAGCGGGTTCAAACCCGGCCGAAGTCATCGGATTTTTAAGAGCGTTAAAAATCCTTCAGTATGCCTTCCTTCGGAGGGGAAGTAAAGCCGGCGGTCCCATGTCATAGATTTATGGCATGTAAAAGATCCTTTCACAGACTAAACTTGTGTAAAGCAAAATTTGTTAGGTTAGATTTCGTCAGAACGCTCTATCAAAGTTCCAACGTTCACCACTAGGTATCATTGATATCTGGTGGCGAAAGTTGGAACTACTTGAAATTGAACGGAACTTGTAGCTCACACTTTAGGGTGTCCGCTGGAAGCAGCTACAGGCTCAGGCGAGCCGAACATGTCCTCGGACACTCCCGGCACTAAAAGCCATACGATAGATAGAGATAAGATACCATTAAGAAAAAATGTTGCTTCATCACTGAAAACAAGTTTCGCACTGAACGCATCCTCTTCCATGAGCTGTTGCAACCGCGCCGAAAATTCAAAGCGTTTGACTTTATCATCGGGTGTCAGGGCTTGTAGCAATTGTAAACGGTAAGGCTTCTGCTTTAGCCTTTTCCGTAAGATTTTCCAAACCGTCGGCTGTGGTACGTTTAGCTCCCTGCTTGCTTTATTCGTCGACTTCCGCGGGCTACGCGTGAAACTTGCCCGCACGCGGTCAACCGTTTCTTCGCTCACTGCAGGCCGACCCGTTGATTTCCCCTTACAGAGGCATCCAGAAGCTTTAAACTGCGCATACCATCGCCGAATGGAGTTAGCAGTTGGTGGATCTTTGTTGAACTTCGTCCTGAAGTGTCGTTGCACTGTTATGACTGACTGATGTGAGTGCATTTCAAGCACGACAAACGCTTTCTCGTCTCCTGTCGCCATTTTGTCTCACTGCGCTCTCGAGCGCTCTGGCGGCAGAAACCTGAAGTGCGGCTTCAGCCAAACAAAACTTTATGAGTTTTTCTACGTATCTGTAGTGAGTCGTGACCATATGTCAATGAATGGAGCCACAGTGAATTTATGAAATCGCTTCAATCATTTGTAATAGCCCTTCTTGGATGCAGAAGAACGGTACCGTAGGTATACAGTTATATTAAAATTTTAATTATTTTTAATGAAACAAATGAAAAAATCAATTGAATCAGTCGGAGCTGAAAAGCATTAAGTCAGTTTTCACTACTTTTCATCAGAAAGAAAAAACGTCATTGACAGAACAGAACTTAACAAATACACTATATTAGTCATCTACGAAGTGAAGCAACTATTCAGGATATATTTGTGTTAGCGGAATATCAATTTTAATTTTAAAAAATATTTTTCATATCAATTTTGGAAATGTGACTTAATGGCTTTCAGCTCCATGGTTAGTTTAGTGCGGTATAAAGCCATCCAGAACGAAATTTGGTACAGAGGTAGCACTATCAAAGGGCACCTCAGTGTCATGTTTTATATCGCCACCATCTTGACGGAAACGTAATGGCGGCACACAAAAATTCAAAGCTTAAATGAAATTACGATTAACCTAATCATCCGATCTCTACCAAATTTTGCAACAAGATACCTTTATGGAGGGAGCATCCTTTGACCAAACTAATAGGTCATTAGCCTAATCTTTTGCGGATGGCGGCCATCTTTGTGAGAAATTCGATTTCCCCTATCAATTCGAACACGGTGAAACCGAATGGAACGAAATTTGGTACAGAGGTAGCACTAGCAAAGGGCACCTCAGTGTCATGTTTTATATCACCGCCATCTTGACGGAAACGTAATCGTGGCCACCCAAATGTTAAAAGCTAAAATGTAATTACGACCAACCTAATAATCTAGTCTCTACCAAATTTTGCAACAACATATCTTTATGTGGGAAGCATATTCTGACCAAACTGCAAGATCATCAGCCCAATAGTTTGCAGATGGTGGCCAAGTATGTGTGAAAATCGATTCCCCCTATCAATTCAAACACGGTGAAATCGAATTGAACGAAATTTGGAACAGAGGTAGCACTTGCAGAGGGCACCTCAGTGTCATGTTTTATATCGCCGCCATCTTGACGGAAACGGAATGACGGCCACCCAAATGTTAAAAGCTTAAATGAAATTACGACCATCCTAATAATTTGATCTCTACCAGATTTTGCAACAACATGCCTTTTTGTGGAAAGTATCTTATGACTGACTACAAGGTCATCAGCCCAATAGTTTGCAAATAGCGGCCATGTATGTGTGCAAATCCGTTCCCCATATCAATTCAAACACGGTGAAACCGAATTGAATGAAATTTTTTACAGAGGTAGCACTAGCAAAGGGCACCTCATATTCATGTTTAATATCCCTATAGCACGTTGTATTTTAACAAGCTACTACAACCAACATTCAATTATACTCCTTGAAAAGGACAAAGAGTTATAACAATACCCATGCATTTAGGAGAAAGTAGGCGATATGTTCTTTACTGAACATCTTGTTTACATAACCATTCAAAATATCTTGGCACCAAAAGGGTTAAGAAGAAATATATTGTTAATTAATTTCCTTCGATTATGAATATATTAGCATTACCCGTCACGGCTTCACCCGCGAATATTCTAGTTGTAAAGAGTACACTTAGCAAAATCTCAATCATGAACGCTATGACTGATTTATCCTTGGTACGAATAATCAGACTTTATCAATTCAGCTACTGGTGCAGTGGTTAGGGGTTTGTCATTCCTTCATAGGTATATCAGAGCGAAGTTAGTTTTCTGGGAATATCACAGACACTGTTGAAATGTGGTTTTCGGAGACCCTTTATAGTCGGGTGAAAAGACCTTTCGTACCACACTCACACGAGAAAATTGCGTGAAAAAATTCTCGAGTGCCCCTTTCCCCCTTAAGCGCATTATACGGTATGTATTGATGCATTTTACAGCTTAATTTGGTTCCGTGATAACCTTATAACCGTCTGGAAACTTTCACAGTAATGTAATAATTGGAATTGCATTGCGCCTTACAGAAATAGATGGACCTGTGAGATTCTGTCACCATGGTTACCGTGTTGCGTTATTTCATTGTAAATATACATGTTTTAAGGTATTTATTTAATTGTGAGGCATTTAAAGAGTAAGTGAGTGCGTTCGCTTACGCATTGGGTTATGCTGAACCTGTAGGTACCCCATATGTGTAGGTTGGTGTTAATGGGACCTTATTTTCGGTACAAAACTGGAATGGGACCTTAGCAGAATAATGTAGGGAGGGATCGTCCAGAGTGCAGAAAATTTTACGGTCATAAATAGAGAAGTACTCGTTATCTCACAGATCATTCTACAGTTACATGCAAATATGGATGCTTGTGTGACAGCAGGGAATATATAGGATCCAAACGAATGGCATGATTGTGTATCAGTTGGTAGTTAAATCGTGATGTAGCATAACAACGTTATTCACCAACTCTCCTTAAAATTCTGCGTTTTAGAATCTGATAGCAAAATCCATTTCAAATATCACACTTGTTTGGGAATGTCCGTACAACACCCAGTTGCATATTCACACAACCTGATAGAACAATATACAATGGGCACTTTATTTTTGTCGAAAGAGAGATATTCAAATTATCTTTTCTACAACTGAGGCTCCGAGCAGGCAGCGGTGTTTGCCGGGCTCACGGAACTGTTATGAGAACCACCAGGGAGCGGGAGGCCAATAGGGAGCAGTTGTTACAGCACATGAATGCTCGCTTTATTTGCTGCTGCATTGTAAGCAGTATAACACGTTGGCGAAAAGTTCAACTGTTGTGAAGCTCGTTCTTACCCTAATAAGTTGAAAATTCATGGAAGTTGAGGAACATTAACAATGACCCTAGAATTCTGAACGTTGGATGGACCGAGATTGCACTCTTGGATAGGCTCCGTCCGTCAGAATCGAGGCTCTCTCACCGAAAATAGCCGAAGTAGCCAAGGCAGATCATAGATATTCGCTAATGATCGTAACGATGAGACGTCGTGGTTGTAGTAGCAAATGACGCGAACAGAGAAATACGTTTAGGTCTTCAGTGACATCAGTGCAGCAGAGCTGATATTTCCCAGGTTAATGAGTTGTTATTTTTCACGACTGCTTGCCACGGTGGGCGAGAGGTTATCGAGTCGGATTACTAACCCCAAGCTTGCAGGTTCGCTCCTGGCGGTGGTAGGTGATTTTTGAAAGGTGGAAAAAATCACGACACTCATGTCATTTGAACCCATTTGAATTCAGTAGACCGTGCTCATATGGCAAAATTAATCTCTGGATTTTCCGCCAACACAAAGTTCCTCATTTCTCTACTAGAAAGCGGTATAGTGTCAAGGAGCACAGATATCTAAGCTCCTTGACTTTCATAGTGCTTCAAGGAACAACATGCAAGCTGCAACCGGCACCCAAGGCCATACGATATTATTATTATTACGATGACTTACTGAATGTAGTACCCTACCAGGAAATTGTTACCGCTAGACGTGGAGGGGACTGCTGTGTATACAGTACGTCATCTCACCACGCATTGGCTGCTACAAGTGGATGCGGGGCGAGGGGGAACCCATACACAGTCATACAATGAGAGCACACCGCACGACCCAGCACGAATCGTGCACACACACACGGCCTAAGATGAGGTTTCGCTAGCGACGGTTGCACGACTATCCCTGGCGTGAGGTTGGTGGAGCGAATTAGTTCCCATTTCCGCCACCGGCAACAATTCTCTGGCAGGATAGTATGTGAAGCTGTACTTCAACTAATAAATTTACCAGTCAGCTATTCGTAGCAGATTACACTGATATGCATTTCAATTCGTTTTCTGCATCAAGGGAAAATATCACTGGTTCATGTTAAGTAAAGTGCCCTGAATCCATATCTGTTTGGATATTTTCTGTTTCACGTCAGTTTTGTTTTGCAATTTTGAAAGAAAATAGAAAAATCTCAAAATTGGAAAAGTTTTTCAGAAAAAATACAATATATTAATAAGACAATATAATTGAAATGACTGCGTAGGTAATGAGGGATGTAGAATCCAAAACTGTATTCAGATTTTCTCTATCGTGGCCCGTTTTATGTATTTCTTAGAAATAAGACTGAAAAACTTTTAAATTTGAACAGGAATTTCAGCAACGTCAAATTAGGTGTATTATTAGCCTACTGTTTACATTTTGCAAAAATGAGGAAAAAGTAGACTTAAGGGATCGATCCGGGAAAATGTCTGTCCTTCTGTCTGTCTGGCTGTGTGTGTGTCCCCCCTATCAACTCCTAAACGGCTGTAGCAATCGAAACCAAATTTAGTATGAGTAAAGATGTATACCGGAATATCTCGAGCCCATATTTGAAAATGATGTCAGTGCTACCAACTGCTAAAAAAACGCAATAGAAATTTGAGCTCAATGTTAGATATCATGGAAGGTATGCATGGGAGCTATTACAAAATTAGCACACATGTAGATAATACTATTTCAGTTTAATTTCCAGGAGGCCATACATGACATTATTGCCAAAATAGTTTTAAGCCTTCTGATAAGTCCGATTTTTAAATGCATACAACTTCTACACTATTAATTGGATTTCGACCATATTTTGTATGTAATATGTGTACATAAACAGATATGACTGAGTGTATTATTAAGAGCCACCAGGGCTGCCAACTGTTAATAATTGATCTCTATATTTTCTTCATCCAAATACGAATATATCTGAAAGTATACAATCCGACAGCTTTAAACTATGCACACGTATAGTAGCTGGCATTTTATATTAATTTGGAGTAACTTATATACTTCAGTTCTACCAGCATGATTCTAAGCTTGCCGATAGGACCAATTTTTAAATACATGTAACTCCTATACTATCAGTTCGATTTCAACCAAATTTCGAATGTGCTATGTGTATCATAACAGATATGACTATAAATATTCTTAAGAGCAATCAGAGCTGCCAACTGTTAATAAATGCTGTCTATATTTTTTTACCCTCATATCAATATATCAGAAAGTATGCAAGCCAACAGCTCTATACTTTGCACACGTATAGCACCTGACACTCTAGATTAATTTGGAGTAATTAATATAAGTCAGTGCTGCCAACATGATTCTATGCTTGCAGATAGGTCCAATTTTAAAATACATGTAACTTCTATACTAAAAAAGTAGTTCCGTTAAGAAATATACAGCCTATTTTCATATATCCTACTTATGGTAACTGCCACTATCAACATACAACATTTCAGTTTGATTGCTGTATTAGATTCGTAGATATTGATAACCGACTAAATATTTCGGATGATCCCCATGCTGGATTTTTATATATGTAGGTCCTAGAGTTATGTACTGTACCCGATACCCAGTTGAGGCTATCGGCTACGCCAGCTGACATTGAGCCGTAGTTGAGATTTATGGGAAAAATTGTAAAGATAGCGCTCACAACGAGTAGAGGAGAATATTAGAAAATGGCGTAGAAGGCCAAGGATCAAGAAGGCACTGCTAGTCCAACAGATGGAATTATGGGAGGAATATTAAAGTTTTATTAAGATCTTTATGGAACAGTATATTTAATCAACTCAGAAGAGAAGAGATAACAAGCATTATATATTGTAATAACTTGAAGAAAGACAGATAATCCCTTAAGTTATTGTATAACTTAATAGCCGAGAGGATGGGAGTCGAGATTATATTTATGACGCGCGACAGTAGATGGTGGGAGAGAGTCACGTGACCGCGCCAGGTAGGAGCTGGCCGATGCAGTTCAGACAAGTCAGTCGAGTTCAGCCTGCGAGCTGAAGCGGTACACATGCGCAGAGAGTACGGTGAAGTTGAGCGGTGAACAGCATTTGTTACGTAAAGCGAAGGCGACAGTATTACTTAACCGAGCAGAGAGCAGGAAGTAGGTCATTGGGCCAAGGCGAACAACACAGGGGCAGACGGCGAGAAGACCGGTTATGCGGCAGGCTATGCGGGCCGTGTACGGAGGAGAAAGGCCGGGGTTCAGAACAGCATTGTAATACGAGTTTGAGAACTTTATTTCGAGCTGCATTTTATAACGCAGAACAGTATAGCAAAGCGGCATGGCGAGGCCGGCTTTAAGCATAGTTCATTCTGGAACAAAGCAGTAGGTCCGAGCGGGCTAGTTCCGACTTTTATACGCAGGCAACATTAACGAAGCTGAACTTCATTTCAACATTCAGTTACAACATTGAGTTGGGACTTGTATTCAGTAATAGAATGGTGCAGGCAGATAGTTACGATATACTGCAATTATGAACTTAGACATTCAAATTACATTACTACTATGCATTTCATAATGGAATATGTAGAGCGACCATAGGGTCCAAACAACATTAACGCTTTTAAGCAAACGAACTGTTACAATTATATGCACTTATGAACATTATGTGCAATAATAGAATTCTTTTTTCATGAATTATCATAAAATACCGAGTACGAACACAGCTACAGGGTGTTTCAAAAACTTATACACTCTCATAAATAAAATTTATTTTCTGCAAGTGAGACTTAACCGCTGTGGAGATTGAACTTTTAACAAGCGAACCGAACATTATATGGGACAGTGGCGTAACATCAGAGAAGAATATGGGGTACGCTGCTTTTATGAACTTTTACGTAAGATTTTGGACAGTATCCGCTATGGATAACCTGCAGTTCATCATGTCGGAGTAAACGAAGACAGAGACGCGATGGCACCACTGAGCGATGGATTCGATTCCTGAAGAAGAGGAGGTCTAACAGCTGATTCACTTGGGATATGAAGGCGATCGTTTTTGCGTGGGTGAAACGATATTCACGTCGATCTTTCGAGAAATTTATTACACACAAGAATAATCGACGATCTTGGAAATATAATAACAGCTGATATGAGAAGGTACTGTAAGAGTTATGACTTTCTAATATGAAATTTTCATGAGCACTGGGCATACATGTATATATTTTTCTAGTAGGAATTCTACGTTTATTGAGACATGGCTTAAACATTTTTTGCTCCAAATTTTGCTAGAATATGGCGTTACCATATGATATGACAGGCACCATTATACGAAATTCTCACCATTGGTTGGCTTTATTAAGCAGATGTTTGGTCTTTTAGACATTTTCCAGTAAGGATAGTTTTCTTGGATAGTTATTTTTTGTGACGAGTATTTCGAACTCGTGATCTGCAATTGGATTATTTAAATTACTTCGTCAGTTCATTGCATACTAGCGAGTGTGTATTATTCATCAGTAGGGATTTTTCCATTGGATTGTTTGGAGATATTAAGATGTTATTCACTCAAGTGAATGAATATCGCTTTTATATGACAACTAGAGACTTGTTGATTCCAAGCTGGTACATTCACTTATGAGACGATGAGATGGGGCCTTTCGTATTTATACGATTGCGTGGTGGTACACATCTTTACCCATCGTTCAGGGCATTATCATGATAGTCGACGGGGCAAGGCCTTTCGTATTTATACGATGGTGTGGTGGTTACTCATCTTACTTGCCATTGAGGGACTCATTTTTATCATCCGAGTGTACTTGAGATTGTAAGAGGATCAGACAAGAAACTACTAGTCACATATCAGTCGAATTTTATTAAATAAATTAGAAATAAATGTCAGCAGGGTTACATTTTGTAATTCTTGTTTGCCAATCCAATATTTTGTTGCTATACTCTTTTGAGAGTACTTTCAATTTAACAGCTGATACAGCTGATGATTTTGATAATTTTTATGATTGAGTTTGATACCTTTGAGAAGGATTTAAAGTAATTAAATCTTGTAAGATGAATCATTAATGGTCAGATTTATTTTAAGGCAGATCAATATTGCATATTTCGATGTGAGAGATTATGGCACATTGGTGTTTTTCTGTGAAGTGAACTATGAGAATTTGGAGAGAATTTATGCTATTTGAAAGCAGATTTTGAATTTGATTTCGATTACTAAGGTAATAGTTTTTCCTAATTGTTTAAGAAGTTGTCTAGATGTGATCAGATTAATTACAGTTATTGGAGATTGTGTGCGTTGATAATTTGAAGCCAGTTATGTATTTTTGTAGATCATGCAACGTGATTAAGTGAAGTTTGTGATAGGCATTTTAAGGAAGTTGCCAAGTGGAAGTTGCAATATTGCTGATGTATTTTGAAGCAGACATGAGGTTGTCGAACCCAGTCTAGCATTATTTTGAGATTCATGCTGTGCGCTGAATATTTATGAAGTTTGTGGAATAATTGTGGTATTCAAATGTGATAAATTGAAAATATATAATGTAGTTGTGGATAGTGAGATCCAACGTGAATTTGTGAAGGCAATAATATTTTTTGGCATGATAATTAAATAGGAAATATAACTTGGAAGTGATAAAACTGTAAGACAACGTTCTATAACCCATATTAAACAATTTGTTAGGAAATTAAACAAATAAATAATGTTGATAATACAAGATTTTCTGATAATAATAATTAATGAAATAATAATCTGAAATTTAAGCATATTAATGATCTGACCTAATGAAATAAAAATCAGAATGACTAGATGCAATAATAAAATCTAAATAACCAGAAGAATAAAATTTAAATAAGTTGATAAATTAAATTTTGGAATAAATCAATGAATTAAATAAATGGATGAATTAGAGTTTGAATAAATAAGCTGATTCAAGTAAATTAATAGATGATTAAATAGATGATGAATAACTGAATTAGAAGGTGATTATTAATTAAAGAAGCTGATGATTAATAAATTTATATGAATTTAAATAAATTTAATTGAGAGATACAATTTAAATGATTTGAAGAATTGCAATTTGAGATGAGAACTAATGTGAGAAATATTTAATTTTGATGATTATGATGATTACAACCAATGAATAGTGGATTTTCTGTGATTCACAAACCAGCAATGATTAATGACAGTGTAAATAGTGTAAATTAGTTATTCGATGTTTAGGAGCATTTTACTAACATATTCAGCATTTGAATAATGCCATGCAAGCCATAAATTATGTGATATTTAAAATATATGTTTATAATATGTGTGTTTAGACAGATTAATAATATTTTACATCCACATTCATGATGTTAATTTAAAGAGAAGTTAGGTGTCAGTTATCACGAATGTCAGTGACGCAAAGACATAGTGCTACGGTGATTCTGAGAACCCAAGAGAACTTTAGAAATTTTTCCTATTTTATGTGGATTAAATACACTTTGAGTAGAATGGAGATGGTTTGATTTTCTGGACAATGACAATTTAACGTTGGCATTCGACCATGCTCTTAGGTAGGATGAGTGTTTAATATGTCTGACTATCAAAGTTGAATAAATTTGTTTTTATCTTAGTTGTGATCTGATGATGATGTGATTTTCCTATTTTTCCTTGTCTTAATTAAGGCTTAACCAGGAAGGATGTGGTTTGCTAGGGATTCAGTTGATGGCGGCCATTTATATTTGTATTTTTTTTTAAATTAAATTTAAACCCGTAACGACCCTGGAGATACTTTATCTCGTGTTACCCTCTGCTTTTGAGATATTTCAACTGAATTTCCGACACATTCCTTATTTGACTAGGTGTTCATTTAACTCCGCTCTGTCCTGGAAATCCAGGAATGCGATGTAATAGCAGATGGGTCATCCCATTCCCAGGACGAACGGGTACAGAGAGAGAGGGAGAATTGGCGCCCAACGTGGGACTTCGATTTTGTTTATTCTATGGAATCACATCAGATTTAGATTACGGAGAGATTGATCTCAATTTCATTCAATGGTGTTATGAAATTTATTAAATTTAGTCAGATAATATACTTGTATGCCCATTCCAGTGATCATGTTAATCATATTAGTGTTATATCATGTTTAGTTATGTCATTTTTCTTATACCCAAGTGAATGCAGGAATTGATACATTGTGATGTGTTGTTGTTTAACGTCTCTGAATAAAACGTTCATTGAAAAATATTATTATGTTACAGGAAGATTTAGCTAAGGTGTTAGGAGAGTTACAGAATGGCATGTCTATTATTGCAGTAACTATTTCTAAAATGGAAACAGAAGTTAAAGAGCAGATAAATAATTCAGAAGCTAGGTTAGAAGCTAGATGTAAAGAAAATGTGGAAGCTTTACAGGCTAGTAATGAAGACAATCTGAAAGATAATTTAAAGTCATTAGAGACTAGATTACAGTCTAGTAGTAGGGATGAATTGAAGTTATTACAGACTAGTAATGAAGAAAACTTAAAATTATCACAGACTAGTAATGAAGATAATTTAAAGTCATTAGAGACTAGGTTAAAGTCAAATAGTAAAGATGAATTAAAATCATTACAGGCTAGCAATGAAGAAAATTTAAAGTCATTAGAGACTAGGTTACAGACCAGTACTGAAAGCAATTTGAAAGCTAGTGAAGCTAACTTGAAGGATAATTTTAAATTATTAGAAACTAGATTACAAGCTCGTAGTGAAGAAAATAACACAGAGTTGAAAAACAATTTAATTAGTTTGGAGAATAGATTAACATTAAAGAACGATGAAATATTTAAGGCTTTACAATTAGATATAAAAGCAGTAGAAATGAAAGGAGAGGAAAATGTGCAAATGTTAAGAAAGAATATTATTGATTTAGAAATTAGAGAAGAAGAAAACATTCTTAATTTAAGAACAAATGTTATGTCTATTCAGAAAGACATTAAATCGGATGTATCAAAGTTGAGATTCGACATTGATGGTTTAGTGGCAGATGTAGGCAAAATACAAGAGTGGTCTACTGAAATATCTTTCGTAACTAAAATCAAAGGTCTAGAAATGAATCTAGGTAACGAAATCAAAGGTTTAAAGTCAGTAATTGGGACCGTTAAAGAGGAAGTCTTAGGAGAGGTTAATTCTAACTTAAAATCCTTAGAAAACCAATTGCAGATAGACATTAGGAAAATTGATGATGATATAGAGCAGAAAGTTAATGAAAACTTAGCTTTATTTAAAAATAGAGTCGGTGCAATGGTGGAAGAACGGTATAGTGAGGTCGATGCCGAAGCAAAAGAGAAACGTGCGGGGTTGGATGAGAAATTAATCGCAGGTATGGCGAACTTAGAAGCGTGATTTACTGAGAATAAGGAAGCGATGAAGATAGATTCAACTCAGTTTAGGACAGATGTTGATCAGTTAAAGGAACAAGTCGCGTCAGTAAAGACTACATGCGAAGACAAGATAGACAAATTAAAGAACGATTTAGAAGAGAGTAACAGAACGCAGAATGTTACGTCGTTAAATAATTTGGAAACTCAGGTCAAGACCGTAGAAAAAAGAACGGAAGATAGAATGACTAAACTAGAATCTATAATAGAGAGTTTCACAAGTCAAAATGTTACAACGGGGGAGGTATCGATGAATCAGACACCGATAGACCGCAGTATGAACAGTCAAGAGGTTAGCGTGGGAGAAGACCGTCAAACGCAACAGAATGTA
Source organism: Meconema thalassinum (assembly GCA_946902985.2). Lineage (NCBI taxonomy): Eukaryota > Metazoa > Arthropoda > Insecta > Orthoptera > Tettigoniidae > Meconema > Meconema thalassinum. The sequence goes on along the minus strand of CAMPQE020000006.1, from coordinate 372,076 downwards.
ACATTCGAAAGGGCTAGTTCAACCCCTCAAGATAATCCGAATTCGAATAGGAGTACGTTTGGGACGAGTGAACGATACTCAGGTCCAGTGACCATCATCAGAAATTTGGACGACAAACCAAGGAAGTTTTCTGGAAACACAGGAGTCACACCAGTCGAATTTCTGAGAGATATTCGCGATTACATGGCGGAACATAGAGTAGCCAAGGAAAGGGAACTAAGGATAGTCGAACGCGCCTTAGATGGGCCTGCGTTAACTTGGTTTCGCGCATTCAGGAGCAATTTTGCGAATATGGAACAATTTGCCATAGCATTCTTAAGGAGATTTTGGAGTGCATAGGATCAGCTGAACGTAAGAGCAGAAATGTATTTGAAGCGTTACTCTACGTCACATCCAACGCATTATGCTAATTACTTTACTTCGAAATTGGCTAAGTTGCAGTTTTTGATTCCTCCATTGCCAGAAGAAGAGCTTTTGCAAGCTATAGCAAGACAGTTGCCAATTGAGGTACAACGATCACTCATAGCATCGGGAGCGAACACACTTGAGCACTATGACGATATCTTACGACGATTAGATTACACAAGCGTTCAAATCACACCCAGAACTGCACGGAACGAGAATCGAAACACGCAAGAGGTTAATGCGGTAGTTGTCGATAATGCAGCACAGACTGACAGAAGAGATTCCTGGGGAAACAGAAGGAACGAAGGGAATAGAAGTAATATTCACAACGTTCGCGGAAATGATCGATATCGAGGACCATACGAGAGGCCATACGATCAGGACGCAAGAAACAGTAGATACAGGAACTATGATCAGAATTCCAGATACCAAATTAGGAATAGGTACAATAATAGATATCGAGGTCGATATAACTGGAACCAAGGTCAACAGTCTAATCAGAACGATAGGCAGGATAGCAGAAGAAATGATCGAAATGAAAGACAAGACAATCGAGAATATGGGAGATCAAGGCAAGAAAGTAGACAGCCTAGTGCACCACCGGAAGGGATAACTAGAGATGTTAATCGAGCAAGCACGAGTGGTGAAGGAAAAAAAACCGACAAATTAATTTCAGAGCAGAATACTAATCATTGGGAATCAATCATCATTGTTGAAACGTATCAGGTCAAGGACGAGGATTTAATTGAAGAGGAAGACGTAGTACATCGAGGGAATAGACATGAATTGCCAGTTATCAGTGTGGAAGTCATGGGAAAGTAAATAAAGACACTAATGGACACGGGGGCTATGGTGAGCTTGATATCCATAGGCTGCCTGGATGAATTGAAATTGTCAGGAGAAATTACGATGTTGCCAACTGTTGTTAGCAAAATTCAAGGGGTGATCCCAGACAAAAGTATGAAATGTAAAAGTCAGGTACTTTTAGATGTTGGGATTGGAACCAGATATTTTGAACAGATGTTCCTAGTTGTGGGTCAACTACATTTCGATATGATCCTAGGAGTGGATTTTCTAAGTGAGAGCGGCCTGATCATAGATATGCAGAATAGGCGCATGTACTTTCAAGAAGGGGTCATAGAAAATCAAGAATCCGAGATGACATTCTTCAGAGAGAATATATTGGATGAGATAGTGTGCAGCATTGAAAGATCTATAGAGGATAAAACTAACACGAAGAGTAAGATAAATCCAGAAATTAAGGAGCAGTTTGATCAAGCAATTTCAGAATATGAGGACATATTCAATGATAAACCAGGTCTCATAGAAAATTTTACCTACAGCATCAAGTTGATGGATGACAAACCATACCATAAGAATTTATATCCCATTCCGGATAAATGGAAGGAAGAAGTCTGTACAATGATAAGCGATATGGAGAAAGATGGAATTATCAAGAAGATGCCGACTGCTTATTTGAATCTTTTAGCTGTTGTCAAGAAACCAAATGGTAAGCTGAGGATTTGCCTAGATGCTAGAGCCCTTAATGAAAGAGTTCTTCCTGAACACGACAGGCCACCTGTTATTCGTGAATTGTTGCGCAGATTTAGAGGAAAGAGTTTATTTTCTACAATTGATCTGACCAGTTCTTATTATCATATAGAGCTAGCAGAAGACTGCAAACAATATACAGGGTTCTTATTTGATCATAAAACATATGTGTTCTATAGGTTACCTTTTGGAGTAAAGAATAGTGGTCCGGTGATGATCCGAGCACTAGATGAGAATTTATCGGATGCAGTTAAGGAGCATGTGGTGAGCTATATTGATGATCTGATTAAAGCGTCTGAGACAGCGGAAAAGCATATCAGGCACCTTCGAATGCTTTTTGAAGATCTCCGGAAGACGAACTTCAAGGTGAATTTCAACAAATGTCAGTACTTTCATGAAGAAATCGAATTTCTTGGACATAGAATCGATGGAGATGGTTATAGGCCCAATCCAAAGAAGATCATGGCTATTTCAGAATTTCCAACCCCAAGAAAGATTAAAGAAGTACGGCAGTTTTTAGGAATGTGTCAGTTCTTTTCAACACATTGTCCTGAATATACTGAAACGATGGCACCTCTGCAGGATTTGCTAACAAAGGGAAATCGATGGAAATGGGACGATAGATGCAATCAAGCGTTTTTAGCAGCTAAGAACATGTTGATCCAGAATGTCAAACTTGAATACCCAGATTTTGCTAGAAGATTTTTTGTGGAGACAGACGCATCCAAGATAGGCATCAGTGGGATCCTATATCAGTTGGACGATACCAACAAACACAGATATTTAGCTTTCACCAGTCGCAAGCTCAGGAATTGTGAAAATAATTACTATGCAACCGAGTTAGATGCATTAGCTGTGGTTCATGCTCTTAAGACGTGGAAGAAGGTGTTATTTGGACATGACATAACGGTGATCACAGATCATAAAGCCCTCCAATTTATCATGAAGACAGACATAGCGAGTGACCGCATCACCAGATGGGCTCTGTTCTTACAACAATTTAACCCAACTGTTGTGCATAGACCTGGGAAATTAAATCTGTTAGCGGATGTGTTGAGCAGAAACCCTTGTGAGGAGGTGATTGTCAACCATATAAATCTAATTCAAGGGGACCAGGGAACTCTAGAAAAGTTGAAGATGTTAGCGCAAACTCAGAAGAGATATGCACCTTTGCGAAGAATTTACCGTTTTTGACACGCAGGATGGACAACGCTGATCCAGATTTTCGAAGAACTGAGATAGAAGCTAGAAAATATCACATTATGGGAGGTGTTATATGCCAATATATCGATCTGGATCATACTAAACTTAGAGTAGTGATCCCACCCAAGCTTGTCAAACCAGTTATTTGGATGATACACCGAACCGCAGTTCATGTAGGTGTAGACAAGACTTTGGCTCTTGCCCAAGAAACTTTCGTTTGGAGACAAATGGGACAAACGATCCGCGACGTCATAAAGACCTGTGACAGTTGTCAGCGAAGCAAATATTCATCTAAGCTAATGAAGGAAGTTCCTAGATCAATATTACCCAGTAAGCCGAGAGAACGTTTCGCTACGGACATTTTCGGTCCGATTCCTCGTTCGACGAAAGGAAACCAGTTTGTTTTGGTGACAGTAGACGTATTTTCTAAATACGTATCTCTATGCCCTATCCAGAAAGCTACATCCAAGTACGTGATCAACAGATTAGATAAAACAGTTATTCCAAGTATGGGGAAACCTGAGATTTTGTTGAGTGACCATGGATCACAGTTCACCAGTATGGAATTTTCTACTGCGATGGAACGTTTAGGAATTAGGCATGTATTTAATTCTGTGCGGTATCCAGAGGGAAATCCAGCCGAAAGAATTATGCCGGAAATTAGTAAAATGTGTCGCTTATATGTGTCAAGACAACACCACCGGTGGATGGAAGTGATACCCATCATTAGCCAATGCTTGAATTCTACCATACATGAAAGCACAGGACATATTACGTCCATGCTTCATCATGGATTGAAACCTGACAGACCATGGGACCGAATCGTGAAGGCACCAGTAGATCCTCAACCTACACAAGAAAGAAGAGTCGAGATGGCAGAAGAGAGACTCAGAAGACAGGCGGAGAAGAGAGCCAGGAGACACGCAGGAAGGAGGTTCCACGAGCCATTTCAAGAAAATGACGAGGTGCTGATTAGGAAGCCAGTCACATCGAATCTTCAACTAAAGATCTACCATAAATTTGCGCCACTGTACGCGGGTCCATTCCGAATTGACGAAACAAACCGAAATAACAGCTACAAGATTGTCAGAATGGATACTAATGAAGTTGTGGGGACTTTTAACGCAGCTAGCATTAGAAAATATCATTATGCTGAATAAGAGGATTATAGAGCTATCGTGTACATATGTTGTGTATAGAATGCCTGAGAGTGTATTTTTTCTCAAGCCTGATAAAAAAAGGAGATGTACGGGAGAGATGTACCCGATACCCAGTTGAGGCTAGCGGCTACGCTGACATTGAGCCGTAGTTGAGATTTATGGGAAAAATTGTAAAGATAGCGCTCACATCGAGTAGAGGAGAATAATAGAAAATGACGTAGAAGGCCAAGTATCAAGAAGGCACTGCCAGTCAAACAGATGGAATTATGGGAGGAATATTAAAGTTTTATTAAGATCTTTATGGAACAGTATATTTAATCAACTCAGAAGAGAAGAGATAACAAGCATTATATATTGTAATAACTTGAAGAAAGACAGATAATCCCTTAAGTTATTGTATAACTTAATAGCCGAGAGGATGGGAGTCGAGATTATATTTATGACGCACGACAGTAGATGGTGGGAGAGAGTCACGTGACCGCGCCAGGTAGGAGCTGGCCGATGCAGTCCAGACAAGTCAGTCGAGTTCAACCTGCGAGCTGAAGCGGTACGCATGCGCAGAGCGTACGGTGAAGTCGAGCGGTGAACAGCATTTGTTACGTAAAGCGAAGGCGACAGTATTACTTAACCGAGCAGAGAGCAGGAAGTAGGTCATTGGGCCAAGGCGAACAACGCAGGGGCAGACGGCGAGAAGACCGGTTATGCGGCAGGCTATTCGGGACGTGTACGGAGGAGAAAGGCCGGGGTTCAGAACAGCATTGTAATACGAGTTTGAGAACTTTAATTCGAGCTGCATTTTATAACGCAGAACAGTATAGCAAAGCGGCATGGCGAGGCCGGCTTTAAGCATAGTTCATTCTGGAACAAAGCAGTAGGTCCGAGCGGGCTAGTTCCGACTTTTATACGCAGGCAACATTAACGAAGCTGAACTTCATTTCAACATTCAGTTACAACATTGAGTTGGGACTTGTATTCATTAATAGAATGGTGCAGGCAGATAGTTACGATATACTGCAATAATGAACTTAGACATTCAAATTACATTACGACTATGCATTTCATAATGGAATATGTAGAGCGACCATAGGGTCCAAACAACATTAACGCTTTTAAGCAAACGAACTGTTACAATTATATGCACTTATGAACATTGGCATGTGCAATAATGGAATTCTTTTTTCATGAATTATCATAAAATACCGAGTACGAACACAGCTACAGGGTGTGTCAAAAACTGATACACTCTCATAAATAAAATTAATTTTCTGCAAGTGAGACTTAACCGCTGTGGAGATTGAACTTTTAACAAGCGAACCGAACATTATATGGGACAGTGGCGTAACATCAGAGAAGAATATGCGGTACGCTGCTTTTATGAACTTTTACGTAAGATTTTGGACAGTATCCGCTATGGATAACCTGCAGTTCATCATGTCGGAGTAAACGAAGACAGAGACGCGATGGCACCACTGAGCGATGGATTCGATTCCTGAAGAAGAGGAGGTCTAACAGCTGATTCACTTGGGATATGAAGGCGATCGTTTTTGCGTGGGTGAAACGATATTCACGTCGATCTTTCGAGATATTTATTACACACAAGAATAATCGACGATCTTGGAAATATAATAACAGCTGATAGAAGAAGGTACTGTAAGAGTTATGAATTTCTAATATGATATTTTCATGAGCACTGGGCATACATGAATATATATTTTTCTAGTAGGAGTTCTACGTTTATTGAGACATGGCTTAAACATTTTTTGCTCCAAATTTTGCTAGAATATGGCGTTGCCATATGATATGGCAGGCACCATTATACGAAATTCTCACCATTGGTTGGCTTTATTAAGCAGATGTTTGGTCTTTTAGACATTTCCCAGTAAGGATAGTTTTCTTGGATAGTTATTTTTTGTGACGAGTATTTCGAACTCGTGATCTGCAATTGGATTATTTAAATTACTTCGTCAGTTCATTGCATATTAGCGAGTGAGTATTATTCATCAGTGGGATTTTTCCATTGGATTGTTTGGAGATATTAAGATGTTATTCACTCAAGTGAATGAATATCGCTTTTATATGACAACTAAAGACTTGTTGATTCCAAGCTGGTACATTCACTCATGAGACGACGAGATGGGGCCTTTCGTATTTATACGATTGCGTGGTGGTACACATCTTTACCCATCGTTCAGGGCATTATCATGATAGTCGACGGGGCAAGGCCTTTCGTATTTATACGATCGTGTGATGGTTACTCATCTTACTTGCCATTGAGGGACTCATTTTTATAATCCGAGTGTACTTGAGATTGTAAGAGGATCAAACAAGAAACTACTAGTCACATATCAGTCGAATTTTATTAAATAAATTAGAAATAAATGTCAGCAGGGTTACATTTTGTAATTCTTGTTTGCCAATCCAATATTTTGTTTCTATACTCTTTTGAGAGTTCTTTCAATTTAACAGCTGATACAGCTGATGATTTTGATAATTTTTATGATTGAGTTTGATACCTTTGAGAAGGATTTAAAGTAATTAAATCTTGTAAGATGAATCATTAATGGTCAGATTTATTTTAAGGCAGATCAATATTGCATATTTCGATGTGAGAGATTATAGCACATTGGTGTTTTTCTGTGAAGTGAACTATGAGAATTTGGAGAGAATTTATGCTATTTGAAAGCAGATTTTGAATTTGATTTCGATTACTAAGGTAATAGTTTTTCCTAATTGTTTAAGAAGTTGTCTAGATGTGATCAGATTAATTACAGTTATTGGAGATTGTGTGCGTTGATAATTAGAAGCCAGTTATGTATTTTTGTAGATCATGCAACGTGATTAAGTGAAGTTTGTGATAGGCATTTTAAGGAAGTTGCCAAGTGGAAGTTGCAATATTGCTGATGTATTTTGAAGCAGACATGAGGTTGTCGAACCCAGTCTAGCATTATTTTGAGATTCATGCTGTGCGCTGAATATTTATGAAGTTTGTGGAATAATTGTGGTATTCAAATGTGATAAATTGAAAATATATAATGTAGTTGTGGATAGTGAGATCCAACGTGAATTTGTGAAGGCAATAATATTTTTTGGCATGATAATTAAATACGAGATATAACTTGGAAGTGATAAAACTGTAAGACAACGTTCTATAACCCATATTAAACAATTTGTTAGGAAATTAAACAAATACATAATGTTGATAATACAAGATTTTCTGATAATAATAATTAATGAAATAATAATCTGAAATTTAAGCATATTAATGATCTGACCTAATGAAATAAAAATCAGAATGACTAGATGAAATAATAAAAATCTAAATAACCAGAAGAATAAAATTTAAATAAGTTGATAAATTAAATTTTGGAATAAATCAATGAATTAAATAAATGGATGAATTAGAGTTTGAATAAATAAGCTGATTCAAATAAATTAATAGATGATTAAATAGATGATGAATAACTGAAATAGAAGGTGATTATTAATTAAAGAAGCTGATGATTAATAAATTTAAATGAATTTAAATAAATTTAATTGAGAGATACAATTTAAATGATTTGAAGAATTGCAATTTGAGATGAGAACTAATGTGAGAAATATTTAATTTTGATGATTATGATGATTACAACCAATGAATAGTGGATTTTCTGTGATTCACAAACCAGCTATGATTAATGACAGTGTAAATAGTGTAAATTAGTTATTCGATGTTTAGGAGCATTTTACTAACATATTCAGCATTTGAATAATGCCATGCAAGCCATAAATTATGTGATATTTAAAATATGTGTTTATAATATGTGTGTTTAGACAGATTAATAATATTTTTTACATCCACATTCATGATGTTAATTTAAAGAGAAGTTAGGTGTCAGTTATCCCGAATGTCAGTGACGCAAAGACATAGTGCTACGGTGATTCTGAGAACCCAAGAGAACTTTAGAAATTTTTCCTATTTTATGTGGATTAAATACACTTTGAGTAGAATGGAGATGGTTCGATTTTCTGGACAATGACAATTTAACGTTGGCATTCGACCATGCTCTTAGGTAGGATGAGTGTTTAATATGTCTGTCTGACTATCACAGTTGAATAAATTTGTTTTTATCTTAGTTGTGATCTGATGATGATGTGATTTTCCTATTTCTTTCCTTGTCTTAATTAAGGCTTAACCAGGAAGGATGTGGTTTTCTAGGGATTCAGTTGATGGCGCCCATTTATATTTGTATTTTTTAAAATTAAATTTAAACCCGTAACTACCCTGGAGATACTTTATCTCGTGTTATCCTCTGCTTTTGAGATATTTCAACTGAATTTCCGACACATTCCTTATTTGACTAGGTGTTCATTTAACTCCGCTCTGTCCTGGAAATCCAGGAATGCGATGTAATAGCAGATGGGTCATCGCATTCCCAGGACGAACGGGTACAGTACTGTTATTTGAAGATTATTGTGTAAGTGTAGCATTAAACTCAATCGCATAATTAGGACACAAGAAGTAAAAACGAGATTTTAAAATTTCGCCCAGCTGCCATCTTGTGGTTATGGAAACAGTTAAAATAAATTTGACGCCAGTGGATTAACAATTGTATAATGATTTACTGTACCAAGTTTCACTGCACTCGGATGGTTAAATTGCAAAAAACGTCCATGTGAATATTTATATTTCGCGTCCCCGCCATGTTGGATTTGTGATCACCAGGTTATTGAAAGTCCTATAGGTGAACTTGAACATATAAAAATCAGTTTGATTGCTGTAATAGATTCGTAGATATTCAGAGCCGTCCAAATATTTCGGATGGTCGGCATGTTGGATTGTCATATGTATATGTCATAGAGTCATGTACCATTAAAGGAGAATTATTGCGTAGGTTCATTATTCAAACTTTCACTTCGATCGCATAATTACGACACAAGAAATAAAAACTTAATTTTAAAATTCCCACAGCCGCCATCTTGCGGTTATGTAAACAATTGAAATAAATTAGATACCAGAGCATTATAACGTGTTAAACATTTCCTGTACCAAGTTTCATTGCGTTAGGAACATTACATCGCGAGAAAATTGTATTTAAAATTTTCAAATTCGCTTGGCTGCCATGTTCGTTTTGTAGTAAACTGGTTTTTGAAAGTCTTATAGATGGACTTCCAGTAGTGCCCTTTATGTCCGTACAAAATTTCAGGGTGATATATGTAATAGTTTCAGAGATATAGAATGCCGGTGAAATATTTCGCACTTCCGCCACCTTGAGGTTGTGTAAACAATTGAACGAAGTTAGATGTCGGTGCATTACAATGTGTATAAACATATACTGTACCAAGTTTTATTGCGTTTGGTTGAGTAAATCGCGAGAAACTTCTATTTAAAAGTCGCAAATTCGCTAGGTGGCCATGTTGGTTTTGTAGTTACCAGTTATTCTAAGGTCACATAGGTGAACTTCTAGTAGTTCCCTTTATCACCTTAATATATTCCAGGGTGATATCGGGAATAGTTTCGGAGATTTTGAATGCTGGTGAAATATTTCGCACAGCCGCCTTGTTGGATTGGTGAGACGTAGCAAAATTTGAAGGGCACGGTCGGGGTCACCCGGAATAGTGCTATGAACTTACCGAGTTTCATTAAGATCGCTCCAGCTGTTTAGAATTTATTAGGGGGGGGGGGCACACACTCACCTCACACTCACACACACACACACACACACGGACAAAAGGTGATCTCATGAGCTTATTTTTGCAAAATTGAAAATAGGCTAAAAATGGATTTCATCCAAAATTGGCACAACAAGATATCATAATATTTCCGTTTATTTATAACCAGCACACGCATGACATTGTTGCCAACATGCTTTTACGTGTGCTGATAGATCCAATGTCTAACTGCATCTAACGTCCATTGGACTTTAACCAAATGTTGTATTCTGTACCTTAAGAGGTGGAACTAAGAATATATTCAGTCACCAAGAGATGGAACTAAGAATATATTCAGTTACCAGGGCTGCCAACTGTAGTGTTCTATTAGGCTACATTAGACCAGGACTATTTCGAACTAATTGGACATTTCGATATTACCAACTTAATTTCGTCATTATTCTAGATAGGTTCATATACTGTAGAATAATCATTGGCATGAAAAGTAGGCTCCTTAGATCGTCACGGAACTTCTTTTTTTTTTAAACGTGTTCTAACTGCGCAATACAAACTTCGAATGGATAAAGATACCTATAAAACCGTGAATTATAGTAATACAAAGTACTTACAGCCATTCAAATGTTGAATTTGTCGTTTGAAATATAAGAGGAAGTAATTATATGACACCACTTGACTTCCTCAAATCCACTACAAAAGGACAATATGTCTTCTAATCACTATCTATTTTCTGCGCTGGGTATTTGACACACAAATACACAATGAAAGCTTACCAGTTTAAAGGAATGGCATTCATACAATATTGTTGATATGCACTGAGTTCTTTTAAATTTCATTGCAATATTAAAAATCAAAAACATTTACCATTATAGGAAAATTTGAGAAAATTGCCGTATTGATAAATAGATAATTAATTAAAATGCTCCCCCAATCCATACAATTTATATTCAAAATAGTACATTATGAATTATAAATTATAACCAACTCATATGGACTCCATACGGTTTTAAGAAGCAGTGGTGTTGAATTAAGAGTACATCAACAACAAAAGAACTCAATAATTACCCATTTATTCTAAAATACAACTAACATGTGCATATTTTGTAAGTATACAAAACAGAATAGTTATACAGGGTGTTAGAAAAAGGTACAGCACAAATTGCAGGACACATTCCTCACACGTGGGCGAAGAAATTATGTTATATGAACATGGGTCCGAAAACGCTTTGTTTCCATGTTACACCTCATTGTCTCCAACTCATTACGCATGGGAATCACACAAGAATAGAACGTTGGAATTATGGGGAACATGCACTCTTGGTTACGTCTGGTTACGTTGTCATTATCGTAGGTGCACCTCCAGTGGTTTGTTTTACATGACCCTGTTACCAAGCGACTTAGCAGATGTGCCTTTAGCTGTGCGACAAAGCATGTACTTCATGCACGATGGAGCACCTCCTCATTTTTGTGCTAATGTCCGTCGGCTTCTAAATAACAGTTTTGGTGAAAAATGGATAGGTAGAGGTGGACCAATTCCCTGGCCTCCACGCTCTCCGGACCTAAAATCACTGAACTCTATTTGTGAGGGCATTTGAAAGTTCTTGTGTATCGAACACCAATACAAGATGTGCAGAGTCTGCGTGCCCGTATTATGGAAGGCTACGACACCATACGCAGTACTGCAGGGATACATCAGCGCATCCGAGATTCATTACGACGGTGGGTTGATGAATGTATCAATGCGCACTTAGGGCATATTGAACATTTCCTGTGAGAAATGCAGTAGTTGTATGTGGTACTTTCTGTTCTTGTATGTTTCCCATGATAAATGAGTTGGAGACAATGAGGTGTAACATGGAAACAAAGCGTTTCCGGACCCATGTTCTTCGTCTACGTGTGAGGAATGTGTCCTGCAATTTGTGTCGTACCTTTCTGTTACACCCTGTATAGTAAGTTATGGCATCATATCCTCGCCGTAGTTTGTAGTATCGCCAACAACAGCTGATATCTATTGCATGCGTAGCTTACTTGACGTAGCATTGGTTTTCAATTAGAGCCTACAATGTAGGGATTCATTCAAGTAACAGCACTGAGTGATTGGATCCATGTGTATTTCATGAACGACAACAGCGAGAAGAGGCCGGGAATTGTAACTTTAAATTTGTCTCATTTTGGAAAGTGGAAGTCCCAATTCCATCTGTCAGTTTCAAAATTACAACCATCCATCACGGCTTCAATGAGCAGTTTGAAAATGCATCTGCATATTTTTTGGAATATTATATCTATATATTTAAAATCTTTATTTAATCAAATTATTTGTAAGGATACAACCAACTCATATGAATCCTGGACAGTTTTAAGAAGCAATGGTGTTGAATTAAGAACTCAATTATTATCCATTTTATTCTACAATGCAAGTAACATGTGCATACTTTGTAAGTACACACACATTGATTTTATTATTTTATATTTTTCACAAATACTTATCCATTAGATTTTAGAAATGTATTGTTGTAAAAATTTTTGTTTATATTTTCACAGTTCTTATTAATTAGTTTCCAGTTTCTTCATTTTATCTTGTATATATTTTAGTTAATTTCATTTCTCAACAGATTTATTAGATTAGTGTCATGAGGTTTGCTGAAAGGTCCCGTTGTTGGACCTGAATATAATTTGTATCGATTGGCGGAGCATGTTAATTAATTGCAATATTAAGCAAGAAAATAGAATTTAAAAATTCCTCTCGGCACGCCGGAAGGCGGAGTTAGATTTCACTGGGAAAACTAGAGGATAGGCGAAAATAGGCAGAAAATGCAGGTTTTCGTAGAAGGATCAGACCTCATTTATTGCGAGAAAGTATTTTACAATTGGTGCTTAATTAACTTAGCTTTTCGTTTTTTATGCATATTTTTAACATTGTCTTATGGGGACGGTAACCTTCGCGTCATTTAGGGTCCATTTTCATACTTGTGGTCACACTGTCCTTATGCAAGGTTTCGACACTGATGTGTAACTATCTAGCGGTCTGTTACTTCTTCACGCAAAATTTTATCTCCCGCAGAGATGTTGGTTGGTTCCTCAGTTCAGGGGCTGCGACAACGCAGTCATGTAGCTCCGTGTACTTTGGTTGTGTGTAGAATCTGTCTGATGAACGGTGTTAATTGTGATGGCTGTATTAGTCTGTAATTCTGGTAAGGACTGCGGACGGTCAATTTCAAGTAGTAGTTCCTAATTTTGCTACCAAAAACTACCGTCAACGACACTTAGTTGTGAACTTGGCTACTAGATGCCACCGCAACCAGCTACTTGCAACGAACGTTGGAACTTCCCCTCCATAGGAAGGCATACTGAGGGATTATTAGCGTTCTTAGAAAATACGACGACTTCGGCCGGCTTTGAACCCACGACCTTGGGCATAGTTCAGCATGCTAACAGTTACCTCACCGAAGCCGCTTCCCACAGAGTCAGGTGGAAAAATAAATGTGATCTCGTGCAATGGAGTTGTCATGGCAACGTCTGATGGCTCATCCCTCATCAATTCAGTAGTGTTGTCATGGCAGCGTCTGATGGCACTTGGCATTTTCTTCTAATTCTGAAATCATTCTGCTCATCCCTTGGCGTAAGGATGGGTCATATCAAAAATTCTTTCAGACAAAAGGTTTAGGTACCGTAATTATTAAAGGAATATTGTCCATTTTGTACGGTTTTGATATTGTGCCTATTAAGAGAGATATGATTAATGTTTCCCGAAAAACCCACTTTTTCTCACCCCTTTGGTCAATGGTTGGTGCTGTCAAAAAACTTTTCAAACATAAATTTTTAGGCCTTATCCGACACATAGTATGAAATTTGAATGGATTCGATATTTCAAATATTAAGAGAGTTATAGCGATATTTCACTTTTTCGAAAAAAAAAAGCCCCCCATTTTCACCCCCTTCGACCGATTGTACTCATTAACGAACTCGACCGAGATTTTATAGGGATACATGTTATGGAAAAAATTCAAAGTGATTGGTGAAAAATTGGGGTAGTTATCGTGTCCACAAGAAAGTGATATATGTATATATACATATATATACATATATATATATACATAAATTATATATAAACTTTTGAACTGACGGAGATTTTGGGGTCTGGGAGATGTAAAACGCGAGGATATGTCGAAATTTTCCGGAAGTCGAAACATGGTACCCATTGAAATAGTTAGCTTTCTAATGAAATCTACCTAAAACGTTGTTCGCAATTCTTAATTTCAGCACGATTTTAGTGATTCCATTCTGTGTAAATTACCAGATTTAACGCGCTAATAATAGTATAATTGATGAAAAGATGTACAGTATATAGAGGAGACACAAGGAAAGCTTGCCGAAGAATGCTGCGCAGATCTTCGGCCATGTTCGGGTGTTCGGGTGTGCTCGGTAGTGGCATATAACACCCCTCCCTCTTAACGGCAGTAGCTCGCTAGCATCAGTTCTGAACGGATCGTCTGCCCAGGCTTGGTTTACAGCTGTAGACCGCGTCTCGGAGCGAGCCGCGTTGTTGAAGAATGGAGTGAGCAGTGAGCCCGGTAATTAGCATTCGGGAGACACACAGGAGCCCCGCAATGAGCATTAAAATACGCCGATTGATATTGGTCTCTGCGCATCGTTGAGTTTCGGCAAGCTTTTCTTGCGTCTGCTCTACCGGAATTAACTTCTGTGCCGTGTATAGGCATTTTCATGATTTTTAAAAATAGTTATTTAAAAAAATTGAACGTGATTAAATGCAACTGCAGTATATATGTACATTATAACTACCCATACGGGGGGATGGGAGAGGGGGGGGGGCGTGAAAATTCTAAACAGTTTCTCTGCAGCAAAATGGTTGCATATCCATGTTATCGGATAAACACATGTCTAACTATCTTCAGTTAATGATGGCTAAGAATATTAACGCAAACAATCATTAACTTTGTTAGAAGAACGTAGAAGAAGTAGAACTACTTTTAAGCAAAGTGTAAATAAATCTATTTGATGCAAAGGTACCTCATCCTGGCTTCTCACGAATTTGTGCAGGAATAAAATGTAATTATGTGTAAGCAAATCATTCTTGCAGTTATCACCCATAGATGAAGTTCTTAAAATCAAATATTTGAACTCACATCTCAATAATCAGGATATTGGTTTGAACCACATCATTTAGAATGGAGAAAACACAGAACAATGCAAATTGTTCCCCTTGTATTGTAAATCAGTGTGTATCTAGCCCACAGAGAGTCTAATGCAAACTGAGTTGGTGGCATACATAATCCTCAATCAGCAGGGCTTTGGCTGTGATGATGTTGGTGAGAGTGTGCTACTGCTGTGTCAGATCGCAGGATCGCACAAAGAATATGCATGAGGCTCCACAGCACATCACAACATTACCACACGTTCAAATCTCGAGCAGTGTCTCCTACAAACGTAGTTCGTTATTTGAACGCCTGACTCTAAGAACGTTTCATTAGCAGTTGCTATTGGGAGGCTGTAAGCCAATTTCGCTTAAAAATAGAGATTTTTTAATTTTAATGTCCATTTTATAATCTATAAGAATTACAATCAATGGCCATAGCAGGGTAGTTTAATTGAACGCCTGAGGGCTTCCAATAAGTTCAATTACAAGTAGTTGCAACTTTGGCTACCAGATGCCACTGTCAATAACATCTAGCGGCGAACGTTGAAACTTAATAGAGCCAAATTTTGCTACACACCACCAAATGTAGTGGTAGGTTCTTTTGCATGCCATAATTCTATGATTTGGGCCCACCGGCTTTACTTCCCCTCCGAAGGAGGGCATACTGAAGGATTTTAACGCTCTTAAAAATCCGACGACTTCGGCTGGGTTTGATATCGCGATCTTTGGCATAGGAGCTCAGTATGCTACCAACTACGCCACCGAAGGCATAATGATGTCCATTTTATAATGTACATATATGTATTAGCATACTTTCGATTTTTGCAAAAAATGAAAGTAGACATGAGATCACTACAGGGCCAAAAATTGTGTGTCTGTATGTGTGTGTGTGTGTGTGTGTGTGTGAGTCTGTGTGTGTGTGTGTGTGTACTCTGAATGTCTGCCCCCCCCCCCTATCAATTCGAACACGGTGAAACCGAATTGAACGAAATTTGGTATAGAGGTAGAACAAGCAAAGGGCACCTCAGTGTCATGTTTTATATCGCCGCCATCTTTACCAAAACTGAATGGCGGCCACTCAAACGTTCAAAACGAAAAATAAAATAGCGTCTAACCAAATTATCCGATCTCTACCAAATTTGGTAGTAACATACCTTCAAACAGGACGCGTCTTGCGACCAAACTACAAGGTCATCCGCCGTACCATTTAAGGATGGCGGCCGTGCGAATTATGCAAACTTTATAATCCATATCATGGGACCCACCAGTTCCGATTATCAAGCCGAGAATCGATTTAACTGTTCTAAAGGAAGAGGCACGTTCGAAATTAAAAGTTTTTTTAATACTATAGTGCAGAAGTGATTTTAAAAAGCTGAGCTGTCTCGGTAAGAAGACAAGATAGCAGCGGATATCTTGTGCCTGACTTATATTTCACTAATTTGAGTATTGCATGCAATATAGCGTACTGATACAAAATAAATAAACTTTGTATGAAATGCTTTATAAATAAATAATATACTCCACTGATGAAATCGTTTAGTCTAAATCATTATTTGCTAACAAGTTATATGTAAGTCATTTTATATAGAACGATGTTCGTTGGCACAAATGGCTCCGTGGTAAAGCGTTGGCCTAGCACTCATAAGCCCATGGTTCAAACCCCATCAGAGTTATATTTTTTTGCTTGAAATTTTATATATTTATTGTTTTGTAATGACTCAGACGTTTTAAAATTAAGCGTTATATTTTGCATATTACGGTGATAAATATATGTTTAATTAAAACATAATTCACCAGCAGATTTTCTCGAGACTTCTAGCAGCCAAAAAGGTAACTGAACGCCGGCCTACTTATTAACTTCAAGATTTTATTGAAAAGTTTCTTCTTATGGCCACTAGAATGCACTCGCCCTGTTAGGGTTATATTGTTCGATACTTCTCCACTAGATGTCACGACTGGTCTACGTGCGACTCCATTGGTTAGTACCGTATACCATTGGCATTCTATGCGCATCGAACTTGAAGAATGGCAAGATGATACTACGATAAATTTTTACTTTTTATTTTAAAGGGTTTGTAACAGCCTATTGTGCGTTATTTGAAAATGTTATATGAAGTAATGAACAAAACGATTTCACATAGTAACTGAATTCTAGCCGTTGGTGCTAGTTCAGGTTATTAATTACTTCTTTTATTTCAGTCAAATAGCAATCGAAAATATCCACATAGTTTGTATACACACGTCTCTGTAGGGTCATGGAAAGATTTGTTAATTCAATTAGGGTTGTGAAAGCCATGCACAACCAGACGTGTAAAGACAAGCCTCAACTCAAAGTTGGATGTTGCCCACGGCAGGTCGATTATGTCATAATAACAATAAAAATAATAATGTTATTTGTTTTACGTCCCTTTTAACTACTGCTGCTTTTAGATACGCCGGGGTGCCGGAATTTTGGCCCGAAGGGGATCTTTAACGTGCCAGTAAATCTACAGACACGGCTCCCTCGTATTTGTGCACCCTCAAATGCCAGCTGACTGCGCCAGAATACGAACCTGCAACCTAGGGCCCAGCAAGCGAGAACGTTACCGCTGAGCCACGCAGCCAGTCCGGTCGATTATGTCTCCAGATCCATAACATTCTTGAGATACTTCTTATCTATCTTTCTTCAATGATGGTAGTAGTTTTTTTTTCTAGGTTGTGGCGTTTGGTAGAGATAAATAGTTTCTAAGGTCTTCAACCAAGAAATGATTCTATTATACTCTTTGATAATAACAACAACGAGTTATAACTATACTCATACATTTAGGAGAAAGTAGGCTATATGTTCTTCACTGAACATCTTGTTTTTTGTGAGGTTTGAAGCCATTTTTAGCCGACTTTCGATTTTTGCAAAAAATTAAAGTAGACTTATGAGATCAACACAGGATGAAAAATTGTGTGTCTGTCTGTGTGTGTGTATGTGAGGCTGTGTGTCTGTGAGTGTGTGTACTCTGAATGTCTGCCCCCCCCCCCCCTATCAATTCGAACACGGTGAAACCGAATTGAATGAAATTTGGTACAGAGGTAGCACAAGCAAAGGGCACCTCAGTGACATGTTTTATATCGCCGCCATCTTGACGAAAACGTAATGGCGGCCACCCAAATGTTAAAAGTTTAATTCAAATTACGACCAACCTAATCATCTGATCTCTTCTAAGTTTTGCAACATTACACCTTTATGTATGAAGAATAATTTGACCAAACTACAAGATCATCAGACCAATAATTTACGGATAGCGGCCATGTATGTGTGCAAATCGATTCCTTCTAACTATTCAAACATGGTGAAACCGAACTGAACGAAATTTATGCTGAGGTAGCACTAGCAATGGGCCCCTCAGTGTCATGTTTTATATCGTCGCCATATTGACGAAAACGTAATTGAACGAAATTTGGTACAGAGATAGCACTCGCATAAGGCAACTCAGTGTCATGTTTTATATCGTCGCCATCTTAACGGAAACGTAATGGTGGCCACCCAAATGTTAGAATCTTAAATCAAATTACGACCAACCGAATCATCTGATCACTACCAAATTTTGCAACAACATACCTTTTTGTGGGAAGCATCGTTTGACTAAACTACAAGGTCATCAACCCAATAGTTTGCAGATAGCGGCCATGTATGTGTGCAAATCGATTCACCATATCAATTCAAACACGGTGAAACTGAATTGAATGGAATTTTGTACAGAGGTAACACTAGCAAAGGAAACCTAATATTCATGTTTAATATCCGTATAACACGTTGTATTTCAACAAGCTACTACAAGCAACATTCAATTGTCTACTCCTTGAAAAGGACAAAGAGTTATAACAATACCCATGCATTTAGGAGAAAGTAGGCTATGTGTTCTTTACTGAACATCTTGTTCAGTGTCGCATAAATAAACAAAAAGTTTGGTGCTTGACGATCGAAACTGGTCATCCTAGTGTGTTTATTAATCTTATGTAATTTATTTCAGGATTAGGGCATAACCCAGCTCTATTTGGGTACATTCGTGTTGACCGACTGAAAAGCACCAAACTTTTTGTGTATTTTTTTTTCTTTTTGGTGAATATGTATGCAACGCCATTTAAATATTACGTGACAAGTTTCTTCCACAGATTTCTATTGACAATGAACCAACCAGAGCTGGGCGTTCGAGTAACTAAGCCGCGTGGAGAACAAGCCCCTCCACGCCACGCAGCGCAGCCTCAATCGCAATCGCCTTCACTCGGGTCTCGGAGCACTCACTCGTATTCACGCGGGCGATTGGGCGGCTTCCAGCCGCGTCCAGCCACCAATCAGATAACGTTCGACGAACGTATTGTACAGCACCTTCGTAATGGTAAAATTAAGGTGTTGAGATAACTGGGTGTAAACATTACTACTGCATGCTGTGAAATGGACAATTGGCTAATTAAAAAGGCAGATATAAAATTTGAAGCCAGGAAGTTTAAAAGAAACAAATAAAAAAGCAGGGAAGCAGAATCTTTCAAAACAGTCACGCAGCCAGACTTGCCAATATAATCATGAACCCCCACCTCGTACAAGTCTCTAGCCTGATTGATTCGCGAGATATTGCCATTGTAACCAATGAAGTATAACTGAGGTGCAATTATTGCTAGTTAAAAAACCAGCCGTGGAGCGGTGGCGGTGGCTGTAGAACCCGTACAAAACCACTACTACCTTGTTTGGGCAAAAGGTGTGTAAATTAAGTGATAAATAATTCATGCAATTTTACTTTCAGGTTAGGGTATTTAAATATTTGTATTCCGCACCTAATGTAACTACCGACAGTAGTGGCTACGCTGGCTAAAGCTCAGTGTTAGGTCATGGGGCCATGCTCTCTGCTGACTCGGTAGACGCGTGGGTTCGAGCCCCACCGTCGGCCGTCCTTGAAATGGTTTTCCGTGGTTTCCCCATTTTCAACACCAGGCAAATGCTGGGACGGTACCTTCTGACAGGCCACGGCCGCTTCCTTCCATATCCTTCTCCAATTTGATTCACCTTAATCAATTCTATCTCTCATCCCGACGCGCAGGTCGCCCACGGGCGTCGAATAGAAAGACCTGCACTCGGCCTCTCAGGAGACCACACGAAAAAAAGAAGAAAAAAACCTAATGTAACTGGGAACAATCGTGTTGACCGATTGAAAAGCATTCGTTTGAGAAATATTTGGGTTTTCAGTTTCTAGTAATTTATAAATTCCCACTAAATTTTTACAATTTTGACTTCCTGAAAATATTCTCGATGGAAAAGTTCCCGGGAATTTACCCATCATTAGCCCCGTGTATAAGTGGGCCGTTCCTTCTTGACCGGTGCGCAGTGATGTCTCCACGCACAGTGAGCCTTCATACCTTTGTGATCAATGCAAATCAAGTACGCAAGGTATCCTCGGCAGCGCAAGTGGATATTCAGTGGTCTCAGTCTTCTACTCGGGCTTTAAGAAGAATTCTCACGTGCTTACGACCGGTCACGAATGGCTGGCCCATCTATACTTGGGTGAGAGTTCAATTTGTCTGATATGCTGTATTTCTTTAGTTACTGTAGTAGTGCGTGTAGCTATAATTGTTCGCATAAGGGATTCGCTAGGTGCCCCCGAACTTGAATTAAGATAGATTTATATAGTCTGGCAAGATTAGGGCCACTGGGCCCTCTCTTCCATCTAACCAGATTATACAATTGATACACAATGAACAATACAAATACTACTTAAATCTAACAATAATACAATGTTGATATAATATAAAATACATATACAATCAGATTAGCTTGGTGTTTGCTCTCAGGGAGCAGTTCCACAGTTGGTAACAGATACATTTATTTATGTTTAGGTTGGCAGCAGTGACCTAGAGACAGAGAGTGAAGTAGCCAACATGGCTGAATGTGTTTGTGTTTCGGAGCAGCAGGTCCTTCGCATTTCAAGTGTTGTGTCTTTTGTATCATGTACATTTTTGTAAATACAGTCCACTAGAGTTAATTCGACATTTTCATTTATCCCCTGATGTTTCATCTGGGGCACGTATGTCGCAGACAGACATATGTTTCGGTCCTACACGGGCAGGATTCCCGCTATATCAACTGAGGCCATGTGGTCCCGACAAACGCTAAAACTGCTGTATTTAAGTGAACCAGTGCGAAATACGTATGTAGAGACAATACTAGTATATTATTGTGAACAATGCAGGCTCAATTGTAATGTATTTATCAATGTTTGTCTGTTCGATCTAACTTATTTGAAAATTGAGTACAATGGCTGCCAAATAATGCCAACACCGAACCCATGTGCTATGCCTTCGTGTCGCCTCGGCTAGTGTCGTTCAGCTTCGGTACATACATGTGCGTGATCGCAGTGCTCGCCAGTCTGCTTGATTCATGTTTACAACGCAGCTGTTGTAATACAAGTTTAATATTTGAATAAGTTAATTCATGCAGCGGGACTTGCAGAATTAATCATGATGAATTTTGTATATTCGTAAAAGCATATCCAGTATTGTAAACGTTTCGGTGTGCAGTTGACAGCATCAATGGACGCATGTTTGAGGCCATGCGTGAGTTCTCGCGACTTCCAATCATCAGTACAGCCTTCGATTCCTGACGGACACAGTTCCATTCAGTAGTGCAGGCTTCGATTCCTGACGGACACAGTTCCATTCAGCAGTGCAGCCTTCGATTCCTGACGGACGCAGTTCCATTCAGCAGTGCAGCCTTTGATTACTGACGGACTCAGTTCCATTCAGCAGTGCAGCCTTCGATTACTGACGGACGCAGTTCCATTTAGCAGTGCAGCCTTCGATTACTGACGAACGCAGTTCCATTCAGCGGTGCAGCCTTCGATTCCTGACAGACGCAGTTCCATTCAGACGTCCTGACTTCGATATCCAACCGTTGGGTGACGACGCAGACTGAAATAACCTCTACACCAGATAAGTTAACAAAGGCATTTCATAGCAATTCCTTCCCATACCAAGCAATCCTTCCTGTGCATGAACCATTTTAAGCATGTCTACTGAACGTGAGATAAAGTCACTGACCAAGCGCAGAGGTGTTCTCCGAGCATCCCTCACGAAACTCCATACCCAAATTAATAAATTTAATAATGAGACTCCTGCTGAAGTATTAAATGTGAAGAATGAACGTTTATTAGCTCTATTACCAGAATTTAATGAAATTCAAAGCAAATTGGAGGATTTGGATGAAAAAAAATTCTCATGAGCAGGTCCGGTGTGAATTCGAAGATGATTATGATGAACTTAGGGCTAAGCTACAACAGTTACTAAATACCCATTGCACACATGCCTCATCTGTCTCTAGCAACGGTAGAGAATCTGCAAGTAGTAATACAGGTTCGTACAGTTTGCCAAAGATTCGGTTACCAGAATTTTCAGGTGATGTTACACAATTCATGCATTTCCATGACCTGTTTGATTCATTAATACTGAAGAATCAGTCTTTTGGTAATGTTGAAAGGTTCCATTACTTAATGTCAGCACTGCGTGGCAATGTTCATCAACTCATTCAAAACATTCCTCTTACTGTAGATAACTTTGAACTAGCTTGGGAAACGGTCTGCAAGCGATACTGCAATTCAAAGGTAATAGTAAATGCACATATTAAATTACTGTTATCTCCAGATATCGTCCAAAGGGAACCATCTTCTAGTCTACGCACACTTTTGAATCAAGTACAGTCCAATTTAAAGGCTGTTGAGTCTTTGAATTTGAATATTCCCCTACATGAAATCATAATAGGTCAAATCATACTTGAGAAGTTACCTGAAGCCACACGTAAGTAATGGGAAATGAGCAACAAATCCAAGGAACTATCTACACTTACGGAGTTGTTAGAATATCTTGAAAGGTGGGCTCAAACCCTTGAATTAATTGATTTTTCACCTACTAAGGGTCACAGTGATAAGATCAGCAGATTGTCTCAAGATAAAACTTCTAAGCATGGTTTCAAGCATGAGAAACAACCATTTACAAGTAGTTCATACATTGCAATTAACAATAATTGTGAAGCCTGTAAGGGGCAACATCCAATCTTCAGATGTGATACATTTTTAGGTTATGATGTTAATCGTAGATACAACCTAGTTAAGCAGCATAAGCTTTGCTACAACTGTTTGCATGAATCACACGCTATAAGTTCTTGTCCTTCGAAGTCAACATGCAAAACTTGCAACGGTCGTCACAACACACTGTTGCATTTTGATTCAGGGAATCAGCAATTCAATGCCAACTCGTCTAAACAGTCTCAGCAAGGAGCTATCAGCAGATGCTCAAACCCCGAGTCCAACCAGGCTCACAATGCACAAGTTCGTGGTAACTCCTCCAGTTATTGCACTATGAAACTCCAACCACAAACTCAAGTTCTACTTTCTACAGCAATAGTAAAGGTAAAGGATAGTGCTGGTAGGCTACACTTAGCTCGTTGCTTATTGGACAGTGGCAGTCAAAGCAATTTTGTAACCGAGAGTTTGGTTCAAAATTTGGGCTTAAGAAAGGCCAAGAATCTCACACCCATCGAAGGTATTTCTCAGTCCATGTCTGAAGCCAAGTATAGTGTGAGCGTTGAAGTGCAATCTTCCATAAGCAACACACGCCACAATGTTGAATGTCTGATCCTATCCAAAATTACAAGCGACATGCCTAGTCAGCAGGTACCCTATGAAGAGTGGGAGCTCCCTAATGATATTCAGTTAGCAGATCCGAGGTTTTATGCCCCAGCCAAGATAGACATGCTTCTCGGTGCTGATGTATTCTTTAGAATTCTACAGAGGGGACACAGGACGAGACCAGGGAAGTTTCCAGTCCTACAAAACACAGATTTTGGATGGATTGTGTCAGGTTCATATGAATCCACCTCGAGAAAGAGA
The DNA here is from genome assembly GCA_946902985.2 of Meconema thalassinum. Taxonomy (NCBI): domain Eukaryota; kingdom Metazoa; phylum Arthropoda; class Insecta; order Orthoptera; family Tettigoniidae; genus Meconema; species Meconema thalassinum. The sequence goes on along the minus strand of CAMPQE020000006.1, from coordinate 348,053 downwards.
AACAATGCAGCAGGAACGTTTTTCCTTCGTAATGATGTTCACCTTCATAACCAAGTACAACGATTTTGGGAGATCGAAGAACTTCACGAGCCAGTCAAGTCGCAAGAAGAGATTGAATGTGAACAGCATTCTTCTGATCATGTGACACGAGATGCATATGGGAAATACATAGTCAGACTACCATTTAAGCAGGATCCAAGTATATTAGGCAATTCTTTACAAACAGCAACTAGCAGATTTCAATACCTTGAGCGTAGACTTAACAATGATACGCAACTGAAGGTAGATTATGACCAGTCTCTCACTGAATACCAGGAACTAGGTCACATGGATATTGTTAATTCTAGTATGGCAACATCGGTAGCATACTACATGCCGCACCATCCGGTATTCAAGAAATCCAGCACTACTACAAAAACTAGAGTTGTCTTCGACGCTTCTTGTAAATCGAGGTCAGGAAAGTCACTTAATGATATTTTAATGACGGGTCCTACTATTCAACAAGACTTATGTTCGATTGTCGCTAGATTTAGAACTCACGCCATAGGCTTTACAGCTGACATCGAGAAGATGTACAGACAAGTTAAGGTTGATTCCAGAGACAGCAGCCTTCAACGCATCCTTTGGAGAGCTTCTCCTAATGAGCCTATCAAGCAGTACCAACTTCAGACGGTCACATATGGCACATCATCAGCTCCATTTCTAGCAATAAGATGTTTAAGGCAATTGGCATATGATGAGGGACAACAGTATCCGCAGGCAGCATCTGTTCTTCTTCGTGATTTTTATGTAGACGACTGCATTTCAGGAACAAGTAAAGTTGACAATGCATTACTCCTACAACGTGAACTGATCCAATTGTTATCCAAGGGAGGCTTCAAGCTCCGCAAGTGGTGCTCTAACCATCCAGCATTGTTAGAGGCGGTTCCAAAGGACTGCAGAGAAACGCAGCTTCCCCTTCAGATTGATTCTGGAGAAAATATAAAGACTTTAGGTCTACTTTGGTATCCAGCGACAGACAAACTACAGATATCCAGTGGTGTGCAGAAAGAACAAGGAAGTGGATCTCCAGTGACCAAACGCAAGGTGTTATCGATTGTGTCGTCAATTTATGACCCTATTGGGCTAATCAGTCATATTGTCATCGCATTCAAGATGTTTCTGCAGCAACTATGGCAAGAGAAGATAGGATGGGATGATGAACTTCCAACGGAACTTCTTACAAGATGGCGTACTCTGCATTCTCAAATACCCTTGATTGACAATATATATATTAACGGATTTGTGCTTCAAGAAAATTGTGCTCAGGTGCAGTTGCATGGCTTCGCTGATGCATCCTTGAAGGGCTACGGTGCATGTTTATTCCTACGCTCGTCAACAGATCAAGGTCACGTAATAACACATTTCCTGTGCTCCAAGTCCAGAGTGGCTCCACTGAAACAGATCACGCTACCCAGACTAGAGTTGTGTGCAGCAGTACTATTGTCACAAGTGGTTAAAAAGATGTGTCATGTTCTCAATATTGAATTCCATAGCATTCATCTGTGGACAGACTCAAAGATTGTTCTCGCATGGTTAGCAGGAGAACCGTCAAAATGGAAAACCTTTGTTGCGCACCGTGTGGCTGAAGTGCAAGGCAATACTTCAGTCAAGGATTGGAAGCACGTAGCATCAGCAGACAATCCTGCAGATCTAATTTCTCGAGGAACTGATCCTACAAACCTTTTAAATAATCATCTTTGGTGGCATGGCCCTGCATGGCTACAGTGTTCGGAACGGAACTGGCCCACTTCCAGTGAACAACCTGAATCAGAGATTCCTGAGCAACGCAAGATAGTGCTTAGTTGCTCAGTCCACTCTAATCCTGCAGACGTGCTCACAAGATTTTCTTCCCATCTCAAGCTACAAAGCGTGTTAGCATACTGTTTAAGATTCGTGCACAACACTAAACACAAACCTTCAGAACGGAAACATGGTCCATTAACAATAGAAGAGTTGCAGCAAACTAACATGACATGTGTTAGACTAGTCCAGTCAATAGCATTCCGCGAGGAAATAGCTGATCTTTTGAATCACAATGCAGTGTCAAGACGTAGCAAACTTCAAAGTTTAGTACCATTTTTAGACAAGGATCAAATCTTGAGAGTTGGAGGAAGACTAGAGAACTCCAATCAAGACTACGATTTCAAACATCAGATGATTTTGCCCGCTAAACATCAGTTTACTGATTTAATAATCAAGAGGGAACATGAAAGACTCCTACATTCAGGAAACCAGTTGACTTTAGCATCCATCAGACAGTGCTACTGGATCATCAATGGAAAGTCGGTGGTTCGAAGAGTTATTAACACTTGTACAAAATGCTTCAGGTTCAAAACCAAAACTACACAGCAAGTAATGGGACAGTTGCCATCAGTTCGTGTGTCTCAAGCAAGACCATTCCGCAACACCGGCACAGACTTCACGGGCCCTTTCTAATTGAAGATCGGCAATCCACGTAGCAAGACCATTGTCAAGGGTTACATATGCATTTTCATATGTATGTGCACCAAGGCCATTCATTTAGAAATAGTTTCCGACCTAACCACTCAAGCTTTCCTCGCAGCACTCAGGAGATTCATCGCAAGAAGAGGATTATGCAGCAACATGTACTCCGACAATGGTACAAATTTCCAAGGTGCTAGTAGAGAGCTCAAGGAGCTCAAGAAATTGTTCACTCAGGAACGGACTAGAGAGGAGATCAGTAACTTCGCCAGTAGTTGTGGAGTTAAGTGGCATTTCATACCTCCTCATGCCCCTAATTTTGGAGGGCTTTGGGAGGCCGGAGTAAAATCCCTCAAACATCATCTAAGAAGAGTTCTCGGAACACTTCATTTCACATATGAAGAATTGGCTACATTAACTGCGCAAATTGAGGCTTCCCCTTCTAACCCTGTCAAATGATCCTTCTGATGCATCTACCTTGACACCAGGTCACTTCCTTATAGGCGAACCCCTCACTACTCTTCCCGAACCCGATTTAACATTATGTAAACGGCCTTTGTTAACTAGATATAAGGTTCTGCAACAAAGACTCCAATCCTTTTGGAAGAGATGGTCATTAGATTACCTCACCCATCTGCAACAGCGCAGCAAATGGACGACCTCCTCCAGCAACGTATTACCAGGTACTGTGGTGCTGATACGGGAAGACAATGTTCCCCCACTCCAGTGGCCCCTTGGTGTTATCACTGAAGTGCATGGTGGTCAAGACAATGTGGTAAGAGTGGTTTCAGTGAAATGCAACAGTGGTATTTTTAAACGACCAGTTTCCAAGGTAGCTCCGCTACCAATTGAGCAGACACATAATTTTGACTGTTAATATGTCAGTGTTTTAAGTTAGTGAATGTTTTAGTGTTTCATGTCCTTGTTATTGGAACATTTCAGTGTTTCCATTTCAGATTATTGAAATCCATGTATTTCAAGGTGGGGAGTATGTTTGCTCTCAGGGAGAATATAATTATATAATTGTGTTATTTCCACAGTTGGCAAAGGACATTTATTTATGTTTAGGTTGGCAGCAGTGACCTAGAGACAGAGAGTGAAGTAGCCATCATGGCTGAATGTGTTTGTGTTTCGGAGCAGCAGCTCCTTCGCATATCAAGTGTTGTGTCTTTTGTAACATGTACATTTTTGTAAATACAGTCCACTAGAGTTAATTCGTCATTTTCATTTATCCCCTGATGTTTCATCTGGGGCACGTATGTCGCAGACAGACAACCCCATTACGCAGATAGGCATCTGTTGCATAATGCGGGTGAATATCTTGAATTCCAATTGCTCACTGATTAGATCACACAGCAGATAATCACAATCAGTTAATATCTTAAGTCAATGCGTCGATATGTATCCCCAGAGTGCTCTACGCAATCTAGATGGTATTCGGATTAAATACGTGAGAGGGCTTTGCTCATCCCAGCAAGAGTCGTCAAGTCGACTCCATCTTTTTTCTTATTGTTACTTCGGAACAAATCGCTGTCCGAGCTTACTGTGAGAGATTCATACTTCGCATCAAATCACCATCCGAACTTCAAGAAAATCTACTACTACGCAGCGACTGACATCATCTACACCAGCGTAACGTCACGACCTCACCTGACTTCGTGTCCTTGGCAGTGAGACCTCGCCACGTGTTGCAGTCTGTGTGCCGATATTTTGTGTTCTACATTTCGCCATCGCAGCTTTACTCCATTGAAGCAATCATTACCACGTTTTCATCGCCTGTAACAGGCTATCATCGATACATCTATTCTTCGCTAGAGCCAGGCACATCAGCCCACAACACATACTTCACGCCGTGCAGCATTCTGTCGTTTCTCCATACCAGCTTTTGTACATTCATTCACCAGGCTCTTGTGTTTTCACACATTCTACGTACATTTTCATCGTGCTTACAGTACTTTATCTTTAAGCACTACATTCCATCTATCCATTTCACGCTATCAGTGAACACTCCGTAACATTTTATTCATCTCATTACATCACACTCGCAGAGGCTTTCTCACCTCGCCTTCATTTGTACCCTGTTGCCAGATCCTCGCCCGTCGCATTCTCAACTTTTCCATACATCTCAACCATCTACTACCCGACTCATTCCCTTACCCCATTTCATCCCACATTATTGTGCTGTCCCTCGATACCTGCCCTACTGTTTTAGTGTCCTGCTGTGCCCAATCTCCCATACTCCCGACATTACTCATCATTTTCCTAATCATTTCAATCATCATTCCAGCCATTTCAAACACATTCATCTTCATATAACTCTTCGTTTTCAACCCTTTTCCTCTTTCTCCTTTTTTAGGGACTTAGTGCCCTAGTCCTGCAATTCCTTTCGCGATCTTTGCACTCGCATCCCCCTGCCCTGGTAAAATTGGCCCCATCCTACACACGTTCGTACTTTCCACATCTTCGTCATGGGTCGTGGCAAAGGTCGTGGATCCCCAAACCGTGATCCACACGCCAAGGGTACCAACAAGGAGGCACCGGCGCACACTAGCTCCCAAATCGCCATCAGTAAAAACCTAACCACAGCTACTACCACGTCTACCGCTACACCCTCCACCTCTGGCATTCACCCCAACCTCCTACCAGTCATCCCACAAACCACCACCCTGTCAGCGAAACGTAAAGTACCCGACCCAACGGACTCCGAACTCACCCACCGCTCCCGTTTACGTGTCCATGATGGGATGGAGGAGGGTGGTCATTCTTCTATTCCCACACTGGATGCCACATGAGCACCAACCCCATTCCCTCCATCTTTGAACTACCACCCCTCCCTCACCCGTCGGGGAACCTACCCTTCCAGGAGGGAACGACCCCCTCCCCAATCCCCCAACCCTCCGTCTCCTATGCAGCCAAGGCTGCCCAGCCCGCCTTTAAACACTCCTACCTTATTTCCGGTCTCCAACACCTCTCCAAACAGGAAATCTCCGGAGCTTTGGAGACGCTCATCCCTCCCTCTTTACCATTCATCCTGGTCTCCGTCTCTAATGGTGTCATTCTTAAAACCGACGATGACATCGTCGCCACCACTATTGAGGACGCCAATTCAGCCGCCCGACTTGGTCCCACAGTGACGATCGGTCCCCTCACATCACGCCAAACACCCACTACAGCACCCCCTCCCCCCCGTTCACCACTATTCTCCTGCGTGATCCGAGGCGTTGACCCCGATCTTCCTGAGGAAGTCGTTATCTCGTGAACAAATACAAGTGAAAAAGGCCTTCCGCATAAAGTGCCCCACAGGTCCAACCTGGATGGTCAGGATTCTCCTGGTCACCCAGGCAGAAGTCGACCGCCTACTTCAACTCGGTGTATACATCTTTCGGTACCACCACCGAGTGGAACCCTCTAAAGCTCCACCTCCCATGGCTCTCCGTTGCAATAGGTGTCTGGTCTACAACCAGTACTCTACCGAACAGTGCCGCCAACCATGTATCTGCCCCCACTGTTCCCAACCTGACCACCCCCTGCAACAGTGTCCTAACCTCGCCCAACCTCCTAAATGCCACCAGTGTTCGGGCCAACGCCCTATACACTCCTACAAGTGTAAGGGTAAACCCTCACCTCCCCCAGATCATCCGTAGCTTGTCGCCTCTATAAAGATAATCGACCCCCCAACCCCGACCGCTAACACCCATCCCCCCCCCCCCCTTGTCGGTGGAAAACCTCCTCCGCTTCCTCACCATCTCCCTTCAAAACCTCATGCCATTCCAACGGCCCCTGGTTCTCACGCAACTCCAACAGGCTGCCCTCCAAATGTTTAACGTTCGCTTCTTACACTCTTACGCCTGTCCTTTGACACATTTCACCTTTTCCCCACTGGTATCAACACAACATGGCAACTAAGACCATCCACACTGGGCCTCCCAAAACCATCTCTCTGCTATACAGCAATGTTTGCTACTTTCACAAGAAGCGTCCATTACTCCAATACACCGTAGCCGCACATCCCGCAGACGCCGTTCTACTCAACGAAACGTTTCTTCGTCCCCACCAGTCAGCCAGTCTCCCCGGCTACACCATTCACAGAGCGGACCACCCCCGTGAGATTGGGCGTGGGGGTGTCGCCCTCTTACATAAAAACCGCATCCCAATACGCATTCGTGTCCCTCCTCCCCCACTCACCTTCCCTGAGAACCTCATCGCGACTCTCTACTTCCCCTCCCGCGTACTTCATGTCGCAACTGTATACACCCGTCCCCACCGTTCCTTCCCCCGGGAGTTCCTAACCCATCTACATACCACCTTTCCACATTTTATCGTACTTGCGGACCTCAATATGCACTCCCGATCGGCAACGGAACTGGCTGACTTCCACACCTATCTGCAAGCGATAAACTCCACAGTTGTAGCCATTCCCAAACATACTCGTCCTATCTCCAACACCACACCAGATGCAATTATTGCACACAATCGCCTCGCTCACCTTTTAACCGTGGATGTCCTCCTCAGCATAGGAAGCGACGATCTCCCCGTTCTTGTCATCATACCAACACGACCCACCACCGTCACCCCTCCACCGCCGATTCTTCGCCAGACTGGCCTGCCTACAGAGATCACATCACCGATTCTCTCACCCCTCCCCTCCCGCATCTTGACTCTGCGGACTCGGTCGACTCATACACCCGACTTCTGGAATCCTCCCAAACAGACGCCTCATCCGTTCACATCCCCATCACCCCATACTCCCCCTCCCGCCCCCCATTACCCCCCAAAACCCTCCCTCTCCTCCGGCTCTCCCACAGATATCTAGCCCACTATAAACGATCACGCGATCGCTATTTCCTCACCCTTCACCGTCAGACTATCCGCCAGGTGCATTTCTACATCCGCGCCTTTCACCGCCGCAACTGGGTCTCAGTGTGCAACTCTTTACAAGGCCAACGCTCCTCCCTTGGCTCTTACTGGAAACGCTTAAACACCCTCACTGGACGCTCCCCCACACCCATCTATCCCATCATCCACCAGGGCACTGCCCCACTGGATCTGCCCTCCAAGCTGGAGATCTTTGCACGTCGCTTCGAACGGGTTTCTAACGGTCATATCGGCCTCACCTTCGATGACACCGATAACGACGCCGTCAACTCCATCCCCGATCGACCCTATCTCCAGCCCAATCATCAACACCCCCATATCCCACACCCTATCAACGACCCCATCACCCCCATCGATATTCACCTCGCCCTTTCCCGTACCAAAAATACTGCCCCCGGTCCCGATCAACTCCGCTATCTCCACATCAAAGAGGCACCCCCGTATCTTCTTCCAGCTCCTAGCCACCCTCTATACCTACCTCCTCAACACTGGATTCTACCCAACGGCATGGCGCGCTGCCACCATGCTTCTCTTCCCCAAACCCAACAAACCACTCTCCGACCCCTCCTCCTATCGTCCCATCTGCCTCACAGCCGTCCTCTCCAAACTATTCGAAAAAATCCTAGTCCGCCGCACCTACCTCCATCTCACTCAACATCAGCTACTCTCCCTCTCCCAATGTGGCTTCCGGCCTGCCCTCTCCACCCATGACCAACTACTCCGCCTCACCACCCTCACAGCCGATAACATGAACCGCTTCCGCCCCACTCTCCTCCTCACCTTCGATTTTCAGAGTGCCTTCGACACCGTCTGGCACTCAGCTCTCCTTCTAAAACTCCACTACTACCACCTCCCTCATAATTTCATCCTCCTCATTGGAAACTTCCTCAGTCCCCGCACCGCCCGCATTTCTATCAATCGCACCCTCTCACGCTCCTTCTCTCTAACCCAAGGCGTACCCCAAGGGTAAGTAATATCCCCTCTCCTCTACATCCCTTTTGTCGGAGATATCACCCAGCCTACGGCTCCTCTCCACCTCCTTCAGTTCGCAGACGACACTGCAATACTCGCTCCTTGCCCCTCCGTCACAGCCATCAACAGACTGGTCAAGCCGTATCTCGATCGTTCACGGCCTGGTGCGATCGCTGGCATCTCAGCCTAAATACGGACAAGACCAAAGCCGTACTCTTCCGTCCCCGTCGCCATGCCAACTCGGCCACCCGCAACCCCAATCTTCTGACCCTACGTATCCACGACCACCGCCTTCACACTTCACCATCGCTACGCTACCTGGGCGTCATCTTTGACGAGCACTTCACCCTTCGTCCGCATCTACGCGCACTTACGGCCTCTGCTCAGAAGCGCTCTCGCCTCATCACCAGGCTGATCGGAACCTCTTGGGGGCTGCATGCCTCAACGCTGTTCTATACATACAAGACCCTCTTCCGCTCTTACGTCACATATGGACATGTTGTCTGGGCCGGCTGCGCCGCCAGCTACTTGCACCCTCTGGTAACCATGGAACGAGGCATCGCCCGCATAGCCCTTCGCCTCCCCCCAATACACCCAAGTGAAGATCTGTACCGTCTAATGCCATTACCCCCCGTTACGACGTACATACACCTTCTTCAACTGCGCTACCTGAAGCGCGCTAGAAGAACGCAGAATCCGATTGTACGACAACGTGAGGCACTCCAGCTACGCAACCCAGTCTACTCCAAACTAGGCCTAATCCACCTCAAGAGCCTCACCCATGCCCCGGACTAATAGTCCTCTACACCAAAAAAAAAAAAAAAAAATCACCAACACCTCACCATCAACACATCCATACATACTCACATCTTCCTCCAACAGCTTATATTTCTTTTCTTTCTATTTTATTTCCACTCTTTTCTCTTCTCTCTCTCTCTTTTCTACAATAACGCTTCAATTCTCATCTCCACCAACGTCGTCCATCACCTCCAACTCAGCAAACAAAATCATCCATTTCTATCATCGCATTCATTTCAAATTCATTCAAACGTCAATTACCAACTCTCATCACCCACACTCCCCCCTCAACGCACCTTTTTCATCCCATCCCATACCATCTTCAAGTACCATCATATACCGAACACACGATCAACACCTCGCAAACCCCACTCTTTCTCCACTTTCTCCCACCCCCACTTCACATCACCACAAGCACCACCAATTACTCCCATCTCATAATACAAAATCATCCACTTCTAAAAAAAAACCATCTCTCCAACTTTCGAAGCTCATCACCCACTCTAACTTCCAACTTCTGAAAACACCAAATTTTCCAATCTCTTACAAAACCATTAAAATTAAAATTCAAAATTCAACACCTAACGCCTCCACCTACAATAGTACAATGCATTCATGAGCAATTTTTCGTCAACACCAAATTTTCAAAACTTCAATCTTAGCCAAGAGGTCAAATCATTTCTCCTTCTCCAACTTACACAATCCACCACCACCCTTCTCCTATAACTCTCCACCTTCCATTCAATCCCCTCCTCTGGTCCAAGAGATGGTGCGGCCATCTATAGGGGCCCACCCACCCTCGTTGGGTGGGAATGAAATAACCCTTTTATTATATTATTATTCAAGTCTACTCCAGAAACAAGGAAGGGGGTCACAATTGAATACACTCGTTTCTTTTCTCATTAGTCCAGGCAACGGAAAGGTATAGAGGGAAATGTTTGGAACACAAGTTTTGACTTCGATATCTTTGTTTGGACTAGTTAGGAGGTGAACATATCAAAAGTTCCCGCCCGGAGCCTTTGAGCCGGCGGGGGAGGAGGAGGGGGAGGGGGTTTGCAGGTCCCATTTTTCGGTTTTTCGCTTTAATCTCGGAACTATGCGTCCTAGCCAAATTACTACTCTATCCAAAAGGAACGCTGATTCAATTTGCTACAAGGTTTATTCAGTCAAGGTTTTCGATATATTGTATAGTTTTCGCGTTAACCGCACTTGAAAGTCTGTAATTTTGGAAAAAAAAAGTTTGTGCCTCATATTACTTGCTCTTTTTGACCGGATAACTCTTTAACTATGAACCCAATAAAATAAATGCCGGCCAGAGTGTTTTGATATGTTTACCTCCTAACTAGTTCAAAAAAGTTACGAAGTCAAAGATTGTGTTCCAAACATTTCCCTCTGTACCTGTTTTGAGCATTCGTTGACTGGACTACATTCCTTTAAGGAGATTGTACCTTCATGATGGGCTAACTATTCCTTTTTAGCCTACTTTCGATTTTTGCAAAAAATGAAAGTATACTTATGAGATCACTACGGGGCCAAAAAATGTGTGTCTGTCTGTGTGTGTATGTGTGTGTGTGAGTCTGTGTGTGTGTGTGTGAGTGTGTGTACTCTGAATGTCTGTCCCCCCCCTATCAATTTGAACACGGTGAAACCGAATTAAACGAAATTTGGTACAGAGGTAGAACAAGCAAAGGGCACCGCAGTGTCATGTTTTATATCGCCGCCATCTTTACTAAAACTGAATGGCGGCCACCCAAACGTTCAAAACGTAAAATCAAATAACGACTAACTAAATGATCCGATCTCTACCAAATTTGGTAACAACATACCTTCATACAGGACGCGTCTTGTGACCAAACTACAAGGTCATCCGCCATACCATTTCAGGATGGCGGCCGTGCGAATTATGCAAACTTTATAATCCATATCATGGGACCCACCAGTTCCGATTATCGAGCCGAGAATCGTTTTAACTGCTCTAAAGGAAGAGGCACGTTCGAAATTAAAAGTTTATTTTGTAATACTATAGTGCAGACGTGATTTTAAAAAGCTGAGCCGACTCAGTAATAAGACAAGATGGCAGCGGATATCTTGTGCCTGACTTATATTTCACTAATTTGAGTATTGCATGCAATATAGCGTACTGATACAAAATAAATAAACTTTGTATGAAATGCTTTATATATAAATAATACACTGATGAAATCGTTTAGTATAAATCATTATTTGCTAACAAGTTCTATGTAAGTCATTTTATACAGAACGATATTCGTTGGCACAATTGGCTCAGTGGTAAAGCGTTGGCTTATCGCTTAAATGCCTATGGTTCAAACCCGATCAGAAATAGTTTTTTTTTGCTTGCAATTTTATATATTTATTGTTTTGTAATGACTCAGACGTTTTAAAATTAAGCGTTATATTGTGCATATTATGGTGGAAAATATATATTTAATTAAAACATAATTCGCCAGCAGATTTGCTCGAGACATCTAGCAGTCAAAAAGGTAACTGCACGCCGACCTACTTATTAACTTCCAGATTTTATTGTAAAGTTTCTTCTTATGGCCGCTAGAATGCACTCGCTCTGTTAGGATTATATTGTTCGATACTTCTCCACTAGATGTCACGACTGGTCTACGTGGGACTCCATTGATTACTATACCATTGGAATTCTATGCGCATCGAACTTGAAGAATGAAAAGATGATACTACGATACATTTTTACTTTTTATTTTAAAGGGTTTGTAACAGCCTATTGTGCGTTATTTGAAAATGTTATTTGAAGTAATTAACAAAACGATTTCACATAGTAACTGAATTCTAGCCGTTGGTGCTAGTTCAGGTTATTAATTACTACTTTTATTTCAGGCAAATAGCAATCGAAAATATCCACATAGTTTGTATACACACGTCTCTGTAGGGACATGGAAAGATTTGTTAATTCAATTAGGGTTGTGAAAGCCATGCACAACCAGATGTGTAAAGACATGCCTCAACTCAAAGTTGGATGTTGCCCACGGCAGGTCGATTATGTAATAATAATAATAATAATAATAATAATAATAATAATAATAATAATAATAATAATAATAATAATAATAATAATAATAATAATAATAATAATAATAATAATGTTATTGGTTTTACGTCCCTTTTAACTACTGTTGCTTTTAGAGACGCCGGGGTGCCGGAATTTTTGCCCGAAGGAGATCTTTAACGTGCCAGTAAATGCACTGACATGGCTCCCTCGCATTTGTGCACCCTCAAATGCCAGCTGACTGCGCCAGGATACGAACCTGCAACCTAGGGCCCAGCAAGCGAGAACGTTACCGCTGAGCCACGCAGCCAGTCCGGTCGATTATGTCTCCAGATCCATAACATTCTTGAGATACTTCTTATCTTTCGTTCTTCAATGATGGTAGCAGTTTTTATCTATGTTGTGGCGTTTGGTAGAGATAAATAGTTTCTAAGGTCTTCAACCAAGAAATGATTTTATTATACTCTTTGATAATAACAACGAGTTATAACTATACTCATACATTTAGGAGAAAATAGGCTATATGTTCTTTACTGAACATCTTGTTTTCACATGAAAATGTTTTTGGGCTGTGAGTCAAGCCAAATATTTCCTGATACACATTGAAAGTGTGACGGTCTGCCTTGAAAATCTATATATATAAAGCTCAATGTTTGTCTGTCTGTCTGTGTGTCTGTCTGTTATGTATACAAATCCACACCGTTTCACCGATCTGAACCAAAATTTGTATACATACCCTTCGGAACCCTGCGGGTAACCCTGTCCACTTGAAATTTCCGACAGACCACCGCATTCCCTGCATTTAGGCCCTTTGTCCCAAATCTACACCGTTTCACCGATCTCAACCAAAATTTGTATACTTACCCTATGTAACCCTGTGAATAACACTGTCCACTTAAAATTTCGGACAGACCACCCCATTTCCTGCATTTAGGCCCTTTGGCAAACTTCTACACCGTTTCACCGATCCGAACCAAAATGTGTATACCTACCCTTTGCAACCCTGCGGGTAACCCTGTCCACTTGAAATTTCGGACAGACCACCCCATTCTCTGGATTTAGGCCCTTTGGCCCAAATCTACACCGTTTCACCGATCAGAACCAAAATTTGTATACTTACCCTTTGGTACCCTGCGAGTAACAATGTCTGCTTGAAATTGCGGACAGACCACTCCATTCCCTGCATTTAGGCCCTTTGGCCCAAATCTACACCGTTTCACAGATCTCAACCAAAAGTTGGTATTTACCATCTGGAACCCTGCGAGTAACACTGTCTGCTTGAAATTTCGAACAGACCACTCCATTCCCTGCATTTAGGCCCTTTGGCACAAATCTACACCGTTTCACCGATCAGAACCAAAATCTGTATACTTACACTTTGGTACCCTGCGAGTAACACTGTTTGCTTGAAATTGCGGACAGACCACTCCATTCCCTGCATTTAGGCCCCTTGGCTCAAATCTACACCGTTTCACCGATCTGAACCAAAATGTGTATACTTACCCTTTGTAACCCTGTGAATATCACTGTCAACCTAACATTTCGTACAGACCACCCCATTTCCTGCATTTAGGCCTTTTGCCAAAAATCAATATCGTTTCACCGATCCGGACCAAAATTTTTATACTTACCCTTTCGAACCCTGCGGGTAACCCTGTCCACTTCAAATTGCGGACAGATCACCCCTTTCCCTGCATTTAGGCCCTTTGGCACAAATCTACACCGTTTCACCGATCAGAACCAAAATATGTATACTTACCCTTTGGTACCCTGCGAGTAACACTGTCTGCTTGAAATTGCGGACAGACCACTCCATTCCCGGAAAGAGGACAGGGTCCGTCCCAAAGGCAATGGAAAAAAGGGGTAAAACCGGACCCGCTCAGGAAACCCTCAGGGTTGCCAGCTCCCGAACTCACCAGCCATGAGCCCTTGAGGATGTAGCACTATCCAGGATGCACCCGAAGTGGTGGGGCTACACACACCCTGCCTCATTGAGGGTCTTGAGCAGAAGACATGAGATATTAAGAAAAGAAAAAGAAGGCTGACACCTCGAAGAATGAGGCTATCAGGAATGATTAGACAAGGGCTAATTAAGGCGGGAAAGTGAAAGAGTTGCTAGGCCTCGGATACCCTGATACCAACGGGGTCGGAAGAGAACAAGAGTTTGACCAAGGGAGGCTGACAGGAAAGAGAACTGAAAGGAGCCCGGCACCAGTAAGTAGAAGCAATGCCGGACTCAGCTGGGGTCCCGTGGTCGCAAACCCACGTCCCACAAGTTGTGAGACATTGGTGGGTGGAGGGGGGAGAGGGGGCAGGTGTGGGAATAGCTTGCTGATTCATCGCGACGTGACATGAGAGAAATGTCCAGACCCCGCCGTGTTACCTGGTATTGCTGACTATGCTGATGTTCATATTGCGTCTTTGCTCAAACCACTGTAGTGTTACGAAAGAATGAGTGATTCACCGGTCAATGAGAATAGGACCGGGAACCCCCACCCGAACGTCTGTCATCATAATATATCGTCATCATCTGCGATATTCTCAGGTTAGTGCAGCTTGGACCCGAGCAGTACTCGATAAGCTCTTTCACTACACTCATCCAGTATAGGCCTAAGCCAGAAAATAACGTGCATACATTGGAAGACATCGAAGGTAGAAATCTGAATTACCTATATCAGATTTAAAATTACACCATGTTCGTTTAGTAGTCATTTTTCATTACCTTATTATTATCATAAGGACAAATGACCTAGATGTTACGCCCATTATACCACTAATCACCACACACAATAACTCTTCATCGCCTGTGAATTTTGAAATATTTCTTTCTACCACGGTAGTTTGCAAGTTTCTCGTGTCTATTCAACAGTAGTTTTCATTACCATCCTCATCAAAAGGGCAAATGACCTAGATGTTACGTCCATTATACTACTAAGTAACACCACAGTCTTCATCGCCTGCGATTTTTAGCCTATTTTCAATTTTGAAAAAATAGGCTTATGAGATCACCTTTTGTCCGTGTGTGTGTGCGTGTGTGTGTGTGTGATTCGTGTGTGTGTCCCCCCCTAATAAAATCTAAACGGCAGGAGCGATTTCAATGAAACTCGGAAAGTTTATAGCACTATTCCCGGCGACCTCGACCGTGCCCTTCAAATTTTGTTACGACTCACCAATCCAACATGGCGGCTGTGCGAAATATTTCACCAGCATTCAATATCTCCGAAACTATTACCGATATTACCCTGACATTTTCTATGGTGATAGAGGGAACTACTATAAGTTCACTTATGTGACTTTTGAAAACCTGGTAACTACAAAACCAACATGGCGGCCAAGCGAATTTGCGACTTTTAAATAAACGTTTCTCGCGATTTGACCAACCAAACGCAATGAAACTTGGTACAGTATATGTTTATATACATTGTAATGCACCGACATCTAAATTCGTTCAATTGTTTACATAATCACAAGATGGCGGATGTGCGAAATATTTAACCGGCATTCTATATCTCTGAAACTATTAGCGGTATCTCCCTAAAATTTTGTACGGAGATAAAGGACACTACTGGAAGTCCATCTATAAGATTTTCAAAAACCGGTTAACTACAAAACGAACATAGCGGCCAAGCGAATTTGAACATTTTAAATAGACCTTTCTCGCGATTTAATGTTCCAAGCGCACTGAAACCTGGTACAGGAAATATTTATACACATTGTAATCCACTGGTATCTAATTTAGTTCAATTGTTTACATAACCTCAAGATGGCGGCAGTGCGAATTTTAAAATTAAGTTTTTATTTCTTGTGATGTAGTCATGCGATCGATGTGAAAGTTTGAATAATGAACCTCCGCAATAATTTTCCTTTAATGTTACATGACTCTATGGCCTATACATTTAACAATCCAACATGGCGACCATCCGAAATATTTAGACGATACTGAATATCTACGAATCTATTTTAGCAATCAAACTAAATTTTTTAATGTTCATAGGGGCTATGAACTTATGTTCATCTATAGGACTTTAAATAACCTGGTGATCAAAAATCCAACATGGCGGTGACGCGAATTATAAATATTCACATGGACGTTTCTCGCAATTTAACCATCCGCGTGCAGTGAAATTTGGTACAGTAAATCTTTATCCGAATGTTAATCCACTGGCATCTAATTTAATTCAATTGTTTCCATGACCTCAAGATGGCAGCTGTGAAAAATTTTTAAATCTCCTTTTTTTTTCTTGTGTCCTAATTTTGCGATTGAAGTTTGAATACTACACGTTCACAATAATCTGCATGTAACAGTACATAACTCTAGGACCTACATATATAAAATCCAACATGGCGACCATCCGAAATACTTAGTCGGTTCTCAATATCTACGAATCTATTACAGCAATCAAACTGAAATTGTGTATGTTGATAGTGGCAATTAACATAAGTAGGATATATGAAAATAGGCTGTATAGTTCTTCACGGAACTACTTGTTAAAATGTGTATTTCCATTAGTTAGTAAGTTTGATATACCCGTACAGTAGTAGTCGTATTGACAGGCTATGCCAAAGGAGAAGATATCTTCATTCCCCGAATTCCTTTGATCCCTACTGATATGCCTTTTGATTTCAAGCTAATGCAATTCCCTGCATGATCCCCTCTCATGATCAGTTATACGTAGCTTGCTCAAGAGTGGGCACACCTAAACATTTATTTATTTATACACCAGAGGGAAAAACAAGGAATATCGTTTATCCTAACGCACTCCATTAATTTCAATGTTAGCTACAAACATGTTAGTATTTATTAAATAACAACTGCGACGTGAGATGAAACATTTCTCTGAAGTTCAACCATTACATCGTATATTAGGCCGTGTTACTTTGCGAGTCATCTGTCTAGGATACTATTTAATCTACTGTTACTGTATTCATTTATGCCAATGATCTGGTTCCTCTTCTTGAGAACCTGTACCGAAACATGTAAGCCGGTCACGTAGAAAATTCACAGCGAGTGTTATGGTATATCGTAAATCTCTTTTCTATTTTATTCCTTTCATTCCTTTAAAGTATCAATTTTTCCCATTCGTTGATAAGTTATATGTGCCAGTAGTCGCTTCTATGTTCATCATCACTATGTAGAAGATGTTTTGCGTCAGAAGAAAAGACAACTGGATGCTCAGGAACGTTAATGATATATCGACTGAGAAATCTGGAAGCTTCTCTTGGAGGAATTGCTTCAGACATTTATCGTACAGTTTAAACCTTAAAAAGACGAAACGTTTAACCAGATAGCGATCTAAGTGGGAGCTCTTTGGCAAAAAATAATCAAGTCTTTCCCGAAATGTGAGTCCTAAAAATAACTTTTTCTATTAGTTTCTAAGTTTCATGTCAGTTATGTAGTAATTTTCTATATCATCCTGATCAGTAGGGCAAATTACCTAGATGTTACGCCCTCAACGTCATTGGAGGCAAATGACATAGATTTTAAGTCCATTATGTTTCTAATCACCACCACATATAGTCTTCTACGACTGAGATGTCACGAATTCTGGGACCGCTAACGACATATCTCGACTCGGACTGAAGACAAATATCACGAGAATGATCATTATTTTACAGAGCCTTCCCATAGTGACTTAAGTATACACATTGTCACTGGGTTTGATAATGTAAGAAATGAATACATAAATAAATATAATTTATGACGTTGAGTGTTAAGGAGACTGAAATATTATCATCATTCACCGGGCGAAGCCGGGTACTACTGCTAGTGTTATATAAAATATAGAGAGAGGGAGAATCATGAACGATTCTTGAGAAAAATATATGTAATGTTCACAAATTTAACATTGTTAGTACACAAGCAACAATCTCCTCCATCGAGTGCACGCTTCAGAAAATATTCAATAAATTTTCGACCATTTGAGGTTTTTAGCCTACTTTTCACATTTTGCAAATATGAGGAAAAAGTAGACTTATGAGATCGATCCGGGAAAATGTGTGTCTGTCTGTCAGTCTGTCTGTCTGTCCTTCTGTCTGTCTGGCTGTGTGTGTCCCCCTCCACCCATTAACTCCTAAACGGCTGAAGCAAACGAAACCAAATTTAGTATGAGTAAAGATGTATACCGGAATAGCTCACGTCCATATTTGAAAATGATGTCAGTGCTACCAACTGCCGAAAAATGCACTAGAAATTTGAGCTCCATGTTGGATATCTTGAAAGGTACGTAAGGGAGCTATTCCAAAATTGGTACACATGTAGATAATACAATTTCAGTTTAATTTCCAGGAGGCCATACATGACAGTGTTGCCAAAATAGTTTTAAGCCTTCTGATAGTTCCAATTTTTAAATGCATATAACTTCTACACTATCAATTGGATTTCAACCAAATTTTGTATGTAATATGTGCACATAAAGAGATATGACTGAGCGTATTCTTAAGAGCCACCAGGGCTGCCAACTCTTAATAATTGCTCTCTCTCTATTAAAAAGATCCAAATACCAATATATCAGAAAGTATGCAAGCCGACAGCTTTTAAACTATTCACACGTATAGTACCTGACATTTTAGATTAATTTGGAGTAACTTATATACGTCAGTTCTACCAACATGATTATAAACTTGATGATAGAACCAATTTTTAAATACATGTAACTTCTATACTATCTGTTGAATTTCAACAAAATATCGTATGTGCTATGTGTAACATAACGTATATGACTATAAGTATTGTTAAGAGCAATCAGGGCTGCCAATTGTTAATAAAAGCTACCTATATATTTTTACCCTAATATCAATATATCAGAAAGTATGCAAGCCAACAGCTCAATACTTTGCACACGTATAGCACCTGATAATCTAGATTAATTTGGAGTAATGGCTTAGGCGGCAGCACGCCGGCCTCTCACCGCTGGGTCCGTGGTTAAAATCCCGGTCACTCCATGTGAGATCTGTGCTGGACAAAACGGAGGCAGACAGGTTTTTCTCCGGGTACTCCGGTTTTCCCTGTCTAAATTTCATTCCAGCAACACTCTCCACTAGCATTTCATTTCATCTGTCATTCATTTAATCATTGCCCCAGAGGAGTGCGTCAGGCCTCGGCAGCCGGCACAGTCCATATCCTCGCCGCTAGATAGGGGCTTCATTCATTCCATTCCTGACCCGGTCGGAGACTGGAAGCAGGCTGTGGATTTTCTTTTTTTCAATATAAGTTAGTGCTGCCAACATGATTCTATGCTTGCTGATAGGTTCAATTTTAAAATACATGTAACTTCTATACTAATAAATGGATTTCATCCAAAATTGGCACAACAGGATATCTTAATATTTCAGATTATTTCTAACCAGCACACACATGACATTGTTGCCAACATGCTTTTCGCGTACTGATAGATCCAATGTATACCTGCATGTAACGTCCATTGGGCTTCAACTACATTTTTTATTCTGTACCTTAAGAGATGGAACTAATAATATATTCAGTCACCAGGGCTGCCAACTGTAGTGCTCTATTAGGCTACATTATACCAGGAATATTTCGAACTAATTAAACATTTCGATATTACCAACTTAATTTCGTCATTATTCTAGATAGGTTTATATACTGTAGATTAATCATTGGCATGAAAAGTAGGCTCTTTAGTTCATCACGGAACTTCTTGTTTTTTATAAAATGTTGATCAACATCTATATTTTACCGCTACACCACCCACCTCTTGCCACACGCTTTTCAGGTACAGTATTTCTGAGCTTCCTGACCTTGGGGGTCATGTGTTCCCACCCTGCATAATTGGTATTACTCACCAGTTTTCAGTTCAAAGCTAAGTTCCAGGACACAATACTTCCTGTTTGTGTTTGGAAGCGGTTTTGCCTTTGCGTGGGCAAGTTGCTCTTCTTGCATGCATGAGATTAACAACATCATATCCATACGTAGAGAATAAGGAAGGAATAAATATTTAGTCTAACTACGTGAGCATTACTTTCGCTTAAGTGCAGTGGCGTAACTAAGGAGGGGGTAGGGGTAATCAGGGTTATCAAATCACCCCTTTCCCCAGGGCCAAATAATAACAAGTAGTTCCGTGAAGAACTATACAGCCTATTTTCATATAGCCCACTTATTGCAACTATCAACATACACAATTTCAGTTTGATTGCTGTAATAGATTCGTAGATATTGAGAACCGACTAAATAATTCGGATGGTCGCCATGTTGGATTTTATATATGTAGGTCCTAGAGTTATGTACTGTTACATGCAGATTATTGTGTACGTGTAGTATTCAAACTTCAATCGCATAATTAGGACACTAGAAGTTACAAGGAGATTTTAAAATTTCGCACAGCTGCCATCTTTAGGTTATGGAAACAATTGAAATAAATTAGATGCTAGTGGATTACCATTCGTATAAGGATTTACTGTACCAAGTTTCACTGCTCTCGGATGGTTAAATTGCGATAAACGTCCATGTGATTATTTATACTTCGCGTCGCCGCCATGTTGGATTTGTGATCACCAGGTTATTTAAAGTCCTATAAGTGAACTTGAGTTCATAGCCCCTATGAACAATAAAAAATTCAGTTTGATTGCCACAATAGATTCGTAGATATTGAGAGCCGTCTAAATATTTCGGATGGTCGCCATGTTGGATTGTTAAATGTATAGGCCATAGAGTCATGTACCATTATAGGATAATTATTGGGTAGGTTCATTGTTCAAACTTTCACTTCGATCGCATGACTACATCACAAGAAAAAAAAACTTAATTTTAAAATTCGCACAGCCGCCATCTTGAGGTTATGTAAACAATTGAAGTAAATTAGATACCAGTGCATTACAATGTGTATAAATATTTCCTGTACCAGATTTTAGTGCGTTTGGAGCATTAAATCGCGAGAAAGGTTTATTTCAAATTTTCTAATTCGCTTGGCCGCCATGCTTGTTTAGTATATAACCGGTTTTTTTAAGTCGTATAAATGGACTTCCAGTAGTGCCCTTTATCTCCGTACAAAACTTCAGGGAGATACCGCTAATAGTTTCAGAGATACAGAATGCCGGTGAAATATTTCGCACATCCGCCATCTTGTGGTTATGTAAACAAATGAACAAAGTTAGTTGTCGGTGCATTACAATGTATATAAACAAATACTGTACCAAGTTTCATTGCGTTTGGTTGGATAAATCGCGAGAAACGTCTATTTAAAAGTCGCAACTTCGCTTGGCCGCCATGTTGGTTTAGTAGTTACCAGGTTTTCAAAGATCACATAAGTGAACTTATAGTAGTTCCCTTTATCACCATACATGATGTCAGGGTAATATCGGTAATCGTTTCGGAGATATTGAATGCTGGTGAAATATTTCGCACAGCCACCATGTTGGATTGGTGAGTCGTAACAAAATTTGAAGGGCACGGTCGAGGTCGCCCGGAATAGTGCTATGAACTTACTGAGTTTCAATGAAATCGCTCCAGCCGTTTAGATTTTATTAGGGGGGACACACACACACGAATCACACACACACACACGCACACACACACGGACAAAAGGTGATCTCATAAGCCTATTTTTTCAAAATTGAAAATAGGCTAAAAATTGCAAGAGATAAAAAAGATGTAATGTGTTAATGTCTACAACATAGGCCATGTACATTATCACACTCAGAGAAACATTTCGGCCAAAAAGTACAAAATCATTAATAACTCCCTAATTAAACGTCGTATGAAACAAGTAGTTCCGTGAAGAACTATACAGCCTATTTTCATATAGCCCACTTATTGCAACTATCAACATACACAATTTCAGTTTGATTGCTGTAATAGATTCGTAGATATTGAGAACCGACTAAATAATTCGGATGGTCGCCATGTTGGATTTTATATATGTAGGTCCTAGAGTTATGTACTGTTACATGCAGATTATTGTGTACGTGTAGTATTCAAACTTCAATCGCATAATTAGGACACTAGAAGTTACAAGGAGATTTTAAAATTTCGCACAGCTGCCATCTTTAGGTTATGGAAACAATTGAAATAAATTAGATGCTAGTGGAATACCATTCGTATAAGGATTAACTGTACCAAGTTTCACTGCTCTCGGATGGTTAAATTGCGATAAACGTCCATGTGATTATTTATACTTCGCGTCGCCGCCATGTTGGATTTGTGATCACCAGGTTATTTAAAGTCCTATAAGTGAACTTGAGTTCATAGCCCCTATGAACAATAAAAAATTCAGTTTGATTGCTACAATAGATTCGTAGATATTGAGAGCCGTCTAAATATTTCGGATGGTCGCCATGTTGGATTGTTAAATGTATAGGCCATAGAGTCATGTACCATTATAGGAAAATTATTGGGTAGGTTCATTATTCAAACTTTCACTTCGATCACATGACTACATCACAAGAAATAAAAACTTAATTTTAAAATTCGCACAGCCGCCATCTTGAGGTTATGTAAACAATTGAACTAAATTAGATACCAGTGCATTACAATGTGTATAAATATTTCCTGTACCAGATTTCAGTGCGTTTGGAGCATTAAATCGCGAGAAACGTCTATTTCAAATTTTCTAATTCGCTTGGCCGCCATGTTTGTTTTGTATATAACCGGTTTTTTAAAGTCGTATAAATGGACTTCCAGTAGTGCCCTTTATCTCCGTACAAAACTTCAGGGAGATAGCGCTAATAGTTTCAGAGATACAGAATGCCGGTGAAATATTTCGCACATCCGCCATCTTGTGGTTATGTAAACAAATGAACGAAGTTAGATGTCGGTGCATTACAATGTATATAAACATATACTGTACCAAGTTTCATTGCGTTTGGTTGGATAAATCGCGAGAAACGTCTATTTAAACGTCGCAACTTCGCTTGGCCGCCATGTTGGTTTTGTAGTTACCAGGTTTTCAAAGATCACATAAGTGAACTTATAGTTGTTCCCTTTATCACCATGCATGATATCAGGGTAATATCGGTAATCGTTTCGGAGATATTGAATGCTGGTGAAATATTTCGCACAGCCGCCATGTTCGATTGGTGAGTCGTAACAAAATTTGAAGGGCACGGTCGAGGTCGCCCGGAATAGTGCTATGAACTTACCGAGTTTCATTGAAATCGCTCCAGCCGTTTAGATTTTATTAGGGGGGGGACACACACACGAATCACACACACACACACGCACACACACACGGACAAAAGGTGATCTCATAAGCCTATTTTTTCAAAATTGAAACTAGGCTAAAAATACTTAATTCCATGCAATGTTAATATTGAATGAAATTATTCTTCGCATTAAAGCAAAGACAAAACAAACAAAAATACAAAAAACGAAAGAAAAATAATCACAAAGCAAAAAGCAAAAAGCAAAAACGAAAGGCAAAGCAGAAAACAACAAACACAAAACCAAAAACCGAAAACAAACACAAAGCAAAAACAATATGAAAAATATGGAATTTAGATCAAAAATACTCATAAAAAGGGAAGTTATATTCAAAATACTTCAAAATGCAATTGAGATTCAAAATACTTACAAAATGCAATTTATATTGAAAATACAAAATGCAATTGAAATTGAAAATGCTCTCACACTGCAAGTGAAAATCAAAATGCTTACAAAATGCAATTTATATTGAAAATACTCACAAAACGAAATTTAGATTGAAAAGAGGTACAAAATGTAATTGGAAGTGAAAAGACGTACAAAATGTGAGAGAAAAAGAATGTGGAAGCCTCGAAGAATTAGGGATCCGGAAAGATGAGAGAAGGGCCAATAGAGGTGGGTAAGGAAGATGCTCCCTAGGTCTCGGATACCCTAATACCGTCGGGGTCGGAAGAGAACAAGACTTGACAAAAGGAGGCCAACAGGAAAGATAATAGAGAGGAGCCCGTTACAAGTAAGTGGAAGCAATGCCGGACTCAGCTGGGGTCCCGTGGTCGCCAACATTCATCCCACTAGATGTGAGCCTGGGGGGGGGGGGGCAGGGGGGGGAGGGTTATTGGAAAGAGATTGGCCATGGACCTGTTGAATATTAAGGACGGCCGAGGTGGGATTCGAACTCCGATGCCAGCGAGGCACGAGGTAGTGCGTTCATGCTCTCGGCCACCGCGGAATATATAGATTAATATCATCATCATCTGACAAATAATATATTCTACAAGCTGGGCGAGTGAACAAGATGTTTTAACCCTTTATAGTTCAGAATATTCTCACATGTATATTATTTGTTTTTATTTAATCTAATTTCAAATATTTAAGACTAATTTTAATTTTGTATGTCTTTGTTTTCTTTTAGTTAGTTAGTTAGTTAGTTAGTTATTTATTGTTGTTATAAGGGGCGGAACTACGAGGTCATCTGCCCCTCTTAACACGGATTTAAGTATACAAATTTGGAATGGAATTTAAAATTTAGAGGGGGATCCCTAAATTTGAAAAGACGGAAAATTATTAAAACAAAAAATTAAATAAAACTTATAATTATAACAATTGTTTTCTTTTATATTTTAATGTTGATATTTATTTTTCTGACTGTTTTGTGTTTATTATCTTAAAATTAAGATGATAAAATTATTATAATTTTAACTTTCATACGCTTATTTATTTTTATTGTGTTCATAAATCAGAAATCATGCGGGTCGACTGATGGAATGATTATTTTGATTTTCATTAACTTATTTATTTTTAATTTCACAAGCATATTTGTTTCTAATTGCCTCCGTGGCTTAGGCGGCAGCACGCCGGCCTCTCACCGCTGAGTCCGTGGTTCAAATCCCGGTCACTCCATGTGAGATTTGTGCTGGACAAAACGGAGGCAGACAGGTTTTTCTCCGGGTACTCCGGTTTTCCCTGTCAATATTTCATTCCAGCAACACTCTCCACTATCATTTCATTTCATCTGTCATTCATTTAATCATTGCCCCAGAGGAGTGCGTCAGGCCTCGGCAGCTGGCACAGTTCATATCCTCGCCGATAGATGGGGGCTTCATTCATTCCATTCCTGACCCGGTCAGAGACTGGAAGCAGGCTGTGGATTTTCATTCATTTGTTTCTAATTAAAATTATTATTATCATATTTTTTTTTTTTTTCAATTTTAATCGTTTTTATTAAAAACAATTAACAAGCACTTTAGTCCAAGGAGATAAAACATATTTGTTTTCAGAAATATTAACACTTCGAAAACAAAATCCGTTGATATAATTATAGCTAAAAGATTCAATAATAGGTGGTTAACCTTCCTGCGGTCGCGCCCCTTCACGTAAATCATTCGGTCGTTTGACGATAATCTACAGTCCTGAGGTCTTTTTCAATAGTGAGTATTTCTTCACTTTCAATGGCAATATGACTGGCTTTGAGGTTGATCGAACATGTTATTTACTTACATAGGTGTAAATATAGAAACATTTATTCAATAAAAAGCCCAAAATTTTTCCAACAAAAGTACTCAAGAATTACTATTTTTAGAAAATCGATATAAATAATACTCTTAGGTACATAGAACCAATATATTTTATATATGTCGAAGAAACAAGGGAGTTCAGAGTTGATCATAAACTGTGAATAATAAGAGCGACAACAGTGGTGGCAAAAATGAAAAAGCACTATATGACAGCTTCAAAGGTAGTGTTGTGTGCCAGCGTGAGTGTGGATGTTGGGGGAGAATGAGCATCTGGGCTATCAATAGTGAATGAAATGTGTTAGAAATTAGGAAAAACTATGATAAATACTCACATTTTGTTTTAGGCGGTCAGCAAAACGAATTGCACTTCCGATCGCGCGAGACTGTAGTCTACCGCTCAACTGCGCCCTTAGCACTTTGATGAGAAACTGAGCGAAGAAGTCGCCATCAAGAACAGCTGGAATGGTTTTGTTCCAAAAACCGTGCTATGGTTGATTTTTTGTAAATCGTTAGAAAAGCACAAAAAAGCTTAACTATAAATTTTGGAATAATTTGTAGTATTATGTTGTCGGAAAACTCAAAAAAATTAAGAGCGTTTTTCTCTGAATCTACGTATTTTAAAGAAAAGTTTTAACAAAAAATGTAGAGGACATTGTCATCTACAATTTGTCTCATTGAGGTCATGTCATACGTTTTGAAATGCAGAAGCTAGGTGTCGCCAAAGTTTCCAAAAAAGTGTTTTTTCAATTTTTGTCTTCGAATAAATGTTTTTTTTTTCATAAAAGAGTGAATCAGAAAGTTGTTCCTCTAAAAATTGTCTGCAACATTATTTTATGTAAACGTTTGTTTCCTCCGACTTACCGTTCCAAAGTTATAGCGCAGCAAATGCAACGCTACTATTGTTACTGTGGAGAGAGCGGTGGGCATAGTTTAGACCGGGACCGGTGTCGGACAATTTTCACACTTCGGAAGACTTATAACTTTGGAACGGTAAGTCGGAGGGAAAAAATGTTTCAATAAATGTTGTAGACAATTTTGAGAGGAACAAATTTCTCATTCGCTCTTTTGTGAACAAAACATTTTTTCTAGGACAAAGAGTGAATAACACTTCTATGGAAACTTTGGTGCCACCTTGCTTCTGCATTTCAAAACGTATGACGTGACCTCAATTAGACAAATTGTAGATGGTAATGTCCTCTAAATTTTTTGTTTAAAAAACTTTTCTTTTAAATACGTCGATTCAGAGAAAAACGCTTTTCAAAACTTTGAGTTTTCCGAAAAAATGATCGTGCAAATTATTCGGAAATTTAGAGTTAAGTTTTTCTTGTGATTTTCTAACGATTTACTAAAAGCCAACCATAGCACTGTTTTTGGAACAAAAGGTTTTTTTTCTGTTCAGCTATACTGTACTACTATTCCTCTGTCATCTGGCGAAGGATATCGTACCTTGAGAATGCATGTGCCTTTTGCGCCCTTTGGAACAAACAGAGGAACTCAACGCGCGATTTTTTCAATAGGACGGTAATCTACCGCGGGCGCGAGCGGATCAAGGTTAATTTAGAGACCACTAACCTATAATGGGATAAGCCAATGAATGAAACAACGAATAGACGATAGAACATTGCATGTGTATGGCAGTCAGCTGTGTGCAATACGATCTTGAGAAGTTAAATTGCTGCTTAATGTTGGAGAGACAAACATTTGGATGAGACATTATGTTCCTCAAGATTTAATTAACGATACTGTGCTTCACTGTGTTATATGTTTCCTTAGTGCAGCTTGCCCTCGCTGCTATTCATTACACAACTCCTCCTCAGCCATTCCTTTCTCTCCAAGAACAACTGATCCTCCAGGCAAGTGCACCATATGGCTGCACATGAGAACTTTCGGTCATTAGCACACACGTGATATACTTCAGCCTTCAGCTGGCGGAGCGCTAAGTTACCGAGTCCATGGGCAGCAACATCGTGGGTGTACAGTAATCCAAGGCAAACGTCCCAATACCCTAAAATAATAATAATAATAATAATAATAATAATAATAATAATAATAATAATGATAACAATAACAAGCTCTTCTGAGACACGTCAGTGATCACAGATAGACCTATATCAGCAAAACAGGTCAGACAT
The DNA here is from genome assembly GCA_946902985.2 of Meconema thalassinum. Classification (NCBI taxonomy): domain Eukaryota; kingdom Metazoa; phylum Arthropoda; class Insecta; order Orthoptera; family Tettigoniidae; genus Meconema; species Meconema thalassinum. The sequence continues at coordinate 320,369 of CAMPQE020000006.1, read as the reverse complement.
TATTCTTATTTATAAAGTGCAGAAAGTGGCGTAGTTGGTAGCATGCTGAGCTTCTATGCCCAAGGTCGCGGGTTCAATCACGGCCGAAGTCGTCGGATTTCTAAGAGCGTTAAAAATTCCTCAGTATGCCTTCCTTCGGAGGGGAAGTAATGCCGCCTAGCCTTTGTCAACTAAACTTGTGTGAAGCAAAATTTGTAGGTTAGGTTTGATTATTGATTTTAAGTTCCAACGTTTGTCACCAGGGTCTGGTTGCGATGGAATCAAGTAGTAGCCAAGTTCACAGCTAGGTGTCGTGGACGGTAGCATTTGGCAGCGAAATTAGGAAGTACTTGAAATTATCGTCTGCAGTCCTTACTTGAACTAAAAACAGATTTATTTATTTATCGTATGGCTTTTAGGGCCGGGAGTGTCCGAGGACATGTTTGCCTCGCCAGATGCTGTATCTGCTTCAATGCGGACATCCATGGGTTGAGCTACAAGTTCCGTTCAATTTCAAGTAGTTCCAACTTTTGCTACCAGATGTCACTGACATCTAGTGGTGAACGTTGGAACTTTGATAGAGCGCTTCAATGAAATCTAACCTGCAAATTAAGCTTCACACAAATTTAATTAGTGGAAGGTTCTTTTACATGCCATAAATCTATGACATGGAACTGCCGGCTTTACTCCCCTCCGAAGGAATGTATACTGAAGGAGTTTAACGCTCTTAAAATATCCGATGACTTCGGCCGGGTTTGAACTCGCGATCTCGGGCATACAAGCTCGGCATGCTACCAACTACGCTACCGAAGATAACACACACTAATACAGTCATCACAATTAAGACCGGTTATCAGACAGATTCTACACACACCCAAAGTACACGGGGCTATAAGACCGCGTTGTCGCAGCCCCTAAACTAAGGAACCAACCAACCTCCAACCAAACTGCAGAAGAGAACTCTTCTAATAGACATTGCAGTCCCTATCTCGCATAATATCCAACACATTTATGCTGAGAAATTGACCAAATACATGTCTCTGGCTGAAGAGATCCGACAGATGTGGCGACAATAATTTATTACCGTATTGCCTATCATAATCTCTTCCAAAGGGATCATACCAAAGTCGCTGACGGCAACCTCGATAAACTGGAGCTCTACTATACTCTGCCTACCGGTATGCAGAAAGCAGTCATTTTGGAGACCTGCTCCATAGTTCGTTCGTTTCTCAACCTACCAATATACAGCAGAGAACTCCACTTCTTCTTGAAACAATTGCCGGTGAAATGGTGATTTGTTCCCAATGACATGGTGAACAAAATAATAATCATAATAAATAATTATCATATGCAGCAGAATGTTTAGCACTTCGATCATATAGCCTGCTCAAAAAACTGGCAATTAAGGAAAGGAGGATTATATCAGAAACAATATTGGTCTCAACATCATAGATGGTGTTTACAAACATCCGAGCAACTTAAAAATTAATATATGAGCACACCCACGCCGAAAAGGTATCAAGCGTAATCCGAAAAAGAAGGAAAGCCGTTTACGCTTACCTCTTCAGATTGCCAGCTGAAAGAATATCAAAATGTTTGTTATCCTACTTTAGAAGTCTCAAAACGATTCCTCCTTGGCTGTTGAAGATCAATAAGGACCTTTTCTAGTATGGAATTTCAGAAACAGACATTCAAACACACACTTAAACATACCCATCAAGAAGAAGTCACAATTCAACCGTAGATGTTCATTCGGATGCATGGAAGAAAGCCAACTTTGAAAGGATGAATACCTGATGGACCCGGGAGTAGTTGAAATCTCGCGGTCTTTAGTAGCCCTAATGATGAAGTGGAGATGGAATAATAATTGTTAATTAGTAATTTATTATAACACAATTGTATTACATTTTTTGCCCTAAGTTGCGTAATTTCTCTGTGGTTTCTCCAGTGACAAAAGTTATCAGACAATTATAGACACACCCAAGTACACGGGACTACCTGACCATGATGTCGCAAAGCCCCTAAAGAATTAACAACAAAACTCTTTTCAACAGATGTAATGTCTGGTTCTATGACTTCTGCTATAGGCTAGAAATGATCCGAGGGTAAATATGTACCATAGTATTAGAAGGGAGACAACAATGGCAGGTGCCCGCCCGGAGAAACTCCCGCCAAGAAACACCAAACTCAACAAAAAGAAGTCATAGCGAGTGTTGTTAGCGCTGCGAGTGTCCTGTGTGTGACACGAAATGCTCCATTCTTGTAGCGCCTTGAACTGTGGTCTGTAACTGAAGGAGCAGTCGCTGTTGTCTGCTCATGAACTAATGAACGAGAAGATGTAACATGATACTCACACAATGGTCGGCCACTGTTTTGTTCGTGGATAGAGCACGCTTTTCATGGCGAGCAACTCGGGGTTCTGAATGGAAACTACTGTATTCACCAGCCCTTGTGTAAGCTCTTCCCCTTGGCACTCATTTCCATAAGTATAAACCGATATCGATCTGCTTCACTGGGTCACAGACCTTCTTAATCATGGCTTTGTATAAGAAGAAATAAAGAAAACAGAAGAACTACATAGCTCTGTACAATACTCAGGAGCATCAATAGAAATAAGTAAGCAAGCAAGACAGTGTAAGGATTGTGCAAACGAAACATTAACTGATGTCTAGAAATAAACAATCCACAGTTTACGCCACTGTTTTTGGCTGGTCAGTCCCAGTTTCACAGTCGTACACAGGACATTCGGCGAGCCTCGGGCAGGTGCAATTGAATCGGTCGGTGGAGAAACTAAGTAAGTCACATTTTCGCTTTTTTTAGGAGAAGGAAAAAACTATTTTCTCACCAAATTACAACAGTCGTGTTCTCATAATTTTGTTTATGGCAACTACCGTCGTTTTGCAATATTATAATCAGGTTTCAATTAAAATATAGTGCAACGCATTTGAAAGATAATGTTTTGAAAAGTATGGACTTAATTCCTTTCTCCACTCGCTGGCAGTTTTCAAGCAAGAATTTATTTTAATTATGTTTCTTTACTACAAAAATATGTTTTTAAGTGACTGTTAGTTTCAACATGAGTTCTATTAACTAATTCCGATATATATGGCACAAACTAAATGGCATAAGAACAGTTCACTGTTGTAAGACTTATCGCTGAAAATGTCTTATTAACTATTTTGGGCAAGAAAATACAAAATAACACCTTCTTTTAGCATATTAATAACCCTACACTAATCAAACTGAGATACTGCAAGACGAAAGAAAACCCAACAACATTCAAAGTACATTTCAGCCTTGGTAACAGAAAGTTCCTTTCACCACAGTATGGTGCGTCTTGCCCACAAAAAGATATATACGTGAAAAAAATAAAAAGCTATAAAAAAACAATATCTCCGACGCGCAAAAGCAAATTGAACTACTACAGGAACAAGCGGCGAAAATTGAATTACAAATCTCGTTTGAAAAAACAAAATTTTTGACTGACATCAAAACCACATCAAATGAAATTCAAATTAGCAATAACAAAATATTTCGAGTAAATGAATTTAAATATTTAGGTGAATGGATTACAGCAAACGGAAATGAAAGGAAATCAATTGAATCGAGGCTTCAGAAAATGGAAACTGCTTTTCAATCAACAATCAAGTAGTTCCGTGAAGAACTATACAGCCTATTTTCATATATCCTACTTATGTTAAATGCCACTATCTGCATACAAAATTTCAGTTTGATTGCTGTAATAAATTCGCAGATATTGAGAACCGACTAAATATTTCGGATGGTCGCCATGTTGGATTTTATATATGTAGGTCCTAGAGTTATGTACTGTCACATGAAGATTATTGTGTACGTGTAGCATTCAAACTTCAATCGCATGATTAGGACACAAGAAGTTACAAGGAGATTTTAAAATCTCGCACAGCTGCCATCTTGTGGTTATGGAAACAATTGAAATAAATTAGACGCCAGTGGATTAACATTCGTATAAGGATTTACTGTACCAAGTTTCACTGCACGCGGATCGTTAAATTGCGAGAAACGTCCATGTGAATATATATACATCGCGTCGCCGCCATGTTGGATTTGTGTTCACCTGGTTATTTAAAGTCCTATAGGTGAACTTATGTTCATAGCCCCTATGAACATTAAAAAAAACAGTTTGATTGCTATAATAGATTCGTAGATATTCAGACCCATCTAAATATTTCGAATGGTCGCCATGTTGGATTGTTAAATGTATAAGCCATAGAGTCATGTACCATTAAAGGTAAATTATTGCGTAGGTTCATTATTCAAACTTTCACTTCGATCGCTGGATTACGATACAAGAAATAAAAACTTAATTTTAAAATTCGCCAAGCCGCCATCTTGAGGTTATGTAAACCAGTTCATTAGAATGTGTATAAACATTTCCGGTACCAGATTTCATTGCGTTCGGAACATTAAATCGCGAGAAAGGTCTATTTAAAATTTTCAAATTCGCTGGGCCGCCATGTTCGTTTTATAGTTAACCTGTTTTTGAAATTCTTATAGATGAACTTACAGTAGTGCCCTTTTATCTCCGTACAAAATTTCAGGGTGATACCGCTAATAGTTTCAGAGATATAGAATGCCGGTGAAATAATTCGCACATCCGCCATCTTGTGGTTATGAAGAAAATAGAACGAAGTTAGATATCGGTGCATTACAATGTGTATAAACATATACTGTACCGAGTTTTATTGCGTTTGGTTCGTTAAATCGCGAGAAAAGTCTATTTAAAAGTCACAGAAGAAGAAGAAGTTGAAGGAGAAGGAGGAGGAGAAGTAGAAGGTGAAGGAGAATGTGAAGATGAAGGAGAAGAAGAAGAAGAAGTTGATGGAGGAGGAGGAGAAGGAGAAGAAGGAGAAGAAGAAGGAGGAGGTGAAGGTGAAGGAGAAGGTGAAGGAGAAGGAGGAGGAGAAGAAGGAGAAGGTGAAGGAGAAGAAGAAGAAGGAGAAGAAGTTGAAGGAGGAGGAGGAGAAGGAGAAGAAGAAGGAGGAGGTGAAGGTGAAGGAGAAGGTGAAGGAGAAGGAGGAGGAGAAGGAGGAGAAGAAGGAGAAGGAGAAGGTGAAGGAGAATGTGAAGATGAAGGAGAAGAAGAAGAAGAAGTTGATGGAGGAGGAGGAGAAGGAGAAGAAGGAGAAGAAGAAGGAGGAGGTGAAGGTGAAGGAGAAGGTGAAGGAGAAGGAGGAGGAGAAGAAGGAGAAGGTGAAGGAGAAGGAGGAGGAGAAGGAGGAGAAGAAGGAGAAGGAGAAGGTGAAGGAGAAGAAGGACTTCGTTCCCTTCTCCACCGACCGATTCAGTTGCACGGAGAGCAACTCGTGTATCAATTGCACTTGCGTAAGGTTCGCCACCTGTTCTGTGTACGAGACTGGTGGCGTGGCTCTGCGGCAACCTTCTCGCCAGCTGTGCCCAAGGTTGCAGGATTGAATCCTGGTGCAGTCAGCTGGCATTTGAGGGTGTGCAAATGTGAGGCAGCCGTGTTAGGCCCCTTCGTGACAATATTCCGGCACCAACATTATTATTATTATCATCGGTACGACTGCGCAATCGGGGTCACCAGCCAAAAACCGTGGCGTGAACTGTACAGTAGGATATGTATTGGACAATATACACTAAATCACGACAGCACACACATGGCAGATCGAGAGAGTCTACAAATACACACCGCCACTGTTCAGCAGTAGTGACTTTGTGAGGAGGCAACAGGGGACTGGTCTCCTTTATTGTCCTGTATAAGTGTATTTATTTATTTATTTATTTATTATTATTATTATTATTATTATTTTCGTTACGGTCGTCTAGGGACCAAAAGGCAATTTCAATGCTTTGTCCTTTGCTGCTCCTTCTTCCTTCAGTATTCCGTCATCATTTCACTACGTTTCCTCTTCCTTTCCTCGGACCATTTCGAGCCGGTTTTCTTTGCCTTTCTCCCTTGGAATCCAACCATTTTTGTCACTTCTGGCCAAAAAACCTCTCTCTGTGGTGTATCTTCATCTCTGGCATTGTTTCTTTCCAAATCCTTTTTGTACCCAGATTGTTGTTGACGTTTTGTTCCACAGGACGATCTGCTTGGTTAACCTACTGTCATCCATCCTGTACAAATGTCCAAAGAATAGCAATCTCCTCTTCCGTATTGTTATTTTTCTTATTGTTGACATTTGCGAAGGCACTAAGTAGTTAGTCTTGTTCTATTTATCTTTCAAATATAATAAGTCAATTTTTCTTTTTGTCCGACCCTCGTTCTTTGCTCACTACAGCTGAAGCGAAGCCTGAATCTTTAATATTTAATTTACTTAAATTAAAAAACAAAATTCATGGAGGTAGAGAGAAATTACAAGACAAAAGGACATGGAACTTTACAAACTGAAAACCATGTGTTCGAAGAAGTAGACGAGTTCAAATACCTGGGCACATTAATAACAAGAAGTTCCCTGAAGAACTATACAGCCTACTTTTCATGCCAATGATTATTCTACAGTATATGAACTTATCAAGAATAATGACGAAATTAAGTTGGTAATATCTAAATATCTAATTAGTTCAAAATATACCTGGTGTAATGTATCCTCATAGAGCAGTACAGTTGGCAGCCCTGGTGACTGAATATATTCTTAGTTCCATCTCTTAAGGCACAGAATACAAAATTTGGATGAAGTCCAATGGACGTTACATGCAGTTAGACACTGGATCTATCAGCACGCGTAAAAGCATGTAGCCAACAATGCCATGCGTGTGCTGGTCAGAAATAATCTGAAATATTATGATATCTTGTTGTGCCAAGAAATCCATTTGTTAGTATAGAAGTTACATGTATTTTAAAATTGGACATATCAGCAGGCATAGAATCATGTTGGCAGCACTGCCTTATATTAATTACTCCAAAATAATCTAGAATGTCAGGTGCTATACGTGTGCAAAGTATAGAGCTGTTGGCTTGCATACTTTCTGATATATTGATATTATGATAAAAAATATAGAGAGCAATTATTAACAGTTGGCAGCCCTGGTGGCTCTTAAGAATACGCTCAGTCATATCTGTTTATGTACAGATATTACATACAAAATTTGGTTGAAATCCAATTGATAGTGTAGAAGTTATATGCATTTAAACATTGGACACATCAGAAGGTTTAAAATTATATTGGCAACACTGTGATGGTTGGCCTCCTGGAAATTAAACTGAAATAATATTATCTAAATGTGTGCCAATTTTGGAATAGCTCCCATGCATACCTTGCAAGATATCCAACATTGAGCTCAAATTTCTAGTGCGTTTTTTCAGCAGTTGGTAGCACTGACATAATTTTCAAATATGGACGTGAGATATTCCGGTGCACATCTTTACTCGTGCTAAATTTGGTTTTGATTGCTGCAGCCGTTTTGGAGTTGATAGGGGGGGGGGGACACACACAGAGCCAGACAGACAGACAGACAGAAGGACAGACAGACAGACATTTTCCCGGATCGATCTCATAAGTCTACTTTTTCCTCATTTTTGCAAAATGGGAAAAGTAGGCTAAAAAATAAAAACGAAGAATAACAGGAGATAGAAGCGAGGAATAAAGCTGCATCCAGAGCATCATATCCAGTTAACAAACTACTCACATCCAAATTGTTATCAAGAGGGGCCAAAATACGAATTTATAAAACTATAATTAGGCCAGTATGGTGTAGAAACATGGAGATCAAGCAAGGAAAGTTTAAGGTTTTCGAAAATAAAATCCTCAGAAAGATTATCGGACCAATTTGTAAAGCAGGTGAGTGGCGAAGGAGAAAGAACACGGAACTAAAGGAGTTGTATAAAGAAGCCGATGTTGTTGCGGAAGCTAAGATAAGAAGGCTGAGATAGGCTGGTCACGTGTGTAGACGAGGAATAGTGGTAGTGTGTGAGAAAAAGCCAGACGGACGAAGAACCATAGACAGACCAAAAATGAGATGGAGAGACCAGGTAGCCAAGGACATCCAGCTACTAGGAGCGCGAGAGGAAGATGCCAAGGACAGAACGAGGTGGAGGAGGCTACTTGACAAGGCCAAGAACCGACTGCGGTATGTGGAGCCAGGAGAGTAAGTAAGTAGTGTACCCGATACCTAGTTGAGGCTATCGGCTACGCCAGCAGACATTGAGCCGTAGTTGAGGTTTTGAGAAGAGTTAAGGAAAGATAGCGCTCAGATCGAGTCAAGAGGAATGTCAAGATGACGTAGTAGGTCTAGGATTTAGAAGGCACTGACATCTGTAAGCAGATGGAATTATGGATGGAATTATGAAGCTTTTATTAAGATCTATATGGAACATGGTATTTAAACATCTTAGAACAGGAGATATAACATGCATTATATGTGGTAATAATTTGAAGGAAGTCAGATAACCCTTAAGTTATTTTATAACTTAATAGCCGAGATGATGGGGGTTCGAGATTGTATTTGTGACGCAAGACCACGGTAGTGGGGAGGACGCCACGTGACCGCACCAAGCAGGTAAGGGTCGAGACAGTGCAGAGACTGTCAGTTGCGCTCTGTGAGCCAAGCAGGAGAGTCAGGCTGAGTAACACACGCCAAGCGCATGGTATAGATCGCGTCGCGAACAGAAACTGTCACGGAAAGTGAAGGCGACAGTTTCAGCTTCACCGAGCAGCGAACAGAAACTGTCACGGAAAGTGCAGGGGACAGTTTCAGCTTCTCCGAGCGGCGAGCGACAAGTAGGTCAGTGGGCCGGTCGAACACCCGCAGCTGACAAGCATAGGAAGCCGGGGTTCTTAAAACAGCATTGCGAGTAGTTGGAGAATTTTATTCCAAGCTGCATTTCAACGCAGAACGGCATGATTATTATAGCATTGCAGTAGAGCCGTGCGGGTTAATTCCAACATTATAAGCAAACATTATAACCGAAGCTGAACTTCATCACTACGTTGAGTTGGAACGTTTATTCAGCATTTGAGTTATAAATACAAGATAGTTACGAGATACTGCAACTTAGAACTTCGAATGAACATAATTTTTCTTAGTGACATTACGACTATGCATTTCATAACGCAGGCCAAGTAACATTAACAATTTCTAAGCAAACGGAATGTTGTAAGCATACGCACTTAGGAACATTAGCTCGTGCATTAATGCAAGTCAGTCTTAAGAAGTGTTATGGATTACCGAGTATGAACACAGATACAAGGTGTTTCATAAACTTAGACACTCTGATGAAACAATTTGATTTTCTACAAGTAAAACTTAACCGCTGTGGAAATTGAACTTTCAATACTTAAACTGAACATTGTATAGAACAGTGGTGTAACGTAGAAGAGGAATAGGGGGTCCGCTGTTTCTATGAACTTTTTCGTGAGGATTTGGACAATATCCGCTATGGATAACCAGAAGTTTATCATGTCGGAGTAAACGCAGAAAGAGACGCGATGGCACCACGGAGAGATGGATTCGATTCCTGACGAGGAGGTCCACCAGCTGATTCACTTGGAATTCGAAGGCAATCGTCATTTCATGGATGGAATGATATTCACGCCGATCTTTCGAGAAATTCATTACATAGGGAAAATCGACGATCTTTGAAATTTAATAACAGCTGATTATGAGAAGGTACTGTAAGAGTTATAACTTTCTGATACGATTATTTTCATGAATACTGGGCACACATGTATATTTTTCTAATAGAAGTGATACGTTTGTTTAAGACATGGCTTTGACTTTATATGCTTCGAAATTTTGCTAGAATATGGAGTTACCATATGATATGGCAGGCATCATTATACGAAATTCTCACCATTGGTTGGCTTTATTAAGCAGATGTTAGGTCTTTTAGACATTTTTCCAGTAAGGATTTTTTTCATGTATAGTTTTTTTGTGTGACGAGTATTTCGAACCCGTGATCTGCAATTGATTATCTATATTACTTCGTCAGTTCATTGCATACTAGCAAGTGTGTATTATTCATCAGTAGGGATTTTTTTCCATTGGATTGTTTGGAGATATTAAGATGTTATTCACTTTAGTGAATGAATATCGCTTTTATATGACAACTAGAGACTTGTTGATTCCTATCTGGTACATTCACTCATATAGTCTTCGAGATGGGGTCTTTCGTATTTATACGATTGTATGGTGGCTACTCATCTTACCCATCGTTTAGGGCACTATCATGATTAGTCGACGGGGCGAGGTCTTTCGTATTCATACGATTGTACGGTGGTTACTCATCTTACTTGCCATTGAGGGACTCATTTTTATCATCCGAGTGTACATGAGATTGTAAGTGAATCAAACAAGGAACTACTAGTCACATATCAGTCGAACTTTTGTTAAATAAAGTAACGATAAATGTCATCAGGGTTACATTTGTAATTCTTGTTTGCCAATCCAATATTTTGTTGCTATACTCTTTTGAGAGTAATTTCAGTTTAACAGCTGTTACAGCTGATGCTTTTGATGATCTTTATAATTGTGTTTGATACCTTTGAGAAGGATTTAAAGTAATTGAATCTTGTAAGATGAATCATTAATGGTCAGATTTATTTTAAGGCAGATCAGTATTGCAGATTTTGATATGAGAGATTATAGCACATTGGTGTTTTTCTGTGATGTGAATTATGAGAATTGTAAGAGAATTTATGCTATTTGAAAGCAAATCTTGAATTACTGAGGTAATATTTTTCCAATTGTTTAAGAAGTTGTCTAGATGTGATCAGATTAATTACAGTTATTGGAGATTGTGTGCGTTGATAATTTGAAGCCAGTTATATATTTTTTGTAGATCATGCAACATGGTTAAGTGAAGTTTGTGATAGGCATTTTGTGGAAGTTGCCAAGTGATAGTTGCAATGTTGCTAATGCATTTTGAAGCAGACATGAGGTTGTCGAACCCAGTCTAGCGTAATTGTTGAGATTCATGCTGTATGTGCTGAATATTTATGGAGTTTTGTGGAATAATTGTTGTATTCAAATGTGATATTTGAAGAAATGAGGAGATATAATGTAGTTGTGGATAGTCAGATCCAACGTGATGTCGTGAAGGCAATAATATTTTTTGGCATGAAAATTAAATACGAGATATAACTTGGAAGTGATAAAAACTGTAAGACAACGTTCTATAAACCATATTAAACAATTTGTTAGGAAATTAAACAAATAAATAAAGTTGATAAGACAAGATTTTCTGAGAATAATAATTAATGAAATAATAATTTGAAAATTAAGCATATTAACGATCTGACCTAATGAAATAAAAATCAGAATGACTAGATGAAATAATGAAAATCTAAATAACCAGATGAATAAAATTTAAATAAATTGATAAATTAAATTTTGGAATAAATCAATGAATTAAATAAATGGATGAATTAAAGATTGGATGAATAAACTGATTTAAATAAATTAATAGATGATTGGATAGATGATGAATAACTGAATTAGAAGGTGATAATTAATTAAAGAAGCCGATGATTAATGAATTTATATGGAATTAAAATAAATTTAATTGAGATATAATTTGAGGAATTGCAACTTGAGTTGAGGAATTAAACAATTTGTATTGATGATTTAGGATGATTTAATCTGAAGGAGATAATAAGATAAGAGTGTGTGAATAATCAGAAAGCATAATGAAGTGATGATAATAATTTTCATTTAAATGATTTGATGGTGATGAGTTGAGGATTCTGACAGGAATATGTTGAATTTTGAAATGAGAATTAATGTGAGAAATATTTAATTTTGATGATGATGATAATGATGACCAATGAGAAGTGAATTTTCTGTAATTCACAAACAATTAATTATGAATGACAATGTAAATAGTGTAAATTAATTATTCGATGTTTAGGAGCATTTGACTAACATGTTCAACATTTAAATTATGCCATGCAAGCCATAAAATACGTGATATTCAAAATATGTGATTATAATATGTGTATGTTTAGACAGATTAATAACTTTTTCAAATCCACATTTATGATGTTAAATTAAAGAGAAATTAGGTCTCAGGTATTACAAATGTCAGTGACGAAAGACATAGTGCTACAGTGATCCTGAGAACCCAAGAGAACTTTAGAGATTTTTCTGTTTTATGTGGATGGAATATTTTTGATTAGAAAAGGGATGGTTCGATTTTTGGACAATGACAATTTAACGTTGGCATTCGACCATACTCTCAGGTAGGAGGTATATTTAAAATGTCTGTCTGACTATCAAAGTGAAATAAATTTGTTTTTATCTTAGTTGTGATCTGATGATGTTGTGATTTTCCTTTTTCTTTCCTTGTATTGAGTAAGGCTTAACCAGGAAAGGAGGTGGTTTGCTAGGAATTCAGTTGATGGCGCCCATTTATATTTGCATTTTATTTTTATTAAACTTAAGCCCGTAACGACCCTAGAGATACTTTGTCTCGTGTTACCCAACTGCTTTTTCGATAACTCAGCTGAATTTACGACACATTCCTTATTTGACTAGAGGTTCATTTAACTCCGCTCTGTCCTGGAACTCCAGGAATGCGATGTAATAGCAGATGGGTCATCGCATCCCCAGGACGAACGGGTACAGTAGTAATTACCTTTCAGTTCAATGCAAATAATTTAACGCAACTTGCTATCCCTCCCTTGTTTCAAGTAGGCTATGTCACCTGTGAAGCGAACGTTGACGCATATTAACTTGCATTTATTTACATCCTAAATTGTGTACCTAGTTCTCTATTAAATAGTTAAAGTGACAAAACTTACTTTCGGAGCTTGTCTCGCAATTATTATAGGTAGGCTATTAATAGCGCTAAATTTACCAAGCGGTAAGGAGTGAGTAGTTAGGCAACCTCATACACACCATATGACGAGGCGAGAATCGTCAATACCATTCGAGAATCATACAAGAACACGCGGTACTTCAATGGCGTGTGCTATATGGCACATACGCCTAAGTTGTAAAGGAAGCAGAATACCTTAAAGCTTGATAGACATCTCGGAAGCTAATATCGTGTCGAGTTCTCCTCCAAGACATGTTATTAGAATAAGGACAATCAAAGGACGACATGAGAGAGATGACGAATATCTCGACTGTAGCTCATGAGATTAACGAGACCATCTTCTTCTCACACACACAAACACACACACTGAACTGCAGTGCTGCCAACTCTCGAACATTATATATGTGGTGTGTGCGTTTGTGACTAAATGGTACACAACTTTATACTTTTAGTTTTAAAAGGATTAGCAAGTTTGAAACTTTAAATGGTTTTTAAACTCTGTCGATGTTATCATCTGTTGTCATTTGAGCAACATGGTGCGTCTCTCTGGAATTTGTCTGATAACCTGTATTCTAGCGTGTGTATATATAACTGGGGTTGTGATTTATGTACCATCCCAGTATTTTGCCCGGAGAAAAAGTAAGAAAATCACGGAAAGCTTCTTCGAATATGGCTGATTTGTGATACGAACCCACTCGTTGTCCGAGTAGGGAGACAGCTGGCCACATAGCTTAGTATCTTAACGTGCGTAACTATCGCGATAGGTCATTTCATCCTTAGTAGTGTCGAAAGTCAAACAGTTAATCATAATATCTCGAAAACTAGTTAAGCGATCAAACTAAAATTCTGTATGGTGATAGATGAGTTAGTTACTTATTGTTGCTTTAAGGGGGCGGAACTAAGAGGTCATCCGCTCTTCTTAACACAGATTAAAGTATACAAATTTTGAATAGAATTTAACATTTAGAGGCGGACACCGACATTTGAAAAGACCGAGAATTAATAAAACAAAACAAAAACAAAACAAAAATAAGTAAAACTAATAATTATAAAAATAAACAAAAATTACCGAAAAATAATAATTCAGAATTCAAAAAAGAACAAGTCTTTGAGTTAGTGTACAGTGGAAAATTTAGAATGCTGGCCCTAAGCCACTCTCACTTGTAAAGCGGATGACGAGATCAGCAGCCACCGCGTCATCGGCTAATATAAGTTTGAGTGTCGTCTGCAAACCAAGGTTTCTTTGTTAGTCTGCAAGATCCACACACTCGGTTAAAATGTGGGCCACGGTGGAAACGGCTCCTCAGGTACAAATTGGGGGTCTTCCCTTCACATTAGGTACGAGTGGATAGATCTTGTATGACTCATCCTTATCCTACACAAAATGACGGACTCCCTCCCAGATCGGAAAGAGCCCCGCCACTCGATTAAGTAATTACTTATATGGGATTTTTAAAATCCTGACGAGAATCACAAAAATACAGTACATGACGTCCAAGTGATTTCACAATTACTGTTCTTGCTATATAATCACCCGATAGCAATGAACCATAGCAGAGCGAATCTTTATTCACAGACATTTCATGTAATATTGTGATCAAAAATTCAATACCGTATGGCATCCGTTAGAAATGTAAAACCTTGTATTTTAATTTTTCGTATCCTATTTACGTGATTGAAGAGAAGATTCGTAAAGTGGGCTATTATAATAATCATTATCTAATGGCACTAAATTCTGTAGTTTGTGATTCTAATAGAAAGCTTTTCAGTCCGTGAACACTAATTGTGCGCCATCACATTTGGCGGGAAAACAAGTATTTATATACCCTAACCTGAAAAAGTATATTACAGGAGATATCTTTATCATGAAATAACAGGCTGGTTGGTTGGTTCCTCAGTTTAGGGGCTGTGACACCGTGGTCATGTAGCCCCGTGTACTTTGGGTGTCTGTAGAATCAGTCTGATAACCGGTGTTTATTGCGATGATTGTATTAGTGTGTGTTATCTGTTTTTAATTCAAGTAAGGACTGCATACATTCAATTTTCAAGTACTTCCAAACGCCACCGTCGACGACAACTAGTTGAGAACTTGGTTACCAGATGTTATCGCAGTCAGTTCCTGCTAATAATAATATCGTATGGCCTCAGGTGCCGGGTGCAAGCGTTTGTTATTTGACACCCAGAGGGTAGCTTGCATGTCCAATTTTTCGTTGTTCTTTGACTATGAAAGTCAAGGAGGTTAGATGTTAATTATCTAAGCTCCTTGAACACTACAGCGCTTTCTAGTAGAGAAATGAGGAGCTTTGAGTTGGCGGAAACTCCAGAGATTAATTTTGCCATTATGAACTCGGCCTACTGAATTCAAATGGGTTCTTTGACATGCCAACATCCTATGACATGCGTATCGTATTTTTGCCGCCTTTCAAAAATCACTTACCACGGCCAGGAGCGAACCTGCAAGCTTGGGGTTAGTAGACCGACACGATATCCACTTACCCACCGTGACGACCGTTGGTACCTAAGAGCGATAGTCAAATCTAACTTATAATTTAGCTTCACACAAGTGTAATTAGTGGAAGGTTCTCTTACATGCCATAAATCTACGACATGGGACCACTGGCTTTACTGCCTCTCCAAAGGTAGGCATGCTGAGGGATTTTTAACGCTCTTAAAAACTCCGACGATTTCGGCCGGGTTTGAACTCACGACCTTGGGCATTGAAACTCGGCATGCTACCAACTACGCCACCGAAGCCGCTAAAATAACACGCTTTTATGTAAAGAATAAAAGGTAAATGGGGGGAGGAGGAGGGAGAGGGTAATTTGTTGTTATTTTGTGTAAAGTTATATTTGTAAATTATATAAGTCATGCATTTCATATTTCAAAATATAAGGTGCGTTCAAAAAGTAACGAGCCGGAGGCTGTAATGCGCAAACCGGTGACGACATGGGCTAGTCGTGGCGTGTGTAACGAGGTGTGGTTCCGACCAGAGCGTGGAATGTCACAGCCCGTCGCTAGAGGGCACGCGTGCACGTCATGTGACGATACAAAGCGAACAGCAGCATGCATCAATCGTCCATCGCTTCCAGTCGCATTGCAAACAGTGACATGGAGGCGTCAAACGAAGAACAAAGAGGTGTTGCTCGGTTTCTGACTGCGAATGGAGTAGGGGGAACGAACATTCATCGCCGAATGTCACAAGTGTACGGCGAACACTGCATGTTCCTTGCAAGGGCCAATGCGTGGCACAAGCGCTTCAGGGAAGGACGGGTGTCGTTAGCCGATAATGCCTGGTCTAGGGCACCCCCTGCATTACCGATGATAACGTCCAGCTGGTTGATGCACTCATTACCCAGGACCGCCGAGTGACAGTGAACGCCATAGCCGTCGTGGTCGGATTGAGCGTCGGAAGTGTGCCCACCATCATGAAGGAACGACTTCACTTGGGCAAATTGTGTGTCCAATGGGTGCCCCTCAGTCTTCAACCACACCAGGAAGCATGTCGAATGGCCCACTGTCTTGGTCTTGGTTGGACGATTAATGCATGCTGTTGCTCGCTTTGTATCGTCACGTGACATGCACGCGTGCCCTCTAGCGACGGTCTGTGACCGTCCACGCTCTGGTTGGAACCACACCTCGTTACACACGCCACGATTAGCCCATGTCGTCACTGGTTTTCGCATTACAACCTCCGGCTCGTTACTTTTCGAACGCACCTTATAAAACTCCCGTGACTCATTACAGAATGATGCCATCCCGCGGGAGAAGTCGGACTCTGAAAGTTATGTATTCTAGCAGATAATTTCACTGTAATTGTGTTGCTGCAGACATAGGCACACACACACGGACAAAAGGTGATTTTACAAACCTATACCTCATAATATGATGAAAATAGGCTAAAAGTACATTGGGAAAATTTAACATCTAAAATGTTGTCTGAAATAAATCTGAAAATGTTTAATGAATACTCCAATCATTGTTCGTTTATTAGTTAGTTAGCTAGCTAGTTATTGCTGCCTTAAGGGGCGGAACAGCGAGGTCATATGCCCCAATAATTGATTTGACATTAGCAACCAAACAAAAGAACACTTTTATAATAAATGTATAAACCATATTTTAAGTGAACGAAAAAAATGAAATAATTGAAAAACCAAATTTTGAATCAACGTGAAAATATATAAAACAAGTAGTTCCGTGAATAACTATACAGCCTATTTTCATATATCCTACTTATGTTAATTGCTTCTATCTACATACAAAATTTCAGTTTGATTGCTGTAACAGATTCGTAGATATTGAGAACCGACTAAATATTTCGGATGGTCACCATGTTGGATTTTATATATGAAGGTCCTAGAGTTATGTACTGTTACATGAAGAATATTGTGTACGTGTAGCATTCAAATTTCAATCGCATGATTAGGACACAAGAAGTAAGAAGGAGATTTTAAAATTTGCACAGCAGCCATCTTGTGGTTATGAAAACAATTGAAATAAATTAGATGCCAGTGGATTAACATTCGTATAAGGATTTACTGTACAATGTTTCACTGCACTCGGATGGTTAAATTGCGAGAAACGTCCATGTGAATATTTATACTTCGCGTCGCTGCCATGTTGGATTTGTGATCACCAGGTTATTTAATGTCCTGTAGGTGAACTTAAGTTCATAGCCCCTATGAACATAAATAATTCAGTTTGATTGGTATAATAGATTCGTAGATATTCAGAGCCGTCTAAATATTTCGGATGGTCGCCGTGTTGGATTGATAAATGTATAGGCCATAGAGTCAAGTACCATTAAAGTAAAATTATTGCGTAGGTTCATTATTCAAACTTTCACTTCAATCGCATGATTACAAGAAATAAAAACTTAATTTTAAAATTCGCCAAGCCGCCACCTTGAGGTTATGTAAACAATTGAACTAAATTAGATACCAGTGCATTACAATGTGTATAAACATTTCCTGTACCAGATTGCATTGCTTTTGGAACATTAAATCGCGATAAAGGTCTATTTAAAATTTTCAAATTCGCTTGGCCGCCATGTTCGTTTTGTAGTTAACCGGTTTTGGAAAGTATTATGGATGAACTTCCAGTAGTGCCCTTTATCGCCGTACAAAATGTCAGGGTGATACCGCTAATAGTTTCAGAGATACAGAATGTCGGTGAAATATTTCGCACATCCGCCATCTTGTGGTTATGTAAACAATTGAACAAAATTAGATGTCGGTGCATTACAATGTGTATAAACATACACTGTACCAAGTTTTATTGCTTTTGGTTGGTTAAATCGCGAGAAATGTCTATTTAAAAGTCGCCGATTCGCGTGGCAGCCATGTTGGTTTTGTAGTTACCAGTTTTTCAAAAGTCGCATACGTGAACTTCTAGTAGTTCCCTTTATCACCGTAAAAAATCCAGGGTGATATCAGGAATAGTTTCGGAGATATTGAATGCTGGTGAAATAATTCGCACAGCCGCCATGTCGGATTGATGAGACGTAACAAAATTTGAAGGGCACGGTCGGGGTCGTCCGGAATATTCCTATAAACTTACCGAGTTTCATTGAAATCGCTCCAGCCGTTTAGAAGTTATTAGGGGGACACACACCTCTCACACACACACTCGCACACGCACACGCACACACACACTGGCAAAAGGTGATCTCATAAGCCTATTTTTTCAAAATTGAAAATAGGCTAAAAATGTAAGCATGACATTATGGCAAAGATTAATTATTATAGAAACAATGGATTTGTAAACGGCGATAATAACTAAATGGAGATCTCCCTACTTATCCTAATTCCTATGTGTCAATACGGGAACATTGTGGGCGTGTTTATCTGGCACCTATGAAGGAAAATGCACGAGTAAGGTAAGAATGTTTGAGCTGATAACACGTAGGTTATATCATGTGTTAACCTATACCTATTATTATAAATGGTGAAGAAATGAAGTACTTGTACGATGAAGTTCTTTAACATCATTTTGTTCTTTTCGATTTCAACACTGCAGCACAGAAAAAGTAGAATTTACGACCACAGCTGACAGAGGGACTACGGTGTGAGAGGTAGCAACAGCAGTTAACACATCGATTGGATTAAGTGACGTACAGGCCACCCACGTCGAGTCAAGGGTCAATTCATTCTGAACCTAAACACGTAATAAGTCCAGATTTTATAGGGACACTACGAAAACTATTTTAACACTTATAGAAGCAGATAATAATAATAATAATAATAATAATAATAATAATAATAATAATAATAATAAAATAGGTCTCAAAATCTCAGTTGAAATTACCAAAATAATGACCAACATAAAAATCCCACCAAAAGCTTCAAGTGGGCAAGCAATACAAAGACATTTAATTGCATAAGTGTCCTTCGTAAATTGGAAGGCCAATTCAACTTTATTTCTCCTAGATTCCATTGCCTTTTTCTCTAGCGCATTCCAGCCGATCCATTCCCCAAGATATTTAAATTCTTTGACGATGAAATCAATGCTTTTCAATTTCTAAATTATTGTTATGTCCAAAAATATTATTTTTGATAGTTTGATGAATGTATTTTCAAAAGAGTCTATTATATGTTTATGGTAGTATCCCACAAAAATATGACAGCTCTCACGTTTACTGTTGAAATTCCATAACACTTTGCAAATGTATTACTTTGTACTGGTTCTGGAGGATATAGGCTACTAAAATACTTAAAACTAATTATAAAATCAGTAAACTATTGATAGATACACAGAGTTATTCAGCTAAGAGGGCCCCCTCAAATATCTACGAAACCGTTGAAGATATTGACATTCTGTTTTCAAATTCGAAAATGGCATTAGGGGCCCATAAAACACTCTCCATTTCGTACTGTAGTTACCAAGAAACCGGTAGCAACTTTGGAATTAAGTGATTTGCCTCCACATACTTCAAAACTTTTTAGCCATAGTTATGCTCCTTAGAAATCTAAACGTTTCCCGAGGGCTCCTATATGGAACCATATTAATTGTAAGAAATATGTATGAAAATTGCTTTTATATAGAAATAATAGGTGCAGTTAAAATGAGGCAAAAAGGTCTATTCCTTCGACTTGATTTAACACCATCCGGTAATACTCTTCCAATTTCTTACGAGAGGCAACAATTTCCAATTCACTCGGCATAATTTATCACAATCAATAAAACTCAAGTGGAAACTCTGGAAAGTATAGGTCTCTATTTACCTCATAAAATTTATAGTCATGGGCAGCATGCAATGTCGAGAGTGCAATCTTTTGACACCCTTAAATTTGCATTAGTGCAAGAAAATAATCGTACAAAGAATATGAAAACACTTCAGTAAATATTTTCCCATTCAACTAGTAGTAATTTAACCCGCTAGAACATCTAAACATTGAGTTGAAAGTTCAGTGATTTGCTTATTTTGAGAATCCGACGAGTGCTTTCTGTGATATTCAACGTTCCCATGTGTCGGCTTTTTCATTTTCAAATTCCAGTCACTTGTGCAGGTGTGGCTTTCTCCCTCTCCACCTCGTCCTGAATCCTTTCTGAAACCACCTCAATGCATAGGATAAATAATTAGTACGAAAATTGTGTAGTACTGGCAGACCTGCGGCTGACTTAATGTACATATTTAATTCAGAAATTGCAATAAAACTCGCCCATTTAGCTTATGGTGAACGTCTCGTCTAATGTTCAATAGTATGAGACTGATTACCCATCAAACACTTTGACAATGTACACAACATCACAGTATGCAATTAATGGAATCAATTCGGTATGTCACAAAGAGTGGGTCACACAAGAGAATCATGCACTCCGCATTCCAGGGGCTGGCGTATCGCTTTCTGTCTATTGCAGACACACATGGAAACCTTTATTATCTCAAAAAGTACTCGTCAGATTTGCAAAATAAGCACATTACTGAACTCGCCACCTGAATATTAGTTGTTCTAGCGGGTTAAATTAGTATATTACCGTTACACAGACCAAAGTTGCTGTTTTATGAGCCCATTAATACGATTGACGAATTTGAAAACAGAATGTTGATATTATTTATTATTATTATTATTAAAAAGAAAAGCGCACAATGTGCAAATACATATTTTGTACATAAATGATCAATTATGCTAATGCCAGTCTTATTATTGAGGTTGTCTTCATTTTGCAGTTTTGTGCGTGGTACCTTCCACAATGATCGTTGCACAGGTCACACACGCAGTCTTCATTCGGTTGGTGGAAATTCTTGGTTTTGCAAAATCTATAGTGAAATCCATGCGTGGCGTAACGTGTTATTACGTGTAGAATCTTCAACGGTTCCGTAGATATTTGAGGTGACATTCTTAGCTGAATGGGGGCTGCGTGGCGCAGTCAGTAGAGGCGCTGAGGGAGTTGGTTCGATCCCCACCCAGGTAGAGGATTTTAGAAACAAAACTACCACCTTCGAAAACGCAAATAGCCCTGGGGTTCACCCAGCCTACACCATAAATGAGTACCGGTGTAATTCCTGGGAGCAAAGAAGGTTGGTTGGTTCTTAAGTTTAGGGGCTGCGACAACGCGGTCATGTAGCCCCGTGTACGTTGGGTGTGTGTAGAATATGTCTGATAACCGGTGTTAATTGTGATGACTGTGTTAGTGTGTGTTTTCTGTTTTTAGCCTACTTTCGATTTATGCATAAAATGAAAGTAGACTTATGAGATCAACACAGGGTGAAACAGTGTGTCTGTCTGTGTGTCTCTGTGTGTGTGCGTGTGAGTGTGTGTACTCTGAATGTGTGTCCCTCCTATCAATTCGAACACGGTCAAACCGAATTGAACGAAATTTGGTTCAGAGGTAGCACTAGCAAAGGGCACCTCAGTGTCATGTTTTATATCGCCGCCATCTTGACGGAAACGTAATGGCGGCCACAGAAATGTTCAAAGCTTAAATCGAATTACGACTAACCTAATCATCCCATCTCTACCAAATTTTGTAACAGCATACCTTTTTGTGGGGTGCATCCTTTGACCAAATTAGAAGGTCATCAGCCAGATAGTTTGTGGATGGCGGCCATGTTTGTGTTTAAATCGATTCCCCCTATTAATTCAAACACGGTGAAACCGAATTGAACGAAATTTGGTACAAAGGTAGCACTACCAAAGGGCACCTCAGTGTCATGTTTTATATCGCCACCACCTTGACGAAAACGTTATGGCGGCCACCCAAATGTTAAAAGCTTAAATCAAATTACGACCAACGTTATCATCCGATCTCTACTAAATTTTGCAACAACATACCTTTATGTGAAAAGCGTTCTTTGACCAAGCCAAAAGGTCGTCAGTCCAATACTCTGCATATGGCGGCCATATATGTGTGCAAATTGATTCCCCCTATCAATTCAAACACGGTAAATCCGAATTGAACGAAATATGGTATGGAGGTAGCACTAGCAAAGGGCACCTCAGGGTCATGTTTTATATTGCCACCATCTTGACGGAAACCGAATGGCTGTCACCCAAATGTTAAAAGCTTAAATCAAATTATGACCAACATAATTATTTGATCTTTACCAAATTTTTCAACAACATACCTTTTTGTGGGATGCATATTTTGACTGAGCTACAAGGTCATCAGGCCATGTATGTGTGCAAATCGATTCATCATATAAATTTAAACACGGTGTAACCGAATTGAATGTAATGTTGTACAGAGGTAGCACTAGCAAAGGGCACCTCATATTCATTTTTAATATCCGTATAACACCTTGTATTTCTACAAGCTACTACAACCAACATTCAATTGTACTCCTTGAAAAGGACATGGATTTAGGAGAAAGTAGGCTATATGTTCTTTACTGAACATCTTGTTTAATTTAAGTACAGACTGCAACTTAGATTTTTTCAAATAGTTCCTACTATTGCCACCAAGCGCCACCGTCAACGACTACTAGGCCAAGTTCAGAACTTAGCTACTAGACCGCAGTCGGCTCTTGGCAACGAACGTAGAAACATAAGAGCGTTGTTTACATTCTTAACCTATCCAATTTAGCTTCACACAGGTGTAATTAGTCGAAGGTTATTTAACATGCCATAAATCTATGACATGGGACCGCCGGCTTTACTTCCCCTCCGAAGGAAGGCATACTGAGGGATTTTTAACGCTCTTAAAAAATCCGACGGCTTCGGTTGGGGTTGAACCCGCTATCTTGGGCATAGAAGCTCAGCATGCTACCGACTACGCCACCGAAGCCGCCAGGGAGCAAAGACGGCCGGGCGTGGAGCTGAAAACTCCATCCTATCTAGTGCTGATGTCACAAAGAGTGGAAGCCTCTACCTTCCACTACCCCCAGGGTCTCCATGGCCTGTACGGAGTTGGCTTTGCTTCTTAGCAGAATAACCCTGTATATATAAAGGGGATACTCCTTGTGTTATGTACGGACTGTTCCCGTAATCAAATTGGCGGCGTTTTTTTTTGTCTTTTCGAGAATATGAGGGTACTTTATTACTTCCAGGTGGTATATTTCGAACTAATTAGGAATTTCGATATTACCAACTTAATTTCGTCATTATTCTAGATAGGTCTATATAGATTGGCAAGAATCTTAAATTTCAAGAAAAGTAGGCTCTTTAGTTCGTCACGGAACTTCTTGTTATCATTAACTTCAATAAAACTGGTTAATTTATATTATTTCGTTGCGATCGGAATAATAGCCACTTGGTAACAGGCGTTTATCTTTAGAGGTTGCCTCAAGTAGGCCTACTGTCTTTTTTTAGGAGAATAAGAATTGCAACAATATTTCAACCAGGGTCTCGGATCATTTTACCATGTTTCTTTGACAAGGGAGTGGACTCAGATTTTGACGATACTGTCACAAATGTTTAACTGAGGTCCCACTGTGAAAGACATTCTGACATTCGGTTTTACACCTTTTATAGAGTGTTGGAAAGCCCCCGTGGTTAAGGCGGCAGCACGCCGGCCTCTCACCGCTGGGTCCGTGGTATAAACCCTGGTCACTCCATGTGAGATTTGTGCTGGACAAAGTGGAGGCAGACAGGTTTTCTCCGGGTACTCCGGTTTTCCCTGTCACAATTTCATTCCAACAACGCTCACCACTATCATTTCATTTCATTTCATTTCATCTGTCATTCATTTAAAAATTGCCCCAGGGGAGTGCGACAGGCTTCGGCAGCCGGCACAGTTCATATCATAGCCGCTAGATGGGAGCTTCATTCATACATTTCCCTACCTGGTCGACTGGAAGCAGGTTGTGGATTTTCATTTCATAGCGTGTTGGAAATCAATGTTTGAACCACTCTCCCGCTGATAATAATTCACGCGAAGGAGCGAAGTAAGAAGAAGAAATGTTCCAGTCTTGTCCGACGGAAGCGTTGCCGGCACATTACTATATGTTTTTGTTGCGCAGAGATGGCAGTGATAATATCTGCTCCATACAGTACACTTAAAATGTCCCTAAATTCACGTTCAAAGTCCTTATACGAGTAAAAATGTATTTGAGAGTAACATGATATAAATCATAATAATTATTTCCTTGATATGTGATACTATACTATAGAAAGGCAATACAATAATGGCAGAACTTCTTAATGTGTCCCTGATCAACTAAAGGTATTATTATATTAAATTAAAACTTGCAGTCAATGGCATGGACCTGAACTATCCCTCGTGATCTTCTTTTAGTGATTGTAGTTAATTCAGATTGTATGAATCCACACAGTTTTTCGCCTTTCAGAGCTATCAAGTGTTTGAAAATCCCGTAGAATTAGTTATGAGCTTAACGTAACTGCGAAGTAATTCTGTTTGACATCTTTTGATGAGTGTAGTTAATTCAGATTGCATGAATTCACACAGTTGTTCACTTTGCACAGCTGGATGCTAGTCATATTATGTTCGAAAGTCCCGTGTAATTAGTTTTGTGATTAACTTAATTGCGAAGTAATTCTTCCTATTAAAGCACTTGAAACTGAGAGCGATTTCAAAATACTTTAAGGGTAATTTTTTATGATAATTTTTTTCAAAAAGCTTTAATTAAATTTCCAAATAAAATATATATTTTCAAATATAATAAAACTCAGCAATTGTTCTAGGTTTATGCCAAGCTGGCTCATCAGAGGGCTTTAGGGGCCCTTGCCCGGACCCCCACAGGAGTAGCAAACTGCGCGCTACCTCCTTTTTATATAGCGCACCCGCGCTTCTTAACTGCGAGATATGATGAGCCAGCTTGGTGTTCCTAAGCGAAACCCCACACAAGAACCTGCATAAACATAGAAAAATTCAGTTTTAATTCACTGGCCTTGAAAGACAATATACCATCTTTTTGTTTACAAATATCATGTTTGCATATTTATTTCTAGCCTGGGATTAAAAATAAACCATGACGGTTTACTTTGAAAGATAGAAAAAAGAATGGGTTCCGTATTGACTTATCAATGCAACGGAACAATTTGCTAGGTTATGTCCGCCCAGTCGATACAATTTAATTATCCTTATTTTATTTGGATAAGTTACGAGCTTGCTCTTTAGCTCATCTTCATCAATATATCATTTAAACGTTAACATTCAAAATTCTTATACAAATAAGTTTAATAAGTTTTAAAGTCAAAATCTTCTCAACACATTTCTTGAATCCTTGAGGTCTTGAATATTTAAAAAACACTTAAATAAATAAATAAATAAGTAAATAAAGAAACCAAAAATAAATAAATAAATAAAAATAAATACATAAATATTCAAGACATTAAAAATAAATTTAAATAAATAGTTAAATAAATGAATAAATCAATAAATAGGGACAGATGACCTCACTGTTCCACTCCTTAAACTCGAATAACTAACGAACTAATAAATATTTAAGTGGTTTTTAAATATTCAGGACTTTAAGGATTCGAGAAATGTGTTGAGAAGATTATGACATTTAGACTTAATAACTTTTCTAAATTTGTATTTATTTATTTATTTAGTGTATGGAGTTTAGTGCCGGGAGTGTCCGAGGACATGTTCGGCTCGCCAGAGGTTGTAGCTGCTTCAATTCGGACACCCATGGGGTGAGCTACAATTTCGTTCAATTTCAAGTAGTTCCAACTTTCACTACCTGATGTCACTGACACCTAGTGATGAATGCTGGGACTTTGATAGAGCGTTTTAATGAAATTAACCTGCAAATTTATCTTCACACAAGTTTAATTAGTGGAAGGTTCTTTTACATCCAGTAAATCTATGACATGGGACCACCGGCTTTATTTCCCCTCCAAAGGGAGGCGTACTGAAGGATTTTAACGCTCTTAAATATCACTCAAATCTTCATAACTCCCTTCGAATACATGTACCTAAATACTCATTTTCTTTCTCGCCTAACATCAAAATTAGCATATTCACTTACAAATCAGTCTTTAAACCAGAGAACTCTACCAGCCAATCACAGGCTCTCATTACAACGTCCGAATAACTTTTTCTCTCAAATAACAAATTATCCGTACAAACACTATTACATATCATTCCTACACATACATAATACATAAATCAATCAAAAAATCACAAAACTTTTACTCCTAAATACCTCAAACAGCCCTAAACATATCAACCAATCACAGACCAGCAAACCATCCCGCTCAAGTAACTCATTCAAACTCAACCAATCACTGGACTTCCCTTACGTACTGTACTTTAACACCCAAAAATTACATCTGAGGCTATTATTATTATTAATTTCAACCTTGTAAACCTACTTAAGGTCTTTATTTCCTCATCTACAACAATTCAAACCCACTAGAGGTCTTTCCCTTTCATTTAACTAATAATTACTCTCCAAATCTTATCAAAATTACCATTTCATTATTATTATTATTTTTATTATTATTATCAGCGAAGCTGCTGCTATCGACCAGGGAGCCTACGAGCCGAACAGCTAATAGTGCACTAAGTCTAACAAACAAAGTCACTTCAAGTCTCATTTTACTTAAAAATAAGTAAATTACTTAAAAATTAACAATAAATTCACCCCCACTTTAATCAAGCCAAAACTTAAAATAAAAATAATTTCTCCCCTCTATACATTAACGAGGAGACAAGAATTAATTCAACCTTTTCGTAACTACTTAAAACAGGCTAAAAGGAGCACCAATAGGAGCACCAGTGCCTGCCACCGACCCATGGGCAGTTGTTCGCGCTCCGCGCGCCAGGGGTCATTACTGCCCGAGAACTTGACTTGACAACGGTCTCCATGTTTCCCTAGCATCTGCAGAAAGGGGTCCCACGCATAAGCAGATGTTCGTTATGTGCTGGAGCCAAACGGTTCATTTTTAAACTAACATATAACAACTTGCCCCTCTAACAACATGCCCCCTTCTCCCCTACTCGTCTGGCTGCGTGGCTCAGGGGTAACGTTCTCGCTTGCTGAGCCCAGGGTTGCAGGTTCAAAACCTGGCGCAGTCAGCTGGCATTTGAGGGTGCGCAAATGCGAGGGAGCCGTGTCAGTAGATTTACTGGCACGTTAAAGATCCCCTTCGGGGCAAAATTCCGGCACCCCGGCGTCTCTAAAAGCCAGTGTAGTTAAAAGGGACGTAAAACCAATAACATTATTATTATCTCCCCTACTGAAGGATTTTAACGCTCTTAAAAAATTTGAAGACTTTGGTCGGGTTTGAACCCGCGATCTTGGGCGTAGAAGCACAGCATGCTACCGACTACGCCACCGAAGGAAGATCTTAGGATTTTCTATATAAATAATGTAGAATTTTAATGTTTAAATGGCACATGTTGGCTAACCATAAGACTAATATTCATAATGTTGAATTTTGGGCTTATGCCTTGTTTTATTATATTAAAATTCGATGCGTTTCGAAAGAAACCTTTTCTTTCTTCGTTAGGAATAATCTAAATTACGACAAATGATTGCTAAGAGAAAGCAACAAAGAACATATATAAGGTGACTAAAGATTGACGCCATTTAGGGACAACTGACGTCCTATTATTATTTGTTGGTTTCATAACCGTAGAAATCAAAGCCTTGATATAACCGTTGCTCTCAAAGGTGGTTCGCAGGGTGTTAATTTCTTCTTGTAAAGAAGACACTTCACAAATCCTCCTAGTCCTGACGTATCATTTAATGTACAGACTTTGCACATTGAGCGCAATCCATTTATTATTATATGTTATTCGCGAATGTGTAGGAAATCAAATATGAGAAGTGTTGTTGTTTGATAGTAATTTGCAGTTGATTTGCATTATGAACGCAAAGCGGATGGGAAACTTGCTTTAAATAAAGTTTAAAACGTGCCAATTAAAAAAAAAAAAATGATGTATTATGCTATTTATTTCATAGGTATACCCACATAACAAATCCATTTTTTAAATTGCTGCTAGGATTTTGAATAGAACAAGAAAAGCAATTAGATTGGTTGTTGTACTCAATATTCCATGAACATTGCTGGAAAAATGGCACCTGTTCAATTCCGTGAGTTGCATAAAAGTTATCATGAAAGGCAGAACCTAGCCTAGAAGGTACAATTCACACGGAAATAAGGGCGTCTTTACCAGCTGGTTCGTTTTATATTTGCTGAAAACAATTACGATTTATTAAATCTTCATACTTTTGCTGTATTCTTATTTAACGCAAGCACTCGATGTACTGTTGGCCATGTGGCTATGTGGAATCTATATCGCACCAACAAACACTCCAAACAACGTAGGAATTCAGTATATTAACACCGACTACTAACAATAACTGAAACTTCGTTGGTCTAAACATATCACTGGAAGAAACACATTTAATATACCTTCCGCACACCAAATTTTTAATCGCGCCTATACTTGTCAGTGCGCTGATCGGCAAAGCGAGGCCATTTTCAGTAACATCGCTGGCATAGGTTCACTTACTGGCCGGTACAGAGCGCAGCTCGCATCAAGTAGGCAGTGGAATGCTTCCGCCAAGACAAATAACAATTATGATTCATTACGGTCAGGATTTGGCACTGGAGTTTTACAAGTAGTTATTTCAATGACCAACAGAGTTCACTGTCAACAAGGGATTTGCGCTCCCGGGACCCACATAGTAGGATAACATGTCACATGTTTCACATCATATGCGACTACTGTAAGGCTCGTATAATTTTTCAAATAATTTTTATTTTTTAGCACCTTACATTTAATAAAGTATATACAAGAGTTTTTTTTTTCAAGATGAATAATACACTTTTTATTAAATCATATATAAATACATTTCAATTGAAACGATCATTGTTATTTGAAAACATTTCAGATGATTTGATAAACAATTTATTACTTCTGTAAAATGTAATCAATTTTTTTTTTCAGTTTCTTTCGGTCAATGAAATCTTCTGCAATGTCATCAAAATCAATCAATCAATTTCCCGTAGAACATCTGACTCGATATACATTAAACTTAGCATGTATAATCGTTCTTGTGACATGATACTTCTTTGCGCACTTTTGACCCGTTTCAATTTTGAAAACGAGCGCTCCGCAGAACAATTTGTTATCATGAGGGTCAGGAAAATGCGAAAAGCAATTTCATCGTTCGGAAAATTAGACTCAAGCTTGTCTCGAATAAGAATTTCGTCAAGTTCAGAAAGAGTGAACTCAGTTTTTAAAGGACATTGTAATTTAATAAATCCTGCTGAAACTGTCTCAGTTCTGGATAAAAAAATTGGGGCCCCCAGATAATTGGGGGCCCTAGGCCTGGGCCTAGTCGGGCCTAATGGGTAATCCAGCACTGACTACTGTACAGGCTTTAGGACCAAAGCCTAGCATGCTAACCAATTAGCGCCGGTGCCATAAGAACACTCGACAAAAGTACCACATTGAGTTACGCAGTCGGTAATAGGTCGAGTAAGTACCGTAATGAGTGGAAATATGGAAAATCATTAGCGTAGTATAACGTACAATACACCAAGTTGCATTTCAATAAGCTACTACAACGATCGTTCAATTACAGTCTACTCCTTGATAAGTAGAGCCCAGCGCGGATACACAAAACGTTATCCGCTTCCGCCCCACATACGCACGACTTTTTTCTGCATTCCTACGTTTGTTATCCGAATCTACTGGCTTTACAATAATATTTTTAATAAGATAAAGCATAAAATACTAAAGCAGCACCTTTACGCAATTGACGGAAGAGTCGTTCCCTTAGGGGCAGATGACCTCGTAGTTCTGCCCCTTGAAACAACAACAATAATATAGTCGTTCCCTTAGGCTTTGTATGTCTTGTGCTATGTTTGAAATGAATGTTATACAGCCAGAATTGCGACCCATTCTTGTTCGGAGTGTTAATTATGCTTAATGACATAATTTGAATGAGATTAGCTTAAATCATCAAGTACACGGGGCTACATAACCGCAGCCCCTAAACTAAGGAAGCAACCAACCAGCTTACATTTATTATTATTATCTATAGTCATGAAGAAAGTATAGGCCTAACGGAAAAATATGTTATGTCATAAACATCCGGCTGCTAATAATATTAAACAAGTTGGGATTGTATTCTTAAAACTATCCGCAAACTTTCTCCAAACACTATCCGCAGCTTATCCGCTATCCGGGCAGCCATGGAAACTATATCCGCATTGGGAAAAAAATTGCGGATATCCGCGGCCAAAAGCCGTGGCGTGAACTCTATTGGAATAGACAGCGATACCAGATAACACGGCGGGCTGCTGACAGTCTCCTCATTTCACCTTGCGATGAATCAGCAAGCTATTC
Source organism: Meconema thalassinum (assembly GCA_946902985.2). Taxonomy (NCBI): domain Eukaryota; kingdom Metazoa; phylum Arthropoda; class Insecta; order Orthoptera; family Tettigoniidae; genus Meconema; species Meconema thalassinum. The sequence goes on along the minus strand of CAMPQE020000006.1, from coordinate 289,918 downwards.
TCACACCTGGCATTGCGGTATGATAAGTATAAAGATTGTGCAATTAGGCTACTGTGGGATTTAAGGGTTCCTGTTGAGTCCCTCACCCTTTTGTGTTACATAAATAATTTGTAGCAAGAAACCTTCCCTGGAGTGCACACAACTCACCCAAATTTCATCGCAATCGGATGGATGGTATATGAACGCATAGCGGACAGACAACCAGGCAGACAAACTATTCCGTAGCATTGATTTTTAGCCTACTTTTCCCATTTTGCGTAAATGAGCAAAAAGTAGACATGAGATCAATCCGAGCAAATATGTGTCTGTCTGTCCTTCTGTCTGTCTGTCTGTCTGTCTGTCTGACAGACCGCAGCAATCGAAACAAAATTTGGTAGGAGTAAAGATCAATACCTGAATATCTCAATACCGTATTTGAAAATGATGCCAGTGCTACCAACTGCTGAAAAATCACAATTGAAATTTGAGCTCCATGCTGGATATCTTGGAAGGTATGAATAGGAGCTATTTCACAATTGGCACACGTATAGATAATAATATTTCAGTTTAATTTTCAGAAGGCCATACATGGCATTGTTGCCAAAATGATTATAAACCTGCTGATAAGTTCAATATTTAAATGCATATAACTTCTACACTATCAATTGGAATTCAACCAAATGTGCCATGTATACATAAACAGATATAACTGAGTGTATTCTTAAGAGCCACCAGGGCTGCCAACTGTTAATAAATGCTCTCAATTGATTTTATGCAAATACCAAAATATCCGAAAATATGCAAGCCGACAGCTTTAAACCATGCACACGTATAGTACCTGACATTCTATATTAATTTGGAGTAACTTATATACGTCAGTGCTACCAACATGATTCTAAGTCTGCTGAGAGGTCCAACTTTAAATACATGTAACTTCTATGCTATCATTTGGATTTCAACCACATTTCGTATGTGCTATGTGTACCATAACAGATATGACTATGCGCATTCTTAAGAGCAATCAGGGCTTCCAACTGTTAATAAATGCAGTCTCTATTTTTGTTACCCTAATATCAATATATCAGAAAGTATGCAAGCCAATATCTCTAAACTTTGCACACGTATAGTACCTGGCACTCTAGATTAATTTGGAGTAACTTATATATGCCAATGCTGCCAACATGATTCTAAGTCCGGTGATAGGTCCAATTTTAAAATGCATGAAACTTCTATACTAACAACAATAGACCATATTATTTCAGATTATTGATGACCAATACATGCATTACATTGTTGCCAACATGATTTTACGCGAGCTGTTAGATCCAATGTTTAACTGCATGTAACGTCCATGCTCCCCAATGGACGTCAACCAAATTTTGTATTCTGTACCTTAAGAGATGGAACTAAGAATATGTTCAGTCACCAGGGCTGCCAAATGTAGTGCTCTATCAGGCTACATTATGCCAGCTATACAATTTCTTTCTTTCTTTCTTTCTTTCTTTCTTTCTTTCTTCGGCTTTTACCCAATTATTTGTGGTTTTGGCCGGGGATTTAAGGCCGGATGCCCTTCCTGACGCCACGTGATTTTTCAGGTGAAAATTCCACCCCGCTGTCACCGGGATTCGAACCCCGGCCGTCCGGGTGAAATACGAGCAGCTAAGCCACTGCGCCATCACGCTCCCAGTATTTCGAACTAATTGGAAATTTCGATATTACCAACTTAATTTCGTCTTTATTTTAAATAGACCCATATAGATTAATCATTGGAAAGAATCTTAAATTTTAAGAGAAGTATGCTCTTTAGTTCGTCACGGAACTTCTTGTTGTAAAAAAAAAAAGTTTGGTGCTTTTCAGTCGGTCAACACGAATGCACCCAAGAGAGCTGGGTTATGCCCTGATCCTGAAATAAATTACATAAGATTAATAAATACACTAGGATGACCAGTTTCGATCGTCAAGCGATCATCATCAGATCCATTACACTTAGGCTATAACATCTAAGTTTGAGAATACAGGTGAAAAATATATACAATATGTACAATTATTTAGTTGCAGTGTTGGTAATGCAACAGTCGGTGTAAATGTGGTATATCTAATGTTAGGTAAACTTCTAAAATAGTGATGAAAATCCGGAATTTGTCTGTTAGGGGTGATTATATGGTTTTACAAAATCAACTATGGTTATACTGAAATAATGCAAGCTTATACTTATCGAGTTGTCTCTTCAACTGGAACTTGAAGCAGTTGCATGTTTCCATAGACTCCAGTTGTAGTCGACTAACCTCGAGTGTTCGCTGGGTGGAACTGGTTTTCCCCTTCCTCCCCCTTTAGTTGCTATGTTCTTCCAGAGGTCAGTGCCATGTATATTTGTGTGACTTTGCCAAATCTAGATAAAAGTGTATGCTATTGAATGCAGGAGTCTGCAACTACTAAAGACCGTAGAACTATCTTCGCCACGCATGGGCTAAAAAGCCATTTATACTAAGCGGTACACGGTCTATTGAAGACGTCCCGGCACCTTCAATACTGCCGCGCATATCGGCCTAGGTTTATTGCAGAAAAATGTACATAGTACACCTGATCCAAATAACATTTACCCATAAACACCGCTATTTTCCCCCCTTTTTTTTATCTAGCTTGGCTGTATCGCTAAGTTGTGTCTTGTTTTCGACAGGGTGTGTTTTTTAGTAGAGCGAAAAGGGGTGAACTCTCCATAAAAGTGTGTTCATTTAGATTGTTGGGATTGTTTTGTTTGGCTAGGTGAATCTCGATTGCTTCTTTTATGTCGAGAGCTCTGCCTTTCGATTCGTGATGAATTATTTTTAGATTAGTCTCGATTTTAGTGAACCTGTGCCCCATGTCACACATATGTTCGCATTGGGCTGAATGTGTTCCGTATCTTATCGCATTCCTATGTTCATTATAACGTGTATCTACTCGTCTTCCGCTCTGTCCAATGTAATTAGCTTGACATCCAATGTCTTGGCATGTAATAGAATATACCCCTGACTTTGAATACGGGTCTTGTTTATTTAGATTGCTATTTTGCAGGTGCCTCCCGGTCGTATTATTCGCTGTGAATGCTATTTTTATGCCTTGCTTTTTGAATATATTAGTGATTTTATATGTATTCTCATTTCGGAAAAAGAAACTGAAGAGATCGTGCGACTACTGAGGGTCATCCTCGGCCAAAACGCGTTTCAATTCGACAATAAAATGTACACACAAACAGAAGGATTAGCGATGGGATCACCACTAAGCGGATTAATCGCTGACATCTTCATTAATGCACTAGAAAATGAGTTTTTAGAAAAGACTTCAACAAAGGGAATAGTAATATGGAAAAGATACGTAGATGATGTAATTTGCATCTACGATACTGAATTAACAAGCGAAGAAACAATTCTCCAATCCATTAATAGCCTACACCACTCAATCAAATTCACCAAGGAATCTGAAACAGATCGAAAAATAAATTATCTCGACATAACTATTGAACGTAAGGACAACGAGCTTTCATACTCCATATTCCGAAAAGCCACACAAACCTCGCATGCAATCGACAATCACTCTAATCACCCCAGTACGCCTAAATTAGCGGGGTTCAATTCAATGGTGCACAGAGCTTTAAACATACCCATGTCAACAGACAATTATAATAAGGAAATAAGAACCATTAAACAAATAGCAAAGGAAAACAATTTCCCGCCAAGCAAAATAGACCAAATTGTAGCCAAACATAAAAATAAAGATAAAATGATTCCAAAACCGGACATTAATGAGAAAAAATTCGCGCGCTTCAACTATGTGAATGAGAACACATATAAAATCACTAATCTATTCAAAAAGCAAGGCATAAAAATAGCATTCACAACGAATAATACGACCGGGAGGCACCTGCAAAATAGCAATCTAAATAAACAAGACCCGTATTCAAAGTCAGGGGTATATTCTATTACATGCCAAGACATTGGTTGTCAAGCTAATTACATTGGACAGAGCGGAAGACGAGTAGATACACGTTATAATGATCATAGGAATGCGATAAGATACGGAACACATTCACCCGTATGCGAACATATGTGTGACACGGGGCACAGCTTCACTAAAATCGAGACTGATCTAAAAATAATTCATCACGAATAGAAAGGCAGAGCTCTCGACATAAAAGAAGCAATCGAGATTCACCTAGCCAAACAAAACAATCCTAACAATCTAAATAAACACACTTTTATGGAGAGTTCACCCCTTTTCACTCTACTAAAAAACACAGCCTGTCGAAAACAAGACACAACTTAGCGATACAGCCAAGCTAGATAAAAAAGGGGGGGGGGGGGAAATAGCGGTGTTTATAGGTAAATGTTATTTGGATCAGGTGTACTATGTACATTTTTCTGCAATAAACCTAGGCCGATATGCGCGGCAGTATTAAAGGTGCCTGGACGTCTTCAATAGACCATGTACCGCTTAGTATAAATGGCTTTTTAGCCCATGCGTGGCGAAGATAGTTCTACGGTCTTTAGTAGTTGCAGACTCCTGCATTCAATAGCATACACTTTTATCTAGATTTGGCAAAGTCACACAAATATACATGGCAATGACCTCTGGAAGAACATAGCAACTAAAGGGGGAGGAAGGGGAAAACCAGTTCCACCCAGCGAACACTCGGGGCTAGTCGACTACAACTGGTGTCTATGGAAACACGCAACTGCTTCAAGTTCCAGTTGAAGAGACAACTCGATAAGTATAAGCTTGCATTATTTCAGTATAACCATAGTTGATTTTGTAAAACCATATAATCACCCCTAACAGACAAATTCCGGATTTTCATCACTATTTTAGAAGTTTACCTAACATTAGATATACCACATTTACACCGACTGTTGCATTACCAACACTGCAACTAAATAATTGTACATATTGTATATATTTTTCACCTGTATTCTCAAACTTAGATGTTACTAGCTGATTTACCCGGCGTTGCCCGGGAGGTGTATTTACATGTTATAGAAAGATACATGCCAATATACTGTATTTCGCAAAGTATATTCACTTTGCCTCTAAGTGAGTTTAAAACATAGTTCTTCAGGGCTCTGAAGTTAATCAAGAGCAATATTAACTCACTGTAAATCTAGGCGAAAAGTACTGTGGAGTACATTAACGTAGTAGAGAATGCATTAATAACAAAAAAGGGCTGTATATGCACATTTTTCAAGGATCTAGTCTGACAATTACAGTACTTCCTGATAGTCTTTATTTTTGTTGTAATGGGTGAACTTAGACGTTTTGTTCACATAGAGCTCTTTAATTTTTAAATTATTGCATCCACTTTTTTGAAAGGAAACAATATTTAAATTATTCAATGTTTGGAATATAAAGTCATCGTTCTGGAGTCAAATATACTTACTATTTTTAACCCCGAAGAAATGGTGTGATTAATGAGAAATGGCTTATTCATGTACATAAGTCAGTGTGCAGGCTACTATATCTGCATATTAGGGAACAGTATTGCTGTATTTCCATGCCTATTATCTCATATTGGGCGGCTTTGGTGGCGTATTTGGTAGCATGCTGAGTTTCTATACCTAAGGTCGCGGGTTCAAACCCGACCAAAGTCATCGGATTTTTGAAGAGCGTTAAAAATCCCTCAGTATGCCTTCCTTCGGAGGGGAAGTAAAGCCAGTGGGCCCATGTCATAGACTTATGTGGTGTAAAAGAACCTTCCATTAACTACACTCGTGTGAAGGTAAAATTTGTAGTTTAAAATTGAATAACGCTATTAAGTTCCAACGTTCACCGTCAGGTTGTGGTAGCGGTGGTACCTTTTAACCAAGTTTGCAGCTAGGTGTCGTTGACGGTAGCATTTGGTAGCAAAGTAGGAACTACTTAAAACTGACTATCTGTAGTCCTTACCTGAATGACATATAACACACAATAATACAGCCATCACAATTAACACTGGTTATCAGGCAGATTTCACACACATCCAAAGTACACGGGGCTGCATGACCGCGTTGTCTCAGCCCCTAAACAAACAGAGGAGCCATCCAACCTATCTCACCTAGTTAAAGTAAATGCAACAACGTATAATCCCAGTTTAATGTTAAATACGATGCATTGATTGAGAACACATTGGGCTTCTTTAGCCCCTAAAATATTTCGTAAGATAAGAAATATATTCTCTAAATCCATACCGTAATGATCACTAAAATGCTATAACGGAGTTCAGGGAATTCGTGATAACTACACCATTACACAATACCATTCGTCAGTAAGCACTAAAATGGCTAAGACATAGGAAATCAGCAAAATGTGGGATGAACACCCATTTTATTTGAAGAAATAATAGATCATATATATGTACAAAGAACAGCACTCGTTTGTCAATAACCCAAGTGTTGTCATGGCTACCGCTAGCCTTAGTCAACACTTTATTTATATCCTCTTTGGTCAACACTAATATCTTTGGATTGTCTCTGTCCATTGCGGTACCTGGTGTCATTCTGTGTTACCACTGCCACATCAGTTCTAGTGGCAAATTCTGTTACTACCGCCGTAGCTACTGTTTGGTCCTTATCATCCAAAATCTAATCACAAAGAAAATAATGCTACTTTAAGAATAATCTGCAATAGTATGTCGAATGCAGGGTTTGCCAATGTATTTCTTTTTTAATTTCATTTCCCTATTACGACCCCTGTTGATAAAAGAGATACGGTTTCAGATTTGTATTGCGTTCAGATTTCTAATGTATTTTTTATCGTACTTTAGATAATAAATGGTGTGGCCACTGCCTGCTGGATTGCATCCCTCCTGGCTGCTTTAAACTGACTGCCCATTAAAAAACATTACAGTATTGGTTTATGCGTACAACCTCGTTTCCATATATAGGCGCTGTGTTCGCAGCTTTTTCAAGTCACTGTTACAGACATTTGTTTTGTATTGATGTTAATGGTGAAGTTGCGTTTTGTATTTTTTAGCCTATTTTCAATTTTGAAAAAATAGGCTTATGAGATCACCTTTTGTCCGTGTGTGTGTGCGTGTGTGTGTGTGTGTGATTCGTGTGTGTGTCCCCCCCTAATAAAATCTAAACGGCTGGAGCGATTTCTATGAAACTCGGTAAGTTCATAGCACTATTCCGGGCGACCTCGACCGTGCCCTTCAAATTTTGTTACGACTCACCAATCGAACATGGCGGCTGTGCGAAATATTTCACCAGCATTCAATATCTCCGAAAAGATTACCGATATCACCCTGATATCATGTATGGTGATAAAGGGAACAACTATAAGTTCACTTATGTGATCTTTGAAAACCTGGTAACTACAAAACCAACATGGCGGCCAAGCGAAGTTGCGACGTTTAAATAGACGTTTCTCGCGATTTATCCAACCAAACGCAATGAAACTTGGTACAGTATATGTTTATATACATTGTAATGCACCGACACATAACTTCGTTCATTTGTTTACATAACCACAAGATGGCGGATGTGCGAAATATTTCACCGGCATTCTGTATCTCTGAAACTATTAGCGCTATCTCCCTGAAGTTTTGTACGGAGATAAAGGGCACTACTGGAAGTCAATTTATACGACTTTAAAAAACCGGTTATATACAAAACAAACATGGCGGCCAAGCGAATTAGAAAATTTGAAATAGACGTTTCTCGCGATTTAATGCTCCAAACGCACTGAAATCTGGTACAGGAAATATTTATACACATTGTAATGCACTGGTATCTAATTTAGTTCAATTGTTTACATAACCTCAAGATGGCGGCTGTGCGAATTTTAAAATTAAGTTTTTATTTCTTGTGATGTAGTCATGTGATCGAAGTGAAAGTTTGAATAATGAACCTACCCAATAATTTTCCTATAATGGTACATGACTCTATGGCCTATACATTTAACAATCCAACATGGCGACCATCCGAAATATTTAGACGGCTCTCAATATCTACGAATCTATTGTAGCAATCAAACTGAATTTTTTATTGTTCATAGGGGCTATGAACTCAAGTTCACTTATAGGACTTTAAATAACCTGGTGATCACAAATCCAACATGGCGGCGACGCGAAGTATAAATAATCACATGGACGTTTATCGCAATTTAACCATCCGAGAGCAGTGAAACTTGGTACAGTTAATCCTTATACGAATGGTATTCCACTAGCATCTAATTTATTTCAATTGTTTCCATAACCTAAAGATGGCAGCTGTGCGAAATTTTAAAATCTCCTTGTAACTTCTAGTGTCCTAATTATGGGATTGAAGTTTGAATACTACACGTACACAATAAGCTGCATGTAACAGTACATAACTCTAGGACCTACATATATAAAATCCAACATGGCGGCCATCCGAATTATTTAGTCGGTTCTCAATATCTACGAATCTATTACAGCAATCAAACTGAAATTGTGTATGTTGATAGTTGCAATAAGTGGGCTATATGAAAATAGGCTGTATAGTTCTTCACGGAACTACTTGTTGATGGCGTATTGATGTGTGTGCTTTTGTAAATCAGAACAGGTCAAGTTTGAATGCCGAGGAATTTCATTTCATGAGTTACCAACGGACAATTCACTGGACCTATAAATACACACTAATACAGCCATCACAATAAGACGGGTTATCAGACAAATTCAACACACAGCCAAGTACACGGGGCTACATGAGCACGATGTTCCAAATCCCCTAAATTAATCAACATCCCTTTCTTCGGCGGCCGGAGGCATTTCTTTTTCCTGTCTTTTATTTCCCTTATTTTTTTCTTTTCATATCGTCTAGTATGTAAGTTAAATTTAAATTATTTGGAAGTAGTTGTATTTTTTTAATCATCCCTACCGCATAATTACGGGAAAATGAGCTAGACATTTCGCCCCTTGAAAACAATCACATCCACCACCATGTATGTTTCGCTTTCCTTTAAATTGAAAATTTGCCCGTAAGTATGTGTCTAAATTAATATCACGTTTGCAACCGCATTGCCCACCAACAGCTGAAAGTAACCTTTTGCCAGCAAAGAGTTAAGCACAAATTCAGCCCTAGTATCTGGCATCACCTTGGACCGTTCCTTAACCTTCAAGAAACACTTGGAATACACAGGCCAAAAACTCAATTCGCGGAACAATATCATGAAGAAATTGGCTGGCACATCATGGGGTGCTGATGCAACTTCACTACGCACGACTGCCCTCCATGGTTTATCCTGTAGCAGAGTATTGTGCCCCAGTGTGGCACGGTAGTGCTCATACTAAAAAGATCGATGTTCATCTGAATGAAAGTATGAGGGTCATAACAGGTACACTGAGATCCACCCCAACTCCCTGGCTAAACACTATCAGTATCATATCACCTCCAGACCTAAGACGACAGGAAGCAACAGCACGTGAGTGGAGAAAGGTACATCAACAAAATCACCTACAGGATCTCCCAATTCATGAAGTGCTTAATGATCTTTCCTCTAGTCGTCTTAGATCAAGGAACCCAATATGGCATAACATACCTGACATTAATTGCACGGAACAATGGCACCAAAACTGGAAGTCTGCTCCCGTGAGACATCAAGGTATTCTAGATCCTACTATAAGACTTCCGGAATTTAACCTGAAGAGAAACCAGTGGGTAAAGTTAAATCGCCTAAGAACAGGTCACGCCAGATGTAACGCCATGCTACATAAACGGGGACTTCATGATTCTCCTGCCTGTGACTGCGGAGCTCCTCTTCAAACCGTAGAGCATATTATTCAATAATGTCCGATGAGGAAGTATGCTGGCTCACCTCAAGATGTTATTTCTGCTGCATCTCCCTTCCTGGACTGGCGTCAACAACTGGACATCTCGTTGTGAATGCGAACGCAACCTATGTTCTTGTGATTTATATATTGTACATATGATTTACTTATTTATATATACATTTATTATATTGTAATTCATCTAGTTGCTAGCCATACGTTAAATAATAAATAATTATCATATTATCCATAATGTACAATTTTGAGCTTAAGCCGTGTTTTATTTAATCAAACTCGACGCGTTTCAAAAGAAACCATGTCTTTCTTCGTCGGGAATAAACGGAAATACGACTAAATTGTTGCTAAGGGAAAGCAACAAAGAAACTAAAAAAGGTGCCCTAAGATGGACGCCATTATAGCCCCATGTTAGGGACAACGAAAAGCAGCAGTGGGTATCTACAGAGGTCCATTAAATCGCGAGATAGGTCTATTTAAAATTTTCAAATTCGCTTGGCTGCCATGTTCGTTTTGTAGTTAACCGGTTTTTGAATGTCTTAAAGATGAACTTCCAGTAGTGACCTTAATCTCCGTACAAAATTTCAGGGTGATAACGCTAATAGTTTCAGAGTTAGAGAATGCCGGTGAAAAATTTCGCACAGCAGCCATCTTGAGGTTATGTAAACAATTGAACGAAGTTAGATGTCGGTTCATTACAATGTGTATAAATAAATGCTGTACGAAGTTTTATGGCAATTGGTTGGTTAAATCGCGAGAAACGTCTATATAAAAGTCGCAACTTCATTTGGCGTTGGTTTTGTAGTAACCAGGTTTTCAAAAGTCACATAGGTGAAATTCTAGTAGTTCCCTTTATCACCGTAAGAAATTCCATGGTGATATCGGTAATACATTCGGAGATATTAAATGCTGGTGAAATATTTCGCACAGCAGCCATGTTGAATGGGTGAGACGTAACAAAATTTGAAGGGCACGGTCGGGGTCGTCCGGAATAGTGCTATGAACTTACGAGTTTTATTGTGATTGCTCCAGCCGTTTAGAAGTTATTAGGGGACACACACACACACACACACGGACAAAAGGTGATCTCATAAGCCTTTTTCATAAACGAAAATAGGCTTAAAATATGTGCTGTTGAAGTTAAGCGGTCTAGTATCAACATTATAGTGATTTTTTTTGTAACACGAAACAATTGTTGGTAACAATGTAGTGCAATTAACTAACAATTAAACGATGGAACGTTTGCTTTCAGTGTTTACGCAACCTTGCGGCCAATGCCACAACTATTAAATATAGGGGTTGGCGGCATCGCCAGGGGAAATTATCGTATTGTTCTGCATCAACTACCGGCGCCCGTGGATATTTATATCAAGAAAGGTATTCTGAAACTACCAGTGTGAAAAACGTTTAAAATCTCTAAAAGCTAACAAAGGACATGTATAATCAAGTATTTATTTTATTTGGATTTAAAATATTTTTTTACATCTAAATATATACAGTATTTTGACAATAATTATAGTAGAATTTTCTTAGGCGAATAATTCTTGCATATAATTGGCAGTCGGAGCCTTCTGGGAAGAACGCCAACATGATTCCAAGACTCTCCGCATGGCGCTGCGTGTCTGCTATGTATTTCACAGTTCACGTAACGCTATCTATGAATACGATAGTGTACCTCAGAGCTGGGGCGGGCGTGAGCTCGTGAGGTAAAACTGAAAGAAGACGTGGGTTCGATTCTTAGCTCAGCCATGCTGGAAGTGGTTATCTGTGGTTTCCCACTTCTATTCTAGGCAAATGCCGGAATGGTTCCTAACTTACGGCTACGGCCGGCTCCTTCCAAAGCCTCGCCTGTATTACAAATGCAAACACTAATACAGCCCAATAACACAGGTTATCAGACAAAATTACACACACACCCAAGTATGCGGGGCTAAATTTCCAATAAAAGTTTTTAAAATGGTATTGTGTAGGTTGGTTGGTTCCTTAGTTTAGGGGCTGCGACAACGCGGTCATGTAGCCCCGTGTACTTTGGGTGTGTGTAGAATTTGTCTGATAACCGGTGTTAATTGTGATGACTGTATTAGTGTGTGTATCTGTTTTTTTAATTCAAGTAGGAACTGCAACTTTGAATTTTCAAATAGTTCCTACTTTTGCCGCCAAACGCCACCGTCAACGACTACTAGGCCTAGTTCAGAACTAGCTACTAGACGCCACCGCAGTCGGCTCTTGGCAACGAACGTAGCAACCTAAGAGCGTTGTTTACATTCTTAACCTATCCAATTTAGTTTCACACAGGTGTAATTAGTGGAAAGATCTTTAACATGCCATAAATCTTGACATGGGACCGCCGGCTTTACTTCCCCTCCGAAGGAAGGCATACTGAGGGATTTTTAACGCTCTTAAAAAATCCGACGGCTTCGGCCGGGTTTGAACCCGCTATCTTGGGCATAGAAGCTCAGCATGCTACCAACTACGCCACCGAAGCCGCTGGTATTGTGTAGTATAATGTAGTTGATTAGTCTGGTTTACATTTGTCTGTTAGGTAGTCAGCCCGAAGGTTGGTTGGATCCTCAAAAAGTACCACAGGTAGGTTATGTGGGTAGATACCCATATAAAACCCAAGGCAGCGCTATATTGAGGCGAACTAGGCAAGACGAGGAGTGTGGTAGTTTGCCATTGCTTTCCTCACTAAGTCAGAACAGCAGTACTAACCCTATGAGTAGTTCGTCAGTGTATAAATATGTGCAGTGTGGATGATGTCTTTTCTACAATACCTACCATACAATACATAAGTAAATAAGCGGTATTACGCGTAGGTTAACGGCGTTACTTTAGAGAGGTTTAAATTACTTGTTTGTGGCTCTATGGAAATAGGCTATTCTGCATTTATTTTGTGGCATTAAAAGAATGATGTGTGATTATTTCTATGTTGGCTATGGAATTGTTACCGGTACATAAGAACTCCCTTTCACTTCTAGTAATTTAATTAAGTATTGCTCTATTGCTTCACTTACATACAGGTAATGTGTTCTATACCAATATCGGGGAACATTTACTCAGACACATTTTGCATTAAATGAAATGTGCAACATTGGAAATAATGGCTGCACTCTTCACGACGCCGCAACCACCATTTCGAAATACAGTGAAAATAAATAACTTTGACCAATTGCATGTTGCCGAGTGTCGCTTAGTGCAAACTGACGTGTGCAAAAATACGTCGGTTGAGGAGAAGTTCGTTTTTCATCTGTTGGTATGACTGAACTCCGCGGGTAATGGCTTACACTGCTTTGTGCGCCACCTAGAAGCGACTACTTTCAGTCGAATACATGAATCGACACGCTTAGGACCTATGAGAATTCAGGTAAGCATTCGACAGAAAGTAGTCGATAGTTTCTTCCAACGAATGAATAGTCAGTCGATGGTTAAAAGTAGGTGATAGTCCCATCTCTAGACGTAACAATTTACCTTATAGATTTGCGAACTCCGCATCACATGTATCCATCACCGTCCATCACGTTGCGTTAATTTTCCTAAGGACCAAAAAATAAACGGAAAGTCCTTAAATTTAATGGCAATACAAGAATGGTAACAAAAGTTACCAAGTACGGGCCCAAACACAAGAATAGTAATTATTTAACGAACGGAACCGGTGCATTGGTGTTTCTAAGGCCTGATCCCAACAACTAACCCACCCTTGGACCTAACTTTATCGGCAGACCAGAATCCTCGAAGTTGGGCGACTCTTCTGATTGGTTAATCACCTGTGCTTGCGCAGTGGTGAAAATTGGGACTTGGTTTTATTTCTACCCCTCAGACCACATCAGGAATAGTGAACAGTGCACTTCATGAATCATTTTAAGCGTACATATTTATCACAAATTTTTGGTCTTGAGGTCAGAGTGATGGACTCTTAATCGTGTGGTCGATGGTTCGATTCTAGGTTGTGTAGAGAAGTTTTATTATGATGTAAAAAATAGACAGAATACCGGATGACGTGAGGTGCAATGCCAAAGAAGGGAGCATGGCGGATACTGACATCCGAGGGCTTGAAGAAATTACCAACTATAATAACGGCAAGAGGCCACCAAGAAGGTGAATAAATAAGCAAGGATATGAGGGTGAAGACCAAAGTATAGTTCGTCTACTGTAAGTTTGCACTTTTTTGACAGCTAGGGTTACCAACTTTCATAAGGAAAGACTCAATTTATACCCTGCAGTCCATAACGATTCTCTTATATAAAACAAAGTGTCCTGACTGACTGACTGACTCACTGACTCACTGACTCATCATCACCCAGCCAAAAGTATTAAAGTTAGAAACATGAAATATTGGGGATATGTTCGTTGTAAGTCAAAAACGCCCACTAAGGAGAGATTTGTGGATATTCAGGTTCTAAAGGGGTCTTAAAGGGGTAGACCTGCATTCCATTGAATAACAATATCTCCCGATTGGTTTCATTGGGGAATGTGATACTCGGCATATAAACTCACCATTAAAAATAAGAAGACATGTGTCTGAGGGTTTTTCGGTATGGTGTATATTATGAGGTTAAAGGGGTGAAACGTGGGGGTTGAAGGATTCCTAACGGAGCGTGTATCTCTTAAACGACAAACGCGAGGTGTTTGAAACTCAGCGCAAAATAACAGCTTAAAAAATAAGTAAATAGGTGTTCAACCGTTCTTTCATAAATCCAATTTAAGGGGCCCATGGGGAGGGGTGACATTCTGGGGGAAAAAACAGGAAAGAAAGTGTCCTAACTGATTGACTGACTCACTCACTCATCGAACTCAGGGGGAAAAACTGCTTAAAAATAAGTAAATAAGTGTTCGACAGTGTTTTTCATAAATCCAATTTAAGGGGTCATGGGGAGGGGTGAAGTTCTGAAGAAGAAACAAGATGTTCAGTAAAGAACATATAGCCTACTTTCTCCTAAATGTATGAGTATAGTTATAACTCGTTGTTATTATCAAAGAGTATAATAGAATCAGTTCTTGGTTGAAGACCTTAGAAACTATTTACCTCTACCAAACGCCACAACCTAGAAAAAAACTACTACCATCATTGAAGAAAGATAGATAAGAAGTATCTCAAGAATGTTATGGATCTGGAGACATAATCGACCGGACTGGCTGCGTGGCTCTGCGGTAACGTTCTCGCTTGCTGGGCCCTAGGTTGCAGGTTCGTATCCTGGCGCAGTCAGCTGGCATTTGAGGGTGCACAAATGCAAGGGAGCCGTGTCAGTAGATTTACTGGCACGTAAAAGATCCCCTTCGGGCCAAAATTCCGGCACCCCGGCGTATCTAAAAGCAGCAGTAGTTAAAAGGGTCGTAAAACAAATAACATTATTATTATTGTTATTATTACATAATCGACCTGCCGTGGGCAACATCCAACTTTGAGTTGAGGCATGTCTTTACACGTCTGGTTGTGCATGGCTTTCACAACCCTAATTGAATTAACAAATCTTTCCATGTCCCTACAGAGACGTGTGTATACAAACTATGTGGATATTTTCGATTGCTATTTGCCTGAAATAGAAGTATTAATAACCTGAACTAGTACCAGCGGCTAGAATTCAGTTACTATGTGAAATCGTTTTGTTCTTTACTTCAAATAACATTTTCAAATAACGCACAATAGGCTGTTACAAACCCTTTAAAATAAGAAGTAAAAATGTATCATAGTATCATTCTGTCATTCTTCAAATTCGATGCGCATAGAGTGCCAATGGTATACTATCAATGGAGTCCCATGTAGACCAGTCGTGAAATCTAGTGGAGAAATATCGAACAATATAATCCTAACAGGGCGAGTGCATTCTGGCGGCCATAAGAAGAAACTTTTCAATAAAATCTGGAAGTTAATAAGTAGGCCGGCGTGCAGTTACCTTTTTGGCTGCTAGATGTCTCGAGCAAATCTGCTGGCGAATTATGTTTTAATTAAATATATGTTTTGCACCGTAATATGCACAATATAAGGCTTAATTTTAAAACGTCTGAGTCATTACAAAGCAACAAATATGTAAAATTTCAAGCAAAAAACCAAACTCTGATGCAGTTTGAACCATAGGCATATGAATGACAGACTATCGCTGTACCACGGAACCATTTGTGCCAACGAACATTGATCTATATAAAATGACTTACATAGAACTTGTTAGCAAATAATGATTTAGACCTAACGATTTCGTCAGTGGAGTATATTATTTATGTATAAAGCATTTCATACTAAGTTTATTTATTTTGTATCAGTACGCTATATTGCATGCAATACTCAAATTAGTGAAATATAAGTCAGACACAAGATATCTGCTGCCATCTTGTCTTCTTACCGAGACGGCTGAACTTTTTAAAATCACTTCTGCACTATAGTATTACAAAATGAACTTTTAATTTCGAACGTGCCTCTTCCTTAAGAACAGTTAAATCCATTCTCGGCTTGATAATCGGAACTGGTGGGTCCCATGATGTGGATTATAAAGTTTGCATAATTCGCACGGCCGCCATCCTGAAATGGTACGGCGGATGACCTTGTAGTTTGGTCACAAGACGCGTCCTATATGAAGGTATGTTATTACCAAATTTGGTAGAGATCGGATAATTTGGTTAGTCGCTACTTGATTTTACGTTTTCAACGTTTGAGTGGCCGCCATTCAGATTTGGTAAAGATGGCGGCGATATAAAACATGACACTGAGGTGCCCTTTGCTGGTTCTACCTCTGTACCAAATTTCGTTCAATTCGGTTTCACCGTGTTCGAATTGATAACGGGGGGAACAGACATTCGGAGTACACACACTCACACACACACACACACACACACACACAGACTCACACACACACATACACACACACATACACACACACAGACAGACACACAATTTTTGGCCCTGTAGTGATCTCATAAGTCTACTTTCATTTTTTGCAAAAATCGAAAGTAGGCTAAAAATTAAAGAAAATGTCTTGACTCACACTCTCATCATCGCCCAGCCAAAATTATTGATGTTAGAAACATGACATTTTGGGGATATGTTCGTTGTATGTCAAAACCGTCCTCTAAGGAAGGATTTTCAAATATTCAGGTTCTAAGGGGGTCTTAAGGGAGTTAAACCTGCATTTCATTGAATAACAATATCTCACAAGTGGTTTCATTAGTGGATGTGATACTCGGCATATAAACTAATCATTAACAATAAGCAGACATATGTCTAAGGGTTTTTCGATGTGATGTACTGTATATTATAAGGTGAAAGGGGTGAAAAGTGGGGGGTTGAAGGAAACTTAACGGAGCGTGTATCTCTTAAACGACATAGGCGAGAAGTTTGAAACTCAGCGGGAAAAAAACAGCTTACAAATATTATGATATCTTTTTGTGCCAATTTTGGACGAAATCCATTTGTTAGTATAGAAATTACATGTATTTTAAAATTGGACATATCAGCAGGCAGGCAGCACTGTCTTATATTAATTATTCCAAATTAATCTAGAATGTCAGGTGCTATACGTGTGCAAAGTATAGGGCTGTTGGCTTGCATACTTCCTGATATACTGATATTAGGTTATAACAAGATGTTCAGTAAAGAACATATAGCCTACTTTCTCCTAAAAGCATGGGTATTGTTATAACTCTTTGTCCTTTTCAAGGAGTATAATTGAATGTTGGTTGTAGTAGCTTGTTGAAATACAACGTGCTATAGGGATATTAAACATGAATATGAGGTGCCCTTTGCTAGTGCTACCTCTGTAAAAAAATTCATTCAATTCGGTTTCACCGTGTTTGAATTATTCCGGGGAATGGATTTGCACACATACATGGCCGCTATTTGCAAACTATTGGGCTGATGACCTTGTAGTCAGTCATAAGATGCTTTCCACAAAAAGGCATGTTGTTGCAAAATCCGGTAGAGATCAAATTATTAGGATGGTCGAAATTTGATTTAAGCTTTTAATATTTGGGTGGCCGTCATTCCGTTTCCGTCAAGATGGCGGCGATATAAAACATGACACTGAGGTGCCTTTTGCTAGTGCTACCTCTGTACCAAATTTCGTTCAATTCGGTTTCACCGTGTTTGAATTGATAGGGGGAATCGATTTGCACACATACTTGGCCACCATCTGCCAACTATTGGGCTGATGATCTAGCAGTTTGGTCAGAATATGCTTCCCACATAAAGATTTGTTGTTGCAAAATTTGGTAGAGACTAGATTATTAGGTTGGTCGTAATTACATTTTAGCCTTTAACATTTGGGTGGCCGTGATTACGTTTCCGTTAAGATGGCGGTGATATAAAACATGACACTGAGGTGGCCTTTTCTAGTGGTACCTCTGTACCAAATTTCGTTCCAATCGGTTTCACCGTGTTCGAATTAATAGGGGGAATCGATTTGCACACAAAGATGGCCGCCATCCGCAAACTATTAGGCTAATGACCTATTAGATTTGTCAAAGGATGCTTCCTCCATAAAGGTATGATGTTGCTAAATTTGCTAGAGATCGGATGATTAGGTTAGTCGTAATTTGATTTAAGCTTTGAACATTTGTGTGGCCGCCATTACGTTTCCGTCAAGATGGCGGTGATATAAAACATGACACTGAGGTGCCCTTTGCTAGTGCTACCTCTGTACCAAATTTCATTCCATTCGGTTTCACCGTGTTCGAATTAATAGGGGTAATCGATTTTGACACAAAGATGGCCGCCATCCGCAAACTATTAGGCTAATGACCTATTAGATTTGTCAAAGGATGCTCCCTTCATAAAGGTATATTCTTGCAAAATTTGGTAGAGATCGGATGATTAGGTTAGTCGTAATTTGATTTAAGCTTTGAACATTTATGTGGCCGCCATTACGTTTCTGTCAATATGGCGGCGATATAAAACATGACACTGGGGTGCCCTTTGCTAGTGCTACCTCTGTACCAAATTTAATTCCATTCGGTTTCACCGTGTTCGAATTAATAGGGGTAATCCATTTTGACACAAAGATGGCCGCCATCCGCAAACTATTAGGCTGATGACCTATTAGTTTGGTCAAAGGATGCTGCCCCCATAAAGGTATGTTGTTGCAAAATTTGGTAGAGATCGGATGATTAGGTTAGTCGTAATTTGATTTAAGCTTTGAACATTTGTGTGGCCGCCATTACGTTTCCGTCAAGATGGCGGCGATATAAAATATGACACTGAGGTGTCCTTTGCTAGTGCTACCTTTGTACCAAATTTCGTTCTATTTGCGCTCACCGTGTTCGAATTGATAGGGGGGACTGACATTCAGAGTACACACACACTCACACACACACACACACACACACACACACAGACTCACTCACACACATACACACACACAGACAGACACACTTTTTTTCGCCCTGTAGTGATCTCATAAGTCTACTTTCATTTTTTGCAAAAATCGAAAGTAGGCTAAAAATAAGTAAATAGGTGTTCGACCGTTTTTCCTAAAATTCAATTTAAGGGGCCAATGGGGTGGGGTGAAATTCTGGAGAAACAAGATGTTCGGGAAAGAACATACAGCCTACTTTCTCCTAAATGTATGGGTATAGTTATAACTCTCTGTCCTTATCATCTCCTAATTTCTTCCTATTTGAAGTGCAAATTGGCACACAGGATTTGAACAGTGGCGTTCAAACCATAGTTTATAATTTACCCCAGCATTTTGCAATTTCATCAGCAAACACTCCAAACACCGACTACTTACAATAATTGAAACTTCGTTGCTCTAATAAGGCCCATCTACAATGTGCAGTCGGCAGTCCGTGGTTGGTAGTCCTCGGTCGGCAGTCGCGATTGACTCCGTGTATACTATAGGCACCATACACAACATGAAGTTGCAGTTGGTAGCTGGCAGTTGGCAGTCGCGAATTTTATCCTTGACTGCCAACTACCCGACTGCAGCAATGTAATAGCCAATCAGAGCAGATCAGAAACTGACGTCACGTTGTTGTTCTGTGTCGTATACGAATGATATAGGACTAAATAAAGTAACTTCGCAACCCGTTAATTTATAGGCTAATCTTAAATACACGGTATAACAAAATAATCCATCTCCAAATCATCCATATTGCAAGTTTTGAGGTTATCAACAACGCCTCTGTGCACAAGGAATAAACGAATGTTACTGTATTATTACTCCTAGCAGTCGTTAAAACTGGGTTCACTAACTGACCGGTATAGAGCGCTGCTCGAATCTATAGTTTCTGCATAGTACAACTGAAGGCTGGTAGATGTCACTCCGGTGGAGAGTGTCGTTTTTTTAAATATATAATTTCCATTGCAAAACGCACCATATAACGCTTTATTTTATAACGTCTCAGTACTGGGGAATGAACTCAGAGTAGCAAAACGTTCTACTCTGATAGGATTTGAACCCCGGCCAGCCACATGAGAGACGGGAGCTCTAACCACACAGCCAATCGTACACTCATAACTCACGCGTTATCGATTAAATACATATAACGTACTGTATTAGCAAATAATCACTTGGACTGAAGATTTCTTCACTGGAGTATATTTCAAACCGAGTTCATTTCATATTAAGTTCATATAATTTTTATCAGTAGGTTATATTGCATGCAACATACTGAAATTAGTAAAATATAGGTCAGAACGAGAGATCAGCTGCCATCTTGTCAAATAGCCGAGACGATTCAGATTTTTAAAGTCACTTCTAGATTATAATATTACAATATAAACTTTTAATTTCGAACGAACCACGTCGCTTAGAACAGATTAAACGATTCTTGGTTCGATAATCGGAACTGGTGTGTCCCATGTTATGGATTATAAATTTTGCATAATTCACACGGCCGCCATCCTGAAATGGTACGTTTGATGACTTTGCAGTTTGGGCACAAGACGCGTCCCATATGAAGGTAGGTTGTTACCAAATTTGGTAAAGATCCGATGATTAGTTTGGTCGTAATGCATTATTAAGTTTTGACCATTCGATTGGCCGCCATTACCTTTTGGTAAAGATGGCGGCAATATAAAACATGACACTGAGGTGCCCTTTGCCAGTGCTACCTCTGTACCAAATTTCGTTCAATTCGGCTTAACCGTGTTCGAATTGATAGGGAGGGACAGACATTCAGAGTACACACACACACAGAGACTCACACACATACACACACACAGACAGACACACTTTTTTTTCGCCCTGTAGTGATCTCATAAGTCTACTTTCATTTTTTGTAAAAATCGAAAGTAGACTAAAAAGGAGAGAAAGTGTCCTAACTGACTGACTGACTGACTCACTCATCAAACTCAGGGGGAAAATAGTGCTTAAAAATAAGTTAATAAGAGTTCGAGCGTTTTTTATAAATCCAATTCGAGAGGCCCATGGGGAGAGGCGAAATTCTGGTTAAAAAAATGAAAGAAAATGTCCTGACTGACTCGCTCACTTATCATCACCCAGCCAAAATTATTGAAGTTAGACATGAAATTCTGGGGTTATGTTCGCTGTATGTCGAAAACGACCACTAAGGAAGGCTTTTTGGATATTCAGGTTTTAAAGGGGTGTTAAGGGGGTAGACCTGAATTTAATTGAATAACAATATCTCCCGATTGGTTTCTTTGGGGAATGTGATACCCGGCATATAAACTCATCAATAAGAATAAGAAGACATGTGTCTGAGGGATTTTGGATGTGGTGTATATTATGAGGTGAATGGGTGAAAAGTGGGGGTTGAAGGATTCCTAACGGAGCAAGTATCTCTTAAACGACAGAGGCAAAAGTATCAAACTCCGGGGGGGGGGGGGGGGGGCGGGGAGAGATAATCAGCTTGAAAAATAAGTCAATAGGTGTTCGACCGTTTTTTCATAAGTCCAATTTAACGGGTCCGTGGGGCTCTGGGGAATGAACTCCACTAAGGAAGATTTTTGGTTATTCACTCTTCATCCTTCAGCCATACCTGTTGTAGTTCGAAATATGAGATTTTGGGGATATGTTCGCTGTATGTCGAAAACGTCTACTAAGGATGGATTTTTGGATATTCATGTTCTAAAGGGGTGTTAAGGGGGTTAAATTTGCATTTCATTGAATAACAATTTCTCACGAGTTGTTTGATTTGGGGATGTGATATTCGGCATATAAACTAATCATTAAAAATAAGCAGACATGTGTCTAAGGGATTATTGATATGGTGTATATCATGAGGTGGAAGGGGTGAAAGTTAAGGTTGAAGGATTCTTAATGGAGCGTGTATCTCTTAAACGACATAGGCGAGAAGTTTCAAATTAAGCGGAATAAAATTAGCTTAATAATAAGTAAATAGGTGTTCGACTGTTTTATCAAAAATCAAATTCAAGGGGCCCATGTGGAGGGGTGAAATTATGGGAAAAAACAGGAAAGAAAGTGTCCTAACTGATTGACTCACTCACTCACTCACTCATCAAACTCAGGGGGGAAAACAGCTTAAAATAAGTAAATAGTTGTTGGACCGTATTTTTTTTCATAAATCCAATTTAAGGGGTTCAGGGGAGGGGTGAAAATCTGAAAAGTAAATGAAAAAAAAATGTCCTGACTGACTCACTAACTTATCATCGCCAAGCCAAAATTATTGAAGTTATAAACATGAAATTTTAGGGATATGTTCGTTGTATGTCGAAAACATCCACTAAGGAAAATTTTTGGATATTCAGGTTCTAAATGGGTGTTAAGAGGGCAAACGTGCATTTCATTAAATAACAATATCTCACGAGTGGTTTCATTTGGGGAAGTGATACTTGCTATTTAAACTAATCTTTAAAAATAAGCTGACTCGTGTCTTATGATTTTTCGATGGGGTGAAAGTGATGAAAAGTGGGGGTTGAAAGATTCCTAACGGAGCGTGTATCTCTTAAACGACATAGGCGAGGAGTTTGAAACTCAGAGGAAAACAATCAGCTTATAAATAAATAAATAAATAGATAGGGGTTCGACCGATTTTTTTTTAATCCAATTTAAGGGGCCCATGGGGAGGGGTGAAATTCGGGAAGAAAAACGTCCACTAAGGAAGGATATTTGGATATTCACTCTCATCGACCAACCAAAACTATTAAAGTTAGAGGAATGAAATTTTGGGGATATGTTTGTTGTATGTCGAGAACTTCTACTAAGGAGGGATTTTTGGATATTCAGGATCTAAAGAGGTGTTAATGGGGTTAAACCTGCATTTCATTGAATAACAATATGACACGACTACGACGCGAGCGAAGCCGCGGGTACATGTTAGTAATAAATAAAATAATAACCCCTGGCACTTCAGCCCATGAAGGGCCTAGGCCTACCAAGCGACCGCTGCTCAGCCATTTGGCCCGAAGATAATGGGGTGACGCGTGATCAGCCCATCCTCTTGATTGTCGTGATCGGTGCACTGCCTCACTGTCAGACAGCTACTCAATTGTCCTCACGAGGCTGTGTGCACCCCGTTCCAGCCCTCTCGTCAGTTTCTAAAATCCCTGACAGAGCCGGGAATCGAACCCGGGGCCTCCGAGCGAGAGGCACGTGCGCTACCCCAACACCACAGGGCCAGCAATATGATAATAATACAGTAATTAATTAGAATGCTCCGCTAATCAATACTACGGTAATTCTAATGTTAGAACATGTTTCGACCTACGTTGATATCTTCATCAGTGTTTATACAATATTAAAATAAAATAAAACGGATATCCTTACAAATAATTTGATTACATAAATGTTCTACATATTTAAATATAATTTATGTTCGACCCTGACTATTATATGTCAGAAAACTGTATCATAATGAGGCTCATTATAACACTATTTTTCATTTTGAAACAGTTTCTCCCACCAATCACAGCTCAAGAAACAGGTGTTTGACCAATTAGGTGAGGATAGCAACGCACCTGCGCGGAGTTCCAAGGCCTTCTAATTTAAATGTCACTGTGTGGCCTAGTGTCATAGTGGGGTAATCAAGGAGGCCATGGTCAAATACAAGGTATTCTCTGCGTCTCATGCGCTCTCTTCAGTACATAAAAATGGCCAAATCTCGACAGAAATTTATGAATATTTATGTTCCAACATAAAATAGTTATAATAACTATCGTCGAACATAAACAGTCGTATGCAACTCGCCTATAATGGTAAATAAGACACTCGTATGGAAATTATAAAACTTGCATACGCTTGTTTTATAAACATACTCGTGTCTTAATTATTGCCATTATAGGCTCGTTGCATAATGTACTATTTCAAAAGCACGCTGGAGATGCTTTTTAAAAACTTGTCAATGGGGCCGTGATGGATGGTTGTGAAGTTGAAACAAGATGTTCAGTAAAGAACGTATAGCCTACTTTCTCCTAAATGTATGAGCATAGTTATAACTCGTTGTTATTATCAAAGAGTATAATAGAATCATTTCTTGGTTGAAGACCTTAGAAACTATTTTACCTCTACCAAACGCCACAACCTAGAAAAAAACTACTACCATCAATGAAGAAAGATAGATAAGAAGTATCTCAAGAATGTTATGGATCTGGAGACATAATCGACCGGACTGGCTGCGTGGCTCAGCGGTAACGATCTCGCTTGCTGGGCCCTAGGTTGCAGGTTCGTATCCTGGGGCAGTCAGCTGGCATTTGAGGGTGCACAAATGCGAGGGAGCCATGTCAGTAGATTTACTGGCACTTTAAAGATCTCCTTCGGGCCAAAATTCCGGCACCCCGGCATATCTAAAAGCAGCAGTAGTTAAAAGGGACGTAAAACAAATAACATTATTATTATTGTTATTATTACATAATCGACCTGCCGTGGGCAATTTCCAACTTTGAGTTGAGGCATGTCTTTACACGTCTGGTTGTGCATGGCTTTCACAACCCTAATTGAATTAACAAATCTTTCCATGACCCTACAGAGACGTGTGTATACAAACTATGTGGATATTTTCGATTGCTATTTGCCTGAAATAAAAGTATTAATTAATAACCTGAACTAGCACCAACGGCTTGAATTCAGTTACTATGTGAAATCGTTTTGTTCTTTACTTCAAATAACATTTTCAAATAACGCACAATAGGCTGTTACAAACCCTTTAAAATAAAAAGTAAAAATTTATCGTAGTATCATCTTGCCATTCTTCAAGTTCGATGCGCATAGAATGACACCTAGTGGAGAAGTATCGAACAATATAACCCTAACAGGGTGAGTGCATTCTAGTGGCCATAAGAAGAAACTTTTCAATAAAATCTTGAAGTTAATAAGTAGGCCGGCGTGCAGTTACCTTTTTGGCTACTAGTTGTCTCGAGCAAATCTGCTGGTGAAATATGTTTTAATTAAATATATATTTTCCACAGTAATATGCAAAATATAACGCTTAATTTTAAAACGTCTGAATCATTACAAAACAATAAATATATAAAATTTCACGCCAAAAAACTCTGATGGGGTTTGAACCATATGCATATGAGTGATAGGCCTACGCTTTACCACGGAGCCATTTGTCCCAACGAACATCGTTCTATATAAAATGAATTACATATAACTTGTTAGCAAATAATGATTTAGACTAAACGACTTCATCAGTGGAGTATATTATTTATTTATAAAGCATTTCATACAAAGTTTATTTATTTTGTATCAGTGCGCTATATTGCATGCAATACTCAAATTAGTGAAATATAAGTCAGGCACAAGATATCCGCTGCCATCTTGCCTTGTAACTGAGACGGCTCAGCTTTTTAAAATCACTTCTGCACTGCAGCATTACAAAATAAACTTTTAATTTCGAACGTGCCTCTTCCTTTAGAACAGTTAAAACGATTATCGGAACGATAATCGGAACTGGTGGGTCCCATGGTATGGATTATAAAGTTTGCATAATTCGCACGGCCGCCATCCTTAAATGGTACGGCGGATGACCTTGTAGTTTGGTCACAAGACGCGTCCTAAATGAAGGTATGTTATTACCAAATTTGGTAGAGTTCGGATAATTTGGTTAGTCGCTATTTGATTTTACGTTTTGAACGTTTGAGTGGCCGCCATTCAGTTTTGGTAAAGATATCGGCGATATAAAACATGACCCTGAGGTACCCATTGCTTGTTCTACCTCTGTACCAAATTTCGTTCAATTCGGTTTTATCGTGTTCGAATTGATAGGGGAGGACAGACATTCTGAGTACACACACTCACACACACACACACACATACTCTCTCACACACACATACACACACACAGACAGACACACAATTTTTGGCTATATAGTGATCTCATAAGTCTACTTTAATTTTTTGCAAAAATCGAAAGTAGGCTAAAAACACGCAGATGGAATTGAGACTTCCACTCTCCATGTTGGGATTCGTATAATGTATAAATCAGTGATCGTGAAACACGGACGTCTTACTTAGCAGCCATCTTTTATTATACTAACTTATATCAAAGAGCTTCAAACATAAAGAATAAATACAAGAAATAAACCAAAGTAGAAATACATGAAATAAGCCAAAGATGTCCATCTTCTCAGTCCTCCACATCCTCCCCACCCTGGTCTATCTCGAGAGGGAAGACCAGCTGTACAGGCCGACTAATCTTGGTCCCGTTGGCCATCTGAAGGATGAGGGTTCGCACCTTGTTGTCCCTGCCTGGTCGCCTTTCAGTTATTCGCGCCTTCTGCCACATGTATCTAGGTCGCATGTCGTCCTGTAGTAGTACTATATCTCCTACTCGGCACTCCTTCGTCTGTCCATTTGGGCGGCGTACTTCGTGGTAGCTTCTCAGATCAAGAAGATACTCATTCCTCCATCTCTTGAGGAAGTCCTCCTGCATTTTCTCTCTAAGTCTCCTCTCCTTCCTCAGGTCTATTTGGGTCGTGGGTTCGGAGACGTTGGGCAGGGTAGTCAGCCGTGCCCCAGTCAGGAAATGACTTGGAGTCAGTGTCTCCGAGCCATCTTGGATTATGGGTCGGGAGTTAATGGCGGCTTCTACTTCTACCAATAGAGTTCGGAGTGTGTCCTCACTAATCAGAGCCTTTCCCAATACCTTTCTAAGGCATCTTTTAGTCGTACCCACCATTCTTTCCCACCAGCCTCCCCACCAAGCCGCCCGTGGGGCTATAAATTTCCACTGGACTCCGTTGTGGGCGAAGTGCTGGCTCGTTCGTGGGTCAGTGAGGACTTGGCTGAGTTGTGTCATTTCTTTGTGTGCTGCCTGGAACGTTCTAGCGTTGTCTGAGTAAATGGTGTTTGGAAGTCCTCTTCGTCCCGCAAATCGTCTGAGAGCCATCAGAAACGTCTCCGTAGTCATGTCCAAAGCCAGCTCAAGGTGAAGGGCCCTTGTAGTCGCACATGTGAAAAGCACAATATATGATTTCTGTACGAGATTCCCCACCTTAACGAGTAGTGGCCCTGCAAAATCCACACCCGTAACTGCAAATGGCGTAGTAAGTCGCACACGTTCTGGAGGCAACGGGGCTTCGATCTCGTTACCTTGTTGGCTTCTGGCGATCTTACACGGTAAGCACATGTGGATGACCTTCTTGACAGCCCGGCGTGCCTTGAGGATCCAAAATTCTTCGCGTAGTACAGAGAGAACGATTCGTACTCCAAGATGGTGTAGCCGTATGTGAGTCTGGAGGATCAACAACTTAGTGAAGTGGTGTGCACCATCTAGTACTATAGGATGTTTCTGCTGCGTAGGCAGGTCTGCATGGTGGAGGCGCCCTCCCAGTCGAATAAGGCCGTCCTGTAAGAAGGGGTTGTAGCGGGCAATCCTGGATTTCCCAGACAAGTTTCTCTCTTTTGTCAGAGCGTCGTACTCTTCGGAAATGCACTCACGTTGGACTGTACGTATCCAGCACAATCGGGAAGCCTCTAATTCACGTGCAGTGAGATTCCCAGAATTTTTCTCCGACTGTCTGATGTTGTTCAAGAAGCGTAAAATCCAACCCATGATGTGCAGTATTTTCCAATAACTGCTGAATCTGGAAGCAATGATGAGAGGTTCCGTTGTAATGACATTAAGTGTTTGCTGATGCGTCTTGCGAGTCTCTGGAAGTGAGGCGTTAGGCATACTGCTGTGGGGCCAAGAGCTAGGATGATCGGCTAGCCATACAGGCCCGTGCCACCAAAGTGAAGAAGGCTGTAGTGCTTTTGAGGATATTCCTCGTGACAAGAGGTCGGCTGGATTATCCTGGCTCGGGCAGTACCGGCACTGAGCTGGACTCAGGATGCCTTGAATTTCCGTCACTCGGTTGGAGATGAATGTCTTCCAACGGTTTGCATCGCTTTTAATCCATCCTAGAGCGACCATGGAGTCACTCCACAGAGTAGATGTGGTGACATTAAAGTCTGTTGCTTGGCAGAAATACCTCAGAAGACGGCAACCCACTAAAATGGCCAGTAGTTCTAGTCGTGGGAGTGTAACCTTCTTGACTGGAGACAGTCTATTCTTAGTGCAGACCAGGTGTATATAAGTGTTTACGTCGGTAGACGTTCGAATATACAGTGCAGCTCCGTAGGCCCGCTCCGACGCGTCGCAGAACACGTGGACATGTGAAGTCTCCGATGTTGTCCTTGATAAACCAATCCATCTTGGAATGACCACACTTGCCAGATCCGTGAGACTGGTTATCCACAGCTGCCATCGCAATGCAATGTCATGTGGAAGTATTTCGTCCCATGCTATGCCCCTACACCAGGTGTCTTGGAAGAGAACTTTTCCAACTATGGACACCGGTGAAAGTAATCCAAGAGGGTCGTAGAACTTTGCGGTCGTTTTCAATAGCTTTCGTTTGGTTCCTGGATCCTGCGAAAGGTTGTCGGTGATATCTGTATGGTCAAAGAGTAGTGAATCTGATTCTGTGTCCCATCGTACACCTAGTACTCCGGTTTCCCTTTTCGTTTCACGTCCTTCGGCTCTCCATATACCTTCCAATGGTCCAGAATTTGTTGCCCATTTTGCCATCGGCATCCGTATCTGTAGTAGTAGACCTGTCACCTCGTAATATAAGGTGATAACTCTGTTGTCATCTTCAGCTCCCGCAACAAAGTCGTCCATGAAAGTGCTTTGATCCATAAGTGCTGCTGCTGACGGGAACTGATCCTTGAATCTCGTTGCTAGTTCACGGAGAGTTGCAGACAGAAGAAAGGGACTGCTAGCAAGGCCGAATGGTAGACGAGTGAATCTATAGACGGCTGTATCATCTCTTGCTTGCCATTTTCCAAGTTCATCCTTCTCCACATTGAACCAGAAGAATCTTGTTAAATCTCGGTCTTCAGTATCCAGGCATAAATGAAGGAAAGCTTGAGTTCCATCTCCTACTATGGCTTTGCGGTAAGTTCGGAAGCGGATCAACGTGGACAGTATTTCTGGTAACAGATTAGGGCCTGTTTCCAGAACATCATTGAGGGACGGTGCATCTCTCTCGTGGGATGATGCGTCAAAGACGATCCTCCATTTCTCTGTGCCATTTCTCTCTTTCTTGATAGCGTGATGAGGCAGGTAGTATACATCATTTGTAGTTTCCTCTGTAGCGATCAGCTGAACATGTCCCATGTTTATGTAGTCCATCATCTGCGCATGGTACATTTCTTTGTACTGGGCATTAACGGCAAGTTTTCTCTGCAATGTGTGAAAACGATTTAGAGCGTTCTTACGGTTTGAGGGTAAGACCAGATCTTCTTTCTTCGGTAGGGATACTACCCTCCGCCCGTCTTGTAAGTGAAACGAATCGTGGAATTCTTGAAGAATAGTGGCATCTTTCGTTGTGAGGGTCCTTTTCTGATCTTCCCTTATTCCTAGGGACTCTAGATCCCAAAATCGTCGCATATCATCGTCCTCGACAGATGGGTCATTAGCAGTATGAATGTGGTGCACGTTGACGCTGTGGACAGTAATTCCTGACCTATTTCCACTCAGAATCCATCCAAATCTAGAAGGAAGCAGTACTAACGTGTCTGAGAGGCGTATTGGCTTGTCGTCAAGTATCACCTTCCAATAATGGTCTCCACCTATTAGAAGTTCTATAGGAAGTTCATTGTTGTCATCCTTGGGATCAGCAAGTCTCAATTTTCGTAAGCGTGACAGGGACTGGACGTCGAGTGGAACAGTCGGATGTGGCGGGTAAACGTTGTCACTCTCAAATGCAGAAATACGCAGAGCAGCCTCCGTGCATAGTCCACTGATGTTGAGGTCAATGAGTCTGCGAGCTGAAGATGTGTGACGAGATGACTCGAATCCGGTAACTGTCAAATCCTTGTGTCCCACGATATTCAGTTGAAGCTGATCTACCAGACTTCGGCTTACGAAGGTTGATTGACTGCCAGCATCCAATATGCATCGTGTACGTTTTCTCAGTCCGGTGGGCCCTGTGATCCAAATATTCGCCGTTTGAAGATAAGTGAACTGCGGCATAGTAACGTCAATCTTCCCCACGGATATTGATGCGGGCTGTTCTCCGGTGCAGATGGAAATGTGATGATTCTTTTTGCACTTTGCGCATGATACCTTACTCTTCTTCATGCAGGTCTTCACACTGTGACCTTTATTGAGGCACAAGAAGCATCGGTTGGCAGTTTTTAACTTTTCAATCCGCTCAGCTACATTGCGGATCTTCACACAGTTCTGGGCCCAGTGGCCTTGAGTCTCACAGAACACACAGAATTCGGAATACACTTTCTTTGTGTTCATGCCCGTCTGTTTTGACTTTGTGTTCACATGGAGTGTCGCGGCAGTGCATGAGAAGGATTCGAGTGAAGTGATATCTCCTCTGATCTTCGGTGTGATCACAGCGCCCTCTACCTCCTCGTTCAGGAACTCCATCAACTTGGTAATGTGACTCTCGGGAATGCTCTCTCGTTTGGAATAAATTATCCAACGGCGGACAATATCTTGAGGGAATGCTCGGAGAATTTTAGGGCATAACATCCGCCCGTAATTATCTACATTTTCCCCTAAGGCCCGTAAGGCTTGTACGCGTCTATTGCATTCTATGTACATGGCATTTAGATTAGAAGGAGTATCGTCTGAAATTGGTTGTAAGGCTTCGAGATAGTCAAGATGGGCCTGAATTATGCGGTCAGTGTTTCCGTAGCGAGATATTAATATCCGTTTAGTTTCTTCATAAGCATCAGCCGTTATCGGTATTCCATCAACTAGATTCTTCGGCTCACCCTCCAGATATCCACGGAGATAGATGTGCTTGTCAATGTGAGCGAGAGATTGATTGTTGTCAACAGAAGACTGGAATTGCTCCCAAAAACGTGCCCAATTCTCAATGTCACCTGCGAATTTGTCTAATTTTACGGCAGGTAGCTTCACTGTGTGCGTGACGGGTGTTGGGACTGGAGATCCTGGCGTTGGTTGCATACTCATTCCGGCGACCGATGTTGTCAAACTGGAGAGTGACTTAGATTTATTCTCGGCGTGTGATGCTTTCAGAATCGCTCTCTTCGCGATGTCGATGTATTCCTCACATTTTTCGACATCGGCCTCGTATTCTGCGTCGGTCAAACATTCCTGTATACTATCGTCCAGAACTGTGAGATGATCTAAAGCTTCTTGGAGTCTAATGCGATTATATTCGTATTCTGAGATGTCGCCGACCGTAGCACTATTTATTATCGTACTGAATTTAGTTATAGTTGCTCGTTCCGTCTTCCGCTTTCTTTTCAAAAACGCTAGTTTACTCTTAACACTCTCGTCTTGCATCTTGAAGAATGGGTGACGAAATAAATAAATAAATAATTAGTACCGTGCTGCGACAAGTGAAGGTGATTGTCTGATGTCAGCGCATGCGTAATACTCGTGAGATCGTCTTGTAGTGTCCGTGATGGCTACGAGGTATTTAGTTTAGTATCTACCGCAAGATGGCAGCACTTGCTCGTCTATCATTCGTGAATTCCGTTACGTGGTGTAAAGTAATTATATTACAATTCGTGCACTGTTTAGTCGTAGTAGTAACTTTTGCAATAATATTAATAACTGAAATATCACGTTAGTATGTGGCGCGTGTAGAAGTTCCAGTATCTTCTTACCTCGTAATCCGGCATGGCGTGGCTGCATGTACAAAACGTGATTGCTGTTTGTAGTGATAGCATCACCAGTTTACTTTGTACACAAGTAAAACACAATTGCCCGTATTCTAATGCACATTTCTACGTAATCTAAAGTTTTCGGCACCAATGTTGGGATTCGTATAATGT
Organism: Meconema thalassinum; assembly: GCA_946902985.2. Classification (NCBI taxonomy): domain Eukaryota; kingdom Metazoa; phylum Arthropoda; class Insecta; order Orthoptera; family Tettigoniidae; genus Meconema; species Meconema thalassinum. The sequence goes on along the minus strand of CAMPQE020000006.1, from coordinate 258,028 downwards.
ATAAATCAGTGATCGTGAAACACGGACGTCTTACTTAGCAGCCATCTTTTATTATACTAACTTATATCAAAGAGCTTCAAACATAAAGAATAAATACAAGAAATAAACCAAAGTAGAAATACATGAAATAAGCCAAAGATGTCCATCTTCTCAGTCCTCCACACTCCACATCTACCTAATTAACAGCCACAATTTCCGGCCTATTCTCGTTGTATTCCTTTGCAATGCTTCATAAAACATTTTAAATCTTTAAAGAAGGTATATTGGCATTTACGGCCAGTGAGTTAAAGCTCAGAAGACACGGCACAAACCTAGAAAATTGGCTGAGTTTTAATTCACTGACCGTGAAAGCCAATATACCATCTTTTTGGAAGCCTTCATAGGGAGGTTATGGCTGCTTGAGCTTTAAGTTCTCGCAGTAAAGAGGCGCAGGTGCGCTTCTCCTGTGGGGATCTGGGCCGGAACACCAAGAGCCCGCTGATGAGCCAGCTTTGTGTCCTAGGCGAAGCCCCACACAAGACACGGCACAAACCTAGAAAAATTTCTGTGTTTTAATTTTAAATCTTTGATTATATTATTATCATTATTTATTTATATTGTTATTAATATTCAATTTAATTTCGATTCTGGTGATTGAGATGCTCGTCAACTAGCACTGTATCATAGTTGAATTTTCGGGTAGACGAAGTTGTTCCACGAACGAAAGCGAGAGAGGGATAGAGAATAAAAGAAAAGCCTACTGTGCAGCGATTTCTTCAAGACCTAGCAGATGTTGCGCTAGATAATTACTTTAGTGGAACAAAAATAAAAAGTACAAGAAATTGTGGCTGTGAAATTGTCTTTCATTTTCATCAAAGCCCGATACTTTGTGTACGCAGTTGTTGTTCTATAAGAGGACAACTTGCGGAAGATCAGCAGCCAGATTGAACTGCAAGGCTCCGAAATCGTACCCGACGGCTGGAGGAGCTGGGCATCCCTGTGTCACTCGGAGTAGTAGCGAGGTGGAGCATGTATGCAGACTGGAGCGTGCGGCTCCTTCCCACCGGCCTTGAGTGCTTCGGCCGTCAGGGCTGCCCATTCTAGCATGCACGTAACTCGCTACTTCCCATTGATTTTTATGAGAGATTCGCCATATGATTTCGGAGCCTTGTAGTTCAATCTGGCATGTTGACCTCTTATAGTAACCTACAACTATTGCGCCCACAAAGTTTCAATATAGGTTTCGACTGTCATATCTGATACTTCCCTCGTGAGATGATGATAATCGTTGTTCTAAATGGTGGAACTTCGATGTCATCTGATGATTAGAAGACTAATCGAGTGACATGTATATTCTGGTAGAAGGTGAATACTCGGTGTGTTCACACCTCGCAACATGGCGATGTGAATGGCATACGTTAACTGACAACTTGAATCGGACATTTCCATTATCCAGGGATTCGGCTCGTTACTGTGCTTGCCATCGTCCTAACATGGCATGCGAGGGATCCATGGAGACGAGACAAGTATTTTAGGCTGTATAGAAAGCACTTAAACTACCGGCACATCGCTTTATAGTCTGAATTGTATCAACATTGACGGACATAATTTTGGGACACATTTCGCGTTAGTTACCTTAAGTCTTTTTCAATTTTCCATCTTTGGCCTGAAGACAGTCTAAGGGGTCGAAGGAACAAAACGACTGTTGAATACATAAAATTTCATAATTAGTCCTATTGACAACAATGAAAGTTGTGCATTGGCTTTCACGGCCAGTGAATTAAAACTCACCAATTTTTCTAAGTTTATGCCGTGTCTTGTGTGGGGTTTCACCTAGGAAAACTAAAGTGGCTCATCAGCGGGCTTTTGGTGACAGTGCCAGGACCCCCCCTGGAGTAGCGAACTGCGCGCTACCTCCCTTCATATGTTCCTAGGCGAAACCCCGCATAAGACACGGCATATACCTAGAAAAATTGCTGAGTTTTAATGAAAGTTGTGTTCGCGCGGAATTTTATTATCAATAGTTCTCATGAATGCTAAATAGAGCGTGAATTCCAATGAATTTTAAAATAAAAGTTATTATATTTACAGTCATTATGATTCAAGCAGAGTGTTTTGGATGAATGCTGCACTCTATAAATAGACAGTCATCACTGTTGAAAACTATAAAACTGTTGGTTGGTTGGTTCCTTAGCTTAGGGGCTGCGACAACGTGGCCATTTAGCCCCGTGTACTTTGGGTGTTAATTGTGATGACTGCATTAGTGTGTGTTAACTGTTTTTAATTCAAGCAAGGACTGCAGACGATAATTTCAAGTAGTTCCTGCTTTTGCTACCAAATGCTACCGTCCACGACACCTAGCTGTGAACTTGGCTACTACTAGATTCCATCGCATCCTGCACCTGGAGACGAACATTGGAACTTCAGAGCATTAATCAAACCTAACCTACAAATATTGCTTCACAAAAAATAGTTAGTGGGCGGTTCTTTTACATGCCATACATCTATGACATTGGCCCGCCGGCTTTATTTCCCCTCCGAAGGAAGCCATACTGAGGGATTTTTAACGCTTTTAAAAATCCGATGACTTCGGCTGGGTTTGAACCCACGACCTTGGGCATAAAAGCTCAGGATGCTACCAACTACGCCACCGAAGCCACCAGATAAACTGTAAAAGTGTTAAAAGCAGCTGACGCCACTGATATGTTGGCTCTGTCCCAAGTTATCATCGTACTTACGAAACACCCAGTTGGCTGACATACAATAAACGAACACATCATGCTGACAGTGAATTTGTAATTACGTCGATCCTTAAGTAAGGTTGTCGACACTAAGACCGTGCGACACGAAAGAGGCGGCCGGAAGTCCATATAGGCTACTTGTTTTCACGAACAAATAATGCCACTTAGAGTGACATCAATAGCATGTCTGCTCGGTAACTGATTATATGCATACAAAGGAAATATTTCTGTGATGTTGGAAACAGCAAATTCCTGGCGTTGATTAGGGTCAATACCAAGATAATTCCCAACTGAAATGTTCATAACACAGTAACTTGTAACCTGCGTCATATGTTCCTCTCTCCTTATCAGTATTTCTACCGAGTGTTCGAACTTTAACCACCTTTCTCCCTGTGTGCTTGAGTGCTGGTTTGATGCAGCCATCCACGTCTCCCTGTCCGGAGCTAATCATTTCATCTCTACATAGCTACCACGACCTTACATCCAAGACAATCTGTTTAACATATTATAACCTTGGTCTAACCCTACAGTTCTTGTCCTCGACTCTTCCTTCCATTATTCTTGTGTGTATTAGTATGTGTCCTACCAACCTATCTTTTCTCTTCATAAGCCGTCGCCAGAAATATCTCTCTTCTCACAATCATCTTAATACCTCTTCATTTCTTACCCTATCTACCCACCTGATCTTAATCATCTTCCTGTAACACCACATTTCAAATGCTTCTATTCTACTCTTTTTTGCTGCACCAAAAGTCTAAGTTTCACTACCATTGAGCGCCACGCTCCAGACAAAGGCTTTCAAAACTGACTTCCTAATACCTATATCTATATTCGATGTCAACAGATTTTTTATTTTTTATTTTTTATGAATGCTTTTCTTGCTTGAGCCAACCTACTTTTTATACCCTCTTTGCTTCGACCATCTATGGTTATTTTGCTTCATAATCGAATTAAAAAGCATGACGACACCTCTCTGAAGCGAGTTGAATATTCTGAAACTCACCAGCGTAGCCGAGCGTTCTAGGTCACGCTCCACGTCTGGACTGATTTGCTGTCCCGGCCCGCGTACGATTGCCGACTCTGTCGTAGATGATTTCAATCCTGGTATGGGGGTTGGAATGAATGTAGTGCACTCAGCCTCATGAGGACAGCTGGCAAGAAATGAACGTTCAAATTCCACTTTCTGTCATCCTATAGTGCTGTATACATGACCAGTTTTGCTAGTCAGAGATTGAGGGAAGGGGAAGGCAAAGAGCTAACCAACAACCTATAGAAGTTCAAATTAAACGGAGGATTGGGCATACTCTGCGGGAACAGAATGTTGCAGTAGAAAGGAGAGCTCTGGACTGGACTCCTCATGGTGCTCGGAGACGAGGAAGACCAATGAAGACCAGCAAACGCACCATTGAAGAGGAGGCCAGGAAAGCTGGAAAGACTTGGAGGGAAGTGAAGAACTTGGCAGCTAACAGAGCCCGATGGACATCATTCTTGGATGCCCTATGCTCCGCACGGAGCAAAAGGAAATAAGTCAAAGTAAGAAGGCTTACCAACATTCGAACGCTTCATTTTAACGTAAATAATGTCCGCGTTGATTTTCAATAAGAGCATCATGTTAAATGTTCAGTCATCTCTTGACCATGGATCGATCAAAGTCAGAAAGGTCGATTTGGCGAGTGTTCCTTCTGAACCAGGATTTGGTATAATCACGACGGACAATGCATCTCCAGTCGGTGCCATTTCATCCCCAAAATTTGGCAACTCAGTCCCACCCAATTACGTGGATTTCGTGTCGGTTTCCTTTCTCTGAACACCATATATATTGACAGTTCTCTCCTGGATAAAAAGGTCTGTGAACACTACCAACAGCATAGTTGTCACATTTTGCATCGATTATTTAAAAGCGTTAGCGTTTTCTTTTATAGACAAAATAAGAAAGAAACCATCACAACCGATATTTGTCTTCGTGTATTACTGGCAAATTAATTCGACAAAGTCCTTTGAAATAGCCACCGAAAGATTGACGTCTGAGGATGATGTTGATGATGATCAGGTGCCATCAAGTCGGCGTCGACTCCTAGCGACTGCATGGATGGACTGTCTCCATATGATTCGGTCTTCAGCCATATACTTCAGATCCTTCACTGACATATTCATGTTGGATTTGATGGAGACGATCCATCTCAATGCTGGCCGCCCTCGTCTCCGAGACCCTTCCACCTTTCCAAGCATAATTGTCTTTTCCGACGAATCCAAACGTCTCAAAATGTGTCCAAAATATGATATCTGTAATCTTGTTAACAATGCTTCAAGAGACAGATCTGGTTTGATTTTTTGAATTACCCATTCATTTGTCTTCTTGGCTGTCCAAGGAATAGGCAGTATTCTTCTCCAACACCAGAGCTCAAAAGCATCAATATACTTCCTATCTCGTTTCCTTATGGTCCAGCTTTCGCAACCAAATGTAGCTATGCGAAAGACTAGTGCCTTAACCATTCTAATTTTAGTAGGCAAAGATACAGCTGAACACTTCAAGATCATATCCAGTCCTTTATAAGATGCTCTACATTAATAACTAGCAACCCGACCCGGTTTTGCCCGGGAACAGTTATGAATGCATAACGTGAAAAGCGCTTTTTTCAATGTCAATGAACAGCGACCACTATCCCTTTTACGTCTCAGCATGATGGGTTAAAATCACTGACTGGACTATTAATTATATTAGCATGGAGATGCATGTGCAACAAATTCTTGTCAGACGTAATTTAAGAATGGCGAGGTGCATGAAACACAAATCCAATCTTAACTTGACTGTGAATTTTGTGGAATGAAAAGTTTACCGGTGAAATGAAGAAAAGCCGAGTTGCACTTCCAGGGAAACTCCAAACACAACCACTCTTCTCTAAAGTATTCAACTCAACACGACTCGACAGTTTGCTGCTGGCTGTATCTGGGGCAATAAGCTCGTCCGCTAGCTAAGCTGTAACGGGAGTGATAGACTCGCCCCTAGCTAGCTCGTAAACTGTCGCCTCAGTAACTGAATGGAGATTGTTGGAAGAAATGAAAACGTAAAAACACTTATGGTAGGCGATGTATTAAAGATAGAGATATGCTCTCCCGGGCTTTTTTTTGTAGAACTTTTCATGCTGAACAATTCTTACACTCATAGTATATAGATATTTTAACGGTTTGCCCAGCGTAAGCGTAAAAATTGCACGGACGCCCGTTTTCTTTCGACCTTTTCACTGAAATCGATAGTGCTTGACTTCCTTTGGTCATAAATAAATTATTTTCAACAGAAACCTTCCTCGAGATATCCTTTACAGAATGGTGAAAACCGCATCAAAATCCATTCAGAGGTTCCGAGATTACCCGTGACATCCAAGAATCGGGGACTTTGTTTTTTTTCTAAGTAGAGATTTTACGCCAATCGGTATAATTTAATATAATATAATCCCCCTTCCGTCCAATCTTAAATTGACTGTGAATTTTGCGGACCGAAAAGTTCACAGGCGAAAGGAGAGTTGCACTTCCAGGGAATGGCGAGGTGAATGAAACTCAAATCCCCCTTCCGACCAATCTTAACTTGACTGAGTTTCACCGGCGAAATGAAGAAACCCCGAGTTGCACTTCCAGGGAAACTCCAAACACAACCACCCTTCTCAGAAGTCTTAACTCAACACGACTCAACTGTTTGCTGCTCGCTGTATCTGGGGCAATAGGTTCGCCCGCTAGCTAGGCAATAACAGGGATGGTAGACTCGCCCTTAGCTAGCTCGTGAGCTGTCACCTCAGTAGTTGAATGGATATTCTTGGAAGAAATTAAAACGTAGAAACACTTATAGTGGGCGATGTATTGAAGATAGACATTGCTCTCGTGGACTTATTTGTAGAACTTTTCATACTGAACAATTCTTACACTCCTAGTATTTAGATATTTTTAACGGTTTGCCCAGCGTAAGCTTACAAAGCGCTCGGACGCCAGGTTCTTTTTAGACTTTTCCACTGAAATCGTCGCTGTTCGGCTTCCTTTGATCATAAATAAATTATTTTCTACAGAAATCATCCTCGAGATATCCTTTACAGAATGGTGAAAACCGCATCAAAATCCATCCAGTGGTTCTCGAGTTTACCCGTAACATCCAAGAATCGGGGACTTGGTTTTATACTAAGTAGAGATAAGAGGTGTATTGGCAAGATAGCTCCTAGGATTTGTCTTGAAGCCTGGAAAATCTTGACACAACTTCCGTTTACTCTCATAAAGAATCAAAAACCCCTTCCCCTCGTCCTGCTGGGCAAGAAACAGTTATAAGAGGATAGAAGATCAGTCACATGTCGCTCCCTCTACAAGCCGGTAGGACTCTTTTGACCGTCGGAATTATACAAACAGTGCCACTCAGGACGTGTTCGCCCTGTACGAGCTTATGTAATATCTCCGGACAGTCTCCACTTGTCACACTTTGCCTCGCCAGGCAGGAGAGGATGCCTATGATTGGTGCCCGGCTGACACCACACACACTCTCTCGAACAGCCGACTTGTTCGCTCTCAGTCGGGGCCAGAGGGCAGTTGAGTTGGACCAAGGCCGCACTAGATAGGCTCCCCCTCCACTTTGGTCGCTACGTCACACATGTAGCCGGACGCTTCACTTCTCGCCACATCACCAGTGACTAGTAGGCAGAGCTGAACCTCGCAGCAGTGACGCATTTAATGGTATTTAATGATTGAAACGTGTGTGAACATAGTGAATTATGCCCACGTCGTGTTGTGTACCTGGTTGTAGAAGCAACTACAGTTCAAACCAACCTAATATTTCAGTGTTTAAATTCCCTACTGTCTTGGTTCGGAAACAAAAGTGGATCTTAGCCATCCATCGATCCGAATTTGTCCCTTCGGCAAGCTCTGTTGTGTGCATAAAACACTTCGACGAAAGGTTCATAATTAGAGAGGATTCTGTTAAGAGACCCGATGGGTCCATTTTAACTGTAAAACGTGACCATTTGAAACTCGCAAATGATGCCATTCCTACTAAGTTTGAAAATGTGCCAACCTCTCTGTCAAAAATCTTCCAACACCGAGGAAAACTGCTATTCAAAGACAAAAATAAATTGAAAAACGGGAAGAAGAAAGAAAGAAAGCTGAGGAAGAAGGTGATAGGATCAAGGACTTCGACGACGTTAAGGGTAATTTCAGTATTAAATGCAAATTAGATTTTGAAAAAGTTTTTGTCAATTTTGTCAGCCAAAGACTCTGTATTTTCAAAATGTGTATGACTGAGGAAAATGTTCCGAAAATTGGTACTTCTTTAACTTTAACTGAGACTCATGATTTTCAAGCCGTAAAGCATGATATTTTGATCAAGAATAACCCTGATATACGTGCATTAGGTGACAGAGGCAAGATGTTAAAATGGTCGAATTTGAGAAGTATCTGTAACTTCCTGTTTAGTCCTGCTCGTGACTCTAAAGTAACTGTCCACGACAAAATAGAAACTGTGAACAAAATAATCGACGATAATAAAAGTGAAGGTGATGACTGTGTAATCTATACTAATATAATAAAGCTGAAGAGTTTGTTTGTGTGTTTGTGTGTTTATGTGTTCAAACGCGCTAATCTCTGGAACTACCAGTCCGATTCGAAAAATTCTTTTTTATATGATAGCCTGATTCAAGAGGAATAGTTTAGGCTATGTAGCATTAGGCTACACCTCTCAGGTGACCTTCAAGATTGATTTTTGTTCAGTAAGTCGGTAGAACAAGCACTCCCGAACAGCTCTATCCGCATGCGCTGGCGTTATGGTTAGTGATACGTACACCGTTTCACCTATCTGAACCAAAATTTGTATACTTACCCTTTGGAACCCTGATGGTAACACTGTCTACGTGATATTTATGAATGACCAGACCATTCCCTGCATTTAGACCCTTTGGTTCAAATCTACACTTTTCCCCGATCTGAACCAAAATTTGCATACTTACCCTTTGGAACCCTGCGAGTAACATTGACTGCTTGAAATTTTGGACAGACCCTCCATTCCCTGCATTTAGGCCCTTCATCACAAATCTACACCGTTTCTCTTAATTGTACCAAATTTTACTTACACTTTGAAACCCTGTTGGTAACACTGTTCACTTGATATTTTGGACAACATTTTTCCCTACATTTAGAATAACAGACAACATGAACTTGAAAACCATGTATTAAGGCCCTAGAACCATTCATAACCGTAGTAGTGTAACTGTAAGAGTATTTTAATAAGTCTGTTGTTGACGGGCAGTTCGGGGTGCATCACGTCACCCCTACCAGTGTTCTGGTGCAGAATTGCGAAAATAGTTGCATCTTGCGCTGTTTATAAATTGCAGTCACGGGGGGCAATTAGTGCAAAAAGATTTCTTAGGCCCCTTAAAACAGTTATCATCATGAAAATATTTTGCCTCTGTATAAGTGCAATGGTGTTAGTGCAGTACATTGAGGTTATCAGCTGCAATAAGCGTTGGTACTTTCAAATTTACCTTAATTTATTCTGAAACTTATCGTTAAGCGCTTTGTGGCGATAAATGATACTATTGCTACCTCAGTAGCTCGGGACAGCCGAAGTTTGCCAAACAGTTCTGATTATTTTCCTACGGCGCTATGCGACAAAAGATGACACTATTGGTCTCTATATTTCTAACAGCCAATGAGACATAGGCCCTAGGCAGTGTCTTTTGTTTCACTTACTGTTCTTTTTTTTTTTTTTGTAAATTTGTTTGTAAATTACATGTGTCAGTGCAGTAGTTAGTAAATAGCTGTTTCCCTATTCATAATTATCATTACGGGAAATTGACCTGAATGTTACGTCCATTATACTGGACTACTTATCATCCCCACTACAACCACCACCACCAAAACAACAAAAATATATATTTTTAAAATATTGGTTTCTGTTAGTTAAGTATCATATGCCAGTTCAGTAGTAGTATTCATTATCATCCATAAAACAAATAAATCCACCGGGCGAAGCCGGTCACTACTGCTAGTTACTGATAGAATATAATTTTGCAAGGAACAGTTAAACTTAGGCTGTGCAAAGAATGTGTCTTACTCCTGTATACTCATAACATGTTTCACTTCAATATTTTTCGCATTCCCTGGAGCATATAGGAAGATAAGACAATCAACGTTCCTTGCAATGCCTCACCCTGTGTATTTACAGTCTTTTACTGCAAAACTAGGCACGGGAAATTCGGGTATAGACGATTTGCATTGGAATTACTTGAAAAAGAAACTAAAATTATTAAGTGAACATGAAAGATTTTGTGACTTGTTGCTGGATGAAGTCTATATAATACCTGAGCTTAACTATAAAGGAGGAGAGGTAGAGGGAGTTGCTTTTAGTAGTAAAAGTGGAGAAAATAACACTACATTAGCTACAACTGTACAAACATTTATGTTGTCATCCATTCTTAAAAGAAATAAAGACGTTGTTGGTTTGTTTCCGTGTAAGAACCTAACGTCACATTTCTTAGAAGGACTAACTTTGCAAGTCCTTAAAGTATTAGCAGATATAGGTTATAAGGCAGTATGCATAATTTTGGATAATAACAGTGTTAACAGGAAAATGTTTGAAAAGCTATGCAAAGGCAATTTACAAACCACTTTTCAAAACCCATTTGACGAAACGCAAAAGATTTTTGTAATGTTTGATTCTGTTCGTTTATTTAAAAGCTTAAGAAATAACTTGACTTTGGCAACCCTGAATAGGACAAAAAATGTTTTGCTAGTGTTGGTCACCTTAAACAGCTGCATAGAGGAGAAGAGAATAATGTAGTTAAGCTTGCTCCTGCTCTGAACAAAAAAGTTTTGTACCCAACGTCTTTAGAGTGACAAAATATATCCCTTTGTTCTAAACTGTTCGACGAGAAAAATATCGCCGCTTTAAAACACCGTGACAAAGTAAACAAGTAGTTCCGTGAAGAACTATACAGCCTATTTTCATATATCCTACTTATGTTAATTGCCACTATCAACATACACAATTTCTGTTTGATTGCTGTAATAGATTCGTAGATATTGAGAACCGACTAAATATTTCGGATGGTCGCCATGTTGGATTTTATATATGTAGGTCCTAGAGTTATGTACTGTTGCATGCAGATTCTTGTGAACGTGTAGTATTCAAACTTCAATCGCATAAATAGGACACAAGAAAAAACAAGGAGATTTTAAAATTTTCACAGCTGCCATCTTGAGGTTATGGAAACAATTGAAATAAATTAGATGCCAGTGGATTAACATTCGTATAAGGATTAACTGTACCAAGTTTCACTGCACGCGGATGGTTAAATTGCGAGAAACGTCCATGTGAATATTTATAATTCGCGTCACCGCCATGTTGGATTTGTGATCACCAGATTATTTAAAGTCCTATAGGTGAACTTAAGTTCATAGCCCCTATGAACATTAAAAAATGCAGTTTGATTGCTAAAATAGATTCGTAGATATTCAGTATCGTCTAAATATTTCGGATGGTCGCCATGTTGGATTGTTAAATGTATAGGCCATAGAGTCATGTACCATTAAAGGAAAATTATTGCGTAGGTTCATTATTCAAACTTTCACTTCGATCGCATGACTACCTCACAAGAAATAAAAACTTAATTTTAAAATTCGCACTGCCGCCATCTTGAGGTTATGTAAACAATGGAACAAAACTACATACCATTGCATTACAATGTGTATAAACATTTGCTGTACCAAGTTTCATTGCGTTTTGATCATTAAATCGCGAGAAAAGTCTATTTAAACCTTTCAAATTCGCTTGGCCGCCATGTTCCTTTTGTAGTTAACCGGTTTTTTAAGTCTCTTTTATATATGGACTTCCAGTAGTGCCCCTTATCTCCGTACAAAATTTTAGGGAGATACCGCTAATAGTTTCAGAGATATAGAATGCCGGTGAAATATTTCGCACATCCGCCATCTTGTGATTATGTGAACAATTGATCGAAGTTAGATGTCGGTGCATTACAATGTATATAAACATATACTGAACCAAGTTTCATTGCGTTTGGTTGGTCAAATCGCGAGAAACGTCTATTTAAAAGTCGCAAATTCGCTTGGCCTCCATGTTGGTTTTGTAGTTACCAGATTTTCAAAAGTCACATAAGTGTACTTATAGTAGTTCTCTCTATCACATTAGAAAATGTCAGGGTAATATCGGTAATAGTTTCGGAGATATTGAATGCTGGTGAAATATTTCGCACAGCCGCCATGTTGGATTGGTGAGTCGTAACAAAATTTGAAGGGCTCGGTCGAGGTCGCCGGGAATAGTGCTATGAACTTTCCGAGTTTTATTGAAATCGCTCCTGCCGTTTAGATTTTATTAGGGGGGGACACACACACGAATCACACACACACGCACACACACACGGACAAAAGGTGATCTCATAAGCCTATTTTTTTCAAAATTGAAAATAGGCTAAAAATACAAATGGTCTTTTGAAGCACAGCTGTATTTTTAGAAATAATTCTTCTGTGGTGGAAGATTGTTAATGTTGAGCATGCTTTCAAAGGCGATAGATTTAACGACCCTCATTGTAACGCAATAGGCTATTTTCAGTTCATGACAACAATGTTTTATTTCTGCGCAAGTTTTTAACCTGGTTATTTAGGTGGGATAATCTGCCTGTCCAATGGGAAATCAGACCAAAAAGAAAGACTCGTCATGGAAAACTTACTAATGAAACTCAAACAGCATTAGTTCATACTGTAAAATCTATTTTGGAGTTGGAAAATTTCTTGAAAACAAGTTTAGGATTCAAGTATGCATTGTTAGGAAAATTTCAGACTGTTGAATTCGAAGCAAGATTTGGGCAGTATAGGCAAATGAGTGGTGCCTGCTGCGGTATTTTAGTGAAACAAGTCCTTGAATCAGAAGGAAAATTAAAAGCCTTAACGGTAATAAATGCATAACTTAATGTGCTAAACATGCAGATATCCCTATTAGTGATATTTCATTAAGTAAGTATGTGAATAGCAAGAGCTCAGATTGTAAAATCTTCAAAATTACAGAAATTTCACATTTTGAAAGTGTGGAGGTTGAGTTTAATGGTGTTGTTGTATCTGAGAATATTTTGTTAGGTGTAGTTTATATTGGCGGATATATTTGTAAAATACTATTATGAAAAACTGTACATGTAGGAGTTGTCAAGATGTTTAATTGTTAAGTAATGATAATGTAACGTCAGAAGTGTTAAAGCCAGATGAAAATTATTATTTCATTGTAATCGACAGGGGAGCATCAGATTTTATTGTTTACATTTTGATCACACAATTTTAATTATTTAATGCGACTCTCAAAGAAACATTCTGATTTTGCTTGTCAACAATGGTCTGGAGAATGAAAACCTGGTGTTTGAACCATGCACACTGATTGTGGAATTAGTTTTAAAAAATTTGTTGACAAATGTATAGGCATCTTTTGTAATATATTAATGAATAACTATAGAAAAGTTATCGAAGACAAACTCATGGCTAAGAAGAAGAAATCCTCAAGTAAGGACACCCATAAATCGCCAAAGAAAAGAAGAATTGATAAATTGAAACCTTGGGAATTGTTAGATAAGCCTAATTTTTAAGAAAGGTTCCAGCCTATTATTGTGAATTGCTATCATGTATTTGCCTAGAAACATTAAAACTATTTTATAGGTAATATAGGTAATATCTTTTACATGAAACTGTGTTCTGTTACAAATGACAGTTGTCAGCTTAAATTTACGTTAGGAAATGTCAATTGAGGTAACATTGGTACATAAACTGCCCAGCCACTTTTACCCCCGCATGAAACTCGTGTAGTACACAAGCCTAAATACAACTACAATTGAAGGCCTGTTCAAATACATCGATAATGTTCAATAAATGAACAATACCATGATGACAGTGAGAGCGGGCCGTACACTGCCGTGCTGAACTTGGGCCACTTCTGTGACGTCACGGACGGAGACTTGTGGCCTGTCTGTCTACTGCGGCCTTGGCTGGACAGCCATGATGATGATGATAGCTGTTTTAGGGGGGCTAACAGCTAGGTTATCGGCCCCTAATGGTTTGGGTGTTCATAAAAAATGAAAATGAACCCTATTTAATTATTAAATCTAACTACAGACTTACAACTAACACTAACTAGCCTACAGCTTACAAACTAGGAGAAGAAGAGGAAAAACAAAACAAAAGAAGAGTAAGGGAAATAAAAGAAAGAGAGAACAAATGCCCTCAAACCTCGAGAAATGAGGATTAAGGGACTTAGAAAGAAGGAGAGCCATGAAAGGCAGAAAGGAAAGGGGGGGGGGGGGGGGAAGGTGAGGGCCCGCCCCAAAGACAATGGAAAAAGGGGGGAACCTGGACCCAGCTCTGGAATACCTCGGGGTCACCAACTCCCGAACTCTCCAGATGTGAGCCCTTGAGGGTGTAACACTACCCAGGGTGGGGCTACATTCACCCTGCCTCCTTGAGGGCCTTGAGCAGAAGGCAGGAGATTCCTGAAACCCCTCGAAGAGTGAGGGTTCAGGAAAGATGAGAGAAGGGCCAATTAAGGCGGGAAATGAACAGACTCCCTAGGCTTCGGTTGCCCTAATACCATCGGGGTCGGAAGAGAACAAGAGTTGATCAAGAGAGGTCGACAGGAAAGAAGACGAAGAAGAGCCCGGCACAAGTAAGTGGAAGCAATGCCGGACTCAGCTGGGGTCCCGTGGTCACCAAACCCCGTCCCACTATATGTGAACCCCTGGGGTGGGAGGTCAGCCATGATATTAATAATAAGTGCTACGAAGGTACAGTAATTTAATTTCATCATCATTTATTGCATTTAATAAGTCATTAAGGCTCAGGGCAGAAAACAAGAGAATAGAAGGTAAAACTTAATTACACATGAACACAGGTATTAATTACAACAAGAGGGACTGAGACTTGTGCACAGATGTTCCTCCACCTTCCTCGGTCCTTTGCATCTTCCATTGTTGCTGATGGTGCCACCTTTCCTAGAGCCATTATCGTCCGATCCTTCCATCTTGTTCTAGGGCCTCTCCCAGTTAGTGTTAAGTTGAAAACACAATTATAGTTGTATTTTCCAATAATGAAATCTGAAGTTTCGGCGCCACTGGGCAAAAACAGTTGACGACTAGTTCGCACGCAAGGTTTGTTGCCACGGAAACCATTCAGCGCTGCCAAGTTGAATGATGCTATTTGGCCACGTGCTTGTCGCTTGTTTGGTTGCCTCCAGTGTGCACACTGACCTTGCTGCGATTCATAATCTGTTGTTTTTATGAGTTATAATTGTTTTGAATTAATTATTTAATTACTTATCCGTGGAGGATTTATACTTATTATTAATGATGATATGGATGAGATATAGCTTCCTCCCAGTGATTAGCTTCTGTCTTCCGAAGGGAGAATTAATAGCCTACACATTGAGCGTATAGTTTGTAATAGCCTACATTTGTGTGTTTATTGTGCCTTGAAACTTATTCTAAAGGAAATATAAATAATTAAATATCACGGAAACAATCACGTGTTGTCGTTTCGCTTTGAACATTCTTGAACATAGTATTCATAATATTGCTATTCGTTGCAATATTTTAGGCCTTTCATAATTTTGACGGGCTGTTATTATATTTAACAATGTGCACCGAACAGTTCTAAGCATTGCATTGTTTAAGTTTTTCGAAAACCATCTGAGTAAAAATTTAATAAACGTAACAACGGTGCTAATAATATTATGCGCATGGGGAAACGAGTGGGAGGGTGGAAATACGCACGTGGTGGCCAGCAGCATTCGTGGCAACGTTGCCTTTAGTTCAACAGTTCTCCGCCGAACTGGCAGATTCCAACTCTGGATAATACACCTATAGATATGGAATCCTCCGCTTAAATGCATGACCCAACCATTACAACCTCCTCCTCTCTAGATTCGGTTGTTTCTACAGTAACATAGTTTATTAGGCCTATAAGTATTTCATACACACTCAATATAGTAACTTGGGCGTAACGGCCAAACTTCCCTTCACCCCAACTGAATCAGCAGCAACAACAACGCGATGAATTTTGTTTAAATCTGAAAATAAAAATCGCACGATGGTCGAAAGTCAATGATTTTAATTTGTTTGACGAATGAATGGGGGGATGAAAGTAGTTGATATCAAAATCACTTCTGCAGCTCTTTTTTGGAGGGCTATATTGGGATCTGAAGCCTTATGTTTGATGGGGCAATGCATCAATTCTCTGTAATTAATTGCTCTGACAGTGCAGGGTAATTATATAATGAGCGTATTTAATACCCAGAATGATAATACAATTGAGGGGATAACACGTGCTACACAGCATATGAGGAATATCCCACGACACAGAGGGTAGGGATTTACCCTAAAATAAGCTATGGTGTATCGTTTTATTATGTGGGACTTAACGTAAGGAAGAATGAAGCAAATTAATACAGGGACGACTAAGATCTTAAGGGGACTCAACATCACAGAAAATGCTCAATTATACTCCTGCTACTTGTGTTTGGAACGTGCAAGGTTATATTAATATGATAGTTCCAATATACCCTTAGTATAATAATAATAATAATAATAATAATAATAATAATAATAATAATAATAATAATAATAATAATAATAATAATGTTAATGGTTTTACATCCCTTTTAACAACTAAGGCTTTAAGGCAGTGGTTATGAACCCGTAGAAGTCTGCGGGCCACTCATCCTGAAATATAATCCTGTACGAACCACCCGCCCCACCCCCTCTCCCCAATACATCTAATCAGTCGCAACCCTCCCTCAATAACACTTATTTTAAAGATATTTCAATTCAGAATCTGATAGTCGTCGCCGCGAATACAGTACATTCGGACGATTCTCGTTCAACGCACATCGTTTTCGAAATCCCCATTTATTGGCCACTTTTTTATACGTGCTGGTGGACCCTTCTCTCCCGCGGACCACTCCCGAGGCACTCGGGGACCACCTGTAGTCCGCGAACCACCGGTTAAGAACCACTGCTTTAAGGGAACCGGGTAGCATAGATTAGCCAACAATGCAACTGTTTAATAAGAGCTTTGTTATTAGATAACCATGACAACTTGAATTTTTAACAAGTTATCAGCAACATCCATGGCAGTATTTTTCAGCTCCGTCATGAAGTTTTTTTTTGACCGACTACGGTGCACGCCTGACATGTTGAAAAAACACACGTAATGTACAGTAACTTAACGAACACAAAAGGTAACAATGTTGTAAAACGCGGCTTCGGTAGCGTAGTTGGTAGCATGCTGAGCTTCTATGCCCAAGATGGCGGGTTCAAACCCGGCCGAAGTGGTCGGATATTTTAAGAGCGTTAAAAATCCCTCAGTATGACTTCCTTCGGAGGAGAAGTAAGGCCGGCGGTGCCATGTCATAGATTTATGGCGTGTTAATGAACCTTCCATTAATTACACCTGTGTGAAGCTAAATTGGATAGATTAAGAATGTAAACAACGCTCTTAAATTTCTACGTTCGTTGCCAAGAGCCGACTGCGGTGGGGTCTAGTAGCTAAGTTCTGAACTTGGCCTAGTAGTAGTTGACGTTGGCGCTTGGCGGCAAAAGTAGGAACTATTTGAAAAATTCTAAGTTGCAGTCTGTACTTAAATTAAAACAAGTAGTTCCGTGAAGAACTATACAGCCTATTTTCATATATCCTACTTATATTAATTGCCACTATCAACATACACAATTTCAGTTTGATTGCTGTAATAGATTCGTAGATATTGAGAACCGACTAAATATTTCGGATGGTCGCCATGTTGGATTTTATATATGTAGGTCCTAGAGTTATGTACTGTTACATGCAGATTATTATGAACGTGTAGTATTCAAACTTCAATCGCATAATTAGGACACAAGAAAAATCAAGGAGATTTAAAAATTTTCACAGCTGCCATCTTGAGGTTATGGAAACAATTGTAATAAATTAGATGCCAGTGGATTAACATTCGGATAAAGATTTACTGTACCAAGTTTCACTGCACGCGGATGGTTAAATTGCGAGAAACGTCCATGTGAATATTTATAATTCGCGTAACCGCCATGTTGGATTTGTGATCACCAGGTTATTTAAAGTCCTATAGGTGAACTTAAGTTCATAGCCCCTATGAACATTAAAAAAAGCAGTTTGATTGCTAAAATAGATTCGTAGATATTCAGTATCGTCTAAATATTTCGGATGGTCGCCATGTTGGATTGTTAAATGTATAGGCCATAGAGTCATGTACCATTAAAGGAAAATTATTGCGTAGGTTCATTATTCAAACTTTCACTTCGATCGCATGACTACATCACAAGAAATAAAAACTTAATTTTAAAATTCGCACTGCCGCCATCTTGAGGTTAAGTAAACAATTGAACAAAATTAGATACCAGTGGATTACAATGTGTATAAATATTTCCTGTACCAGGTCTCAGTGCGCTTGGAACATTAAATCGCGAGAAAGGTCTATTTAAAATGTACAAATTCGCTTGGCCGCCATGTTCGTTTTGTAGTTAACCGGTTTTTGAAAATCTTATAGATGGACTTCCAGTAGTGCCCTTTATCTCCGTACAAAATTTTAGGGAGATACCGCTAATAGTTTCAGAGATATAGAATGCCAGTGAAAAATTTCGCACATCCGCCATCTTGTGATTATGTAAACAATTGAACGAAGTTAGATGTCGGTGCATTACAATGTATATAAACATATACTGTACCAAGTTTCATTGCGTTTGGTTGGTCAAATCGCGAGAAACGTCTATTTAAAAGTCGCAAATTAGCTTGGCCGCCATGTTGGTTTTGTAGTTACCAGGTTTTCAAAAGTCACATAAGTGAACTTATAGTAGTTCCCTCTATCACCATAGAAAATGTCAGGGTAATATCGGTAATAGTTTCGGAGTTATTGAATGCTGGTGAAATATTTCGCACAGCCGCCATGTTGGATTGGTGAGTCGTAACAAAATTTGAAGGGCACGGTCGAGGTCGCCGGGAATAGTGCTATGAACTTTCCGAGTTTCATTGAAATCGCTCCTGCCGTTTAGATTTTATTAGGGGGACACACACACACGAATCACACACACACACACACACACACACACGCACACACACACGGACAAAAGGTGATCTCATAAGCCTATTTTTTCAAAATTGAAAATAGGCTAAAAACAGATAACACACACTAATACAGTCATCACAATTAACACCGGTTATCAGATAGATTCTACACACACCCAATGTACACGGGGCTACATGACGGCGTTGTCGCAGCCCCTAAACTGAGGAACCAACCAACCAATGTTTTGATAGTGAATTATAGAAAGTGAAAATATATTTGAAACATAATTAAAATTTGAAAATTATGAAAATGTTAGAAGAGGACTTGTATTCTTGTACCTTTTTCTCTGACGTTAAAATAGATAGTTGGGTGAAATCTATAATTCTTAATCTAATGTTATTGATACAGCTTGTGAAGCAAAATTATTGTAGTCAGGCATTTGCTTTCGATTTCATGAATTTTTGATTTCGTCAATATCTTTTAGCATTTATATGAGTTTTTCTAATTTTTTTTTTACCTTTTTTTTCTTCGATTACTTCCATTTGTTTCGCAGCTTTTGGTTTGTAGGCATCTATAACTTAAGAAAATTTCAACTTGATCAGGCATGTGGTTCCTGAGAAAAAGATCCAAAATATCGAAAATTTTAATCTTGAGTAAATTAAGGTTATACACACATCAAAAAAAGTTTTGCATCACCTCGGTTCCAAGAGTTCCGGAACCGTTAAATACAAAGGGAATAGAGATCAACACAAACAACATTTCAGCTCGTTTTATTGCTCATGAGACCCACACATTGCATGTTGTACCATCATACAGCTAGACTTTCAGCATTTGTGGTCCAGATTGCAGTACACACCACTACCTCTAATACCCAGTAGCACGTCCTCTTGCCTGTATTCGCCGTGGCATACTATCCACAAGTTCATCAAGACACTGTTGGTCCAAATTGTCCCACTCCTCAACGACAATTCGGCGTAAATCTCTCAGAGTGGTTGGTGGGTCAAGACGTCCATAAACAGCCCTTTTCAACATATCCCAGGCATGTTCGATATGGTTCATGTCTGGCGAACATGCTGGCCACTGTAGTCGAGCGATGTCGTTATCTTGAAGGAACGCATTCACAAGATGTGCACGATGAGGTCGAGAATTGTCGTCCATGAAGACAAATGCCTCTCCAATATTCTGCCGATATGGTTGCACTATGGGTCGGAGGATGTCATTCAGGTATCGTAAAGCCGTTTCGGAGCCTTCCATGACCACCAGTGGCGTACGTCGGCCCCACATAATGCCACCCCAAAACATCAGGGAACCACCACCTTGCTGCACTCGCTGGACAGTGTGTCTAAGACGTTCAGCCTGACCAGGGTGCCTCCAAACACGTCTCCGACGATTGTCTGGTTGAAGGCATATGCGACACTCATCGGTGAAGAGAACGTGATGCCAATTCGGTGGGGTCCATTCAGCATGTTGTTGGGCCCATCTGTACCGCGCTGCATGGTGTCGGGGTTGCAAAGCTGGACCTCGCCATGGACGTCGGGAGTGATGTTGCGCATCATGCAGCCTATTGCGCACAGTTTGAGTTGAAACACGACGTCCTGTGGCTGAACGAAACGCATTATTCAACATGGTGGCATTGCTGTCAGGGTTCCTCCGAGCGGCAATCCGTAAGTAGCGGTCATCCACTACAGTAGTAGCCCTTGGGCGGCCTGAGCGAGGCCTGTCATCGACAGTTCCTGTATCTCTGTACCTCCTCCATGTCCGAACAACATCGCTTTGGTTCACTCTGAGACGCCTGGAAACTTCCCTTGTTGAGAGCCCTTCTTGACACAAAGTAACAATGCGGACGCGATCGAACTGCGGTATTGACCTTCTAGGCATGGTAGAACTACAGACAACATGAGCAGCGTACCTTCGTCCTGGTGGAATGACTGGAACTGATCGGCTGTCGTACCCCCTCCGTCTAATAGGCCCTGCTCATGCATGGTTGTTTACATCTTTGAGCAGTTTTAGTGACATCTATGAACAGTCAAAGGGACTGTATCTTGGATACAATATACACAGTCAACGTCTATATGCCGGAGATCTGGGAACCGAGGTGATGCAAAACTTTTTTTGATGTGTGTAGATTCAGTCATTTCATGTAATTGACGTATGCGTGGTTACATTAAATTATCAATAATGACCTCAAATATGGTCTCTATACCTACGTGTTATATATTGGTGAAATCGGGAAAGAATGGAGAGTTTATTGAGCCTAAAAACAAAAAAATCAATTTTCGGTCAATGCACACTACCTGGTTTCCTTAAGAGACGCCGGGGTGACGGAATTTTATCCCGAAGGGTATCTTTAACGTGCCAGTAAATCTACTGACACGATTCCCTTGCATTTGCGCACCCTCAAATGCCAGCTGACTGCGCTAGGATTCGATCCTGCAACCTTGGGACAGCAAGCGAGAACGTTACCGCTGAGCCACGCAGCCAGCCCATATCAGTTAGATGTAATGTTCTCCTTTTGCATAATAATTACGTGTTTTATTGTTTGGTCACGGGTCTAACTGTTTATCCCGGATTGTATATTCTATATTATAATGTAGTATTGGGTTATTATTATTATTATTATTATTATTTCTCCGTTTTGCCCACTAAGGGAGCGCTCTTGAACTTGTTGACTCGGGTTGATGGAGCTTTCCTCTTCTTATCCGCCCAAAATCTCCTCATGAACTCACTATGCCCCTTCTTACGTTTCTCCGTCCATTTTTTTCCAGTGGTCTTTTTGGCTTTTTCGGTGAAAGAGTGGTTTGTAACTTGAGTCCAAAAGTCTTCCTATTCATGATGATATCTTCTGTAATGTTTATTTCTTTTAAGTCTTGTTTAATTTCTTCTAACCAACTGATTTTGACCTTTTTTGAATTAATTATATCAAGCATTTTTTTTTGTTGCATATATGGTGTTGTCCATTCTGCAGATGTGACCATAAAATTTCAGTCGTCTCTTACGCACGGTATCGGTGAACTTATTGATTACTGTGTACAAGTCTGTGGTTTTCCTTTTAATCCATATACCATTAACAAAAACGTGCCATATATTTTCCTGAGAATTTTACGTTCATGGATTTCGATTTCACCAATTTGAGAGTGGCCTCCTAGAGATT
Source organism: Meconema thalassinum (assembly GCA_946902985.2). Classification (NCBI taxonomy): domain Eukaryota; kingdom Metazoa; phylum Arthropoda; class Insecta; order Orthoptera; family Tettigoniidae; genus Meconema; species Meconema thalassinum. The sequence continues at coordinate 236,073 of CAMPQE020000006.1, read as the reverse complement.
ATTATTATTTCAATAGGTTACGAATTTTGGTTGCATGGACCCGAACCCACAAATTGTGTATATGTACAGTATATCAACTCAGTCATGTACTGTAATTCCCAATGAATGTGGCGTCCTGGTGGAGTGTATGACTAACTTGGTGCTGCAAGATGGCTGACTTTCGCCAGGGCCAGACATTTCCATCATGTGGCAGCAGAGGCCTTATATGGGTCCTTGGAGACGATAATCTCCATGACGGGGAACCACAATGCTATAAAGGGAAGAAGAGAAATTATTTTGCTGACTTAAGAGAAGAGATATTATTGCCGACAGCATTGTGACTACGTCTCCGTTGTGACTTTGAAATTGGCTACTCCTAGAACAACCTAACCAGAGCATTTAGTAGGATCTCATCGTACTGAATCCCTTGTCCATATCTTTAAGGGGGCCCATGCAATGCGAGTGGGTATTTTGGACACAGTTAACAACTAAATCATAGCTTCACTAATATGTAACATAGAATTATGAGAACTTGCAAAGTTATAGTCAATACACAGGGCTTTTATTTTATATTGCTTGATTTATTCGTAGGAAAATATTTGTAATTTTTTAAACGCCATGAATCACAAAAAGCACGATTTAACAAGAAATACAACTCTGAATGGAATTATTATTTTTCCTGTAAAGAAAACACATGGATACGGAGGAAGAAAATCATTCATTTAAAAAATAATACCTAAGATACAGCCTACTTGGAAAATTTATCAAAAAGCTATTTTTGAAAGACAAATTAAATATTCAAAACAAGTAGTTCCGTAAAGAAATATACAGCCTATTTTCATACATCCTACTTATGTTAATTGCCTCTATCAACATACAAAATTTCAGTATGATTGCTGTAATAGATTCCTAGATATTGAGAACCGATAAATATTGCGGATGGTCGCCATGTTGGATTTTTATATATGTAGGTCTTAGAGTTATGTACTGCTACATGAAGATTATTGTGTAGGTGTAGTATTCGAACTTCAATCGCATGATTAGGACACAAGAAGTAAAAAAAAAGATTTTAAAATTTCGCACTGCTGCCATCTTGTGGTTATGGAAACAATTGAAAAAATTAGATGCCAGTGGATTAACTGTATGCGGGAGCAATCCACTGCCTACTTGCGAGCTTCGCTTTATACCGGCCAGTTAGTGAACCCATGCCAGCGGTGTTATTGAAAATGGCCTCTTATTGCCAATATAGCGTACTGACAAGTATAGGCGCGATGAAAAATTAGGTGTGCAGTAGGTATATTAAATACGTTTCTCCCAGTGATACGTTTAGACCAACCAAATAGTCTAATACCATAATAGTGGAAACTCTCGCCACTTAACACGCAGACCAGCGGCGACAGCACATAGTGCTACTATCTAGCGGCTCGAATAGACAACTACCGGAACGAACTATTGGAGTTTATCACAATTCGACTTAAACAAGAAGTTCCGTGACGAACTAAAGAGCCTACTTTTCTTAAAATGTAAGATTCATGCCAATCTATATAGACCTATTTACAAAAATAGCGAAATTAAGTTGATAATATCGAAATTTCTAATTATATCAAAATATACCCGTAGCCTAATAGAGCACTACAGTTGGCAGCCCTGGTGACTGAATATATTGTTAGTTCCATCTCTTAAGGTACAGAATACAATATTTGGTTGAAGTCCAATGGATAGCATAGACGTTGCATGCAGTTAGACATTGGATCTATCAGCGTGCCTAAAATTATGTTGGGAACAATATCATGCATGCGTTGGTCAGAAATAATCTGAAATATTATAATCTCTTGTTGTGCCTATTTGGATAAAATCCATTTGTTAGTATATAGAAGTTAATGTATTTTAAAATTGGACCTATCAGCAGGCTTAGAGTCATGTTGGCAGCCCTGACGTATATTAGTTTCTCCTAATTAATCTAGAATGTTAGGTACTATACGTGTGCAAATTTTAAAGCAGTTGGCTTACATATTTTCTGATATATTAATATTTGGGTAAAAAAATAGAGACAGCCATTATTAACAATTGGCAGCCCTGGTTCTTCTTAGGAATAAGCATAGTCATATCTGTTATAGTACACATAGCACATACGAAATTTGGTTGAAATCCAATCGATAGTATAGAAGTTACATGTATTTAAATTTGGTCCTATCAGCAGGCTTAGAATCAAATTGGTAGCACTGACGTACATACGTTACTCCAAATTAATGTAGAATGTCAGGTACTAAACGTGTGCATAGTTTAAAGCTGTCGGCTTGCATACTTTTAGATATATTGGTATTTGGATAAAATAATAGAGAGATCATTTATTGACAGTTTTGCAGCCCTGGTGGCTCTTAAGTATACGCTTAGTCATATCTGTGTATGTACGCATATTACATACAAAATTTGGTTCAAATCCAATTGATAGTTTAGAAGTTATATGTATTTAAATATGGGACCTATCAGTAGGCTTAGAATCATTTTGGCAACACTGCCATGTTTGGCCTCCTGAAAATTCAACTGAAGTATTATTATCTATATGTGTGCCTGTTTTGGAATCGTTCCCATCGATACCTTCCAAGATATGCAACATGGACCTCAAATTTCAATTGCCATTTTTCAGCAGTTGGTAGCACTGACATCATTTTCAAGTGTGACATTGAGATATCCCGGTATAGATCTTTACTCATACGAACTTTGGTTTCGATTGCTGCAGCCATTTAGGAGTTGATAGGGGGAGACACAGACAGAAGGATAGACAGACATACATTTTCCCGGATCGATCTCATAAGTCTACTTTTTCCTCATTTTTGCAAAATGTGAAAAGTAGGCTAAAAACGCAAAGAAATACAGATTTTTAGTACTTAGCGTACTTATTGCAACATAATATAAGGAAGGGAGATGGGTGTTGATCCGAAAGGGGCAGCAATAAGAATGAAATATATGTATATTGCCATTAAAACATTCAATCGTTATTTTATGACAGCATTTTGACTAGCCTACAGATATTTCCAAAAGAAAATGACAGTACACGTGAAATATCTTATTGAGCTTGATAATTTATTGGGAAGATTTTTCACTGATGAATCATTAGTTCTATTCACATATGCCTTTTATGCTGGCTGCGTGTCTCAGCGGTAACGATCTCACCAGCTGTTCCCATGGTTGCAGGATCAAAACCTGGCACTGCCAGTTGGCATTTGAGAGTGCGCAAATGCGAGGGAATCGTGTCAGTAGATTTACTGGCACGTTAAATATTCCCTTCGGGGCGAAATTCCGGTACCCCGTCGTCTCTAAAAGTCGCAGTACTTAACAGGGACGTAAAACCAATGAAAATTAAAATTAAACACATACCGTAAGCCTTAATAGTGACTTTGAAATACTTGTCAGTCAGTAATTTCGTACAGCTATTACAGATACCTTCATTAGAGTCATTAATTCATAGAAAACAACCAGTTAATCTGTTCCAATCCCATGGGTTCTTACAGACAAAACAAGTAGTTCCGTAAAGAACTATACAGCCTATTTTCATATATCCTGCTCATGTTAATTGCCTCTATCAACATACAAAATTTCAGTTTAATTGCTGTAACAGATTCGTAGATATTGAGAACCGTCTAAATATTTCAGATTGTCGCCAGGTTGGATTTTTATTTTTGTACTATTACATTAAGATTATTGTGTACGTGTGGTATTCAAACTTCAATCGCATGATTAGAACACAAGAAGTAAAAACGAGATTTTAAAATTACGCACAGCAGCCATCTTGTGATTATGCAAACAATTGAAATAAATTAGATGCCAGTGGATCAACATTTGTATAAGCATTTAACGTGCAACGTTTCACAGCACTCGGATAGTTAATTCGCGAGAATCGTCCATTTAAATATTTATACTTCGCGTCGCCGCCATGTTGGATTAGTACTCACCAGGTTAATGAAAGTCCTATAGGTGAACATATGTTCATAGTCTCTATGAACATTAAAAAAATCAGTTTGGTTGCTGTAAAAGATTCATAGATATTGAGAACCGTCTAAATATTTCGGAAGCTCGCCATTTAGGATCGTTATAAGTATAGGCCATAGAATTATGTACCATTCAAGGACAATTATTGCCTAGGTTCATTATTCAAACTTTCACTTCGATCGCATGATTACGACACAAGAAATAAAAACTTAATTTTAAAATTTCGCACAGCCGCCATATTGAGGTTATGTAAACAATTGATTTAAATTAGATGGCAGTGCATTACAATCTGCGAAATCATTTACTGTTCCACATTTCACTGCGCTCAGAGAGTTAAATCACGAGAAAAGTCTATTAAAATATTTCAAATTCGCTTGGTCGCCATGTTCGTTTTTTACTTTACAAGTTTATGAAATATACATAGATAAACTTGTACCAGTACCCTTTATCACCGTACAAAATGCAGGGTAATATCTGTAATAGTTTCGGAGATATTGAATGTCAGTGAAATATTTCGCACAGCCGCCATTTTGAGGTTATGTAAACAATTGAACTAAATTAGACTCCAGTGCATTACTATGTGTATAAACACTTGCTGTACCTAGTTTCATTACGTTTGGATGGTTAAATCGTGAGAAAAGTCTATTTAAAAGTCTCAAATTCGCTTGGTCGCCATGTTCGTTTTCTACTTTACAAGTTTATGAAATATACATAGGTAAACTTGTATCAGTACCCTTTATCACCGTACTAAATTGCAGGGTGATATCTGTAATAGTTTCGGAGATATAGAATGTCAGTGAAATATTTTGCACAGCCGCCATTTTGAAGTTATGTAAACAATTGAACTAAATTAGACTCCAGTGCATTACTATGTGTATAAACACTTGCTGTACCTAGTTTCATTACGTTTGGATGGTTAAATCGTGAGAAAAGTCTATTTAAAAGTCTCAACTTCGCTTGGTCGCCATGTTCGTTTTCTAATTTACAAGTTTATGAAATATACATAGGTAAACTTGTATCAGTACCCTTTATCACCGTACTAAATTGCAGGGTGATATATGTAATAGTTTCGGAGATATAGAATGTCAGTGAAATATTTTGCACAGCCGCCATTTTGAAGTTATGTAAACAAATGAACTAAATTAGACTCCAGTGCATTACAATGTGTATAAACATTTGCTGTACCAAGTTTCATTACGTGTGGATAGTTAAATCGCGAGAAAAGTCTATTTAAAAGTCTCAACTTCGCTTGACCGCCATGTTGGTTTTGTAGTCACCAGGTTTATGAAAGTCTCGTAGGTGAACTTCTAGTAGTACCCTTTATCACCGTACACAATTTCAGGGCGATATCGGTAATAATTTCGGAGATATTGAATGCTAGTGAAATATTTCGCACAGCCGCCATTTTGCATTGGTGAGACGTAACAAAATTTGAAGGGCACGGTCGAGGTCGCCGGGAATAGTGCTATGAACATACCGAGTTTCATTGAAATCGCTCCAGCCATTTAGATTTTATTAGGGGGGGACACACACACGAATCACACACACACACACACGCACACACACACGGACAAAAGGTGATCTCATAAGCCTATTTTTTCAAAATTGAAAATAGGCTAAAAATGGCAAAAACTATCTCCATGTTCATGACATTTTGGCAGACAAACCCCCCACACACATTTGGAAACAGTATTGTGGAGTTATCTACTCTTCACAACCCACTGAGCACACTTGGAAAAGGATTAAATGGATAGGTTTAATCACAACAATGTTTTAAAGAAAGACAGAGGCGGCCCTAGCAATATTTTCAGTTGGTGCGAGATCCCCCTCCCCTGTGGAGACTAAACAGACATTTTTTACATTATTTATAACTATTATTTAAATATATAAATAATTCATGCTTTTGGGCTAATGCCGTAAAAATCCCAATAATTTTAACAGAGACACTGGATATCAGCTAAGTGACACTTGGCTACCAGTTATTAAGGATCTAGGGAGATAGTTCCTCTCAGTCTCTCTGTTCTTCACATATTTAAAATTGTATATTTTCCCTCTATGGCTACAGATTTGATATCCTTTGTTCGTCACTGAAGGAGTTTCCATCTGTTCTTTCGCCGTTGACTGTATGATGTTAGGTATCGTTCAGATACACTATCCTTTTGTTTATGTTTCCTTATATCCATCTAACCCTCCCACCTCCCCCCCCCCCCCTTTCTTTTGGACATCCTCATTCTTCGAGGAGTTTCTTTATTTTCACCTCGCCCCCTTTACCTTCTCGTTACTTACTACTCTGTCCGCCGTTCCACCATGGTCCATACAGTAATTTCTGGCAGCTACTCTCTGGTGACGAACAGAGGAATTTATCTATATTTTTTGTAATCTCATTGATATACTTTCTTTGGCCACATTGTTTATTTCCATTGAAAAAGGAGGCAAGGTTTCTCCGAAACGTATGGTTCAAATCAAAATACACACGGCATTAACCTAAAAGCATGAATTATTTATATAATAATCCGGGCCGTGAAAGCTTAATATGCATATTATTTTAATATTAAAAATAATATTCCCGGAACGCTACTAAAATACGAATTAATATTAAACAATATTGTTCGTTTATAGTCGCGCTTAGACCAGGCTAGGCATGATCATTATCTACACAAAAGGAAATATGCCTAATATGATGTTACTAATTTCATACATTACATAACACCACCTTAGTAAAGTAGTAACGTTCTAACAGTACCGGTAAGTCAAGTTTCAATTTCACGCGTAGCTTGCAACACAGACAAAAATCACAATCCACATGCACCCGCACGCGATTGAATGCCAAGAAAACAGGTGGCGGACAGAACCCTAGATGTATAGATATTGGTTTCAACTCGTTAATATTTATACAACGTTAAGTGAGAATTTCACGTTGTACTGTATGTCTATATCATTGAAATGGACGCACCCCATCTCACTTACAGTCTACAGTATATAGATTATAGAATTAATTTGACCGGTAGGGTTAAGTAGTATGCTAATAAGATGATTGGGCTTTATTTTTTTGCGCTGTCAAACTATCGTTGCATATTCTGCGCCTCCCATATGACAGCGCACGGTGTGGTCGCATCACTCTCACCGCCCTAGGGCCGCCCCTGAGAAAGTATGCCATGCTCAGATTAATAGAAAAAAATACAGGCACGTAAACATTAGTAGGTAGGCCTATACTCACAACTGTTTGGTATGAGGAAATCTGTAAAATGGCTTGGGATCACTTCGTATTTTGTAATGAAAACACCCATACATAGCCCAAAAGTTACACTTCTAACATGTGCACATAAACTTGCCAGCTGATTGAAATCGAGTTCGTAGTTGTATGCGCGAACCGCTAGATGGCACGCAAATCGGTATCGCCAGGTTCTCGTGGGAGTTTCCACTATTATCATATTAAGCTATTTGGACCATAGAAGTTTCAATTATTGTTTGTAGTCGGTGTTAATATACTGAATACTGAATGTTGGTTGATGCGATATATCACTCGAGGTATCGAGTGCTTACATTAAATAAGAATACAGCAAAAGTATGAAGATTTAATAAATCGTAATTGTTTTCAGCAAATATGATATAATGAATATTTTCGCACCAAAGAACGACAACTTGAAGATGATTTATTTTAGTTATTTCTTTAATGGGGCCTCCAAACCTTGAGGTAAACCGTATGCGATTTACATTCCACCTAGTCACATGGCTTACAGTACGTCGTTGTACCGATCTCCGCCACCGCGCGCGCTCATTGTTCCGTTCCATGCACTTCCGTCCCATCCACTTCCGTCTTTTTTCCAAAATCACTCCCACAAAAATGTCCAGCTACCGACTGCCACAAAATATCCAGATACTGAGTGGAAAGATGTTACACATCAAAAACATTCCATTCAGACTGGTATTTCTTGTTAAATCGTGTATTTTGAGATTCATGACGTCTAAAAATCACAAATATTTTCCTGCCAATAAATCACGCAGTACTTTATTTACTGTTCGCCTTTTTATATTAAATAAAAACCCTATATATTTACTATAACTTTGTTAGTTTTCATAATTCTATGTTACATTTTAGTGAAGCTATGATTTAATTGTTAACTGTGTGAGAAAACTCCCACTTGCAATGTATGACCCCTTTAAAGATATGGACAAGGGATTCAGTACGATGAAAAGGCTTCCTAAGTATCATAACTGACTGCACTGTTGAAACACAGAGCCACTTGTAAACCAGAGTCTGAACCGTTGCCTACGTTATAATATAGCGTAGGCAACGGTCTGAACATTGCTTTAGGAATTCGATAGCTTTCTCTAATGACTTCTAAGATGGATCTTCTCCTCTTTCCCTTTCCTAACTGCCTTTCATTATTTACTTCTTTCCGAGCCCCTCCATTATTATTCTTCGGTTCATTTCCTGGTGTAGCGGCTAGCATTCTAATCTGTCGCCCCGGAGACCCGGGTTGGATTCCAGACTCTGCCAAGAAATTTAATTCTGATCTGAGGGCTGGAACGGGGTACACTCAGTCTCGTAAGGCAAAACTGAGAAGATGAGGGTTCGATTTCCATCTCAGCCATTTAATAATTTTAATAGAGGATTCGGTGGCGTAGTTGGTAGCATGCTGAACTGCTGTGCCCAAGATAGCGGGTTCAAACCTGGCCAAAGTCGTCGGATTATTTAAGAGCGTTAAAATCCTTCAGTATGCCTTCCTTCGGAAAGGAAGTAAAGTCGGCGGTCCCATGTCATTGATTTTTGTCATGTAAAAGATCCTTCCAGTAACTAAACTTGAGTAAAGCTAAATATCTAGGTTAGATTTCGTTGAAACGCTCTATCATAGTTCCAACGTTCACCACTTGGTGTCAGTGCCATCTGACAGGGAGGGTTGGAACTACTTGAAATTAAACGGAACTTTTAGCTCAGCCCATGGGGGTCTGCTTGAACCAGCTACAGCGTCTGGTGAGCCAATAATGTCATCGAACACTCCCGGCACTAAACGCCATACACTAAATAAATACATAATTTTGATGAAAAATGAAAATCCACAGCCTGCTTCCAGTCTCCGACCGGGTCAGGAATGGAATGAATGAAGCCCCCATCTAGCGGCGAGGATGTGAACTGTGCCGGCTGCCGAGGCCTGACGCACTCCTCTGGGGCAATGATTAAATGAATGACAGATGAAATGAAATGATAGTGGAGAGTGTTGCTGGAATGAAATTTTGACAGGGAAAACCGGAGTACCCGGAGAAAAACCTGTCTGCCTCCGTTTTGTCCAGCACAGATCGCACATGGAGTGACCGGGATTTGAACCACGGACCCAGCGGTGAGAGGCCGGCGTGCTGCCGCCTAAGCCACGGAGGCTTCACACATAATTTTGATAAATGTTCATAAATAAATAACACTGCAATGATTGCCTTTCCTACAAAATAACTTGGCAGTCCTACAAACGCAGTCTGGCTATGGTCGTATAGTCGTTTGCAGCTGCTTTTAGGTAGATTTCATTAGAAAGTTAACTATTGCAATGGGTCCCATGTTTCGACTTCCGGAAAATTTCGACATATCTTCGCGTTTCACATCCCCCAGGCCCCAAAACCACCGTCAGTTCAAAAGTTTATATATAATTTATGTATATATATATATATATGTATACATATATGTATATCAGTTTCTTGTGGACACGATAACTGCCGTAATTTTGCACCAATCACTTTACATTTTTACCGAATATGTATACCTATAAAATCTCGGTCGAGTTCGTTACTGGGCTAAATCGGTCGAAGGGGGTTAAATGGGGGCTTTTTTCGAAAAAGTGAAATATTGCTATAACTCTCTTAATATGTGAAATATCGAATCCGTTCAACGTTCATACTATGTGTCGGATAAAGCCCAAAAATGTATGTTTGAAGATTTTTTTATAGCACCAACCATTGACCAAAGGGGTGGGAAAAAGTGTTTTTTTCGGGAAACATTTATCATATCTCTCTTAATAGGCACAATATCAAAACCGTACAAAATGGACAATATTTCCCTAATAATTACCTAAAACTTTTGTCTGAAAGAATTTTTGATATGACCCACCATTATGCCAAGGGATGAGAAAAATGATTTCGGAATTATAAGAAAATGCCATGAGCTATCAGTGGTTGCCATGACAACACTAATAAATTGATGAGGGATGAGCCATCAGACGTTGCCAAGATAACGCACTTGCACGAGATCAGATTCAGATTTCCATCTAAGTGTGAAGCGGCTTCGGTGACGTAACTGGTAGCATGCTGAATGTCTATGCCCATGGTCGCGAGTTCAAAGCCGGCCGAAGTCGTCGGATTTTCTAAGAGCGCTAAAAATCCCTCAGTATGCTTTCCTTTGGAGGGGAAGTTCCAACGTTCGTTGCGAGTTGCTGGTTGGGGTGGCATCTAGTAGCCAAGTTCACAGCTAGGTGTCATTGACGGTAGTACCTGGTAGCAACATTAGGAACTACTGCTTGAAATTGACCGTCTGCAGTCCTTACCTGAATGACATACTAATACAGCCATCCCTAAGTACACGGGGTTACATGACCGCGTTGTCGCAGCCCCTAAACTGAGGAACCGACCAAAATCTCTGTGGGAGATATAATTTTGAGTGAAGAAGTAACAGACCGTTACATAGTTACACATCAGTGTCGAAACCTTGCATAAGGACACTGTGACCACAAGTATAAAAATGGACCCCAAATGACAAGAAGGTTGCCGTTCTCATAAGACAATAAAATGTTTAAAATAAGAATAAAATGACGAAAAACAAAGTTAATTAACCTCCAATTATAAAATACCTTCTCGCAATAAATGAGGTCTGATTCTTCTACGAAAACCTGCATATTCTGCCTATTTTCGCCTATCCCCAAGTTTGTCCGGTGAAATCTACCTCCGCCTTCCGGCGTGCCGAGAGGTCATTTTTGTTAATGAAAACCGTGTAAATCGGCCCAGCCGTTTTTAATATGAGAGGTGATAAACGGGTTGACATTCCCTTTGATCGTTTCTCGTGTTAATAGTGCAATGCAGCGTTGAGTTGAGGTGCTGGCCTGTCCTATGATCAGTTTTAGCGCTGTGGCACGCCAGTATTGACCGTGTCAAGCTGTGTGGACACAAATACTTGTCAACGTTTTTAGGGTAAATACCGCGTGCTTTGAGAGTGACATGCTTGGTTAGTGACATCTATGGCACCAGCTTACCGGACTGGCAGAATCAGTTTTCAAAATCCATTGTGGTGTTTGAAGCCATATTTTCAGTGTTGCCCAAGTAAACAAGAGTTAAGTGCTTTTCAGTCGGTCAACACGAATGTACCCAAAAGAGATGGGTTATGCCCTAATCCTGAAATAAATTACATGAGATTAATCGTCAAGCGATCATCATCAGATCCATTACACTAAGGCTATAAAATCTATGTTTGAAATACAGGTGAAAATATTTACAATATGAACAATTATTTAGTTGCAGTATTGGTACAGCAACTGTCAGTGTATGCTAAATGCAGTATATATGTTAGGTGAAATGCTAAATGGTGATAGCTATCCGGAGTTTGTACTTTAGAGGGATTATATGGTTGTAGACTATAGTTAAACTATAAAATTTTAGGCTAACTACTTATCTGATTGTCTTCCGTACTACAGCTGCTCGCAGTTTTCGTGCTCACTGTAACTTACTGTGCGGTCAACTGCGGTGGTTATCTTAACGACTGGTTTTTCCTGCCTTCTCCCCCCTACCCCTACGTGCTGTGGGGAGTGATAGCGATGTGTTTATGTGAGGTGTTGCCAACCTAGATAAGATGTATGTTATTGAATGAGGTGTGTCTACAACTATTAAAGACCGTGGATTAGCCCTCGCCACGCGTGGAGCATTACCCATTCGAACTAAGCGTTGACGGTCTTATGAGTAAAAGAAACCGATGAGATTGTGAGATTATTGAGGATCGTTCTCACCCAAAACGTGTTTCAATTCGACAATAAAATATACACACAGAGAGAAGGCCTAGCAATGGGATCGCCACTAAGTGGGTTAATCGCTGACATCTTCATCAATGCACTAGAAAACGCGTTCTTAGAAAAGACTTCAACAAAGGGAATAGTAATATGGAAAAGATACGTAGATGATGTAATTTGCATCTACGATACTGAACTAACAAGCGAAGAAACAATTCTCCAATCCATTAATAGCCTACACCACTCTATCAAATTCACCAAGGAATCCGAAATAGACCGAAAAATAAATTATCTCGATATAACTATTGAACGTAAAGACAACGACCTTTCATATTCCATATTTCGGAAAGCAACACAAACCTCGCATGCAATCGACAATCAGTCTAATCACCCCAGTACGCACAAACTAGCAGGTTTCAATTCAATGGTGCACAGGGCTTTAAACATACCCATGTCTAAAGACAACTATAATAAGGAAATAAGAACTATTAAGCAAATAGCAAAGGAAAACAACTTCCCGCCAAGCAAAATAAACCAAATTATAGCCAAGCATAAAAATAAAGATAAAACGATTCCCAAACCGGACAGTAATGAGAAAAAATTTGTGCGTTTCAACTATGTGAATGCGAATACATATAAAATCACTAACCTATTCAAAAAGCAAGGCATAAAGATAGCTTTCACGACGAAAAACACAACCGCTAGGCACCTCCAAAATAGTAATCTAAATAAACGTGACCCGTATTCAAGGTCAGGGGTATATTCTATAACGTGCCAAGACACCGGTTGTCAAGCTAATTACATCGGGCAGAGTGGAAGACGAGTAGACACCCGTTATAATGAACATAGGAATGCGATAAGATACGGAACACATTCAGCCGTGTGCGAACATATGTGTGACGCGGGGCACAGCTTTACCAACATAGAGTCGGACCTTAAAATAATCCATCACGAATCGAAAGGCAGAGCTCTTGACATAAAGGAAGCAATCGAGATACACCTAGCCAAACGAAACAATCCCAACAATCTAAACGAACACACGTTCGTGGAGAGCTCACCCCTCTTCACGCTACTAAAAAACACACCCTGTCGGAAACAAGACACAATTTAGCGACACAGCCAAGCTAGATAAAAAAAAGGGGGGAAATTAGGGGTTTTTAATAGGTAAATGTTATCTGGATCAGGTGTACGATGTACTTTTCTTCTGCAACAAACCAAGGCCCATATTCGCGGCAGTATTAAAGGTGCCGGGACGTCCTCATAAGACCGCCAACGCTTAGTTCGAATGGGTAATGCTCCACGCGTGGCGAGGGCTAATCCACGGTCTTTAATAGTTGTAGACACACCTCATTCAATAACATACATCTTATCTAGGTTGGCAACACCTCACATAAACACATCGCTATCACTCCCCACAGCACGTAGGGGTAGGGGGGAGAAGGCAGGAAAAACCAGTCGTTAAGATAACCACCGCAGTTGACCGCACAGTAAGTTACAGTGAGCACGAAAACTGCGAGCAACTGTAGTACGGAAGACAATCAGATAAGTAGTTAGCCTAAAATTTTATAGTTTAACTATAGTCTACAACCATATAATCCCTCTAAAGTACAAACTCCGGATAGCTATCACCATTTAGCATTTCACCTAACATATATACTGCATTTAGCATACACTGACAGTTGCTGTACCAATACTGCAACTAAATAATTGTTCATATTGTAAATATTTTCACCTGTATTTCAAACATAGATTTTATAGCCTTAGTGTAATGGATCTGATGATGATCGCTTGACGATCGAAACTGGTCATCCTAGTGTTTTATTAATCTCATGTAATTTATTTCAGGATTAGGGCATAACCCATCTCTTTTGGGTACATTCGTGTTGACCGACTGAAAAGCACTTAACTCTTGTTTCAAAATCCAATTATAATATTCTCTCGGCAAGTAATCCCGACACCAATGGCCGCATTAAATAGCTTAGTAGGCTATATTATTCATGAAAGCATGCAATTTATGACGAATGAACTTCATGGAAAATTAATACATTGGCAAATATTAACACTTTCAACATCAATAATCGACATATAGTCAGCCCGGAAGCTGCTTAGATTCTCAAAAACACCACCGAGAGTTAAATACTATAGATAGAAACCCAAGGCAGCTTATATTGTTGGATCCCGGGGTTCGGGTGGAAGAGATCTACTCTCGGGTAAGACCCCGTTTAGATGGCACGGTCCCTCGCTTATCGTAGCATATGGTAATAGCATGTGGTAATACACGTGTGAGATACGAGTGCGGGCGACCAAGATAGAAACATTGTTCTTTTACATGCGACACGTCAGTTTGCACTGTTCATTCGCACGGGTAAGTGATGACTGAGCTCCAGTAATAACCATAAATGGACGAAGCAAAGATCATATGAAACGTACTGTAGGTTGGCTCAGGTAAGGAAAGCATTTCTACAGGAAAGTAATCTGTTGACAACAAATACAGATGTAGGTATTAGAAAGTCATTTTTGAAAGCCTTTGTCTGGATCGTGGCAGTTTATGGATGTGAAACTTGGACTGTTGGCACAGCAGAAAAGAGGAGAATTGATACATTTGAATGTTGGTGTTACAGGAGAATGATGAAGATCTGATGGTTAGATGGAGTAAAAAATGAAGAGGTATTAAGACGAGTGGGGGATGTGAAATGTTTCTGGTGACTGCTAATGAAGAGAAGGGATGGGTTGGTAGGAAACTTACAAAGACACCCAGGAGTAGAAAAAATAGTTATGGAAGGAAGGTTAGAATATGTTTAACAGATTTCCTTGGCTGTAAGGTTGGTAGCTATGTAGAGATGAAACGATTAGCTCAGGACAGGGAGGCATGGATAGCTGCATGGAGCCAGTCAAAGGGTTGAAGACTTAAACGACAACAACAACAAGAATACTATTACTGTCACAAAAGAGCGCAAGTTTTCATAGTTTTCGATCATAAGCCGTATTGCGACATTTTTATTCTTCTTCTTCTCTTCCAAAAACGTTTCTGATTATGCAGGTTGTTCACAGAGCCTCTTCAAATCTTGTAATATCTCCCACATTCTGTCATTCAGCACTTCCTGCCAGTTTAGTTCTCTCCGGTTCACATCATCTTTCACTTGATCTTCCCAGCATGTCCATGGTCTACCGGTTGGTCTTCGTCCAGACTCTGGTAGTCTCTCTTTACCCATTCGGTTTACATGTCCGAACCATTTCAACCTATTTCCCTCCGTTGTTTCTTTTAGGGGTTTGATCTGAAGTGTGTTCCGTATGATTTCATTTCTTAACCTGTTTTAATATTGTCTTTCCCAGGATCCCTCTTAGAAAACGCATATCTGTCGCTGGCAGTCTACTCAGGTCAACATTCTGATCCATAGGTCGAAATTGGGTGATAATATGATTTGTATATCATGATCTTTACATTGGTGGGTATTTATAATAAGATGTATATAACCACAAGTCGCTTTATGTTGTACCTTAAAACTGTACTGGTGTCAGTCACCTTGTGGCTTTCCTCAGCGTAATTTACGATATTACAAGGTGCAAGAACATATACTTAATATAAATTTGCTATGACAGAGGTTGTTATCGTCGGCTCCGTGGTGTGGGTAGGGCGCCTGCCTCTCACCCGGAGGCCCCGGGTTCGATTCCCGGTTCCGTCAGGGATTTTAGAAAGTGACGTGGGGGATGGAACGGGGCGACCTCAGCCTCGTGTGGACAATTGAGTAGCTGTCTGACAGTGAGGCAGCACCCAGTCATGAAAACCAAGATTAACGGCCGAGGGGACCCCATGCGCTGACCACGCGTCACCCCGATATCTGCAGGCAAATGGCTGGACAGCGGTCGCTTGGTAGGCCTGGGCTTTTCATGGGCTGTTGTGCCAGGGATTATTATTTACAGGATGTTATCAAAGTTCTAAAAATATTCTTCGTCCAAAAACCAGATCTGTTATAAAATGTGTTAAGTAAGAAAATCATGAAAAGTATAAGTCTTGATAAAAACAGCGTGGAATAGAAGAGATTTGGATGTGAAACTATAATGGAAATAGCAAGGTTAGAACTGATAGTTTGGTGTGTGTTTGCGAAGTAATGGAGAAATAATGAAATGAAAACGTTGGAATCGGCTAACTGTTACGAGGTACTGTTTTGAATGGGCAAGAAATGTAGGTATATTCCAATTCCTAATTATTTCAGACACGCTATAATAAATTTTGAGGAAATTTCCTTCCTGGTCGAAATTTCTTGTTTGATGTTACCTTTCCTGGTTAGTTTACGTCCTAAGAAATTGAAAGCTTCTGCTTCTTTGAGAAATTTTCCATTACAACTAACATCCTTCATCTTTTCATTTTCTCTGCTGAGTTTCGTTACTTCATTATCCAAAGGGTAATTTCAATGTCCCCTCCTACAAAGCGTCTGTACTAACCTGATGATAATTGGCAACTCAATCACCAGCAGATTGTGCTACATTCAGATTCTTCCCTGATTTAACAATCAGTCCTACAATCCCATGGCAGAGAAACTTGTTTGCAACATAAATCCGGCTAATTCGCGAGGAGATGATCCTTGAATTACAATGCTCGTATTGACTTGTTTTTATCGGGAGTGGTACACCAACCACTCTGACATATATAAGCGTAATAAAATGAAAAGATTATAATTTTCCTATCATATGTCACGTCATTCCAATACTCAAGAGAAATAATATTTGGCTTTCATGCGACCAGAAACCACCATAATAGATGAAGGAAAAAACAATTTAGACATGAAGGGGTCTCTGTATGGTAAATTATGTATCGGAACAAGAATTTCGCAGCCTCCGTGGCTTAGGCGGCAGCACGCCGGCCTCTCACCGCTGGGTCCGTGGTTCAAATCCCGGTCACTCCATGTGAGATCTGTGCTGGACATAACGGAGGCAGACAGGTTTTTCTCCGGGTACTCCGGTTTTCCCTGTCACAATTTCATTCCAGCAACACTCTCCACTATCATTTCATTTCATCTGTCATTCATTTAATCATTGCCCCAGAGGAGTGCGTCAGGCCTCGGCAGCCGGCACAGTTCATATCCTCGCCGCTAGATGGGGGCTTCATTCATTCCATTCCTGACCCGGTCGGAGACTGGAAGCAGGCTGTGGATTTTCATTTTCAACAAGAATTTCAAAGTGTGTTCGAGTCATCAATCTATATACTGGTTTAATACAACTTCCCATGTCCCATGTATTCTTATTCTACCTTAATGCGTTGTCCTTGATCTTCGCAAATGGCCTCCTGAGACAAAACTAAAAAGAGGCGGGTACAATTCATACCTCAGCCGTCCTAGAAGTGGTTTTCTGTGGTTTTCTCACTTCTACTCCAGGCAAATGCCGTGATGGTACCTAAATTAAGGCCAGCACCACTTCATACACAATTACTACCTCGATTACGAGTGCACACACTAGTACAGACATCACAGTGACACAGGTTATCAGACAACTTCTACACGAATCCAAGTACACGGGGCTACATGACCACGAATTCGTAAAGTTCCAAAAGAATCAACAACAAGTCATTGCTAAGTCCACTAAACGAAACTTACAAAGCCAAACTTAGTCATCGTCGCAGCATAGGCCAGTGATATGTGATATTTTGTTGAGTTATTGATAGTGGTGACTGACCTTCAAGTTTGCTTGTTTAGAGTGATTGTTGCTGTTGTTGTTTGAGTCATCAGTCTTTTGACTGGTTTGATGCAGCTCTCCATGCCTCCCCGTCCTGAGCTAATCGTTTCATCTCTACATAGCTCCGACACCCTACATCGGAGGCAATCTGTTTAACATATTCTAACCTTGGTCTACCCCTACAGTTCTTGTCCTCGACCCTTCCTTCCATGACTAAGCTTGCTATTCCTGGGTGTCTTAGTTAGAGTCCTACCAACCTATCTCTTCTCTTCATTAGCAGTCGCCAGAAACATCTCTCCTCTCCCACTCGTCTTAATACCTCATCGTTTGTAACCCTATCTACCCATCTGATCTTCATCATTCTCCTGTAACAACACATTTAAAACTCTTCAATTCTCCTCTTTTCAGCTGCACCAATAGTCCAAGTTTCACTTCCATAGAGCGCCACGCTCCAGACAAAGGCCTTCAAAAATGACTTCCTAATACCTAAATCTATATTCAATGTCAACAGATCCCTTTTCTGTAGGAATGCTTTCCTTGCCTGAGCTAACCTATTTTATATATCCTCTTTGCTTCGTCCATCACTGGTTATTTTGCTTTCTAAGTAACAGAAGTCTCCTACTTCCTTTAGTTTTTCACCTGCCAATTTGATGTCCATAGAGGTTTCTGATTTATTTCGGCTGCATTCGAATATTTTGGTTTTACATGTATTGATTTTTATCATGAATTATTTCCTCAAGACGAACTCCATACCATTCAAAACCTCATTCAAATACTCAGGCGTGTCGGCCAAAATGACGATGTGATTGTTATTAAATGATCAGGTTAAGGTGGATTGTGCACTTAGCTGCTTGAACGATGTGTGGTCCGTTTTCGTACAGCTGTCGTCTTCGGCATATCTTGACTAGTTGCGCTTGCATAAACACTACTGCAACAACATATGCGTATATATTGTAAGTACCGTCAGCCACAAACTTGTAGACATAGATTTAATTTAATAGCCTAGGTGGAAATGAGAAAAAAAACCTTCAGGCAGCTGAAATGTGGTTTTGGAGACTAATAACCCGAACAAGCTGGATGGAAAGAAAGACAAATGAGCTTGTTCTGAACAAAATTCAGGAGAATCGATGCCTGTTGAACACCATCAAGAAAAGGCATGGGACAAATACTCAGACACAGTGGTGTAGTGGCGAAATTTTGAGTGTGGGAACGCTATATACTGACTTACCCATGGGAGGAAGTGGTCTGAGGGGTACCCCCTCCAACCACCCAGAGAGCGGGGGGTTCGGTTCGGGGGCCCTGTAGCCTATGGAATGGATAAAATTATCACAGGGAAAAAGAAAAAATAGAAGATGTAGCATGTTTTTATGTATACGTTTACTAACAAATTCGAACACAAAGATTAAAAACTGAACATATTCAATAAAATTTTATAATGTATTTACAAATAAATGGCAAATGCATCTTCTTCCTCTTTGTCATCAGGTTGAGGGTGGCTCGTCGAGTTCTAGTGTCATCAGCTGTGCGGTGTCGTCTTAACCATGTCTTGACGTAATTCTCTGGTTTCCATGTCTGGATACTTGGTTCGTTCAACTTGATAAACATTAATGCTGATACGTGCTCGATGGTCAGTTTTGACCGTGTTGGCGATATAATAATATTCATGTGACTGAAGCCACGTTCACACTCTGCTGAACTGCAAGGAATAAGTTTTGTGCAGTTTATCAGAGGGTTTAAGTCCTTCGGAATCGTAGTGCTGTTTTCCAGGTAATCTCTGAAGCTGTTCTTAATTTTGTTGGCATTCAACCTAAATCTTGCACAGAGATGTTCGATTTCTTGTCACCGTATCCAGCATATTTTTCTGGAGGCCAGTTGTTACTTTCGAGTATTTACAGTTCTGAAAGGAGAGATTCATATTCTTTTTCATAATCATAATTGTTGGTCCCTGTGGCTGTAGATGGTACGTTGCTGCTTCTTGTTGTGAAAAGTCTCCGTTTAAGGTTGTTGATAACACTTGATAGCAACTGCTGGTCATTAATAGCAGTTATTTTGTTTCTACTTGTTAAGGGAACATCACAAAAATTACCAGTGATTGCAGCTCTCTTGGCCTCAAGGGTATTAGTTCCAGGTTTCTCTTTAAGGCACTCGAAAAAAGCAATTGACCTTCTTATGAGTTTGTCTGCATAAACAACAGTTGCCTCCCTATTTTGAAGACATTCTGAAACCATTGTTAATTCAGCTAATATGTCATACATTATCGCCAAATCTGACAGAAACTGAGTTGTTGCCAAGCGCTTAATCAACCCACCGTACATTGCTTGTTCGGTTGTTGTTCTGTTCTTGTCTTCTTGGGCCTTCTTAAAATGAGAGTACAATGCTTGATATCCATACCAAACGGCCATAACAGTTTTAAATGAACTGGAAACCCATCTCGTAACCGAAATGCGACCAACTTTCTGTAGTTGCAAATCAAGCTCACTAGCACACTCGACTAGTTCTCTTTGGCATTTAGGCGATTTACTATACAGAGTGTACAGCTTGTCCATAAACACTTGAAAATGGTTAATAGCCCCAACGTCATTGATGGAATCACTTACAGCTAACTTTATCCTATGGTTCATGCAATGCTAAGGAACAATGTTGGGAAACTGTTGTAGTAGCTTTTCTACGACGCCAGATTTTTTTCCTAACATGACACTAGCGCCATCACAGGCAAATGCAACTAAGTTCTCTTTTAGGTACTCAAGATCAAACCCATATTTTTTCAAACAACCTAAGAGTGCCTCAAAAATAGAATCAGCAGTTTGGTTAGGCAATTCAATTAGGTCTAAGAATAAGACATTTGGTGGCAAATTTTTGCTGGTTTCACATTTTAAATAAACAATCAAAGTAGATTTATCACTTAAGCTTGTAGATTCATCGAGCAAAATAGGAATTTTACCTGAAATGCTTTTAACCTGTTGAGTAATTCGTTTTTTCATTTCATCAGAAATGTGGTCAATGATTTCAGTTGCACTAAATCTAGAGTGTAATCCTACACCAATGTCTACACAATTCATTTTCTGAAGTTGCAAAAGTTTAGAATAATCAGAAAAGGGCCTATCATTTTTTGCCAAATAGTAAGCTGATCGAAATACTTTAATTGTAGAATCTAGATTGGAAAGGTTCATTTTATCACAAACGTTTTCAATAGTTTCCCCGTTCGCCTTAGCGGTTATGCTCTCAGCAGTCAAGTGGGCTGATGATTGCTTGTGAAGAATTTTTTTTTTCTTAGGGAAGTAAGTTGGGCAGTCTTTCTAGACCCATTGAATGTTATTGCAAATGTGCACCATTCTTTAGAAATTGATGTACGTTCCTTTTTAAAAGCACCATGATGAGAAACGTTGCTACATAATGTACAGCCTAATGAACCGTTTTTGCAACCCAACCATGGGAAGGCTTATTTTTTGCGTTCCCACATATCAATAGTCCATATAGAAGGCCATTCAGATTTATTTTGTACATCATGCTCATGCATATTCGAAGTCGAACTTACAGAAGAATTACTTTCAGTTCCTGCCTGTAAACCACATTTTTCATCTCAAGACACACGAAGAGAAGTAGAATTTTTCCCTGAGTGAGATACATCTAAATCGTCATTTACTTCTTCACCTTGATCTTCATTTGGTTGCTTAGAAAAGAATGAAAACAGTGTTTTTTGATTTTTCTTTGACGGCTCCATGTTCGATTGGGATAACTGAGTAATCGCCCTTCAATTCAAGTTCGTCTGAATGTCTGAATACTATTAAAATAACACAACTAATTATTAAAGTAATACAGCGCACGATAACCTCACTAACAAACAAAATAAAGAGAACAGTCAAATCAGCGCGTCACCACTTGTGAGCGCGACTGCCGGGTGCCGACTGCAGAGGTCAATGACAATGACTTCCCTCCCTCTCTCACACCTCTTTCTCTGTCGCACGTGAAAGAGGGAGGGGCTGAACTTGAGCGCCCCGGATACCGGCTAGCACCGCGCCGACGACGCGACGGCAAGGTTGCGACAACGAACTACCGAATCTTAATCTAAGTAAACAATTAGAATATTGAAATTCGGGTAGGTACGGTGCAAGGGTGCTGATGCTTCAAATCAATATATGAGGCACTCACACATTTTTTAAGATATTATTTTATTTACTTGCGTAAGTGATTTTTTTTTTTTAACTGAATGAAACCAGTGTGGGAACGCCGTTCCCACGCGTTCCCGCTCCACTACACCCCCGCTCAGACATGACACTCTTCTCCAGGTAATTTTTGAAGGAAAAACTGTGATGAAAAAGCCAACGGGTCGACCAAGAGAATCGTATCTCAAGAACATTGTCAAAGAAATGGAATGTGACTCGTATGTCCATATGAAGAGAACTGCTGAAGACCGTAAGAAATGGCTGCAACGACAAGGTTTTTAACAGTTAGAAGCTGATGATCAAGTGTAAATGATCTGATTTATTTATATCGTACGGCAAAGCAAGGATATATTATAAATACACATATCTTACAATTATATATACAATTATTTGCAGGTCAACATTCAAAACTTAATGTCTAGAGTTTTCAGCCAGTCTACTTCCTCTGTAGAGGCACTGTGGTGGTCCTTGAACAGATCCATTGAATCTTCTTTTTGGGCAGTCCATAACAACGTGCTGGATGGTCTGGAACACATTATCACAGTCGCAGAATGGGTCTTCAGATCTTCCCCACTTGTGAAGACAGAATTTACACCTGCCATGATTTGTCCTGATTCTGTTTAGACATGTCCATTCCTAAGTTGAAACCGGAAGGAGCTCTACAAGGACGATGAATTAAACCCAGGCGGTCAGGATTTGAAGAGGTCCAATCTTCATGCCAGATCTCATCAGCATCAAAATGTGTTTCCAGGTTCTCACCTAGCTTCCATGATGGGTTTCTGGACTTCAATGATCTCATGATGATCGCTTAACGATCGAAACTGGTCATCCAGCCCCTAAACTTAAGAACCAACCAACCAACTTTCTGACGCTGACTCGTTTCCATTTGGCTTCTTCTCATAATTAATCTCATGTAAATTGTTTTTGGGAATAAACTATATTAGACTATATTTTCTTATTTTTGGTTGTAACGATTTTAGAATCACCGTTTCTAATGTGACAGACACTTTCTGACGCTCACTAATTACACCTGTGTGAAGCTGAATTGTATAGGTTAAGACTGTAAATAACGCTCTTAGGTTCCTACGTTCGTTGCTATGAGCCTACTGCGGTGGCGTCTGGTAGCTAAGTTCTGAACTAGTAGTCTTTGACGGTGGCGTTTGGCAGCAAAAGTAGGAACTATTTGAAAAATTCAAAAGTCTGCAGTCCTTACTTGAATTAAAATACAGATAACACACACTAATATAGTCATCACAATTAACACTGGTTATCAGACAGATTCTACACTCACCCAAAATACACGGGGCTACATGGCCGCGTTGTTGCAGCCCCTAAACTTAAGAACCAACCAACTTTCTGACGCTGACTCGTTTCCATTTGGCTTCTTCTCATAATTTCATGGCTTTAGATCCAACAGTATGATGTCAAGCACATTTTACCGAACATATTGCATGCCATCGGTTTACCTCGTAATGAGAGTTACAAACAAGTGATGAAATTTTAGAGGTGATTGATTTCCAATGCATAAATCAGTTATGATAAAATCCATTATTTGTTTTGAATAATAGATTCTGCCAAGGAACAAAATTACTGGTATGTTTAAAATGAAGCTAGAGGAGAGACGTTACTTGTTGGGTATCACATCAGAGCAACAGTCACTTTTAGTCCAGTCAAGAGAGGCTCAAAAAGTGCGTTCACCTTACATCAGATGCGGGATCGTTTTTTATTTTTTGATGTTGTTTAGGACCATTAGGTAGTTATTAATCCAAGTTTCCGTCATCCCCACCCCCTTGTTTCGTCCGCCATCTTGAAAAAACTGTCAGAAATCGGCACGTTTTTCAGTTTTTGGCCTCTAGCTCATTCCCAGTTCATTTGTTTGAAGATATGTCCAAATAAGAAAATGTACATTACTAAATTTCCAACCACGTTAATGGGGAAGTTTTTTTTGTAGGACAAAGCGTATTCGAGACACGAGAAGGCGAAAACGGTCAAAAATTGGCGATTCGGCAAATTTTTCACTTTCGCTCCACTTTCCTTCGCAAAAACAGGGGGAAGACTTGATCTCAGTAAAACGTTTATTGAATGAATGTTGTAGAGAATTTAATTTCCTAGGAAACTCGTGTATCAAAAAAATAATTACGAGCAATGGGTAGGAGTGGGGACAAATTTAAGAAAACTAGAGGAAATGCGTTTTTGTGATTCAGCCCTGGAGCGCCGTGTAGGTGAATGTTTTTCGTTTTCATTATATTGCAACCATTTTTTGAACACAGCAATGCGTCTAAATAATATTTTAAAAATTTTTGGTAAAAATGTAACCACACACATACACTCACACTCTCTCACACACGCATATATAATTGAATCGGTCATTGTTAGAAGGTTAAGTCATTTTTGTAAGAATTGAGATACTTGACAAAAACTGTTTCTCTCACTTAATTGTAAAGCAGAGGTCCAACAGCTCAGCTCTGATTCAGTACTATAACATGGTGAATCTTGTGAAGAAATTTATACAAGCAGAGAGGAACGGCAACTTTCAACTACACTTGGACACTATCAAGATGATGATACCATTTTTCCATGCTGCTGGACATTGGCATTATGCAAAAAGTGCGCATTTGTACCTTCAAGAATTGTCATATTTGGAAGACAGTGAATCCTACCGAGTTCCAAAAATTTACAAAAGAAGGTTATTTCACAATCCGAAAGTCAGGCAAATTTTGGTCAGGCGTTTGGACTGACATGACAATCGAACAGAAACGCATGAACGATATGAAAGTTGGAGGTGGCTTGACTAGTGGAAGGGGAATGACAGATAGTACATTGTTGAAGTTGACTCTTGGAATGACTTCTCTTCAGGATATAGCTCAACAAATGGAGCAGTAAACTGAAGTTATAGCATTGTCTTCAGAACAACATGTGGAGCTGAGGCCCAGCAGGATCACGCGGGACGAACGAGATGTGCAACGGCTGCTCGAATGGTTTACAAAACACCCCCCTTTCCCTGAAGCGGAGGATATTATGAGCATCAGCTCTGGTGTAGTTGAAAGTGGGAGCAGATGAACTGCTACAAGGCCTAGCAAGTCGGTATGGCTGGACTCTCCAAGAATAGTGGGAACAATCTTCGGTGAAGTGTCCTTCAAAAAGAAGCACAATGTGATATCTTTAGCAGCTGACAAGAACATCTTGAAAGTTGGGGAGAAGAAGATTGACGTGGACCCACTCATACTCTATCACAGCAAAAACAACCCAGAACGACCTTGAGGAATACCTCTCTTATGAGCTTGCACCGTACCCTATGTCGTTGTTCAACGAAGATGGCATGCGCAAGGGCACACAAATTCTGTTTTATATGCAGCGTTCACATCCCTGCCCATAGATTTCGAGCTCCCCTCAAATCACCTCACTGTCATCGATGGTGGGCATCTGCTCCACAAAGTTGTGTGGAATCGAAATTCGACTTATGGGCTAATTTGTGCCGATTATACCAAGTACATCCACCACCATTATGGGACAGTGGTGATGGTCATCTTCGACGGGTATCCTGAGAATTTTCTGATGAGTACCAAGAATGCTGAAAGAGCAAGAAGGCGCAAGCTGAACGCCTCAGTAGATGTGATATTTGAAGAAGCCACAGTTAACACAACTCCTCAAGACAAATTTCTGTCCAATGAGAGCAATAAAAACGATTTGTTGCCCTCCTCAGAACAACACTTGAGGCGTCCAACATCATGAACAAGCAAGCTGAGGAGGATGCTGACGTGCTCATTGTGACCACTGCAACATCGATGGCTTCTTCGTACGACGCTGTAATTATTGTGGGGGAAGACATCGATTCATTAGTCATCTTCACTGGGACAGCAAATACGATGAACAACGTATACCTTAAAAAAACAGGAAGAGGAAATTCACCTGACGTCATGTACTCCCCCTCATAATTTATGTATGACCTCGCCGAGAACCTGCTGCTCATCCACGCCATCAGCGGGTGTGACACAACGTCAAAATTTTATGGGTTCGGTAACACCAAATTTTGTTCCCTGTTCCGGAGGAATCCATTATTGTTGGAGATAAGTGAAGTCTTCATGGACCCAGAAGCCACATTAGAGGACATCTCCAAAGCAGGAGAGCAAATATTTGTCGTCCTCGATGGTGGGGAAGTCGACCAATAACTTTCTGACCTCCGACACACAAAATTTGTTGCCACCACGACAAACTTGAACCTGGAAAAGCTGCCCCCAATCTCCGATGCAGCGCGATACCACTCCTTGAGAGTATACCACCAAGTGATGTCCTGGATGAGCAGGAAGAAAGACCCGATCATCTTTGGCTGGACAAGAGGAAGCAGGGGCTTGATTCCGACAACAACCACCAGAGATGCTGCTCCTCGTACTCTGCTGAAGACGGTATCATGCAGGTGTGTCACCGGCTGTACCTCAGCATGTGGATGCAGAAAAGGCTGTCTGCATTGCTCCACTTTCTGCAAATTCTGCTGCGGCGGAAAGTCCTGCCACAACCGTCCCTTGATAGCCGCTGACGAGGAAGAGGGAAACATCGACGACCAGTCCATACCATTCGACGAAGACCCTGCCGAAGAGTCAGCCCTCCCAACCCTCCCTTACGATACGTCTACGGTTGCTGTAGCAACCCCCCACCACCATCCATTTCAAGGTTTTTACTTTAGTGTGTTCATTATTCCCTAATAATTAATAAGTAAATAATTAATATATAAAACGCATTGTATTGTAATCTATATTTTGTAAATAGGCTACACACTAACTTTTTTTAAATGAATGTGTAACGAATTTGTTCTCTCCCATCTATTCATATTAAAACAAGATGTTCAGTAAAGAACATACAGCCTACTTTCTCCTAAATGCATGGGTATTGTTATAACTCTTTGTCCTTTTCAAGGAGTATGATCGTATGTTGGTTGTAGTAGCTTGTTGAAATACAACGTGCTATAGGGATATTAAACATGAATATGAGGTGCCCCTTACTAGTGCTACCTCTGTACCAAATTTCGTTCAATTCGGTTTCACCGTGTTTGAATTGATAGGGGGAATCGATTTGCACACATACTTGACCACCATCTGCAAACTATTGGGCTGATGTTCTTGCAGTTTGGTCTGAATATGTTTCCCACATAAAGATATGGTGTTGCAAAATTTGGTAGAGACTAGATTATTAGGTTGGTCGTAATTACATTTTAGCTTTTAACATTTGGGTGGCCACGATTACGTTTCCGTCAAGATAGCGGTGATATAAAACATGACACTGAGGTGCCCTTTGCTAGTGCTATCTCTGTACCAAATGTCGTTCCATTCGGTTTCACCGTGTTCGAATTGATAAAGGGAATCGATTTTCACACAAAGATGGCCGCCATCCGCAAAATATCAGGCTGATGACCTATTAGTTTGGTCAAAGGATGCTCCCTCCATAAAGGTATGTTGTTGCTAAATTTGCTAGAGATCGGATGATTAGGCGAATCGTAATTTGATTTAAGCTTTGAACATTTGTGTGGCCGCCATTACGTTTCAGTCAAGATGGCGGCGATATAAAACATGACACTGAGGTGCCCTTTGCTAGTGCTACCTCTGTACCAAATTTCGTTCATTCGGTTCCACCGTGTTCGAATTAATAGGGGGAATCAATTTTGACATAAAGATGGCCGCCATCCGCAAACTATTAGGCTAATGGCCCATTAGATTGGTCACAGGATGCTCCCTCCATAAAGGTATATTGTTGAAAAGTTTGGTAGAGATCGGATGGATATGTTAGTCGTAATTTGATTTAAGCTTTAAACATTTGTGTGGCCGCCATTACGTTTCTGTCAATATGGCGGCGATGTAAATCATGACAGTGAGATGCCCTTTGCTAGTGCTATCTCTGTACCAAATTTCGTTCCATTCTGTTTCACCGTGTTTGAATTAATAGGGGGAATCGATTTTCACACAAAGATGGCCGCCATCCGCAAACTATTAGGCGAATGACCTAATAGATTGGTCAAAGGATGCTCCCTCCATAAAGGTATGTAGTTGCAAAATTTGGTAGAGATCGGATGATTAGGTTAATCGTAATTTGATTTAAGCTTTGAACATTCGTGTGGCCACCATTACGTTTCAGTCAAGATGGCGGCAATATAAAACATGACACTGAGGTGCCCTTTGCTAGTGCTACCTCTGTACCAAATTTCGTTCCATTCTGTTCCACCGTGTTCGAATTAATAGGGGGAATCAATTTTGACATAAAGACGGCCGCCATCCGCAAACTATTAGGCTAATAACCTATTAGATTGGTCAAAGCATGCTCCCTCCATAAAGGAATGCTGTTGCAAAGTTTGGTAGAGATTGGATGGTTATGTTAGTCGTAATTTAACTTAAACTTTGAACATTTGTGTGGCCGCCATTACGTTTCTGTCAATATGGCGGTGATATGAAACATGACACTGGGATGCCCTTTGCTAGTGCTATCTCTGTACCAAATTGCGATCCATTCAGTTTCACCGTGTTTGAATTAATAGGGGGAATTGATTTTCACACAAAGATGGCCGCCATCTGCAAACTATTAGGCTAATGACCTAGTCAGTTGGTCAAAGGATGCTTCCTCGAAAAAGGTATGTTGTTGCAAAATTTGGTAGAGATTGGATGATTAGGTTAATCGTAATTTGATTTAAGCTTTGAACATTTATGTGGCCGCCATTACGTTTCCGTCAAGATGGCGGCGATATAAAACATGACACTGAGGTGCCTTTTGTTAGTACTACCTCTGTACCAAATTTCGTTCCATTCGGTTGCACCGTGTTTGAATTAATAGGGGGAATCGATTTTCACACAAAGATGGCCGCCATCCGCAAACTATTACGCTGATGACCTATTTGTTTGGTCAAAGGATGCTCCCCCTATAAAGGTATGTTGTTGCAAAATTTGGTAGAGATCGGATGATTAGGTTAGTCGTAATTTGATTTA
The DNA here is from genome assembly GCA_946902985.2 of Meconema thalassinum. Classification (NCBI taxonomy): domain Eukaryota; kingdom Metazoa; phylum Arthropoda; class Insecta; order Orthoptera; family Tettigoniidae; genus Meconema; species Meconema thalassinum. The sequence goes on along the minus strand of CAMPQE020000006.1, from coordinate 207,330 downwards.
AGCTTTGAACATTTGTGTGGCCGCCATTACGTTTCCGTCAAGATGGCGGCGATATAAAACATGACACTGAGGTGCCTTTTGTTAGTACTACCTCTGTACCAAATTTCGTTCCATTCGGTTGCACCGTGTTCGAATTAATAGGGGGAATCGATTTTCACACAAAGATGGCCGCCATCCGCAAACTATTACGCTTATGGCCTATTGGTTTGGTCAAAGGATGCTCCCCCCATAAAGGTATGTTGTTGCAAAATTTGGTAGAGATCGGATGATTAGGTTAGTCGTAATTTGATTTAAGCTTTGAACATTTGTGTGGCCGCCATTACGTTTCCGTCAAGATGGCGGCGATATAAAATATGACACTGAGGTGTCCTTTGCTAGTGCTACCTTTGTACCAAATTTCGTTCAATTCGCATTCACCGTGTTCGAATTGATAGGGGGGGACAGACATTCAGAGTACACACACTCACACACACACAGACACACACACACACAGACACACACACAGACTCACACACACACATACACACACACAGACAGACACACTTTTTTGCCCTGTGTTGATCTCATAAGTCTACTTTCATTTTTTGCAAAAATCGAAAGTAGGCTAAAAATGGTTTAAAAATGATTACGATGCACTGCTGTGTTCAGAAAATGGTTGTAATATAACTGTGCCGGTATTACGTCACTATTTTACGTTTGCTACGCCTTTCGATATGTTTAATTTTGATTGCCTGATGTGATGACTTCGGTTCTCTGTTTTCCCGCTAGAGAGCTACACCGAAAGGAAAGAACTTATTTTTGTCTTTCTACTGAATGCAGCTGATGTTCCGGTCCTGTGAGAGAACGCCGAGATAGTTGTCATTTGTCTAACTATTATGTTGCACGTCAAGTACGAAGTGTGCCGAGATCTTGGAATATTTTGGTTAGACTTGGATCTCCATGGAAGAAGACAGTAGTTGAGTTTGCTGCTAGGCCTGTTATGTATCAAAGTGGCCTGAGATACGGTGATAGTTCGTGTCTCCGAGAGTAAATATCTGTACTGTACTATGTGGTACTATCTGCATTGACTTTGAGATGTTAAAAATATGACTTGTCGGGTAAGAATCATGTTAGCCGGGAGTGATAAAATTGGACTTGATATATGTGGTGTGTTGTTTTGGGAGCATTAACCTTGGATGATGTCTTGGAGTTGTTGCTGTTGGTTTTTGTTTTGTGAATCTTCTGTTGGCAAACGGTAACAGTAGTCTTCCGTCAGCCGAGGAGGGAACAAGAGAAGTTCTCAGGAAGCCATGACAGGGCTTAGACGTTTTATAAAATTTTGCTGCCGGGGATAGTCAAGTATTATATTAAAAGATATGAATTACGACATCTTGACATGGGTTTAAGCATGTATATGTATCGAGCAGCTGATATTGATATTGTGAAGAAGTTGAGTATTTATGAGAGTGAGTGGACGTTGGTTTGATCATGTTTGCTTTGAAGGCTCTTGGATTATCGGAAGAGATAAATGAATTCAGGCCTACTAACATGCGTTGGAACATGAATGACCTTTATATTGGAACTCGCTTTGCTCGTTGGGGGCTCCGCCCCCAAGCCCCCGGTGCGTTTGACGATCCGTGTATTTTTAGGGAAAGTAATGGTTTCAAGTGTTTAAAACATATCGTTCTGAATTTACGGTTTTTATGTTTGCTGTGACTTTGTAATAATAATAATAAAGACGAATATGTTGCATGCAGATTTTCCATTGATGTACTTTTTTTAGTTGATTCGTGGGTGTCACCTACCAATATAAATTATGCTAATGGTCTGAATAAAATCTTATTTTTGCTTTGTTATAATTTTTCTATAAGTTTATAGTGTCTTCAGTGTACGAAGTCCCGCACATTTGTTGCGTGTCAAATTTTCGGTTTTTTTTGCACTTGCCCTCAAGTCCATAAAAATCCACTACTTAATATATGATAATATTTTGTTACGAGTCCAAATTTTAATTCTCTATAGTGTTATTGCCTCTTTTGACATCTCTTTTCCCACTTTTAAAATATATTTCCAATTGAGGGTGGAATGTGCGCACTGATATGTTTTAAGTCTGTTTGGACATGGCTGGTCCTCTAGTATACTTCTAGTTATAATAATATTGGGGGGGGGGTGAGTTTAGCCAAGGCATGTCCCCTAGCCTATTGCCAGTTATATCATGACAGGAAATTTCATGAACGCATATCCCCTAGCCTACCTGTAAAACCGTTTTCAGGAGTTTTATCATGAAAAGTCATTTAGCCTACTGCCAGTTACTGTATATCGTGGCGGGAAGATTTGATAAAGCAGGTCTCCTAGCAAAACAGTCTGTTTTCCAAAATGCCGATGCGCTGTTGTTCAGAACATGTAATATATTAACCCAGTAATATATCACAGAAACTGTAAATTTCTTTGAACTAAGAAACTTACACGAACGCAATACCTCCAGTAATTAGTTTACAACATTACGCATATTTGCAAATATAGATTCTTTTCCCCATTCAGTTCTATATGTGTTTGGCAATAACATTCGACTTTCTATTCCGATTAATATTATTATTATTATTATTATTATTATTATTATTATCATGAAGGTGACGTGGTGATGCTGAAGTCATGACTCTTGCCTCTTACCAAGGCTGACTGGGTTCAATTCTCATCGAATGCATGTGAGATTTACCATCTGAAATATCAAGTGCTGTGGTTAAGAATCCACACCAAAAGAGGAGGTCCCGTGCCTCATGTTCAAGAGATTAACGGCCATGTCAAATTACAAACTTGCTTGCATTTTCACTAATATGATGTGTAGACTATATGGGTATTTACTCACCCGATTATTAATCACAGAAAGAACAAGAAGTTCCGTGACGAATTAAAGTGCCTACTTTTCTTAAAATTTAAGATTCATGCCAATGATTAATCTATATGCATTTGTCTAGAATAATGACGAAATTAAGTTGGAAATATCAAAATTTCTAATTAGTTCGAAATACTGTATACATGGCATAATGTAGCCTAATAGTGCACTACAGTTGGCAGCCCTGGTGACTGAATATATTCTTAGTTCCATCTCCTAAGGTACAGAATACAAAATTTGGTTCATGACCAATGGATTGCATGGACGTTACATGCAGTTAAACATTGGATCTAACAGCGTGCGTAAAATCATGTTGGTATCAATGTCATGCATGTATTGTTCAGAAATAATCTGAAATAATATGATTTATTGTTGTGCCAATTTTGAATTAAATCCATTAATTAGTTTAGAAGTTACATGCATTTTAAAATCAAGTTGTCAGCACTGAAGAATATTAGTTACTCCAAATTAATCTAGAATGCCAGGTACTGTACGTGTAGAAAGTTTAGAGCTATTGGCTTGCATACTTTCTGATTTATTGATATTAGGGTAACAAAAATAGAAACTGCATTTATTAACAGTTGGCAGCCTTGGTTGCTCTTAAGAATACGCATAGACATAATGTGTTATGGTATATAATACATACGAAATTTGGTTGAAATCCAATTGATAGTATAGAAGATATATGCATTTAAAAATTGGACCTATCAGCAGGCTTATAATCGTTTTGGCAACACTGCCATGTATGTCCTCCTAGAAGTTAAACTGAAATAATATTGTGTATACGTGTGCCAATTTTAAAATAGGTCCCATACATACCTTTCAAGGTATCCAACATGGAGCTCAAATTTCAATTGCGATTTTTCAGCAGTTGGTACTACTGACATCATTTTCAAATACGGCATTGAGATATTCAGGGATAGATCTTTACTCCTACCAAATTTTGTTTCGATTGCTGCAGCCATTTAGGAGTTGATAGGGGTGGACACACACACAGCCAGACAGACAGACAGACAGAAGGACAGACAGACAGACAGACAGAAGGACAGACAGACACACATTTGCCCGGATTGATCTCATAAGTCTACCTTTTCCTCATTTTTGATAAATGTGAAAAGTAGGCTAAAAATACGTACATATATTGAATATCAGTTTCTATGTGGTTGAATGTAAAGTAATTTTCTACAATATTGAGCACCTCTAAATATGCCCCTCTAAATATGCACCTCGATTAACGTCCTAATATGATAATTTCAACAAAAAAAAAACCAAGTAGTTCCGTGACGAACTAGAGAGCCTACTTTTCTTTAATATTAGAATTCATGCCAATCTATATAGACCTATCTAGAATAATGACGAAATCAAGTTGGTAATACTAACATTTATAAGTACTACAGTTTGAAATACACCTAAAATAGTGAAGCCTAATACAGTAACTTACTACAGTTGGCAGCCCTAGCGACTCTGAATATATTCTTAGTTCCATCTCATAAGGTATAGAATGCACATACAATATTTAGTTGAAGTCTAATGGATAGTATGGACGTTACATGCCGTTTGATATTGGATTCATCAGTGCGCGTTGGGTACAAAGTCATTAATGTGATGCTCAGAAATAAACGCAAATATTACGATCTAATATAGTGCCAATTTTGGATAAATCCATTTGTGAGTATAGAAGTTACATGAAATTAAAATTTAAACTATCAGGAAGCTTAGAATCATGTTGGCAGTACTGAGGTATATTAGTTACTCCAAATTATCTAGAATGTTCAGGTGCTATACGTGTGCAAACTTTAGAGCTGATGGCTTGCATACTTTCTGATATATTGATATTGGGATTGAACAATTAGAGAGAGCATTTACTAACAGTTGGCAGTCCTGATGGTTCTTACGAATACGTACAGTAATAACTATTATGGTACACAAGGCACATACGAAATTTGGTCGAAATCCATTTGTTAGTATAGAAGTTATATGCATTTAAATACTGGACAAATCAACAGGCATATAATCGTGTTGGCAGCACTGATGTATATAAGTTACGCCAAACTAAGGTAGCATTTTAGATACTATACGTGTGAAAGGTTTAGAGCCGTTGGCTTGCATACTTTCTGATATATTGATATTAATGTTAAAATATATAGAGACCATTTATCAACAGTTGGCAGCCCTGACGGCTCATTAGAATACGTACAGTCATATATGTTATAGTACACATAGTACATATGGAATTTGGTTGAAATTCAATTGACAGTATAAAAGTTACATTCATTTATATTATGGACCTATCGGCAGAATTAGAATCAAGTTGGCAACACTGGCATGTATGAACTTGTGAAAATTAATCTGGAATGTTATCGTCTATTTGTGTGCCAATTTAGGATGAGTTCGCATCCATAACTTATGAGATATCCAACATAGAGCAAAAATTTCAATTGCGTTTTTCAGCAGTTGGTAACACTGATGTCAATTTCAAATATGGCCGTGAGATATTCAGGTGTAGATCTTTACTCATACCAAATTTGGTTACGATAGCTGCAGCCGTATAGGAGTTGATAGGGGAGGACACACACACAGCCAGACAGACAGACAGACTGACAGAAGGACAGACAGACACACATTTTCCCGGATCGATCACATAAGTGTACTTTTTCCTCCTTTTTGCAAAATGAGGAAAGTAGGCTAAACTACAGCAGAATGATTAAAACCAGTTATATTAAATACATTTGTGCAATACAACCGTAAAGTTGGAGCCTCCGTGGCTTAGGCGGCAGCACGCCGGCCTCTCACCGCAGGGTCCGTTGTTCAAATCCCGGTCACTCCATGTGAGATCTGTGCTGGACAAAACGGAGGCAGACAGGTTTTTCTCCGGGTACTCCGTTTTCCCTGTCAAAATTTCATTCCAGCAACACTCTCCACTATCATTTCATTTCATCTGTCATTCATTTAATCATTGCCCCGGAGGAGTGCGTCAGGCCTCGGCAGCCGGCACAGTTCATATCCTCGCCGCTAGATGGGGGCTTCATTCATTCCATACCTGACCCGGTAGGAGACTGGAAGCAGGCTGTGGATTTTCATTTTCAACCGTAAAGTTAAGGCAGAAAAATAAAAAAAAGTACCCTGGAAGTCGGTAGGATTCGCTGCATTCACTTGTGAATTCAAGTTGCTCGTTCCTTTCAAAAAACGGCTAAGAAGAGTCAAGAACTGGCAAACGAAAATATTCAATTGACGAAAAATAAAACCCTTCAATAGAATTAAAGCACACAGCGGAAAATATTAGGTACTATACCTTCTTAAAAAAAGCCTACAGGGACAGTAACTCACATGATACAGACTGCATGAAGAGTATAAAATTAGACTCAAAATCACATATTGTTTCCAATCCCACAAAACCCCTCTATAAATAATACAATACATAATCAGATCATACTGGAAATTAACTTATAACAAAGCTATATATTTGAGCGTGGGCCCTAATGGAAAATAATTCTATCACCTGAAACCAAAAATGCATGGGACGAAAAAATACATCAAAATAACATGTTGGTTTCCGACCCTACAAGACGTAAAAAATATAATAAAAGTATTAAAAAAACTATTTTTTTGAAATTTCATTCGAATTAATTTTTAAGTTTTTCGTGGGACATAGAAAATTTTTGGCCAAAAAGTACAAAATCATTAATAACTCCATAATTATACGTCGTATGATGAAATAGCAAGAGACAAAAAAGATGTAATGTGTTATTGTCTACAACATAGGCCATGTACAATATCACACTCGGAGAAAAATTTCGGCCAAAAAGTACAAAATCATTAATAACTCCGTAATTAAACGTCGTGTGATGAAATAGCAAGAGACAAAAAAGATGTAATGTGTTAATATCTACAACATAGGCCATGTACAATATCACACTCAGAGAAAAATTTCGGCCAAAAAGTACAAAATCATTAATAACTCCCTAATTAAACGTCGTATGAAAAAATAGCAAGAGACAAAAAAGATGTAATGTGTTAATGTCTACAACATAGGCCATGTACAATATCACACTCAGAGAAAAATTTCGGCCAAAAAGTACAAAATCATTAATAACTCCCTAATTAAACGTCGTATGAAAAAATAGCAAGAGAAAAAAAAGATGTAATGTGTTAATGTCTACAACATAGGCCATGTACAATATCACACTCAGAGAAAAATTTCGGCCAAAAAGTACAAAATCATTAATAACTCCCTAATTAAACGTCGTATGAAAAAATAGCAAGAGATAAAAAAGATGTAATGTGCTAATGTCTACAACATAGGCCATGCACAATATCACACTCAGAGATATTACTGGAGATTTGTACTTTCCCCCTATTAGTTTTATCTTTTGTAGGGTTGAAAATTAAAAAATGTACCTTTTCGGAATTTTTCTGTTGATTGCAAGGTGAAAGGAGTGTTTTTGCCAAATATCAAGTTTGTAACTCATTTGGAAGTGGGTAAACATTTATATCAGTGAGTGAGTGAGTGAGTCAGTCAGTCAGCCTAGTAGCTTTATATAATATAGATGAGCATTGGTCCTAGTGGAAAATAATTCTATCACCTGAAACCAAAAATGCATGGGACGAAAAAATACATCAAAATAACATGTTGGTTTCCGACCCTACAAGACGTAAAAAATATAATAAAAGTATTAAAAAAACTATTTTTTTGAAATTTCATTCGAATTAATTTTTAAGTTTTTCGTGGGACATAGAAAATTTTTGGCCAAAAAGTACAAAATCATTAATAACTCCATAATTATACGTCGTATGATGAAATAGCAAGAGACAAAAAAGATGTAATGTGTTATTGTCTACAACATAGGCCATGTATAATATCACACTCGGAGAAAATTTTCGGCCAAAAAATACAAAATCATTAATAACTCCGTAATTAAACGTCGTGTGATGAAATAGCAAGAGACAAAAAAGATGTAATGTGTTAATGTCTACAACATAGGCCATGTACAATATCACACTCAGAGAAAAATTTCGGCCAAAAAGTACAAAATCATTAATAACTCCCTAATTAAACGTCGTATGAAAAAATAGCAAGAGATAAAAAAGATTTAATGTGTTAATGTCTACAACATAGGCCATGTACAATATCACACTCAGAGAAAAATTTCGGCCAAAAAGTACAAAATCATTAATAACTCCCTAATTAAACGTCGTATGAAAAAATAGCAAGAGAAAAAAAAAGATGTAATGTGTTAATGTCTACAACATAGGCCATGTACAATATCACACTCAGAGAAAAATTTCGGCCAAAAAGTACAAAATCATTAATAACTCCCTAATTAAACGTCGTATGAAAAAATAGCAAGAGAAAAAAAGATGTAATGTGTTAATGTCTACAACATAGGCCATGTACAATATCACACTCAGAGAAAAATTTCGGCCAAAAAGTACAAAATCATTAATAACTCCCTAATTAAACGTCGTATGAAAAAATAGCAAGAGATAAAAAAGATGTAATGTGCTAATGTCTACAACATAGGCCATGCACAATATCACACTCAGAGATATTACTGGAGATTTGTACTTTCCCCCTATTAGTTTTATCTTTTGTAGGGTTGAAAATTAAAAAATGTACCTTTTCGGAATTTTTCTGTTGATTGCAAGGTGAAAGGAGTGTTTTTGCCAAATATCAAGTTTGTAACTCATTTGGAAGTGGGTAAACATTTATGTCAGTGAGTGAGTGAGTGAGTCAGTCAGTCAGCCTAGTAGCTTTATATAATATAGATGAGCATTGGTCCTAGTGGAAAATAATTCTATCACCTGAAACCAAAAATGCATGGGACGAAAAAATACATCAAAATAACATGTTGGTTTCCGACCCTACAAGACGTAAAAAATATAATAAAAGTATTAAAAAAACTATTTTTTTGAAATTTCATTCGAATTAATTTTTAAGTTTTTCGTGGGACATAGAAAATTTTTGGCCAAAAAGTACAAAATCATTAATAACTCCATAATTATACGTCGTATGATGAAATAGCAAGAGACAAAAAAGATGTAATGTGTTATTGTCTACAACATAGGCCATGTACAATATCACACTCGGAGAAAAATTTCGGCCAAAAAGTACAAAATCATTAATAACTCCGTAATTAAACGTCGTGTGATGAAATAGCAAGAGACAAAAAAGATGTAATGTGTTAATATCTACAACATAGGCCATGTACAATATCACACTCAGAGAAAAATTTCGGCCAAAAAGTACAAAATCATTAATAACTCCCTAATTAAACGTCGTAAAAAAAATAGCAAGAGACAAAAAAGATGTAATGTGTTAATGTCTACAACATAGGCCATGTACAATATCACACTCAGAGAAAAATGTCGGCCAAAAAGTACAAAATCATTAATAACTCCCTAATTAAACGTCGTATGAAAAAATAGCAAGAGAAAAAAAAGATGTAATGTGTTAATGTCTACAACATAGGCCATGTACAATATCACACTCAGAGAAAAATTTCGGCCAAAAAGTACAAAATCATTAATAACTCCCTAATTAAACGTCGTATGAAAAAATAGCAGGAGATAAAAAAGATGTAATGTGCTAATGTCTACAACATAGGCCATGCACAATATCACACAGAGATATTACTGGAGATTTGTACTTTCCCCCTATTAGTTTTATCTTTTGTAGGGTTGAAAATTAAAAAATGTACCTTTTCGGAATTTTTCTGTTGATTGCAAGGTGAAAGGAGTGTTTTTGCCAAATATCAAGTTTGTAACTCATTTGGAAGTGGGTAAACATTTATGTCAGTGAGTGAGTGAGTGAGTCAGTCAGTCAGCCTAGTAGCTTTATATAATATAGATGAGCATTGGTCCTAGTGGAAAATAATTCTATCACCTGAAACCAAAAATGCATGGGACGAAAAAATACATCAAAATAACATGTTGGTTTCCGACCCTACAAGACGTAAAAAATATAATAAAAGTATTAAAAAAACTATTTTTTTGAAATTTCATTCGAATTAATTTTTAAGTTTTTCGTGGGACATAGAAAATTTTTGGCCAAAAAGTACAAAATCATTAATAACTCCATAATTATACGTCGTATGATGAAATAGCAAGAGACAAAAAAGATGTAATGTGTTATTGTCTACAACATAGGCCATGTACAATATCACACTCGGAGAAAAATTTCGGCCAAAAAGTACAAAATCATTAATAACTCCGTAATTAAACGTCGTGTGATGAAATAGCAAGAGACAAAAAAGATGTAATGTGTTAATATCTACAACATAGGCCATGTACAATATCACACTCAGAGAAAAATTTCGGCCAAAAAGTACAAAATCATTAATAACTCCCTAATTAAACGTCGTATGAAAAAATAGCAAGAGACAAAAAAGATGTAATGTGTTAATGTCTACAACATAGGCCATGTACAATATCACACTCAGAGAAAAATTTCGGCCAAAAAGTACAAAATCATTAATAACTCCATAATTATACGTCGTATGATGAAATAGCAAGAGACAAAAAAGATGTAATGTGTTATTGTCTACAACATAGGCCATGTATAATATCACACTCGGAGAAAATTTTCGGCCAAAAAATACAAAATCATTAATAACTCCGTAATTAAACGTCGTGTGATGAAATAGCAAGAGACAAAAAAGATGTAATGTGTTAATGTCTACAACATAGGCCATGTACAATATCACACTCAGAGAAAAATTTCGGCCAAAAAGTACAAAATCATTAATAACTCCCTAATTAAACGTCGTATGAAAAAATAGCAAGAGATAAAAAAGATTTAATGTGTTAATGTCTACAACATAGGCCATGTACAATATCACACTCAGAGAAAAATTTCGGCCAAAAAGTACAAAATCATTAATAACTCCCTAATTAAACGTCGTATGAAAAAATAGCAAGAGAAAAAAAAAGATGTAATGTGTTAATGTCTACAACATAGGCCATGTACAATATCACACTCAGAGAAAAATTTCGGCCAAAAAGTACAAAATCATTAATAACTCCCTAATTAAACGTCGTATGAAAAAATAGCAAGAGATAAAAAAGATGTAATGTGCTAATGTCTACAACATAGGCCATGCACAATATCACACTCAGAGATATTACTGGAGATTTGTACTTTCCCCCTATTAGTTTTATCTTTTGTAGGGTTGAAAATTAAAAAATGTACCTTTTCGGAATTTTTCTGTTGATTGCAAGGTGAAAGGAGTGTTTTTGCCAAATATCAAGTTTGTAACTCATTTGGAAGTGGGTAAACATTTATATCAGTGAGTGAGTGAGTGAGTCAGTCAGTCAGCCTAGTAGCTTTATATAATATAGATGAGCATTGGTCCTAGTGGAAAATAATTCTATCACCTGAAACCAAAAATGCATGGGACGAAAAAATACATCAAAATAACATGTTGGTTTCCGACCCTACAAGACGTAAAAAATATAATAAAAGTATTAAAAAAACTATTTTTTTGAAATTTCATTCGAATTAATTTTTAAGTTTTTCGTGGGACATAGAAAATTTTTGGCCAAAAAGTACAAAATCATTAATAACTCCATAATTATACGTCGTATGATGAAATAGCAAGAGACAAAAAAGATGTAATGTGTTATTGTCTACAACATAGGCCATGTATAATATCACACTCGGAGAAAATTTTCGGCCAAAAAATACAAAATCATTAATAACTCCGTAATTAAACGTCGTGTGATGAAATAGCAAGAGACAAAAAAGATGTAATGTGTTAATGTCTACAACATAGGCCATGTACAATATCACACTCAGAGAAAAATTTCGGCCAAAAAGTACAAAATCATTAATAACTCCATAATTATACGTCGTATGATGAAATAGCAAGAGACAAAAAAGATGTAATGTGTTATTGTCTACAACATAGGCCATGTACAATATCACACTCGGAGAAAAATTTCGGCCAAAAAGTACAAAATCATTAATAACTCCGTAATTAAACGTCGTGTGATGAAATAGCAAGAGACAAAAAAGATGTAATGTGTTAATATCTACAACATAGGCCATGTACAATATCACACTCAGAGAAAAATTTCGGCCAAAAAGTACAAAATCATTAATAACTCCCTAATTAAACGTCGTATGAAAAAATAGCAAGAGACAAAAAAGATGTAATGTGTTAATGTCTACAACATAGGCCATGTACAATATCACACTCAGAGAAAAATTTCGGCCAAAAAGTACAAAATCATTAATAACTCCCTAATTAAACGTCGTATGAAAAAATAGCAAGAGAAAAAAAAGATGTAATGTGTTAATGTCTACAACATAGGCCATGTACAATATCACACTCAGAGAAAAATTTCGGCCAAAAAGTACAAAATCATTAATAACTCCCTAATTAAACGTCGTATGAAAAAATAGCAAGAGATAAAAAAGATGTAATGTGCTAATGTCTACAACATAGGCCATGCACAATATCACACTCAGAGATATTACTGGAGATTTGTACTTTCCCCCTATTAGTTTTATCTTTTGTAGGGTTGAAAATTAAAAAATGTACCTTTTCGGAATTTTTCTGTTGATTGCAAGGTGAAAGGAGTGTTTTTGCCAAATATCAAGTTTGTAACTCATTTGGAAGTGGGTAAACATTTATATCAGTGAGTGAGTGAGTGAGTCAGTCAGTCAGCCTAGTAGCTTTATATAATATAGATGAGCATTGGTCCTAGTGGAAAATAATTCTATCACCTGAAACCAAAAATGCATGGGACGAAAAAATACATCAAAATAACATGTTGGTTTCCGACCCTACAAGACGTAAAAAATATAATAAAAGTATTAAAAAAACTATTTTTTTGAAATTTCATTCGAATTAATTTTTAAGTTTTTCGTGGGACATAGAAAATTTTTGGCCAAAAAGTACAAAATCATTAATAACTCCATAATTATACGTCGTATGATGAAATAGCAAGAGACAAAAAAGATGTAATGTGTTATTGTCTACAACATAGGCCATGTATAATATCACACTCGGAGAAAATTTTCGGCCAAAAAATACAAAATCATTAATAACTCCGTAATTAAACGTCGTGTGATGAAATAGCAAGAGACAAAAAAGATGTAATGTGTTAATGTCTACAACATAGGCCATGTACAATATCACACTCAGAGAAAAATTTCGGCCAAAAAGTACAAAATCATTAATAACTCCCTAATTAAACGTCGTATGAAAAAATAGCAAGAGATAAAAAAGATTTAATGTGTTAATGTCTACAACATAGGCCATGTACAATATCACACTCAGAGAAAAATTTCGGCCAAAAAGTACAAAATCATTAATAACTCCCTAATTAAACGTCGTATGAAAAAATAGCAAGAGAAAAAAAAAGATGTAATGTGTTAATGTCTACAACATAGGCCATGTACAATATCACACTCAGAGAAAAATTTCGGCCAAAAAGTACAAAATCATTAATAACTCCCTAATTAAACGTCGTATGAAAAAATAGCAAGAGAAAAAAAGATGTAATGTGTTAATGTCTACAACATAGGCCATGTACAATATCACACTCAGAGAAAAATTTCGGCCAAAAAGTACAAAATCATTAATAACTCCCTAATTAAACGTCGTATGAAAAAATAGCAAGAGATAAAAAAGATGTAATGTGCTAATGTCTACAACATAGGCCATGCACAATATCACACTCAGAGATATTACTGGAGATTTGTACTTTCCCCCTATTAGTTTTATCTTTTGTAGGGTTGAAAATTAAAAAATGTACCTTTTCGGAATTTTTCTGTTGATTGCAAGGTGAAAGGAGTGTTTTTGCCAAATATCAAGTTTGTAACTCATTTGGAAGTGGGTAAACATTTATGTCAGTGAGTGAGTGAGTGAGTCAGTCAGTCAGCCTAGTAGCTTTATATACTGCTCAAAAAAATTAAAGCACCACTTTTTTCAAAGGCCACCAAATTTTGAAAAGTTGACCTACAAGCTCGAAATCTCAGTATGACGTTTGTCCTGACGCCTACCAAGCATATGCTTCAGCACAACTCCCCAACTTGAGTAGTTTCGGGGTAGCACCCAGAAAACCAGCCCATTTTCGAAAACCGCAAATTGAAGTTTGCGAAAAACGCTGCAGGACTTGTCGCAGGTTGCCAAAGCAGTCGAAAATGAATGAGTCTTGCTCTTAAAGGTTCCACAAACACGTAGAAATCGTTACATTTGACGTTTGGGCATTATCAACCCCCTTCATCATCCTCTAAACATGGACTACCATTGGGGGCGTCTGAGAAGGTACCGGGTGTGTTTAACCATCTGAAAAACTGCACACCGTCCTCATTTGCTGATTTCAGTAAGTTCTTAAGGCCTCCGGCAATGTCCACACCCCCTAACACCCTCAACTGGCATGGGACCAAACCACCCCCTCTCGATTCACCCCTAAGGAAGGTTTTAATCGAGATGTTTATCAGTGCTGTGAATGCGGGAGTCTTCCCCTACCGTTTCAAAAAAGGAGCTGTGCCTTTGTCACCACCCCTTCCCCTGCAACCCCCGTTTGTATGATTTTTCGAATCAGGCCCTTTTTAAGGGCTGAAACGAGGTCTTAATCGCTGAAAGGGCTGTAAAGGTCCTTAGAAGTAGTGGTGACACGAAATCAACCCCTTCCGATCGATGATTGACATTCCGTCCCCCAAATTCGAAATTTTTGCACCCCCAACCCTCCCTGTCTGGACGCGTAACGCGTCATGGCAGAGTTTTCAGAGTTGGATGGAAATGAAGCTTATGGCCTGCAATGGAGCCCAAAACAGCAGGTTGGATAGAAATTCATCGGTAGGTTGGGAAACGGGACCAAAATTTTTCAAAAAAGTGTACAGCCTACAGTAAGTACGCCCATGCATAGGCAACCCACATCACGTCCGTGTGTGTGGGTTGTCTATGATCGGCAATAGGTTACAAAGTTTGGCAATGAGAGAAAAATGACGTGATGTGGGTTGCCTATGCATTGGTGTACTTACTAGAGGCTGTTAACTTTTTTGAAAACTTTTTGGTCCCGTTTCCCACCCTACCGATGAATTTCCATCCAACCTGCTGTTTTGGGCTCCATGTCAGGCCATAAGCTTCATTTCCATCCAACTCTGAAAACTCTGCCATGACGCGTTACGCGTCCAGACAGGGAGGGTTGGGGGTGCAACAATTTCGAATTTCGGGGACGGAATGTCAATCATCAAACGGAAGGGGTTGATTTCGTGTCACCACTACTTCTAAGGACCTTTACAGCCCTTTCAGCGATTAAGACCTCGTTTCAGCCCTTAAAAAGGGCCTGATTCGAAAAATCATACAAACGGGGGTTGCAGGGGAAGGGGTGGTGACAAAGGCACAGCTCCTTTTTTGAAACGGTAGGGGAAGACTCCCGCATTCACAGCACTGATAAACATCTCGATTAAAACCTTCCTTAGGGGTGAATCGAGAGGGGGTGGTTTGGTCCCATGCCAGTTGAGGGTGTTAGGGGGTGTGGACATTGCTGGAGGCCTTAAGAACTTACTGAAATCAGCAAATGAGGACGGTGTGCAGGTTTTCAGATGGTTAAACACACCCGGTACCTTCTCAGACGCCCCCAATGGTAGTCCATGTTTAGGGGATGATGAAGGGGATTGAAAATGCCCAAACGTCAAATGTAACGATTTCTACGTGTTTGTGGAACCTTTAAGAGCAAGACTCATTCATTTTCGACTGCTTTGGCAACCTGCGACAAGTCCTGCAGCGTTTTTCGCAAACTTCAATTTGCGGTTTTCGAAAATGGGCTGGTTTTCGGGGTGCTACCCCGGAACTACTCAAGTTGGGGAGTTGTTCTGAAGCATATGCTTGGTAGGCGTCAGGACAAACGTCATACTGAGATTTCGAGCTTGTAGGTCAACTTTTCAAAATGTGGTGGCCTTTGAAAAAAGTGGTGCTTTAATTTTTTTGAGCAGTATATAATATAGATGAGCATTGGTCCTAGTGGAAAATAATTCTATCACCTGAAACCAAAAATGCATGGGACGAAAAAATACATCAAAATAACATGTTGGTTTCCGACCCTACAAGACGTAAAAAATATAATAAAAGTATTAAAAAAACTATTTTTTTGAAATTTCATTCGAATTAATTTTTAAGTTTTTCGTGGGACATAGAAAATTTTTGGCCAAAAAGTACAAAATCATTAATAACTCCATAATTATACGTCGTATGATGAAATAGCAAGAGACAAAAAAGATGTAATGTGTTATTGTCTACAACATAGGCCATGTACAATATCACACTCGGAGAAAAATTTCGGCCAAAAAGTACAAAATCATTAATAACTCCGTAATTAAACGTCGTGTGATGAAATAGCAAGAGACAAAAAAGATGTAATGTGTTAATATCTACAACATAGGCCATGTACAATATCACACTCAGAGAAAAATTTCGGCCAAAAAGTACAAAATCATTAATAACTCCCTAATTAAACGTCGTATGAAAAAATAGCAAGAGACAAAAAAGATGTAATGTGTTAATGTCTACAACATAGGCCATGTACAATATCACACTCAGAGAAAAATTTCGGCCAAAAAGTACAAAATCATTAATAACTCCCTAATTAAACGTCGTATGAAAAAATAGCAAGAGAAAAAAAAGATGTAATGTGTTAATGTCTACAACATAGGCCATGTACAATATCACACTCAGAGAAAAATTTCGGCCAAAAAGTACAAAATCATTAATAACTCCCTAATTAAACGTCGTATGAAAAAATAGCAAGAGATAAAAAAGATGTAATGTGCTAATGTCTACAACATAGGCCATGCACAATATCACACAGAGATATTACTGGAGATTTGTACTTTCCCCCTATTAGTTTTATCTTTTGTAGGGTTGAAAATTAAAAAATGTACCTTTTCGGAATTTTTCTGTTGATTGCAAGGTGAAAGGAGTGTTTTTGCCAAATATCAAGTTTGTAACTCATTTGGAAGTGGGTAAACATTTATGTCAGTGAGTGAGTGAGTGAGTCAGTCAGTCAGCCTAGTAGCTTTATATAATATAGATGAGCATTGGTCCTAGTGGAAAATAATTCTATCACCTGAAACCAAAAATGCATGGGACGAAAAAATACATCAAAATAACATGTTGGTTTCCGACCCTACAAGACGTAAAAAATATAATAAAAGTATTAAAAAAACTATTTTTTTGAAATTTCATTCGAATTAATTTTTAAGTTTTTCGTGGGACATAGAAAATTTTTGGCCAAAAAGTACAAAATCATTAATAACTCCATAATTATACGTCGTATGATGAAATAGCAAGAGACAAAAAAGATGTAATGTGTTATTGTCTACAACATAGGCCATGTACAATATCACACTCGGAGAAAAATTTCGGCCAAAAAGTACAAAATCATTAATAACTCCGTAATTAAACGTCGTGTGATGAAATAGCAAGAGACAAAAAAGATGTAATGTGTTAATATCTACAACATAGGCCATGTACAATATCACACTCAGAGAAAAATTTCGGCCAAAAAGTACAAAATCATTAATAACTCCCTAATTAAACGTCGTATGAAAAAATAGCAAGAGACAAAAAAGATGTAATGTGTTAATGTCTACAACATAGGCCATGTACAATATCACACTCAGAGAAAAATTTCGGCCAAAAAGTACAAAATCATTAATAACTCCCTAATTAAACGTCGTATGAAAAAATAGCAAGAGAAAAAAAAGATGTAATGTGTTAATGTCTACAACATAGGCCATGTACAATATCACACTCAGAGAAAAATTTCGGCCAAAAAGTACAAAATCATTAATAACTCCCTAATTAAACGTCGTATGAAAAAATAGCAAGAGATAAAAAAGATGTAATGTGCTAATGTCTACAACATAGGCCATGCACAATATCACACTCAGAGATATTACTGGAGATTTGTACTTTCCCCCTATTAGTTTTATCTTTTGTAGGGTTGAAAATTAAAAAATGTACCTTTTCGGAATTTTTCTGTTGATTGCAAGGTGAAAGGAGTGTTTTTGCCAAATATCAAGTTTGTAACTCATTTGGAAGTGGGTAAACATTTATATCAGTGAGTGAGTGAGTGAGTCAGTCAGTCAGCCTAGTAGCTTTATATAATATAGATGAGCATTGGTCCTAGTGGAAAATAATTCTATCACCTGAAACCAAAAATGCATGGGACGAAAAAATACATCAAAATAACATGTTGGTTTCCGACCCTACAAGACGTAAAAAATATAATAAAAGTATTAAAAAAACCATTTTTTTGAAATTTCATTCGAATTAATTTTTAAGTTTTTCGTGGGACATAGAAAATTTTTGGCCAAAAAGTACAAAATCATTAATAACTCCATAATTATACGTCGTATGATGAAATAGCAAGAGACAAAAAAGATGTAATGTGTTATTGTCTACAACATAGGCCATGTATAATATCACACTCGGAGAAAATTTTCGGCCAAAAAATACAAAATCATTAATAACTCCGTAATTAAACGTCGTGTGATGAAATAGCAAGAGACAAAAAAGATGTAATGTGTTAATGTCTACAACATAGGCCATGTACAATATCACACTCAGAGAAAAATTTCGGCCAAAAAGTACAAAATCATTAATAACTCCCTAATTAAACGTCGTATGAAAAAATAGCAAGAGATAAAAAAGATTTAATGTGTTAATGTCTACAACATAGGCCATGTACAATATCACACTCAGAGAAAAATTTCGGCCAAAAAGTACAAAATCATTAATAACTCCCTAATTAAACGTCGTATGAAAAAATAGCAAGAGAAAAAAAAAGATGTAATGTGTTAATGTCTACAACATAGGCCATGTACAATATCACACTCAGAGAAAAATTTCGGCCAAAAAGTACAAAATCATTAATAACTCCCTAATTAAACGTCGTATGAAAAAATAGCAAGAGAAAAAAAGATGTAATGTGTTAATGTCTACAACATAGGCCATGTACAATATCACACTCAGAGAAAAATTTCGGCCAAAAAGTACAAAATCATTAATAACTCCCTAATTAAACGTCGTATGAAAAAATAGCAAGAGATAAAAAAGATGTAATGTGCTAATGTCTACAACATAGGCCATGCACAATATCACACTCAGAGATATTACTGGAGATTTGTACTTTCCCCCTATTAGTTTTATCTTTTGTAGGGTTGAAAATTAAAAAATGTACCTTTTCGGAATTTTTCTGTTGATTGCAAGGTGAAAGGAGTGTTTTTGCCAAATATCAAGTTTGTAACTCATTTGGAAGTGGGTAAACATTTATGTCAGTGAGTGAGTGAGTGAGTCAGTCAGTCAGCCTAGTAGCTTTATATAATATAGATGAGCATTGGTCCTAGTGGAAAATAATTCTATCACCTGAAACCAAAAATGCATGGGACGAAAAAATACATCAAAATAACATGTTGGTTTCCGACCCTACAAGACGTAAAAAATATAATAAAAGTATTAAAAAAACTATTTTTTTGAAATTTCATTCGAATTAATTTTTAAGTTTTTCGTGGGACATAGAAAATTTTTGGCCAAAAAGTACAAAATCATTAATAACTCCATAATTATACGTCGTATGATGAAATAGCAAGAGACAAAAAAGATGTAATGTGTTATTGTCTACAACATAGGCCATGTACAATATCACACTCGGAGAAAAATTTCGGCCAAAAAGTACAAAATCATTAATAACTCCGTAATTAAACGTCGTGTGATGAAATAGCAAGAGACAAAAAAGATGTAATGTGTTAATATCTACAACATAGGCCATGTACAATATCACACTCAGAGAAAAATTTCGGCCAAAAAGTACAAAATCATTAATAACTCCCTAATTAAACGTCGTATGAAAAAATAGCAAGAGACAAAAAAGATGTAATGTGTTAATGTCTACAACATAGGCCATGTACAATATCACACTCAGAGAAAAATTTCGGCCAAAAAGTACAAAATCATTAATAACTCCCTAATTAAACGTCGTATGAAAAAATAGCAAGAGAAAAAAAAGATGTAATGTGTTAATGTCTACAACATAGGCCATGTACAATATCACACTCAGAGAAAAATTTCGGCCAAAAAGTACAAAATCATTAATAACTCCCTAATTAAACGTCGTATGAAAAAATAGCAAGAGATAAAAAAGATGTAATGTGCTAATGTCTACAACATAGGCCATGCACAATATCACACAGAGATATTACTGGAGATTTGTACTTTCCCCCTATTAGTTTTATCTTTTGTAGGGTTGAAAATTAAAAAATGTACCTTTTCGGAATTTTTCTGTTGATTGCAAGGTGAAAGGAGTGTTTTTGCCAAATATCAAGTTTGTAACTCATTTGGAAGTGGGTAAACATTTATGTCAGTGAGTGAGTGAGTGAGTCAGTCAGTCAGCCTAGTAGCTTTATATAATATAGATGAGCATTGGTCCTAGTGGAAAATAATTCTATCACCTGAAACCAAAAATGCATGGGACGAAAAAATACATCAAAATAACATGTTGGTTTCCGACCCTACAAGACGTAAAAAATATAATAAAAGTATTAAAAAAACTATTTTTTTGAAATTTCATTCGAATTAATTTTTAAGTTTTTCGTGGGACATAGAAAATTTTTGGCCAAAAAGTACAAAATCATTAATAACTCCATAATTATACGTCGTATGATGAAATAGCAAGAGACAAAAAAGATGTAATGTGTTATTGTCTACAACATAGGCCATGTACAATATCACACTCGGAGAAAAATTTCGGCCAAAAAGTACAAAATCATTAATAACTCCGTAATTAAACGTCGTGTGATGAAATAGCAAGAGACAAAAAAGATGTAATGTGTTAATATCTACAACATAGGCCATGTACAATATCACACTCAGAGAAAAATTTCGGCCAAAAAGTACAAAATCATTAATAACTCCCTAATTAAACGTCGTATGAAAAAATAGCAAGAGACAAAAAAGATGTAATGTGTTAATGTCTACAACATAGGCCATGTACAATATCACACTCAGAGAAAAATTTCGGCCAAAAAGTACAAAATCATTAATAACTCCCTAATTAAACGTCGTATGAAAAAATAGCAAGAGAAAAAAAAGATGTAATGTGTTAATGTCTACAACATAGGCCATGTACAATATCACACTCAGAGAAAAATTTCGGCCAAAAAGTACAAAATCATTAATAACTCCCTAATTAAACGTCGTATGAAAAAATAGCAAGAGATAAAAAAGATGTAATGTGCTAATGTCTACAACATAGGCCATGCACAATATCACACTCAGAGATATTACTGGAGATTTGTACTTTCCCCCTATTAGTTTTATCTTTTGTAGGGTTGAAAATTAAAAAATGTACCTTTTCGGAATTTTTCTGTTGATTGCAAGGTGAAAGGAGTGTTTTTGCCAAATATCAAGTTTGTAACTCATTTGGAAGTGGGTAAACATTTATATCAGTGAGTGAGTGAGTGAGTCAGTCAGTCAGCCTAGTAGCTTTATATAATATAGATGAGCATTGGTCCTAGTGGAAAATAATTCTATCACCTGAAACCAAAAATGCATGGGACGAAAAAATACATCAAAATAACATGTTGGTTTCCGACCCTACAAGACGTAAAAAATATAATAAAAGTATTAAAAAAACTATTTTTTTGAAATTTCATTCGAATTAATTTTTAAGTTTTTCGTGGGACATAGAAAATTTTTGGCCAAAAAGTACAAAATCATTAATAACTCCATAATTATACGTCGTATGATGAAATAGCAAGAGACAAAAAAGATGTAATGTGTTATTGTCTACAACATAGGCCATGTATAATATCACACTCGGAGAAAATTTTCGGCCAAAAAATACAAAATCATTAATAACTCCGTAATTAAACGTCGTGTGATGAAATAGCAAGAGACAAAAAAGATGTAATGTGTTAATGTCTACAACATAGGCCATGTACAATATCACACTCAGAGAAAAATTTCGGCCAAAAAGTACAAAATCATTAATAACTCCATAATTATACGTCGTATGATGAAATAGCAAGAGACAAAAAAGATGTAATGTGTTATTGTCTACAACATAGGCCATGTACAATATCACACTCGGAGAAAAATTTCGGCCAAAAAGTACAAAATCATTAATAACTCCGTAATTAAACGTCGTGTGATGAAATAGCAAGAGACAAAAAAGATGTAATGTGTTAATATCTACAACATAGGCCATGTACAATATCACACTCAGAGAAAAATTTCGGCCAAAAAGTACAAAATCATTAATAACTCCCTAATTAAACGTCGTATGAAAAAATAGCAAGAGACAAAAAAGATGTAATGTGTTAATGTCTACAACATAGGCCATGTACAATATCACACTCAGAGAAAAATTTCGGCCAAAAAGTACAAAATCATTAATAACTCCCTAATTAAACGTCGTATGAAAAAATAGCAAGAGAAAAAAAAGATGTAATGTGTTAATGTCTACAACATAGGCCATGTACAATATCACACTCAGAGAAAAATTTCGGCCAAAAAGTACAAAATCATTAATAACTCCCTAATTAAACGTCGTATGAAAAAATAGCAAGAGATAAAAAAGATGTAATGTGCTAATGTCTACAACATAGGCCATGCACAATATCACACTCAGAGATATTACTGGAGATTTGTACTTTCCCCCTATTAGTTTTATCTTTTGTAGGGTTGAAAATTAAAAAATGTACCTTTTCGGAATTTTTCTGTTGATTGCAAGGTGAAAGGAGTGTTTTTTGCCAAATATCAAGTTTGTAACTCATTTGGAAGTGGGTAAACATTTATATCAGTGAGTGAGTGAGTGAGTCAGTCAGTCAGCCTAGTAGCTTTATATAATATAGATGAGCATTGGTCCTAGTGGAAAATAATTCTATCACCTGAAACCAAAAATGCATGGGACGAAAAAATACATCAAAATAACATGTTGGTTTCCGACCCTACAAGACGTAAAAAATATAATAAAAGTATTAAAAAAACTATTTTTTTGAAATTTCATTCGAATTAATTTTTAAGTTTTTCGTGGGACATAGAAAATTTTTGGCCAAAAAGTACAAAATCATTAATAACTCCATAATTATACGTCGTATGATGAAATAGCAAGAGACAAAAAAGATGTAATGTGTTATTGTCTACAACATAGGCCATGTATAATATCACACTCGGAGAAAATTTTCGGCCAAAAAATACAAAATCATTAATAACTCCGTAATTAAACGTCGTGTGATGAAATAGCAAGAGACAAAAAAGATGTAATGTGTTAATGTCTACAACATAGGCCATGTACAATATCACACTCAGAGAAAAATTTCGGCCAAAAAGTACAAAATCATTAATAACTCCCTAATTAAACGTCGTATGAAAAAATAGCAAGAGATAAAAAAGATTTAATGTGTTAATGTCTACAACATAGGCCATGTACAATATCACACTCAGAGAAAAATTTCGGCCAAAAAGTACAAAATCATTAATAACTCCCTAATTAAACGTCGTATGAAAAAATAGCAAGAGAAAAAAAAAGATGTAATGTGTTAATGTCTACAACATAGGCCATGTACAATATCACACTCAGAGAAAAATTTCGGCCAAAAAGTACAAAATCATTAATAACTCCCTAATTAAACGTCGTATGAAAAAATAGCAAGAGAAAAAAAGATGTAATGTGTTAATGTCTACAACATAGGCCATGTACAATATCACACTCAGAGAAAAATTTCGGCCAAAAAGTACAAAATCATTAATAACTCCCTAATTAAACGTCGTATGAAAAAATAGCAAGAGATAAAAAAGATGTAATGTGCTAATGTCTACAACATAGGCCATGCACAATATCACACTCAGAGATATTACTGGAGATTTGTACTTTCCCCCTATTAGTTTTATCTTTTGTAGGGTTGAAAATTAAAAAATGTACCTTTTCGGAATTTTTCTGTTGATTGCAAGGTGAAAGGAGTGTTTTTGCCAAATATCAAGTTTGTAACTCATTTGGAAGTGGGTAAACATTTATGTCAGTGAGTGAGTGAGTGAGTCAGTCAGTCAGCCTAGTAGCTTTATATAATATAGATGAGCATTGGTCCTAGTGGAAAATAATTCTATCACCTGAAACCAAAAATGCATGGGACGAAAAAATACATCAAAATAACATGTTGGTTTCCGACCCTACAAGACGTAAAAAATATAATAAAAGTATTAAAAAAACTATTTTTTTGAAATTTCATTCGAATTAATTTTTAAGTTTTTCGTGGGACATAGAAAATTTTTGGCCAAAAAGTACAAAATCATTAATAACTCCATAATTATACGTCGTATGATGAAATAGCAAGAGACAAAAAAGATGTAATGTGTTATTGTCTACAACATAGGCCATGTACAATATCACACTCAGAGAAAAATTTCGGCCAAAAAGTACAAAATCATTAATAACTCCGTAATTAAACGTCGTGTGATGAAATAGCAAGAGACAAAAAAGATGTAATGTGTTAATATCTACAACATAGGCCATGTACAATATCACACTCAGAGAAAAATTTCGGCCAAAAAGTACAAAATCATTAATAACTCCCTAATTAAACGTCGTATGAAAAAATAGCAAGAGACAAAAAAGATGTAATGTGTTAATGTCTACAACATAGGCCATGTACAATATCACACTCAGAGAAAAATTTCGGCCAAAAAGTACAAAATCATTAATAACTCCCTAATTAAACGTCGTATGAAAAAATAGCAAGAGAAAAAAAAGATGTAATGTGTTAATGTCTACAACATAGGCCATGTACAATATCACACTCAGAGAAAAATTTCGGCCAAAAAGTACAAAATCATTAATAACTCCCTAATTAAACGTCGTATGAAAAAATAGCAAGAGATAAAAAAGATGTAATGTGCTAATGTCTACAACATAGGCCATGCACAATATCACACAGAGATATTACTGGAGATTTGTACTTTCCCCCTATTAGTTTTATCTTTTGTAGGGTTGAAAATTAAAAAATGTACCTTTTCGGAATTTTTCTGTTGATTGCAAGGTGAAAGGAGTGTTTTTGCCAAATATCAAGTTTGTAACTCATTTGGAAGTGGGTAAACATTTATGTCAGTGAGTGAGTGAGTGAGTCAGTCAGTCAGCCTAGTAGCTTTATATAATATAGATGAGCATTGGTCCTAGTGGAAAATAATTCTATCACCTGAAACCAAAAATGCATGGGACGAAAAAATACATCAAAATAACATGTTGGTTTCCGACCCTACAAGACGTAAAAAATATAATAAAAGTATTAAAAAAACTATTTTTTTGAAATTTCATTCGAATTAATTTTTAAGTTTTTCGTGGGACAGAAAATTTTTGGCCAAAAAGTACAAAATCATTAATAACTCCATAATTATACGTCGTATGATGAAATAGCAAGAGACAAAAAAGATGTAATGTGTTATTGTCTACAACATAGGCCATGTACAATATCACACTCGGAGAAAAATTTCGGCCAAAAAGTACAAAATCATTAATAACTCCGTAATTAAACGTCGTGTGATGAAATAGCAAGAGACAAAAAAGATGTAATGTGTTAATGTCTACAACATAGGCCATGTACAATATCACACTCAGAGAAAAATTTCGGCCAAAAAGTACAAAATCATTAATAACTCCCTAATTAAACGTCGTATGAAAAAATAGCAAGAGATAAAAAAGATTTAATGTGTTAATGTCTACAACATAGGCCATGTACAATATCACACTCAGAGAAAAATTTCGGCCAAAAAGTACAAAATCATTAATAACTCCCTAATTAAACGTCGTATGAAAAAATAGCAAGAGAAAAAAAAGATGTAATGTGTTAATGTCTACAACATAGGCCATGTACAATATCACACTCAGAGAAAAATTTCGGCCAAAAAGTACAAAATCATTAATAACTCCCTAATTAAACGTCGTATGAAAAAATAGCAAGAGATAAAAAAGATGTAATGTGCTAATGTCTACAACATAGGCCATGCACAATATCACACTCAGAGATATTACTGGAGATTTGTACTTTCCCCCTATTAGTTTTATCTTTTGTAGGGTTGAAAATTAAAAAATGTACCTTTTCGGAATTTTTCTGTTGATTGCAAGGTGAAAGGAGTGTTTTTGCCAAATATCAAGTTTGTAACTCATTTGGAAGTGGGTAAACATTTATGTCAGTGAGTGAGTGAGTGAGTCAGTCAGTCAGCCTAGTAGCTTTATATAATATAGATGAGCATTGGTCCTAGTGGAAAATAATTCTATCACCTGAAACCAAAAATGCATGGGACGAAAAAATACATCAAAATAACATGTTGGTTTCCGACCCTACAAGACGTAAAAAATATAATAAAAGTATTAAAAAAACTATTTTTTTGAAATTTCATTCGAATTAATTTTTAAGTTTTTCGTGGGACAGAAAATTTTTGGCCAAAAAGTACAAAATCATTAATAACTCCATAATTATACGTCGTATGATGAAATAGCAAGAGACAAAAAAGATGTAATGTGTTATTGTCTACAACATAGGCCATGTACAATATCACACTCGGAGAAAAATTTCGGCCAAAAAGTACAAAATCATTAATAACTCCGTAATTAAACGTCGTGTGATGAAATAGCAAGAGACAAAAAAGATGTAATGTGTTAATATCTACAACATAGGCCATGTACAATATCACACTCAGAGAAAAATTTCGGCCAAAAAGTACAAAATCATTAATAACTCCCTAATTAAACGTCGTATGAAAAAATAGCAAGAGACAAAAAAGATGTAATGTGTTAATGTCTACAACATAGGCCATGTACAATATCACACTCAGAGAAAAATTTCGGCCAAAAAGTACAAAATCATTAATAACTCCCTAATTAAACGTCGTATGAAAAAATAGCAAGAGAAAAAAAAGATGTAATGTGTTAATGTCTACAACATAGGCCATGTACAATATCACACTCAGAGAAAAATTTCGGCCAAAAAGTACAAAATCATTAATAACTCCCTAATTAAACGTCGTATGAAAAAATAGCAAGAGATAAAAAAGATGTAATGTGCTAATGTCTACAACATAGGCCATGCACAATATCACACTCAGAGATATTACTGGAGATTTGTACTTTCCCCCTATTAGTTTTATCTTTTGTAGGGTTGAAAATTAAAAAATGTACCTTTTCGGAATTTTTCTGTTGATTGCAAGGTGAAAGGAGTGTTTTTGCCAAATATCAAGTTTGTAACTCATTTGGAAGTGGGTAAACATTTATGTCAGTGAGTGAGTGAGTGAGTCAGTCAGTCAGCCTAGTAGCTTTATATAATATAGATGAGCATTGGTCCTAGTGGAAAATAATTCTATCACCTGAAACCAAAAATGCATGGGACGAAAAAATACATCAAAATAACATGTTGGTTTCCGACCCTACAAGACGTAAAAAAGATAATAAAAGTATTAAAAAAACCTATTTTTTGAAATTTCATTCGAATCAACTTTTAAGTTATTCGTGGGACATAGAAAAATTTCGGACAAAAAGTACAAAATCATTAATAACTCCCTAATTATACGTCGTATGATGAAATAGCAAGAGACAAAAAAGATGTAATGTGTTATTGTCTACAACATAGGCCATGGACAATATCACACTCAGAGAAAAATTTCGGCCAAAAAGTACAAAATCATTAATAACTCCGTAACTAAACGTCGTATGATGAAATAGCAAGAGACAAAAAAGATGTAATGTGTTAATGTCTACAACATAGGCCTTGTACAATATCACACTCTGAGAAAAATTTCGGCCAAAAAGTACAAAATCATTAATAACTCCCTAATTAAACGTCGTATGATGAAATAGCATTAGACAAAAAAGATGTAATGTGTTATTGTCTACAACATAGGCCATGTACAATATCACACTCAGAGAAAATTTTCGGCCAAAAAGTACAAAATCATTAATAACTCCGTAACTAAACGTCGTATGATGAAATAGCACGAGACAAAAAAGATGTAATGTGTTATTGTCTACAACATAGGCCATGCACAATATCACACTCAGAGATATTACTGGAGATAAATAGCTTCCCCCTATATTTTTGTCTCTTGTAGGGTTGAAAATTAAAAAATGTACCTTTTCGGAATTTTTCTGTTGGTTGCAAGGTGAAAGGAGTGTTTTTGCCAAATATCAAGTTTCTAACTCATTTGGAAGTGGGTAAACATTTATGTCAGTGAGTGAATCAGTCAGCCATGTGGTTTTATATAATATAGATGAGCATGGGACGTAGTGGAAAATAATTCTATCACCTGAAACCAAAAATGCATGGGACGAAAAAATACATCAAAATATCATGTTGGTTTCCGACCCTACAAGACGTAAAAAAGATAATAAAAGTATTAAAAAAACCTATTTTTTGAAATTTCATTCGAATCAACTTTTAAGTTATTCGTGGGACATAGAAAAATTTTGGACAAAAAGTACAAAATCATTAATAACTCCCTAATTATACGTCGTATGATGAAATAGCAAGAGACAAAAAAGATGTAATGTGTTATTGTCTACAACATAGGCCATGGACAATATCACACTCAGAGAAAAATTTCGGCCAAAAAGTACAAAATCATTAATAACTCCGTAACTAAACGTCGTATGATGAAATAGCAAGAGACAAAAAAGATGTAATGTGTTAATGTCTACATCATAGGCCATGTACAATATCACACTCTGAGAAAAATTTCGGCAAAAAAGTACAAAATCATTAATTACTCCCTAATTAAACGTCGTATGATGAAATAGCAATAGACAAAAAAGATGTAATGTGTTATTGTCTACAACATAGGCCATGTACAATATCACACTCAGAGAAAAATTTCGGCCAAAAAGTACAAAATCATTAATAACTCCATAACTAAACGTCGTATGATGAAATAGCAAGAGACAAAAAAGATGTAATGTGTTATTGTCTACAACATAGGCCATGCTCAATATCACACTCAGAGATATTACTGGAGATAAATAGCTTCCCCCTATATTTTTGTCTCTTGTAGGGTTGAAAATTAAAAAATGTACCTTTTCGGAATTTTTCTGTTGGTTGCAAGGTGAAAGGAGTGTTTTTGCCAAATATCAAGTTTCTAACTCATTTGGAAGTGGGTAAACATTTATGTCAGTGAGTGAATCAGTCAGCCATGTGGTTTTATATAATATAGATGAGCATGGGACGTAGTGGAAAATAATTCTATCACCTGAAACCAAAAATGCATGGGACGAAAAAATACATCAAAATATCATGTTGGTTTCCGACCCTACAAGACGTAAAAAAGATAATAAAAGTATTAAAAAAACCTATTTTTTGAAATTTCATTCGAATCAACTTTTAAGTTATTCGTGGGACATAAAAAAATTTTGGACAAAAAGTACAAAATCATTAATAACTCCCTAATTATACGTCGTATGATGAAATAGCAAGAGACAAAAAAGATGTAATGTGTTATTGTCTACAACATAGGCCATGGACAATATCACACTCAGAGAAAAATTTCGGCCAAAAAGTACAAAATCATTAATAACTCCGTAACTAAACGTCGTATGATGAAATAGCAAGAGACAAAAAAGATGTAATGTGTTAATGTCTACATCATAGGCCATGTACAATATCACACTCTGAGAAAAATTTCGGCAAAAAAGTACAAAATCATTAATTACTCCCTAATTAAACGTCGTA
The DNA here is from genome assembly GCA_946902985.2 of Meconema thalassinum. Taxonomy (NCBI): domain Eukaryota; kingdom Metazoa; phylum Arthropoda; class Insecta; order Orthoptera; family Tettigoniidae; genus Meconema; species Meconema thalassinum. The sequence continues at coordinate 177,745 of CAMPQE020000006.1, read as the reverse complement.
TGATGAAATAGCAATAGACAAAAAAGATGTAATGTGTTATTGTCTACAACATAGGCCATGTACAATATCACACTCAGAGAAAAATTTCGGCCAAAAAGTACAAAATCATTAATAACTCCATAACTAAACGTCGTATGATGAAATAGCAAGAGACAAAAAAGAAGTAATGTGTTATTGTCTACAACATAGGCCATGCTCAATATCACACTCAGAGATATTACTGGAGATAAATAGCTTCCCCCTATATTTTTGTCTCTTGTAGGGTTGAAAATTAAAAAATGTACCTTTTCGGAATTTTTCTGTTGGTTGCAAGGTGAAAGGAGTGTTTTTGCCAAATATCAAGTTTCTAACTCATTTGGAAGTGGGTAAACATTTATGTCAGTGAGTGAATCAGTCAGCCATGTGGTTTTATATAATATAGATGAGCATGGGACGTAGTGGAAAATAATTCTATCACCTGAAACCAAAAATGCATGGGACGAAAAAATACATCAAAATATCATGTTGGTTTCCGACCCTACAAGACGTAAAAAAGATAATAAAAGTATTAAAAAAAACTATTTTTTGAAATTTCATTCGAATCAACTTCTAAGTTATTCGTGGGACAGAAAAATTTCGGACAAAAAGTACAAAATCATTAATAACTCCCTAATTATACGTCGTATGATGAAATAGCAAGAGACAAAAAAGATGTAATGTGTTATTGTCTACAACATAGGCCATGGACAATATCACACTCAGAGAAAAATTTCGGCCAACAAGTACAAAATCATTAATAACTCCGTAACTAAACGTCGTATGATGAAATAGCAAGAGAAAAAAAAGATGTAATGTGTTATTGTCTACAACATAGGCCTTGCTGAATATCACACTCAGAGATATTACTGGAGATAAATAGCTTCCCCCTATATTTTTGTCTCTTGTAGGGTTGAAAATTAAAAAATGTACCTTTTCGGAATTTTTCTGTTGGTTGCAAGGTGAAAGGAGTGTTTTTGCCAAATATCAAGTTTCTAACTCATTTGGAAGTGGGTAAATATTTATGTCAGTGAGTGAATCAGTCAGCCATGTGGTTTTATATAATATAGACTACCGACGACTTGAGGAACATTAGTAACAAGGCGAGTCGATGCAAGTGAAGGAAAGTCGTGAAAGATTGTACGCCGTTGTCATTGCTTGTTTGGAAACTTGGATTACTGTGAATGTTGATCTGTCGTTTAGAATATAAGGCAAGTACCAAATAATCTTGTATTTTTCCTTGTCCTTTAAATGTCATGTAATGTATGTAAGTGTTATTGTTAATAGAAGTTGTTACCGCAGTTTGTATCAGTGTATTATTTCTAGGCCTATGCTAGATACTGTAGTCTCGGTACGTTCATCTGGGTTATAATCGCAAAAGGGCTCGGTCGTATTCTGCTGTTAGGAGGGGGGTATTACATTGGTAGCTAGAGAGTGGTTTACGATATTTTACCACATTTTCTTAATGTATCGAGATTGCAGTGTTATGTGTGGTCGTGGAGGTATGCACTTAACCTTAACTTACGTGAAGTACGATTATGCATATGTTTATAACTTCAAATATATGTATGTTGTTTTGTTTCATGTTTAATATTGTCACAAATGGAAGTGAGACCTTTGCCTACTTGTTATTATCTGACCGAAGATGAGGTGGTCCATGAATTGATGGTCAGAAGTGAAAAGCCTAATTATCATTGGGAGTTGGATATTCCTGTACTGAAGAGAGTAAAGGATAAACCTATTATTATTCCTGACCATGAACATCCTTATTGGAGCGCCGGTAAGTCCACCATAGTGTCCACTGTTTCTAATTTAATTGATTCTTTAAATGTTGTGAATGTTCTGGGGAAAACGGCTACTTCTCAACGGAAACGAATTAAGTATAGGTCTATTCATTGGGTACATCGGCTACAGGATTTGTTTGGTGTTTGGTCTTTGAGTGATATGAGTTTTGCGAATGAGTTATTAGGCCTACGTTCCAAACTTGTCGAATTATTTGATCTGAAGTTTCCTGAGGTAAGTAATTGTGATATGGCTGAATCCATTGAAAGTTCGCATTGTGATAGTTTGATTGGTGATGTTGCGTGTGAATTGAGTGATCGTGTGAATTTAGTTGACAATTTGGAAACTACGTTGGCAGATAATCGTCAGGATAGTGCAAGGGTTAGTGAAAATAGAAATCCTTCGAAAGAGAGTAGCTATATAGGGTCATCTACGGATTTACCTCGTAATGTGTTGTGTGCGGTCAGGTCTAAAACTGTTAATCGGAGTAGTTCCACTGAAAGATGTATTTTCACTACTAAATCGGTTCAGAATAGTGATACGAAGTGTTCTCAAACGAACCTAAAATCTAATTTGTCTCTGGTGCCTAAATCTGTGCAGACTGGGAACAGTTTATTTGACGAAAATGATGTGGTAAGGGGGAACGCATTTGATTTGGGTGAGAATAATAGTGCATTGCTTCAGGGTGACAGATTGGGTCGTAACATGTCTGAGTATGATGTTAAGTTCTCTACCGTGCCCAACCCGTTGAATGTAATTTTAAGGGATTTTAATGTGTGTGATGGTACGGATAATGATTTATTAATCAAATTTCTTAGGAAATTCATTGAGCGTAAAGAAAGTGGAACTGTTTTTGGATTATCTGAGCTGCACATTTATCGGATTGTGTTCCCGTGCACTAGTGGGTTACTTCGTGAGAGATTAGTGGAGAGTATGAGTAACCATCGATCCTTGACGTTCTTTCATCTTGAAGTTTTAGATTTTTTCTTTACTCCTAGAACCCTATCTGACTTGCATCGTGATCAATTATTTAGAGTACAGAGGATGGACGAAACTCTCAATCAGTATTTTATAGATGTTAAATGGTATGCCAAGGTTTTCGCTGTCCAATTAACTGAAAATCAAATTGTTACTTCTATGGTAGAAGGCATTAACCCCATTTATAGGTCATTCCTGTCTATGAATGCCAAACCCCAGTCTTACAAAGAGTTTAATGACATCATCTTGGAGGCTGAGAAGGTAAAGAAAGCTGATTTGAGACGCATGCATGATTCGTCGAAGTTTTGCACTTCTATTTATGGTCCACCTGTGCAAGCTTGTACTTCTAACAATTTTCAGTGGCGTGAAGCTGTACTACCTGCTGGAAACTATAATGATGCTGTATCTGGTAGTCATGTATTTCAGGGAGATGTTGTTCATGAGAAACGTGCTATCATGCCTGCTGATTCTCAGCAGAATATGTTTCAGGGGCGTGAACTTCAGAGAGATTTTAGGGGTAACAACTATAAAGGTAAAATATGTCATTGTTGCGGATCTTACGATCATCTACGTCGTGAGTGTAATGCTAAGTTCTCTGATAATTATCGTAAGCATTATAATGGTGCATCTAAGGATAATAATATTTTAGTGTCATGTAAAGTGGAAAAGAAATCTAGACATTCACGCGACCCTAATTATCATAGAGGGCTTACCAAAAGTAAAAGAATGTGCAATCGGGTTTCTTACGTGGATAAAGTTTTTTTGCCTTTTATTAAAATAGATATAAATAATGAACCGGTTGTCGCTCTTGTTGATTCTGGGAGTGTAAGTTCATTTTTAGCCTATTTTCAATTTTGAAAAAATAGGCTTATGAGATCACCTTTTGTCCGTGTGTGTGTGTGTGTGTGTGTGATTCGTGTGTGTGTCCCCCCCTAATAAAATCTAAACGGCAGGAGCGATTTCAATGAAACTCGGAAAGTTCATAGCACTATTCCCGGCGACCTCGACCGTGCCCTTCAAACTTTGTTACGACTCACCAATCCAACATGGCGGCTGTGCGAAATATTTCACCAGCATTCAATATCTCCGAAACTATTACCGATATTACCCTGACATTTTCTATGGTGATAGAGGGAACTACTATAAGTTCACTTATGTGACTTTTGAAAACCTGGTAACTACAAAACCAACATGGCGGCCAAGCGAATTCGCGACTTTTAAATAGACGTTTCTCGCGATTTGACCACCAAACGCAATGAAACTTGGTACAGTATATGTTTATATTCATTGTAATGCACCGACATCTAACTTCGTTCAATTGTTTACATAATCACAAGATGGCGGATGTGCGAAATATTTCACCGGCATTCTATATCTCTGAAACTATTAGCGGTATCTCCCTAAAATTTTGTACGGAGATAAAGGGCACTACTGGAAGTCCATCTATAAGATTTTCAAAAACCGGTTAACTACAAAACGAACATGGCGGCCAAGCGAATTTGAACATTTTAAATAGACCTTTCTCGCGATTTAATGTTCCAAGCGCACTGAAACCTGGTACAGGAAATATTTATACACATTGTAATCCACTGGTATCTAATTTAGTTCAATTGTTTACATAACCTCAAGATGGTGGCAGTGCGAATTTTAAAATTAAGTTTTTATTTCTTGTGATGTAGTCATGCGACCGAAGTGAAAGTTTGAATAATGAACCTACGCAATATTTTTCCTTTAATGGTACATGACTCTATGGCCTATACATTTAACAATCCAACATGGCGACCATCCGAAATATTTAGACGATACCGAATATCTACGAATCTATTTTAGCAATCAAACTAAATTTTTTAATGTTCATAGGGGCTATGAACTTAAGTTCACCTATAGGACTTTAAATAACCTGGTGATCACAAATCCAACATGGCGGTGACGCGAATTATAAATATTCACATGGACGTTTCTCGCAATTTAACCATCCGCGTGCAGTGAAACTTGGAACAGTAAATCTTTATCCGAATGTTAATCCACTGGCATCTAATTTATTTCAATTGTTTCCATAACCTCAAGATGGCAGCTGTGAAATTTTTTAAATCTCCTTGTTTTTTCTTGTGTCCTAATTATGCGATTGAAGTTTGAATACTACACGTTCACAATAATCTGCATGTAACAGTACATAACTCTAGGACCTACATATATAAAATCCAACATGGCGACCATCCGAAATATTTAGTCGGTTCTCAATATCTACGAATCTATTACAGCAATCAAACTGAAATTGTGTATGTTGATAGTGGCAATTAACATAAGTAGGATATATGAAAATAGGCTGTATAGTTCTTCACGGAACTACTTGTTGGATTTTAAATGGTTTACTCGTATGAAGTCAGTATGTAAGTTTGGAGACTTTATTGAGGAAAATAATCATGTAACGTCAGCGAATTCGTCCTCTTTGGACATAAAGGGATATATTAGAGGAAATATTAGGATTTCGAACTTTACATGGAAAATCATATTATGGGCTGTCAATAATCTTTCATGTAAGGTTATTTTAGGGGCGGATTTTTTATCACACGTACGGCTGATGATTGATTTAAGAAATCAAACTTGTTGGTTAAAATTTAAACCTCAGTTAAAGATTAAGTTTAAGGATTTTGCTTCTTGGGTAAATGTGAATTCTGCACAAAAAGGTGTAAATGGAGATAAAGTGAAAGATTTGGAGCTTAGTCATTTAACTTCTGATCAAGCTGATTGTTTTCGAGAGTTGTGTGATGAGTTTGCAGATGTGTTAACTGACAGGTTAGGAATGACCAATGTCATAGAATATGAAATTGAACTGTCGGACTCCATTCCAGTAAGGTCGTCACCCTATCGTTTAGCTCCTCCAAGAATGAAAGTATTAAAAGGAATTATTGACGATATGTTGGATGAAGGGGTAATTAGAAAATCGACATCTGCGTACGCTTCGCCTATTTTTCTTGTACCCAAGACTAATGGAGAGTTTAGGCCGGTTGTTGATTACCGGGCTTTAAATAAAAAGGTTGTTCTACAACAAATTCCTTTACCAGATTTACAATCGTGTTTTGGCTGGTTTCAGGGGGCGAACCTTTTGACGGCGTTAGATCTAAACAAGGCCTATTTCCAAATCCCTTTGGCTGAGTCTTCTAAATCAGTACCTGCTTTTACAACTGACTGGAATTTGTATGAATTTCAGAGGCTTCCATTTGGACTATTGACAGGAGCGGCAGTTCTTAATCGTTTGTTGGATAACGTCTTTGACGGGATCAAATTCAAGACGGTCTCTCATTATTTGGATGATGTTGTAATATTTAGCAGGAATTTTGATGAACATGTTGAACACGTCAGAGAAGTTTTAACTCGTCTTAGAAAAGCGGGTTTAACGGTAAAGCCATCTAAGGTATCATTCGCAAAATCTCAGATCTCATTTCTAGGGCATATTGTTTCTTCTAATGTTATCTCGGTCGATCATTCCAGAACTCAATCAATCAGAGATTTTAAGACCCAAAAGTATGTAAAGGAACTTCCCGCTTTATTGGCATGTTAAATTATTTTCGGAAGTTTGTTCCTAACTTCGCCCATAGAGCTGCTCCCCTTAATAGTCTTAGGAAAAAAAGGAACTGAGTTTATTTGGGGTTCGTCCCAGGAATCATCATTCGAGGACTTGAAGATGGCGTTGATGAATGCTCCAATATTGGTGATACCGGATTTTAGTAAACCGTTTATAGTGCAAACTGACGCGTCGAAAAGGGCTATCGGAGCTGTACTTTTACAGGAACATCAAGGTGACAGGTTACCTGTTGCGTATGCTTCCCGAATACTTACTGATCCTGAAATGAAGTACTCGGTGTATGAACTAGAAGGGCTTGCTGTGATGTTCGCACTTGAAAAGTTCAAGCTATATGTTGAACATGTAGAGTTCCAACTTGAGACTGACAACCAAGCGCTGAGTTGGGTTCTTGGTAGACCACGGAAGACAGGACGCATAGCTCGCTGGGCTACTAGAATGTTGTCCTTTAAGTTCACTATAAAGCACATTTAAGGGAGCGACAATGTTATCGCCGACTGTTTAAGCCGGATGTATGGTGAAGCTTCTGAGTATTGTAATCAAGAGGGTAAAGTTGATAAAGCGTATATAGCAGATGAGTCGTGTAATGTAATTTTGTCAAATTATCCATTGCTTTTTGGTGATGTTTCTCGTTATCAGAAAAAAGACCCAATTTTAGTAGAAATAATAGGCAAGATTGAGAAAGGTGAAGTGATAAAACCTTATTTATTGAAAGGAAACATATTATGTTGTACTGCTAGGACCGATCAACTCGCGATAATTGTATTACCTTCAGTCTTAATTCCTGAAATCTTTAGGTATTTTCATGAGTCACCTATTGGGGCACATCTGGGTGTGATTAAAAGCAGACAGCGAATTAGGGAAAATTTTATTTGGCGAGGTATGGACAATGACATTCGTCGATTGGTAAATAATTGTAATGTGTGTAAATTAGCAAAACTTTCAATAAATACGAAAGTTGGAATGTTAGTCTCTGATATAGTCAAGAGACCTATGGAGAAGTTGTTTATTGACTTTATTGGGCTGTTTCCTAAGTCGCGAGATGGAAATAGATTTGCGTTGGTCTGCACCGACGGCTTTTCTAGATTCAATTGGATTTTCCCAACTAGGCCAGCGACTACTCAAGCGGTGATTAAGTGTCTTGAATACATTTTTGCATGGTTTGGTCCCTGTCAATTTCTAGTGACGGATAATGCCCAATGTTTCAAATCCAGGATCTTTAGAAATTTTCTTTTTGAGCTGGCAATTTCTCACACCACTTCTTCTCCTTATTACCCTAAAGGGTCTTACGCCGAAAGGGTAAACCGGAATTTGCGTGCCGCTCTTATAGCTTACCATCATAAAGACCACAGTCGGTGGGACTCGTGCATTTCTTGGCTTACTTATTCGTTTAACACCGCTGTTCACGAATCACATAAAACCACGCCTTTCAATCTTATGTTCTCCTTTCGTCCTAACTCTCCTATTTCCAACCTGTGGACCTTGAATCAATTACTTCCGGAACAATATACCTTTAACGATATCAGAAAAATTTGGAAGACAGCAAAAGGGAATATGAAGGTTGCCCATGAGAGATTGGCTGAAAAGTACAATAATGGTCGTAAACTTACTTCTGTTAAAATGGGGGATATGGTATACGTGAAGAATTTTTCCTTGAAAGAAGTGGGTCCAAAGGAGTCAGGGAAATTGAGAGAAAGGTTTTGTGGACCTTCTAAGGTTGTTAGTTTCCTAACTCCTGTCACATGCCTAGTTAGTGATCCGGTTAAAAAGAAGTTTTTTTGGGTACATCTGTCTTTTATTAAGAATGGAAATGGAAATTTGAAATAATGTTGATGTTTTTTTTCTAAATTGTGTTCGGGAAATTTTTATTTCTCAACACAGGTGATGCACTTTCATCTGAATCGTGTAAATCAGTTATGGTTCGTCTTGTATGTATTTTCGAAATTGTGTTCTGTCTAAAGTGTCAAACTTGTATAAATGTATTTGAGTGTGTGAGGGTGAGTGATTGTTATTTAGTTTTATTCTTGTAATAGGGTGGATGTTGTTGTTGTTGTATTGGGTTAATAACAAGGGTTAGGTCTTATTCATATTATGGGGTTAAATTTAAAATAAAGGGTAAAGCCGAATATATAAATTGGGTTTGCGTTAGGATATCTTAGTTCGTCTTACGATCCTAACTTGTTGTCAAGGTATGGGACTTGACTAGGTGACATAAGGTGTTCTTATATTGTGTGGAGAGTATTTACAAATCGTTCCTTTGTGTCTCCAAGTGGTGACTGGTTCATTTTTGGTGGCTTGATGATGTTGGAAAGTCAGTACTGGCCGAATTTGTTATGTGGTGACGGGTATTCATGCTACACCAGGGAATTATGCGGTGAGTATGATATGATGAATTACGGATTTTATTTAAGTTTTTTTTAATGTTTTGTGAGAAGATGTTTTAACGGACTCTATTTATATTCAGGCAATTTTGGGGAAGATTTGTGGGTAGTAACTTGTTAGCCTATTTTCAATTTTGAAAAAATAGGCTTATGAGATCACCTTTTGTCCGTGTGTGTGTGCGTGTGTGTGTGTGTGTGTGATTCGTGTGTGTGTCCCCCCCTAATAAAATCTAAACGGCAGGAGCGATTTCAATGAAACTCGGAAAGTTCATAGCACTATTCCCGGCGACCTCGACCGTGCCCTTCAAACTTTGTTACGACTCACCAATCCAACATGGCGGCTGTGCGAAATATTTCACCAGCATTCAATATCTCCGAAACTATTACCGATATTACCCTGACATTTTCTATGGTGATAGAGGGAACTACTATAAGTTCACTTATGTGACTTTTGAAAACCTGGTAACTACAAAACCAACATGGCGGCCAAGCGAATTCGCGACTTTTAAATAGACGTTTCTCGCGATTTGACCACCAAACGCAATGAAACTTGGTACAGTATATGTTTATATTCATTGTAATGCACCGACATCTAACTTCGTTCAATTGTTTACATAATCACAAATGGCGGATGTGCGAAATATTTCACTGGCATTCTATATCTCTGAAACTATTAGCGGTATCTCCCTAAAATTTTGTACGGAGATAAAGGGCACTACTGGAAGTCCATCTATAAAATTTTCAAAAACCGGTTAACTACAAAACGAACATGGCGGCCAAGCGAATTTCAACATTTTAAATAGACCTTTCTCGCGATTTAATGTTCCAAGCGCACTGAAACCTGGTACAGGAAATATTTATACACATTGTAATCCACTGGTATCTAATTTAGTTCAATTGTTTACATAACCTCAAGATGGTGGCAGTGCGAATTTTAAAATTAAGTTTTTATTTCTTGTGATGTAGTCATGCGATCGAAGTGAAAGTTTGAATAATGAACCTACGCAATATTTTTCCTTTAATGGTACATGACTCTATGGCCTATACATTTAACAATCCAACATGGCGACCATCCGAAATATTTAGACGATACCGAATATCTACGAATCTATTTTAGCAATCAAACTAAATTTTTTAATGTTCATAGGGGCTATGAACTTAAGTTCACCTATAGGACTTTAAATAACCTGGTGATCACAAATCCAACATGGCGGTGACGCGAATTATAAATATTCACATGGACGTTTCTCGCAATTTAACCATCCGCGTGCAGTGAAACTTGGAACAGTAAATCTTTATCCGAATGTTAATCCACTGGCATCTAATTTATTTCAATTGTTTCCATAACCTCAAGATGGCAGCTGTGAAAATTTTTTAAATCTCCTTGTTTTTTCTTGTGTCCTAATTATGCGATTGAAGTTTGAATACTACACGTTCACAATAATCTGCATGTAACAGTACATAACTCTAGGACCTACATATATAAAATCCAACATGGGGACCATCCGAAATATTTAGTCGGTTCTCAATATCTACGAATCTATTACAGCAATCAAACTGAAATTGTGTATGTTGATAGTGGCAATTAACATAAGTAGGATATATGAAAATAGGCTGTATAGTTCTTCACGGAACTACTTGTTATTATTATATTCTGTGTGACGTGAAGTTGTGTGATTTGGATGAATGATTATGGATGTTGTATGTTGTTGGTCTGTTCATATGTACTATCGGTGCTATATTTTCTTGGTGTTGAGGTATTCTTCCGTTTTCTATGGATTTTCTTTGGGTCTGTCTTCGTTTTGTAAATGTTTTGGGTGTTTTTTTTTGGTTTATGTGTTCTTAAGTGTGAGTATAGATGGACTATGGAGGACTAATGCCGACATCCAATTTTCCCTATTTTTTTTTGAGGCAAGGAACTCAGATTTCATTTTTAAGTGGTAACTACTGTCGTTTATTTTCTGTATCTTTGAATTTTTAATTGTGAATCTAATTATTGATTGGATAGTAGCGACTCCTATATGGTAAACGTGTGATGTATGATTTGTCAAACTTAATTTTGTTTGTGAAGGACATGGAAATTTATCTATTATGTGATTATTCGGTTTGGTATCTTGCCTGATTTTCTTGTAAGGATGAGTAATGTTTGTTGTAAGTATTATGTTATCGTGTAGGTTGTTACTCCTTACATGGTACTGCCTCTAGTATATTTGCTTTCAGCTTAATTGTGGGAGTGGTTGCTTCGACGATGGTTGTGGCTTCGATGTTAATTTGAAGTTATCCAGGGTCCGGATATTGAACAAGAATCGTGGGATGGAATAGGAATGAAGCTTTCTCCTCATTTGCAAGAAATCTACTACGATTTGGTTGAATGTATTTATATTGGATCTAATTATGTAAAGCATCTTTGTAAAATTTTGTATAGACATGATGTCAACTGATATTGTCTTTGATGTGGTGTCAAATCTTGGAACGACTAGTGTGAGCGACAAAGAGTTTAGGAATGTGAAAGAACTTGTATGCTTTGAAGAGTTTACCTTATGGAATTTTGGAAGTAATTGTGAAAAAAAAACTTCAGGGTATTGTGATTAGCATGTTACATGTTGACTTGATATACTGTCCGAATATGTTTTCGCGGTTTAAATAAAAACCGGAGTTAAGGCTTGTGGAGAGGGAGGATGTGCCGGTATTACGTCACTATTTTACGTTTGCTACGCCTTTCGATATGTTTAATTTTCATTGCCTGATGTGATGACTTCGGTTCTCTGTTTTCCCGCTAGAGAGCTACACCGAAAGGAAAGAACTTATTTTTGTCTTTCTACTGAATGCAGCTGATGTTCCGGTCCTGTGAGAGAACGCCGAGATAGTTGTCATTTGTCTAACTATTATGTTGCATGTCAAGTACGAAGTGTGCCGAGATCTTGGAATATTTTGGTTAGACTTGGATCTCCATGAAAGAAGACAGTAGTTGAGTTTGCTGCTAGGCCTGTTATGTATCAAAGTGGCCTGAGATACGGTGATAGTTCGTGTCTCCGAGAGTAAATATCTGTACTGTACTATGTGGTACTATCTGCATTGACTTTGAGATGTTAAAAATATGACTTGTCGGGTAAGAATCATGTTAGCCGGGAGTGATAAAATTGGACTTGATATATGTGGTGTGTTGTTTTGGGAGCATTAACCTTGGATGATGTATTGGAGTTGTTGCTGTTGGTTTTTGTTTTGTGAATCTTCTGTTGGCAAACGGTAACAGTAGTCTTCCGTCAACCGAGGAGGGAACAAGAGAAGTTCTCGAGAAGCCATGACAGGGCTTAGACGTTTATAAAATTTTGCTGCCGAGGATAGTCATGTATTATATTAAAAGATATGAATTACGACATCTTGACATGGGTTTAAGCATGTATATGTATCGAGCAGCTGATATTGATATTGTGAAGAAGTTGAGTATTTATGAGAGTGAGTGGACGTTGGTTTGATAATGTTTGCTTTGAAGGCTCTTGGATTATCGGAAGAGATAAATGTATTCAGGCCTACTAACATGCGTTGGAACATGAATGAGCTTTATATTGGAACTACCGACGACTTGAGGAACATTAGTAACAAGGCGAGTCGAAGCAAGTGAAGGAAAGTCGTGAAAGATTGTACGCTGTTGTTATTGCTTGTTTGGAAACTTGGATTACTGTGAATGTTGATCTGTCGTTTAGAATATAAGGCAAGTACCAAAGAATCTTGTATTTTTCCTTGTCCTTTAAATGTCATGTAATGTATGCAAGTGTTATTGTTAATAGAAGTTGTTACCGCAGTTCGTATCAGTGTATTATTTCTAGGCCTATGCTAGATACTGTAGTCTCGGTACATTCATCTGGGTTATAATCGCAAAAGGGCTCGGGCGTATTCTGCTGTTAGGAGGGGGGTGTTACAATAATGAAAACGAAAAACTTTCACAAACACAGCGCTCCAGGGCTGAATCACAAAAACGCATTTCCTCTAGTTTTCTTAAATTTATCCCTACTCCTACCCATTGCTCGTAATTATTTTTCTGATACATGAGTTACAAAGGAAATTAAATTCTCTTCAACTTTCATTACATAAACGTTTTACTGGGATCAAGTCTTCCACCTGTTTTTGCGATGGAAAGTGGAGCGAAAGTGAAAAATTTGCCGAATCGCCAATTTTCGCCCTTTTTCGCCTTCTCGTGTCTCGAATACGCTTTGTCCTACAAAAACACTTTCACATCAAAGTTGTTAACAATTTAGTAATCTACACTTTCTTATTTAGACATATCTTCAAACAAATGAACGGGGAATGAGCTAGCGGCCAAAAACTGATAAAAGTGCCGATTTCAGACAGTTTTTTCAAGATGGCTGACGAAGCAAGGGGGTGGGGATGACGGAAACTTGGATTAATAACTTCCTAATGGTCCTAAACAACGTCAAAAAATAAAAAGCGATCGCGCATCTGATGTAGGGGGAAGTTCGTCTATTGACTGGACTATTTGCCAAATATACTTTATGGGACGATGTCAAAAAAATAGTCGGAATACAGTGACGTTCGTGAGAAAGTGTTACAGTGATAGGTGATGATATCGTTTTATCTCCCTTCTGCTGCAACGCTCTCTCTCTTCTGTTGCTCCGCTTGAGTGTCGATACAGTCGTTTTTGGATGTCACGGTAAACCTTTGAATGGATTTTGATGCGCTTTTCACCATTATGAAAAGGATATCTCGAGGAAGATATCTGTAGAAAGTAATTTATTTATGATCAAACAAAGCCGAGCAGTAACGATTTCAGTGAAAAATTCTAAAAAAGAAACACATGGCGTCCGTGCGCTTTTTAAGCTTACGCTGGACAAACCGTTAAACATATCTACAGTATATACTGTACAGGCCCGGGGGGCTGTACCCCCTGAGAGCCACCCCCCATCTTCTACTAAAACTCAGCCCAACTGGCAAATATCATAGGACCAGAACATCACTTTTACACGGCAACAGGCGGCCACCCAGCTTGCGAGGTTAGCCAACCACTTGCAACACATTCATAATCATTAACACTATAACTAACTGGGGCAGCTACGTCAGTGGAATGCTGACTGAGCAACGGCAAGACCTATAAGAAGAGAGGCCCTTTGGGAGCATTATCTGTTATACAGTGTGTGCTGCCGAAGGCCCTGCTCCAGCTACTATCATCAGGTGAGCATTAGCAAGTGTTCAGATATCCTTTACTTTGTAACACCCGTCCACAAACTTGTACACTTAACTTGTACCATTATTTACATTTCCCTAAAAGGGACTTACAATTTTACACTCACTGACCAATAAAACACTTGGTCAGTAAACTACACTTGTCTTGCTAATTACACGCCTCTTTACATCCTCATACCCTTCCTGACTCTCGTCACGATTGACCGTGACAATAATAGCCAAGTAATTGCTTGCTCAGGCTTCATTGTGCTCCCTCAGGCGACTCAACTGCATAGCAGCGAGCCGCTGACATAAGCACGTTTGTTATATCATTCACTCTGTCCAGCTGGCAGGCTGGCATATTAGCCTGCACTCAGAGGTTCATCCCCTAGTAGGTTCTTGCATCTTAGCAGGAACACCCCCTAGCATTTGAACATCAAACAACACGCTACACTGGTAAGCTCTCCCAGCTACGAGAAGTTGCCATCATTTAGAAACAACCTTCCAAATGAGTACAATAACACTAATGTTTAGATCCCTAAACTACCCCCCCCCCCAACTAAGGGATCTAAAACATACTGGTGGAGACGCGGCTACTACGCACAGTAAGGGTAGGACTCATACAACGAGCCCTCGTAGTAGAAACGACCCCTACCGCACGCAGCCAAGCGAGACTAAATTTTTTTCTTCTCTCCTACATTACGTCCTACACTTTTTTTTATTACACGGGAGTTTGTATTATTACACCCACCCCCACCGTCCCCACAGTACAAGGTCCGTGGCAATTAAATGACCACATTTAGAACCACACTAAGAGACTTTGCGCACCATTTGTCGGCTAGTACAACTCCACTCCTGCCGAAGTTATGAATTAAGAACAGTGACTTGATAACTGACCAGACTGCAGTACAACTTCTTAGGGACCTCGAATTCAAGACATCAGAGATCCGCGCTCAACACCCTGCAGCGGCAGCACAAGTTATACATTTTACACGATCCCAGGCCAGTGAACAAAGACAAGAGTCACCAATATCCAACGCTAGTGAAGTAGATTGCTTGCCAACGCTCCACCCCTATTGTTGCAGCAACTACAAATCACAGAGCAGAAAACTGATAATCTGCTCGAGCGCATCACACAGTTACTAGAGACAGACACTGTTAGATCAGACAATCACACGACAGAGGCAGTCCTAGACATCCACACTATTCTGGAAACAGTGAAACAGGACTTAGACAGGACTGTACACGTAGTCAAATCCACACAGTACGACAACACACCATCAATCAGTACCGATATATCAGGTGACGAGCCACCTGGTAACGTAACACAAGTGTCATACACGGGAAGCGAGGCTAATTCCCCTCTGAATAACACAAACACCTCGTCACACGATAGCGGTGCGAACAGCTTAAACAGACCAGAATCACTACACAGCCAACGAGAGACAGCCGAACACGAGATGAACAGACACACAGAATACCCCATGATCCACCCCACAAAGTTCACGGGGGAAGGCCAGGATCCCGAGGAATACCTCAAGGCCTTCAATAGAACGGCTCGGATCAATGGCTGGAGCGACGAAGTCAGAAAACGGCTCATCCCTGCATACCTCACAAAGGCGGCCATGACATGGTATGAGCTTCATGAGGACAACCTGGAAAATGCCACATGGGAGGAAATCACTTTATTGTTGAAAAGTGAATTCTAGCTCATACCAGATGATGACGACCTGTATGACCAAATTAGACAGAGGTCACAGGGACCTAAAGAAAGCGCCCAGGCGTACATCAACGTAAATTTGCTAATGTGCGATAAATATAACGCAGCTATGACGAACAAGTAGAAAGTCAAGCTGTTAATGCAGGGCCTCAGACCATCCATCGTGGACAAGTTGTGCATTATGAACAACCCCACGGTCCAACACATGCTGGAGAACATAAATACAATAGAGGCAGGGAAAAAGATCACGGAAAAAGCTACGGAGAAAGCCGTGGATCAACACTTTCATCCACAGAAGGACGTCAATAGTCAGAAGATGGATGAATTAGTGGACCGGATGGAAAAGTTAACAATAACTGCCATCCAAGCAGGCGGGAGACCGCTAAGGGATGAACACGCAGACACGGAGGAGCGCTATTATCCTGAGAAGGACAGGGGGTACACGGAGAGGAGACGCTACGGGAGGGAGGAAAATTTCTACCCTCCACAGCGGCCAACAACACCACACGCACAGGACAGGCCACACTACCCTCCGCGGTACTCACCGGTATCATACGCGGACATAGAGCCGACATACCCCTCACGGCGACCACCATCCCCGTACACACAGGAGTACTACCCTGAGGAGTACGAGCACACCATCCCCCGGCGAAGCAGCCCGCCACCAAGCAGACAGGGCTATGCTGCCCCACAATACAGGGCAGACAGGGAATATCGGGAAAACTCACCCCCAAGCAGGCAAGGCAATGCAGCCCCGCAGTACAGGGGAAATGGGGAGTATCGGGAGAACCCACCCCCACACAGGCAAAGCTATGCACCCCCACAATATAGGGGAAATGGGGACCGTCGAGGAAACCCACCCCCGACCAGACAGGGATATGCACCTTCCCAGTACAGGGAAAAGGGGAATCGCCGGGAAAACCCGTCCCCGCAGCAGCAAACATTCACCCCACCCTGGCGGAGACAGGAAAACGGACCACCGGGCAATAACCGACAGACAAGGAAAACCACAAAAGGTCGGGACAATACAAATACATACCCAAAGGGCCCGGAACACTACCCCCTCCCTGACGAACACCCGAGGGAGTTTAGGGATGAGGCACCCCGCCGGGCAGATAGGGGGGCAATACCTACCAAACCTAGCTACACACCGCAAGCGGGAAGTTGGCGCAGCCACCCCGAGGTGGGGCGCACATACAGTACAGGGAGACGAACACCCACGTTTCAAAAAAAAAAACGATTAGACGGGGAGGTTCGGCCAGCTGATAATGCGGCTGAGGTTCCTCCCCCAACACAACACCAGAGAGGCAATTCCCCCAAACAAACTCGTAAGAGTAATGGGGAAAAGCAGCCTGCTAAAGCCAAGGCTGACGACCCGCCCCCAGACCGTTTCCAGACACACCCCGTACAAGGAGACGGCAACTGTCTGTTTAGGGCCATGAGCTTCCTAGTCCGGAACACCGAGGATTATCATAGGGACTACAGACAGGAAACGGTCCAACATATCCTGGCCAACTGGAAAGAGTACCGAGATTTTGTATCGGACGAGCGGGAAAACCCATTCCAAACCGGGGCGGACTATAAAAAAATACATGGGCGAGGACGGTACCTATGCCAGCGCCGTAGAGGTGACCGCTCTCGGCAAGGTACTCCAAGCAAACATACATGTATACACTGATGTGCACACGCCACCGCTATTTTCAACTGCGGGATTCGACAGGGACCTGCACATACTGTTTACAGGGAACCCTAAGACGGGACACTATACGCCTCTCACAATCACGCGCGAACAGACTGAGAGCAAACCCACACCCTCCAAACAGAAAACCATACCCCCTACTGAACCCATATACCAAAGGCTTCAAAGAGGGGTCGAATCCATGTATTTTGTGAAAAGAATGAAAGAATCATACAGTTTCTAAGGGAACGGAGAGAGATTTTAAGCCAGGATTCTAGTCTAACATTGCGCAAGCTGCAGGGCCAGGTGTTCATAAGATGAGCTCATGCCTCTTGACATTTATAAGGGAGCCCGTCATGGATATAAATAGAACGAGTGGAAAATTTGGACTGTAAGACGAAGAAGCTTGACTCGGAAATTGCCCTTACGTTGCAGGAAAATGGCAACCTCGCCGCTGAGTCAGAACAAGAATAATTAAATTTAACCCGTTTACGAGTATAAAAATAAGTAAACAAATACAGTACGGTGAATCATTTCGGATTAAAGATTTTTGTGTAAAGAAAAACCCTTTAATAATAGCACAGGAAAAAACTGCAAACGCAAGTATACGTCATTGGGGGTTCACCGGGACCCAAGGAGTGGGAGAATTAAAAATAACAGCACCACCCACACAGTTGAAGACGAAAAATTAATTAATATCTCGGAAATGCACGATCGATTTCCATGCACAGGAAGATCATTTTACGTTTGGAAGACGAGCTTCCTGGAGATATAATTTTTATAATTGTACGACAATTAGTTCAAAAGTTGGTTACGAAAAGGACTAGAGTTTTATCTTTTTGTGGATAAACAGTACAAAGCTCCTGGCAGAGCCAGACCAAACATGCAGTTTACGATAGCCCAGGGAGGCGTTACGCTGTATCAGACATCGAAAGCAGTATTCAAGAGCCCGTGAGGGACGTCACTCTGTATCCGTGCAGTGCAGTCATTCCGACAGCCCGAGAGGGGGCGTCACTCTGTATCACACCGCAGGCATTATTAGTCCGTTCAGGGGGGCGTGACGTTGGAGCATCACATCGTTCGACTTGAGACTTCTGAGGGAGGCTATGCTACAAGTTCGCCGAGTGTAGGTCAGTTACGATAGGAGTGCGCTACGCTGATGGTTAGCAGTTCGAGACTCTGAAGAGTCCTAAAGTATAAAGAACACTAAATATATGGACTTTAAAGCAATATCGTCAAAGTAAGATACAGCGATCAGTAGGGAACTTCGAGTTCCAGAAGAACACTAGTTCGATACAGTTACGAAGTTATAAGAACTCTAACAAATAAACGGCGTTACGTCCAGTAAAGACATTGTTAATGACACTAAGTCCTGTAAAGGACAAGAATAAACAGTAATTACGATCGCGAAAGATAGAAGTTCTAGCAAAAGGAACTTAGGAATTTAGGTTCGAAACCAGAGGGAAAACGTACTCTAGTGAGGAAACGTCAAATAATATATGATAGACAGTATACGGTCCTCGAAGGGAGGCCAAGATATAGAAACTATAGGGTACGATAGCCAGTGTACGGTCCTCGAAAGGAGGCCAAGATATAGAAACTATAAGGAGCGATAGACCACCATATATAAATAGAGGTGACGGCAAAGTAAAGACATTTATCGCCTAGTTCAAGCAGATAAAGTGAAGCCGAGTAATAGACAATAGAAGCGGTTTTGAGAGACTGAAACCAGTAGTTTCCACTGTAGGAGAGAGAAACTTTGAACGAGTAAAATCACACGTCCAATGTAGGTTGATAGGATTCATATCAGGGATCGTCAACAGCCGACAGAAATCGTCAAAATCGTTGAGATACGCCCGTGTGATAGAAGCGAAGTGTAAATATTGTAAGAAAAAAATTAAGAGTATCATTTTAAGTGTTTTATGTAAAGTGAAAGTGTTTTATGCAAAGTGATAGGTGTTATAATATGTACCAGAATAATATTTTTAGTGTTTTAATGTGTGTTCTAAACGGATACACCAGTGTATCAAAAATGTTGATAGTGTTAAATGTATTGAATGTGTGTCAAGAAATGTTTGTACACGAGATGAATTTGTACAATATGGAGTAAGTCAAGAAGGTGGGCCAAATGACGCATCGTTCGAGAATAAAGGTCAGAAAACGACTTTAGACATGTGAGTAAAGATTTTCATTATGTTTTGGTGTCGGGAATTTTTTTTGTGTACAATTCCACCGGAGTTTTGAGTAAAAGGGATGTTTTTAAATGAAAAATAATGAAATAAGAACGCAATCTGAACAAAAATAAAGTTTTGAGAAATAATAAATAATTATGTGAAAGAATAAATCCTGTAGAGGAAATGCATGGAATAAAATGTCAGTGTATTTGACGAATGTTTTAAAAGCAAGCGTAATAATAATAATTATAGCAATGATATTTAAGGGACACTAGGGCTGAGTTTTTCAACTTCCACATTTGTTATCAGAATGAGTTGAAATTTAAACTGCATACTTAGAATAGTAACACTA
Organism: Meconema thalassinum; assembly: GCA_946902985.2. Lineage (NCBI taxonomy): Eukaryota > Metazoa > Arthropoda > Insecta > Orthoptera > Tettigoniidae > Meconema > Meconema thalassinum. The sequence goes on along the minus strand of CAMPQE020000006.1, from coordinate 157,904 downwards.
AGTCACATACCAAATTTGAAAACGATTGGATGAAATGTAATTGATTTTTTACTAATTATATTATTAAAATATACCGTGTAATCGAAATGCTCCATGCGCACTAGAAATTGTGTAAAACGCTTGATATTTTCATTACATATACATAAAACTATTCTTAATAGTATAACATTGAGAAATTTCAGGAATGTGATACATGTATGTTGTCAGATTAATTTTTTCTTGATGTGCCATTATGTTTTATGAATTTTGATAATTTTTCATTTCTTTGGTGTGTAATTTACAAAGTGACTGGAGATATCGCAATGTTATATTACAACACATGTGTTTCTGAATATCCAGTGATTTTGTTAGTAAAATTGGTGAATATCTCATGCACATGGAGCATTTTGATTACCTAAAAATGTTGTTTGGAGATAAAAGCATTTTTATAAAACCGCATGCTATATCAACCAGTTTGGCTCTCCCAATGAAACGTTTTCGGAAAAAATCTGAAAAATACGTTTTGTTGTAGAGATAAAGGGCATAGAGACCTTTCGTTTGAGTTAACCTACGACTTTCTAGGATTTCTAGTTTTAAAAGTATAGCCTACTTTGTATGATTTGCCTTCCATCTTCTTTTTACGCAGGGGATATTTAAAAATGTCACTGGGCCTTTAAAAGTGGCAGTGCATGAAAACTTCTTTACTGAAATGATCCACAGGGGTCCATAAGATATACATATGGGAAAAACAAAATACAGTTATTTTGTCATTTTTGCCTAAAAACTCAGCCCTAGTGTCCCTTAAATAACGGTAAATTTGAATTATATGAAAGAAATAGCTTTTGAGCTTTTGTAAGGAATGAAGACATGATGTGAATAATAATAATAATAACAAGGTAAATGAAATGAAAATCCACAGCCTGCTTCCAGTCTCCGACCGGGTCAGGAATGGAATGAATGAAGCCCCCATCTAGCGGCGAGGATATGAACTGTGCCGGCTGCCGAGGCCTGACGCACTCCTCTGGGGCAATGATTAAATGAACGACAGATGAAATGAAATGATAGTGGAGAGTGTTGCTGGAATGAAATGTTGACAGGGAAAACCGGAGTACCCGGAGAAAAACCTGTCTGCCTCCGTTTTGTCCAGCACAGATCTCACATGGAGTGACCGGGATTTGAACCACGGACCCAGCGGTGAGAGGCCGGCGTGCTGCCGCCTAAGCCACGGAGGCTCTAATAATAATAACAAGGTAAAGAAATCTAAATAAAGATTAAAATTGAATGATATAAAAGTATAGAGCGTTGGAGCCTTAACAAATGTATAAGACATGATCTGAATGCATGTTCTTAAAAATGGAGCGATTTATTCTCAACGGAAAAGATAAATATAACAAGTAGTTCCGTGAAGAACTATACAGCCTATTTTCATATATCCTACTTATATTAATTGCCACTATCAACATACACAATTTCAGTTTGATTGCTGTAATAGATTCGTAGATATTGAGAACCGACTAAATATTTCGGATGGTCGCCATGTTGGATTTTATATATGTAGGTCCTAGAGTTATGTACTGTTACAAGCAGATTATTGTGAACGTGCAGTATTCAAACTTCAATCGCATAATTAGGACACAAGAAAAATCAAGGAGATTTAAAAATTTTTCACAGCTGCCATCTTGAGGTTATGGAAACAATTGAAATAAATTAGATGCCAGTGGATTAACATTCGGATAAAGATTTACTGTACCAAGTTTCACTGCACGCGGATGGTTAAATTGCGAGAAACGTCCATGTGAATATTTATAATTCGCGTCACCGCCATGTTGGATTTGTGATCACCAGGTTATTTAAAGTCCTATAGGTGAACTTAAGTTCATAGCCCCTATGAACATTAAAAAAAGCAGTTTGATTGCTAAAATAGATTCGTAGATATTCAGTATCGTCTAAATATTTCGGATGGTCGCCATGTTGGATTGTTAAATGTATAGGCCATAGAGTCATGTACCATTAAAGGAAAATTATTGCGTAGGTTCATTATTCAAACTTTCACTTCGATCGCATGACTACATCACAAGAAATAAAAACTTAATTTTAAAATTCGCACTGCCGCCATCTTGAGGTTATGTAAACAATTGAACTAAATTAGATACCAGTGGATTACAATGTGTATAAATATTTCCTGTACCAGGTCTCAGTGCGCTTGGAACATTAAATCGCGAGAAAGGTCTATTTAAAATGTACAAATTCGCTTGGCTGCCATGTTCGTTTTGTAGTTAACCGGTTTTTGAAAATCTTATAGATGGACTTCCAGTAGTGCCCTTTATCTCCGTACAAAATTTTAGGGAGATACCGCTAATAGTTTCAGAGATATAGAATGCCAGTGAAATATTTCGCACATCCGCCATCTTGTGATTATGTAAACAATTGAACGAAGTTAGATGTCGGTGCATTACAATGTATATAAACATATACTGTACCAAGTTTCATTGCGTTTGGTTGGTCAAATCGCGAGAAACGTCTATTTAAAAGTCGCAAATTAGCTTGGCCGCCATGTTGGTTTTGTAGTTACCAGGTTTTCAAAAGTCACATAAGTGAACTTATAGTAGTTCCCTCTATCACCATAGAAAATGTCAGGGTAATATCCATAATAGTTTCGGAGTTATTGAATGCTGGTGAAATATTTCGCACAGCCGCCATGTTAGATTGGTGAGTCGTAACAAAATTTGAAGTGCACGGTCGAGGTCGCCGGGAATAGTGCTATGAACTTTCCGAGTTTCATTGAAATCGCTCCTGCCGTTTAGATTTTATTAGGGGGGGACACACACACGAATCACACACACACACACACACACACACGGACAAAAGGTGATCTCATAAGCCTATTTTTTCAAAATTGAAAATAGGCTAAAAAAAATGAGATATGTATCAATTGTTACTTGAAAGTTATCAGTTCTTGGAAGACATTTGGCCGTATAGTAATGTGTAGCGCATTGGAACGCAATTAAATAAATAGTCACGCTAGGAATGCGTAGAATTTAAATGTACTTGGTAAATTACTTATGAGGGGTAGTTGATTGTATTGAATTGAGATATGTTGTAAGTCCTCTAAGTGTGACGTAGATCACGAGGCCATGTGTATGTTGTAAAGGGATCAAATGTATGGTATTATTGAGCGTAGGTCCTGTAAGCTACGGCTAGACCCTAAATCGCATTTTGTATAAGTCCTCAAATGTGGAAATAGTTCCCGAGGCAAGTTAAGAGATTCGAACCGAGAATCCTCTTGTTGTTAAAGCCCCTAATTATTCGTCGTAGAATGTGTATTACTCTTCACAATCAATGAGGACCCTTCATCTAATATATAAAAGTGTAAGTCTGTATGTGGGTGGGTCTGTTCCGTATACAAATCTACACCGTTCCACCAATCTCAACCAAATTTTGCATACACATAGTTTAGGACCCGGAAGGAACCGCTGGCCACATGAATTTTCGATAGTCTTTCTCATTCTTTTGATTTAGGCCCTTTTGGACTCAAGCACAGGCTAATCAAATCATAAAATATACTCATGAAGGAATGGCAAGGTAGATAGTTTCCATGGCAACATAGCTCAAGTCGAGACACGGCCGTCTGGATGACAGTTGCGCTCTGCACTACTGGTATAGAAAATGAGCATCTTTACTTGAAATCCCGTTAGTTACTCAACTGCTCACACAGCACTGTCAACCGAGTGTAGCATAACAAAGACTTGACACTATCTTCTACTATATATTTGTCAAATACCACTCACTCACTCATTCATTCATCACGAAATCTCAGAAACCACCGAACGGATTGGAATGAAATTTGGTATGCAGCTTCCCCAAGGACCCCAAATGCCCACTAAGAAAGGATTTTTGTATATTCAGGTTCTAAAGGGGTGTTAAGGGGGTAGACCTGCATTTCATTGACTAGCAATATCTCCCGATTGGTTTCATTGGGGGATGTGATACTCGGCACATAAACTCATCATTAAAAATAAGAAGACCCGAGTCTCAGGGTTTTTCGATGTGGTGTATATTATGAGGTGAAAGGGGTGAAAAATGGGGATTGAAATATTCCTAAATGAGCGTGTATCTCTTAAACGACAAAGGCGAGGAGTTTGAAACTCAGCGAAAAAAAATCAGCATAAAAATAAATAAATATTTGTTTGACCGTTTTTTTATAAATCCAATTTAAGGGGCCCATGGGGAAGGGTGAAATTCTGGTGGGGGTGACAGGAAAGAAAGTGTCCTAACTGATTGACTGACTGACTCACTCATCAAACTCAGGGGGAAAAACTGCTTTAAAGTAAGTAAATAGCTGTTCGACAGTTTTTTTTTCATAAATCAAATTTAAGGGGTTCATGGGGAGGGGTGAAATTCTGAAAAAAGAAAATTGAAAGAAAATGTCCTGACTCACTCACTCACTCATCATCATCGCCCTGCCAAAATTATTGAAGTTAGAAACATGACAGTTTGGGGATATGTTCATTGTATGTCAAAACAGTCTACTAAGGGAGGATTTTCGGATATTCAGGTTCTAAAGGGGTCTTAAGGGGGTTAAACCTGCATTTCATTGGATAACAATATCTCTCGAATGATTTCATTGGGAGATGTGATTCACGGCATATAAACTCATCATTAAAAAGTAAGAAGACACGTGCCTGATGGTTTTTCGATGTGGTGTATATTATGAGGTAAAAGGGGTGAAAAGTAGGGATTGAAAGATTCCTAACGGAGCGTGTATCTCATAACGACATAGGCGAGGAGTTTGAAACTCAGCGGAAAGAAATCAGCATACAAAATAAGTAAATATTTGTTTGACCGTTTTTTCATAAATCCAATTTAAGGAGCCCATGGGGAGGGGTGAAATTCAGGGGAAAAAAAACTGGAAAGAAAGTGTCCTAACTGATTGACTGACTGACTCACTCATCAAACTCAGGGGGAAAAACTGCTTTAAAGTAAGTAAATAGCTGTTCGACAGTTTTTTTTGATCAATCAAATTGAAGGGGTTCATCGGGAGGGGTGAAATTCTGAAGAAAAACAAATGAAAGAAAATGTCCTGACTCAATCACTCACTCATCATCGCCCAGCCAAAAATATTGAAGTTGGAAACATGGCATTTTGGAGATATGTTCGTTGTATGTCAAAACCGTACACTAAGGGAGGATTTTTGGATATTCAGGCTCTAAAGGGGTCTTAAGGGGGTTAAACCTGCATTTCATTGAATAACAATATCTCAAGAGTGGTTTCATTTGTGGATGTGATACTCGGCATATAAACTAATCATTAAAAATAAGCAGACAGGTGTCTAAGGGTTTTTCGATATGGTGTATTATTATGAGGTGCAAGGGGTGAAAAGTGGGGGTTGAAGGATTCCTAACAGAGCGTGAAGGCCTATCTCTTAAACGACATAGGTGAGAAATTTGAAACTCAGAGAAACAAAATCAGCTAAATAAATAAGTAAATCGGTGTTCGACCGGTTTTTTTCATAAATTAATTTAAGGGGCCAATGGGGAGGGGTGAAATTCTGGGAAAAAAAAGGAGAGAAATTGTCCTAACTGACTGACTGACTCACTCACTCATCAAACTCAGGGGAAAAAGACAGCTTAAAAAATAAGTTAATAGGTGTTCAAGAGTTTTTTCATCAATCCAATTTAAGGGGCCCATGGGGAAGGGTGAAATTCTGGTAAAAATAATTCAAAGAAAATGTCCTGTCTGACTCACTCACTCATCACGCCCAGCGAAAACTATTAATGTTGGAAACATGAAATTTTGGGAATATGTTCGTTGTATGTCGAAAACGTCAACTAAGGAATGATTTGTGTTTATTCGGGATTTAAAGAGGTGTTAAGGGGGTAAAGATGCATTTCATTGAATAACGATATCACATGATTTGTTTCTTTGGGGATGTGATATTCGGTATAGAAACTAATCATTAACAAGTAGTTCCGTAAAGAACTATACAGCCTATTTTCATATATCCTGCTCATGTTAATTTCTTCTAACAACATACAAAATTTCAGTTTAATTGCTGTAACAGATTCGTAGATATTGAGAACCGTCTAAATATTTCAGATTGTCGCCAGGTTGGATTTTTATTTTTGTACTATTACATTAAGATTATTGTGTACGTGTGGTATTCAAACTTCAATCGCATGATTAGAACACAAGAAGTAAAACGAGATTTTAAAATTACGCACAGCAGCCATCTTGTGATTATGCAAACAATTGAAATAAATTAGATGCCAGTGGATCAACATTTGTATAAGCATTTAACGTGCAACGTTTCACAGCACTCGGATAGTTAATTCGCGAGAATCGTCCATTTAAATATTTATACTTCGCGTCGCCGCCATGTTGGATTAGTGCTCACCAGGTTAATGAAAGTCCTATAGGTGAACATATGTTCATAGTCTCTATGAACATTAAAAAAATCAGTTTGGTTGCTGTAAAAGATTCATAGATATTGAGAACCGTCTAAATATTTCGGAAGCTCGCCATTTAGGATCGTTATAAGTATAGGCCATAGAATTATGTACCATTCATAGACAATTATTGCCTAGGTTCATTATTCAAACTTTCACTTCGATCGCATGATTACGACACAAGAAATAAAAACTTAATTTTAAAATTTCGCACAGCCGCCATATTGAGGTTATGTAAACAATTGATTTAAATTAGATGGCAGTGCATTACAATCTGCGAAATCATTTACTGTTCCACATTTCACTGCGCTCAGAGAGTTAAATCACGAGAAAAGTCTATTAAAATATTTCAAATTCGCTTGGTCGCCATGTTCGTTTTTTACTTTACAAGTTTATGAAATATACATAGATAAACTTGTACCAGTACCCTTTATCACCGTACAAAATGCAGGGTAATATCTGTAATAGTTTCGGAGATATTGAATGTCAGTGAAATATTTCGCACAGCCGCCATTTTGAGGTTATGTAAACAATTGAACTAAATTAGACTCCAGTGCATTACTATGTGTATAAACACTTGCTGTACCTAGTTTCATTACGTTTGGATGGTTAAATCGTGAGAAAAGTCTATTTAAAAGTCTCAAATTCGCTTGGTCGCCATGTTCGTTTTCTACTTTACAAGTTTATGAAATATACATAGGTAAACTTGTATCAGTACCCTTTATCACCGTACTAAATTGCAGGGTGATATCTGTAATAGTTTCGGAGATATAGAAAGTCAGTGAAATATTTTGCACAGCCGCCATTTTGAAGTTATGTAAACAATTGAACTAAATTAGACTCCAGTGCATTACTATGTGTATAAACACTTGCTGTACCTAGTTTCATTACGTTTGGATGGTTAAATCGTGAGAAAAGTCTATTTAAAAGTCTCAACTTCACTTGGTCGCCATGTTCGTTTTCTAATTTACAAGTTTATGAAATATACATAGGTTAACTTGTATCAGTACCCTTTATCACCGTACTAAATTGCAGGGTGATATCTGTAATAGTTTCGGAGATATAGAATGTCAGTGAAATATTTTGCACAGCCGCCATTTTGAAGTTATGTAAACAATTGAACTAAATTAGACTCCAGTGCATTACAATGTGTATAAACATTTGCTGTACCAAGTTTCATTACGTGTGGATAGTTAAATCGCGAGAAAAGTCTATTTAAAAGTCTCAACTTCGCTTGACCGCCATGTTGGTTTTGTAGTCACCAGGTTTTTGAAAGTCTCATAGGTGAACTTCTAGTAGTACCCTTTATCACCGTACACAATTTCAGGGCGATATCGGCAAGAATTTCGGAGATATTGAATGCTAGTGAAATATTTCGCACAGCCGCCATTTTGCATTGGTGAGACGTAACAAAATTTGAAGGGCACGGTCGAGGTCGCCGGGAATAGTGCTATGAACATACCGAGTTTCATTGAAATCGCTCCAGCCATTTAGATTTTATTAGGGGGGGACACACACACGAATCACACACACACACACACACACACACACACACACGCACACACACACGGACAAAAGGTGATCTCATTAGCCTATTTTTTCAAAATTGAAAATAGGCTAAAAATAATCAGACTTATGTCTAAGGGTTTGTCGATGTGATGTATATTATGAGGCGAAACGGGTGAAAATTGGGGGTTGAGGGATTCTTAACGGAGCGTGTATCTCTGAAACGACATAGGCAAAAAAAAAAAAATTCGGCGGGAAAAACAGCTTAAAATACAAGTAAATAGGTGATCGACCGTTTTTTTTCATAAATCCAATTTCAGGAGCCCTTGGAGAGGGGAGAAATTCTGGGGGGGGGGGGGGGGAAACAGGAAAGAAAGTGTCCTAAATGATTGACTCACTTAGTCACTCATCAAACTCAGGGGGAAAACAGCTTTAAATAAGTAAATAGGCGTTCGACAGTTTGTTTCATAAATCCAATTTAAGGGGTTCATGGGGAGGGGTGAAATTATCAAAAATAAATGAAAAAATGTCCTGACTGACTCATTCACTCATCATCGCCCAGCCAATATTATATAAATTAGAAACATGAAATGTTGGGGATATGTTCATTGTATGTCGAAAACGTCCACTAAGGAAAGAGTTTTGGATATTCAGGTTCTAAAGAGGAGTTAAGGGGGTAAACGTGCATTTCATTGAATAACAATATCTGACGAGTGGTTTCATTTGGGGATGTGATACTTGGCATATATACTAATCATTACAAATAAGCTGACACATGTCTAATGGTTTTTCCATGAAGTGTATGTTATGAGGTTAAAGGAATGAAAAGTGGGTGTTGAAAGATTCCTAACGGAGCGTGTATCTCTTAAAATACATAGGCGAGGAGTTTGAAACTCCTCGGAAATCAATCAGCTTAAAAATAAATAAATAAATAAATAAATAAAATAAATAGGTGTTCGACCGTTTTTTCATAAATGCAATTTAAGGGGCCTATGGGGAGGGGGGAAATTTTGGAAGAAAAACGTCCACTAAGGAATGATTTTTGGATGTTCACTCTCATCGACCAACAAAAACTATTAAAGTTAGAAGAATTACATTTTGGGGATATGTTCGTTGTGTGTCGAAAACGTATACTAAGGAGGGATTTTTGGATACTCAGGTTCTAAAGGGGTGTTAACGGGGTTAAAACTGCATTTCATTATATAACAATATGACACTCATTCGTTCATTCATTCATTTATTTGCAATGGAGGGTGTGGCCCCCGGAGGCAAGTTGGATATACATATCAAATAAATAATTACACATAACGATTCAATAACAATTATACAACAATTAAACTGGAGTATTTACACAAATAGTTAGTCTTTTCTTAAACACACCTATATGTTTGGGAAAAGGCTCTAAGACTGCGGCAGGTAGAGAGTTCCAGTTATCAATGGCACGGTTTACAAAAGAATATTTACCATAATTTGTTCGCTGTGGTCGGCCCTTAACTTTGAAAGGATGATCGCTCCTACCCTTGTAAGTAATGTAAGTAATGACGCGAGCGAAGCAAGGCTAAAAATGAGATGGTGTGTGTCTGTGTATTACTCAATCTGGCAAGTACCACTGGTCAGATATACGTGAATTTTATATGGAAGTAGCTGATTTACCTGGTTAACATATAGGTTACTTTTGATTACAATACTTTGCACTATTTAAAGATGGCGACCATTTTAGTGACGTCACTACACCCTTTGGTTTCAAACTCATATTTCCATTTGAAATAAAAAGAGAACGCTAAGAAATAGCAAACTTTTGATGGCATATACGAGGTTTAAAAATACATTTTCTATCCGAAAGGTATCTCCAACGGTTAGCGAGTAAAATCTAAATTTGTGCTATAAAACACGGTCAACGCCGAGCGTTGTAGTTGGACAAAATGTTTCATCCTTAATCTCCCTTTGCGCAGCACCTCGCCTATCCCCTATTTTAACTGTCACCTTCACATTTTAATTTATTTATGACGCGTAGCGAAGCACGGGTACTTCAGCTAGTAATTAATAACTGCCAAGATTACGAAAGTGGTTTTTGAGCCCAAAAAATATTGTTGATAGTAAAACGAGGAGTAGAATGCCAGGTCTCTCCATAGAACTGAAAATGAAAGGGAATGTTTGTTTTAAAAGCATTGAGGAGAGCTCCAACTGCGGACGAGACGGGAGGGTTCCCCGCACTGTCATAAATCACACTCAAGTAATTGACCAGACCCTCGCCGCATGAGGGTTGAGGAAAAGGCTGTTTGTAAGAAGTAATGAATACACCGTGAGTGTTTAAAGTTGTTAATGACCCGGGCGTTGAACCGAGGTCCTTGTAGATTGATATTATCGCTTGCCAGTTCAGATCGTAGTTTTCTTATGTGATAATGGTCTTATAAGACAAATAATATAAATAAAAATCCCTATTGTAATGTTGTATGGAAATAGGAATCCACGAGTTTTATGAAGATAACTAGATTTCGGGAGTAATCATAGTTTTTGACTTTGTCAAGTAATCTTTATAACTCTGGAGTACACAGGTAGTTTCCCGATCACCGTAGTGAAATTGCAAAACTTGAGAGAGGTGGTAAATGCTAAGAACATGTGAAGTGCCCAAATATTGAAGTGGATAATTAACATGTAATTTTAAATGTAATTATATATTTGTTTTGATGATAAGAAAAGATAAAAATAGTTCTTAATGTGTACAAAAGTATGACACCATTATTATGGAAAGTATCGAGCCAAAGAAGCTCGTAGTTATTGGAACTTTAAGATAGGTACTTTATGGAAGTGAAAATAATCATGAATTATTAGTTTTAAAGAAAACCATGTGTTTTAATCTAATATTTGTTTTATTCTTACGTTATTCCTTGTTCACTTTGAACAAGTAGAAAGATATGGGTCAGTAATTTAATTGTTTTATTGTTTGTAGCGCCATAATTTTGATTTATTAAATATGTTAAAATAGGAGTTGATTTTGTTGTTATTTTTGCAAGTGTATCCTCTATTTAATCCAAAATGTGTAAGTCACAGAGTGGGAGAATTTACCGCAGCCCCGAAAATCCCGAATTGAGCAATGCTGGCATACTGTGATTTGCATATTTCTTGCTGCAAGGGCACACTACACCACAACACAGGGCGGGAACTGACCCCACACAGGCGCAGGACGCGAGCTCACTTGGCATTGGGAAGCCAGCAACAGGAGTCAAACTCGCGACCGCCTGGAACAAGAAACGGGATAACAAGTGCAAACGCAGAGTCACATTTGCAGACACACCTTCCCAAGAGGAAGAAAGCAACAGCCCACCTACACAAAAGCTGGGAACGGTTAGTACATTAAACGTTCGCCAGCAGACTTCTATTTTCACAGCCCGGGCTGTTAAGAGAGCAGGCAATGTACTCGGTGAGCGCACTTTGCTGACCGAGCCAAAGTACTCGGGACAGGAAGTAAGCCGAGAGGGCAAGCGTGCCAGGTACGATAAGCGGCCAGCTCCATGCCTTCCCAGCGCAGATGTTACGCCAGTAGCAACAACAACAACTTACACCCTACACAACACATCTTTACAGGGCAATGGATTCCAGGTATCGTCACTCACGATACACGCCACTATAAATGGCCACAGGGTGCAGGCCCTAATTGACACTGGGGCAGCGGTAAGTTGTGTAAACAGAAAACACGTTACCGAAGGCCAAATACACGATGTCACGGGTGACATCCGGCTGGTAGCGGCCAATGCTCAGACGCTAGAAAACGCGGGGGTGGCAAACATACATCTCAGGCTAGACCATTTTGCCACAACACACCCCATGTTCGTTATAGAACATCTTCCTGCGTCAGCCATAATTGGCATGGATTTCCGCGCTAAGTATGAGGCTAGCATCAATTTTGCTAGCGGTAAGACGCTTTTAAAGCATGACCAGAGGCTCACCACACATCCCATGATATACACCAGGAACACAGATGGGATTCGAGCGGAGCGAGAAATGCGCGAGCACCAGGCCTCTACACTGCACACTATCAGCCAACACTCAGACACACACACAGATAAGGCGACCAAGTAGACCCACAGACAGGACCTGACTCCGGAGCAAAATTAAAGGCTCATGGAGCTCCTGGAGACCAACAGGGACATTTTTGCCCATTCGATGAAGGATCTCGCAGTGACAGACCTTATCGAACACCACGTCACCCTCACCAGTGACCGGCCAGTACATCAGCCTCCCTTCAGGGTGAGCCAGAAGGAGAGACACGCCATCGACGCTCAGATCACAGAGATGTTCGAGGCAGGGGTCATTGTCCCCGTTATTTCGAACTACAGCGCTCCAGTTTTGCTGACCAAAAAACGGGACGGATCCCACAGGTTTTGTACTGATTACCGTAGGCTCAATAAGTTAGTCGAAAATGATAGTTATTCACTACCAAGTGCAGACACCTATTTGGATGCCCTTGGCGGGTCTAGCTGGTTCAGTTCGATGGATTGTTATAGTGGATTCTATTCAATCCCCGTCTATGACCAGATAGGCACAAGCTGGCGTTCGTTACAGAGAACGGTCTATATACCTACACAAGGTTACCAATGGGCCTCCGTAACGCCAGCCAGACCTTCCAAAAGCTAGTGGATAAAACGTTTTCAGGTCTAAAATGGCGTTCCGTATTAGTATACGTGGACGACATAACGGTCTTCTCCAACACCTTTGACGAGCATATCGTACATTTGGAGGAGGCTTTCTCAAGGATCAGAGAGGCCAAATTAAGGCTTAAACCTGCGAAATGTCAATTTGCCAGACAGCAGATTAACATATTGGGCCATATTGTAAACAGAGAGGGCATTATTCCCGACCCAGCGAAGACTGATGCAATAACGGGCATCCCAATGCCCACAAATTTGAAACAATTGCGCAGTTTTATTGGACTGGCCTCATATTACAGGAAATATATCCTCAGATTTGCGCACATCGCCCACCCCCTAACCGAACTCACACGTGAAAAAACGCCCTTCAGCATTAAACAGGAACACATAGTTGCCTTCAACACACTGAAGCAACTATTAACCTCACCACCATTACTGCAACACTTCCATAGTGAAAGGCCCACCTTTTTACACGTGGATGCCAGCCAGTACGGGCTGGGGGCGGCCCTATTGCAGGAGGATGCAGAAGGGCGCATACGGCCCGTAGCTTATGCTAGCAGGAAACTAACGGCCATTGAGACTAGATACTCTGCCACAGAGCGGGAAATGCTGGCATTTTCGTGGGGAGTGAACTATTTCAGGGTATACCTCTATGGTATCCAGTTCACGGTAGTGACTGACCACGCGAGCTTGCTTTTTTGGGACAAATTCAAAAACCCAAATTCGCGGCTCAATAGGTTTATATTCCGCCTGTATGAATATAACTTCGTGGTCAAACACAAGAAAGGCGCTACACACCTAGACGCAGATGGGTTGTCTAGGCTGCCAGTAGCCGATCCCCCGGATGACAGTAAGGACCACGAATGGGACGACATGCCCACATTTGCCCTGACGGTGGTTAACATCAAGCAGGAGCAAGAACGTGATCTATACTTGAAACAGATTCTATTGGCACTAAAAAACTTGGATAAGGTGGATTCCACGACAGCACGGCTGTCTAGGCGATTTTTCCTAGACAAAGACGGGGTACTGAAATTTAAGCCCACAGCCATGCACGATAATGCACTTATAGCGGTTCCGGAGTCATTGAAAGAGAATATCATGATCGGACACCACAATAGCCCACTGGCAGGGGCACATTTGGGTACGCATAAAACATACCTTAGAATCCGGGACAAGTATTATTGGGTAAACATGAAGGCCGACATAGACACCTTCGTAAAGACATGTCACACTTGCCAGCGATTCAATACAAGGCCTGGCAAACCTCATGGATTACTCAACACAATTCCCGTAGGAGAGCTATTTCACAGAGTCGGGATAGACGTTAAAGGCCCCATTACGACATCTCAAAAAGGCAATAAATACATACTGGTTGCCACCGAGTATCTCACCCGGTACATGATAACAAAGGCCGTGCCCAAAGCAGACACAAACAGCATAGTCGAATTCTTATTCGACATAGTTACACGATATGGCCTATTCCAAACCCTACTATCCGATAGAGGTACCATTTTCACCTCGAGAGTGCTCCAACAGTTTTTGGAGGTACTCAGGATAAGGGCATATACGACCACGAGTTTTTCCCCACAAACCAACAGTCTAACAGGAAGTATGAATAAAATAATTGGAATGGCCCTAGCTAAATTTACAGGGGACACAGGGACAGACTGGGATGATTATCTGCAGCCCATCACATTTAGTTACAACACCTCCATATCCACGGCCACAAAACACTCTCCACACTTCCTGTTGCATGGGTACACACCCAGAAGTCCCATAGACAATATATGTATCCCACAGGACACTCACCCGGACAATGCCGCCCGGCTAGAGCACTTGCAGATAGCACGCATGAACGCTAGAGAGAACATAGCCGCGGCTCAGAAAAAACAAAAAGAACGGTACGATCGGCAAAGAAAGACCGTGGAATACACACCCGGGCAATTGGTTATGGTCTCCAATTCCAACCGTAAGAAAAATGTGTCTGAGTTCCTCCTGCCACGCTGGTCAGGTCCCTTCAAAGTCTGCAGGACGGTATCTGACGTAAATTACATAGTCAGCGTGCGCCATGGGCGAAAACTCATCAAAGTCACCTTACACGCCCGCCGTATGAAGGCATACCACACCCGCAAAACGACATCTACACGTAAAGGCGGGAACACTGTCAAAAGGAAGGGAAATGATCCCACTGGCAGACGGGAAAAGAAGGCCAAGAAATAGCCTTCGGACCCCGCTGACCGCACCGGGATACGACCCTAACACTTGGCAGAAACGTCCTGGAGACAGCAGCCTAAAAGGCAACAGGAATAATTAGCCTGGACAAAGACGGTCTCGAACCCGCAACCTTCTGGATACCAGGAATGCAAGGTCGGGTAACTCTCCAATGGGAGGATAAAATAATACGGGACAGTCACACTAACGGGAATTCACATACACAAATTAATTAAACCACCTCCGACACCTAGTCTCCAAACACGCGACTAGCGGCCCGGAGACACACATACATAAAGGCATTTAAGTACCACTAACAGGGATATATTCGCCCCACGCTTACAGTAACACAAAATTTGGGAACACAACATGTAGTTAAAGGAAGGTTCTTTTACGTTACGAGGGACCCGAGACACGCTGTATATGTAGACAGTACGCAGACGTGTTGGCAAACATACACACATTGGCCTGGCACATGGACCAGCTATCTAGCAAGCAAAGTCCTGCCTACACAGTGTAACTTAATACCATTGCCGGATCAGCGATAACACCTACACACAAGAGCGCGACCTTCACCAGCTGCAGTCGACTTACTAGCGGTCTGGACTGGCAGTGATACACACAGTCATTCACGCTAGTTTCAAAACCATATAACTCTCAAAATTAGAATACGAGGGGCATTCCAAAAGACCCAAATTTTTCACGCCAAAGCGTATTTCCATCTGCGTGTCTCAAACACACGATACACATGCCATGGGACATACAGTACAAAAAAAATTGTAACACCAGGTCCTTAAAGCAAGGCGGGTACGAACTCGTGACCACACAACACAGTCGTGCCAAAAACAAACTAACCAATGGTATTTTTGGGGCGAAAAACACCATCAAAAGCCACACTGGGGACACACAAATCCCAACAGACAACGCAGACACGAAACACGGGGAATCACATGGGATCGCGGGTCCGGATGCCCAGTAAAAATCGGACGCCGGGGAAAACAAAAATCCAGAGTCCCATTCAGACGGAAGTGGGCCCCATACAAGTACATAAACAGGTAATACCACATTTTCTCCGGGCAAACACCATGCAAAATTTCGATTACACCAAACATAGGAAATAGATTTCCCAAACACAAGTATAGCAATTTCACAAGACAAAGGTCTTATGGGATAAGGGTCCACACAACGGTGCTAGCAAAAACCGGACGGATTGACACATTGGCCCGCCCGGAATCCCAAACAGTGACAACACTCGCACATTGGCAAAAGTCACGTTCCGGCAGCCGACATACGTAACGTCAGAGACTTCCTGTACACAAACACATGAAAACATAACATGACAAAACACTGACTTGCAGATTCCACCGTTTGCAACACTGCCGTCGACAGACACTATTGTTATATCGGAAGTGATCATGAAATGACAAAAACAAACCAATAATAATGGCATACATTTTTCAGCGCTGTTACAACAGTTATGACATTTAGCAATTTACAGACATAATAGGCCGGACTTATCTTAGGGCCACAGGGACATGTCTACAAAGATGTTGACAAGACACACGCGCCGTCTGACACTCAGCCACGCGACACACGATAGGACTTAGCCGATAACAGGCCACCCGCCCGCATGATGTAGCGGAACATAACCACACACACGCAGCTGCGCTAATCACAATTACGACCACGTCCCTCCCACACGCGCTCACTTATCAGGAGCGGACACAGACAGGTGCTCTGAAGGAACAACCCCCCCCCCCCAATAACTACTTCTCCTTTTACTTTTTAATCCCAAAACCATCATAGGCGATCAGGACATGACCAGTTACATTACAAATTCACTTGCTACTTTAGCATCATCAGATGAAAGACCAGATTGTGACGTCACAGCGTCACTGCATTTAACCAGCCCAAAGAGCGGATAGAAAACAGATATTGAACAAGTGAGGATGACAGGAGCAGAGAGGGATGGTGCCAGCAAGATGGCCAAGGCACCACCTACGGGCTACCATTATACCACCCTTCCTCCTTCCATAGCCTCGTCACTCACAACATTAGCCAAAACAAACACATAATCACATAAAAACAGCTAAACTACATGACAAAATATACATCGGGGTTGATAGACTTCATGCGTTTAAAGAGAGGGCTCACTACGCCCTGGCTCTCAATGCTAACACCCGAGTATTAGGGGTGTGTCAGAAAGAATGGCAAGCGTAATGCACATCTCAATATACAGAGATGCGGCCAAATTTAGACTAACAAATATTTTCTTATTAAATAATCCCGCATGCAAGGGACATAGTATCATTACACCTCGACCGATACCTATCCTTAAATGAGAGCGGATACGCCTCATATCCATCCGCACGCATGAAATATCCCACCCACACACCAGGGGTTATTATTATTGAACCTGCATGGCCTTTTTTTTGAAAATTTTTGCAAACCCGGGAAATACCTCCCCCATCCACTCACTGTAAGGACATCCCAGCACCATCACCGGCTCCAGGCCACCATTAACATGGAGTCCAAAGATGCGCAACCCTCTCCTACCATGCTTTAAACCTTTTCAACAGATATTACCCCCGGATTCTAATAACAGGGAACCCAACGCCATAAAACCCTATTAACGCCTCCATGAAAATTACCAAGGCATTACAGCTGGAAGTCCGACGTAGCCATAGCAGACCTAAAGTAGTCCATGCATTTAGAAGATTCTACAACCCCAGAACACTTGAAAATTTTACATTATTTACACAATAAATTATTTACATAGTACACTCATTTTTTATATATAAAAAGGAATCTGAGACACGTTGAATGATGATGACAGCGTAAGCGGAATGCCAGAGGCGCCACACAGGAGCAGAGCTGGGGAAGGCAATGACGAGCCCTACCTACCCCAGTTAACTCGATAACCCAGAACAGAAAGACGAATTACGTAAGGTCGAAGCGCCGTTGACCTAGCACGGGCAAACGTCGGAGTCCCGGAAGGCCTAGCCTGCCCCCGGGACAAAGAAAAGTTACACCCACCATGTGCTACGGGCATCGAAGCCAGACCTGCAGGGGAGACTTTCTACGGCTGGTGGGAGAAAAAGCCAGCTCCACACCGGACTCAGGAGATGACCCTAGGGACGACCAAATTACGACTAGACTTCTAGTTAGCACGTAAGTAAGTAGAACTTCCATGGCGGGAAGTTAGTCTCCTACTCGCAGGAGTGAAGCAGGATCTCAGGATTCAGCGGGACCAATCCTAGATCCGACAAGTCCTTGCCCCGCGTAGCATAGGTGAAGACAACCAAACAAATGAAGAATGAATTAACAATAATACATATGGAATGAACGCGCAAATTCGGTCCCGTGCCCACGTAAATGGCTGACAACGGGTCACCAGAGACATTAAATGGTGACGCAGCGGGCAGCCAGAGATACTAAATAGGCATGCGGCGAGCTGTCTAAAAGGGGTTCATGTGGGCCAACCCAACAATGCCAGTATGGGCGAAGAGGATCCCGGACGCTACCATTCCCGGAGGGTATTATTACTGCCAATATAGGCGAAGAGGATCCCGGACGCTCAAATTCCCGGTTGACACTATTCTTTCGGACGATTTTTCCCTAACAATGTCCAATGCCCACATTAATGGTGACGCAGCGGGCAGCCAGAGATCTTAAATGAGGAGCACAGCGAGCCCTCACAAGGGTTTAGTGGGCAGGCCCAACAATGATAACACAGACAAGTATAACGGCTTGCTTGTGGCACCGCAGTCGCCTGCGACTTTATTAATTACTAGTATTAATCATTAGCATAAATGTCAACAACTAGTATTAAGGGGGCTGAATCCGGCGGTTCTAGAGACAACCGGTGTTTCTAGAATACGTGCGGGTGGTGATCTGAGGAAGTAAATTGCCTCAGGCGATCGCTCTGGTCAAAATTTTAGCATGTAAGACAGTTGCATTTGACACGCAACTTAGAATTAAGCAAATTTATCAACCGCTGTTGCTCAATAATAGCACAGCATATTTCGGCAATAGATTAAGGAAAAACCATTCGGCTTATAGATATCAAATATTTTTTTTCTCTTCTCATTTATAATAATTTAGACTAAATATTGTGGCGCCTGATGACCAACAAACCCGTCATCAGGGTAAGCCCGACAATACGTGAGTAACTAAGATTAAGATAAACAGCTCGGCACCTGGCGACTCAAATCCGTTGCCAGGGTATGCCCGATAACACAATAGGATACAATACATTAAGGTAACGAGCTCGGCACCTGGCGACTCAAATCCGTTGCCAGGGTAAGCCCGATAACACAATAGGATATAATACATTAAGATAACGAGCTCGGCACCTGGCGACTCAAATCCGTTGCCAGGGTAAGCCCGATAACACAATAGGACATAATACATTAAGATAACGAGCTCGGCACCTGGCGGCTAGACGTTGCCAGGATAAGCCCGATAAATCGATAAATTACCGATAAAAACATAACAGGGCGGAGGCACTGAAGCCGTCCGACCCACCAGCGAGGTAAACAGTACAGCCTCTGGAGCTGACCGACCTCGATAATACACGAGACGCCGAAGAAGTCTCAAGGGCGGTAGCACCGCAACCCGACACTTAAACGGCGCTGCGCGATAGGTGCGCAATATATATATATATATATATATATATATATATATTTGGCCAAGGGTATTGCTAACATGTTTTTATATTTCAGCAAAAGAGCTCCAACACTGCATCAAGCAATGGAACCCAAAAATGATCATGGTATAAGGTAAGGTGGACCACCAATCAAACATCCTTAACAAAGTCATAGCCGGCATAAGAAGGTATAGAGTTAGGTAAGATAAGAAGGCGCCAGACAAAAACCAGATGGACGACACGAGTGCATTGACAGACTATAACACCTGTAATTTTGATTTCAGAAAGTATACACGCCGACTAAGAGGCGATATGGAGATTACGCTAATGATTACATGTTTTTTTTTTTACTTCTCCACTTTACAGACGGCGACACCAGATACATGACACTGGTGACGATGAATTCACTGCCATACAGCAGCAACATGTTTTTGTGCCATGCTATTATTATGCACCAGTTTTTCTCACTAATTTGTACACATCCTGACATAATGCAACACACTCACTACCATTCTTTCACAGCCACACTCCAGATCACTGAAATCTGAACAGCAGGGTTGATACCTGTGGGGTATCAGGCCTACTGACAGATAAAGAAAATAGCGTCAAAGATGTGACGTAACATACGACACTAAGGGCGCAACCGATCTGTGGCGGCGACTCTTACTGTCAAGTGTGGAGGCATTCGCCCACAGAGAACGATCCACAGATTAGGGGTATATCAGCGGCACGACCACTAAACTGCACCGGAAACGGCCGGACAGGACTAGCCGTGAGGCGGCACATGAACACAAGGGTAGCGTGCACGCAAGGTACAGTAGATACGGCCGTCTAGGTATAAAATAATCAAGATAGATATAAGTGACTAATGTAAAAGAAAACAAGTAGTTCCGTGAAGAACTATACAGCCTATTTTCATATATCCTACTTATATTAATTGCCACTATCAACATACACAATTTCAGTTTGATTGCTGTAATAGATTCGTAGATATTGAGAACCGACTAAATATTTCGGATGGTCGCCATGTTGGATTTTATATATGTAGGTCCTAGAGTTATGTACTGTTACATGCAGATTATTGTGAACGTGTAGTATTCAAACTTCAATCGCATAATTAGGACACAAGAAAAATCAAGGAGATTTAAAAAATTTTCACAGCTGCCATCTTGAGGTTATGGAAACAATTGAAATAAATTAGATGCCAGTGGATTAACATTCGGATAAAGATTTACTGTACCACGTTTCACTGCACGCGGATGGTTAAATTGCGAGAAACGTCCATGTGAATATTTATAATTCGCGTCACCGCCATGTTGGATTTGTGATCACCAGGTTATTTAAAGTCCTATAGGTGAACTTAAGTTCATAGCCCCTATGAACATTAAAAAAAGCAGTTTGATTGCTAAAATAGATTCGTAGATATTCAGTATCGTCTAAATATTTCGGATGGTCACCATGTTGGATTGTTAAATGTATAGGCCATAGAGTCATGTACCATTAAAGGAAAATTATTGCGTAGGTTCATTATTCAAACTTTCACTTCGATCGCATGACTACATCACAAGAAATAAAAACTTAATTTTAAAATTCGCACTGCCGCCATCTTGAGGTTATGCAAACAATTGAACTAATTTAGATACCAGTGGATTACAATGTGTATAAATATTTCCTGTACCAGGTTTCAGTGCGCTTGGAACATTAAATCGCGAGAAAGGTCTATTTAAAATGTTCAAATTCGCTTGGCCGCCATGTTCGTTTTGTAGTTAACCGGTTTTTGAAAATCTTATAGATGGAATTCCAGTAGTGCCCTTTATCTCCGTACAAAATTTTAGGGAGATACCGCTAATAGTTTTAGAGATATAGAATGCCGGTGAAATATTTCGCACATCCGCCATCTTGTGATTATGTAAACAATTGAACGAAGTTAGATGTCGGTGCATTACAATGTATATAAACATATACTGTACCAAGTTTCATTGCGTTTGGTTGGTCAAATCGCGAGAAACGTCTATTTAAAAATCGCAAATTCGCTTGGCCGCCATGTTGGTTTTGTAGTTACCTGGTTTTCAAAAGTCACATAGGTGAACTTCTACTAGTCCCCTTTATCACCGTAAAATATTCCAGGATTATATCGGGAATAGTTTCAGAGATATTGAATGCTGGTGAAATATTTCGCACAGCCGCCATGTTGGATTGGTGAGTCGTAACAAAATTTGAAGGGCACGGTCGAGGTCGCCGGGAATAGTACTATGAACTTTCCGAGTTTCATTGATATCGCTCCTGCCGTTTAGATTTTATTAGGGGGGGACACACACACGAATCACACACACACACACACGCACACACACACGGACAAAAGGTGATCTCATAAGCCTATTTTTTCAAAATTGAAAATAGGCTAATAATGTAATACTGTTAAGTGGCACCTCACACAAAATTAGTTACCAATGATGCCACACATTGTGAATACACATATTTTTATTTATCACACACATGTACACACTGATTATGCTTTTGTCTCTTTCATTTTTCTTCCTTCTAACGTCCAAATTTGTGAAGGTGTCCCGTTTTACCCCAGCACAATAAATTATATTTTACGTATTCCTTTAACTTATACATTGGGACACCTATTTTTAGCCTATTTTCAATTTTGAAAAAATAGGCTTATGAGATCACCTTTTGTCCGTGTGTGAGTGCGTGTGTGTGTGTGTGTGATTCGTGTGTGTGTCCCCCCCTAATAAAATCTAAACGGCTGGAGCGATATCAATGAAACTCAGTAAGTTCATAGCACTATTCCGGGCGACCTCGACCGTGCCCTTCAAATTTTGTTACGACTCACCAATCCAACATGGCGGCTGTGCAAAATATTTCACCTGCATTCAATATCTCCGAAACGATTACCGATATTACCCTGACATCATGTATGGTGATAAAGGGAACTACTATAAGTTCACTTATGTGATCTTTGAAAACCTGGTAACTACAAAACCAACATGGCGGCCAAGCGAAGTTGCGACGTTTAAATAGACGTTTCTCGCGATTTATCCAACCAAACGCAATAAAACTTGGTACAGTATATGTTTATATACTTTGTAATGCACCGACAACTAACTTCGCTCATTTGTTTACATAACCACAAGATGGCGGATGTGCGAAATATTTCACCGGCATTCTGTATCTCTGAAACTATTAGCGGTATCTTCCTGAAGTTTTGTACGGAGATAAAGGGCACTACTGGAAGTCCATTTATATGACATTAAAAAACCGGTTATATACAAAACAAACATGGCGGCCAAGCGAATTAGAAAATTTGAAATAGACGTTTCTCGCGATTTAATGCTCCAAACGCACTGAAATCTGGTACAGGAAATATTTATACACATAGTAATGCACTGGTATCTAATTTAGTTCAATTGTTTACATAACCTCAAGATGGCGGCTGTGCGAATTTTAAAATTAAGTTTTTATTTCTTGTGATGTAGTCATGCGATCGAAGTGAAAGTTTGAATAATGAACCTTCCCAATAATTTTCCTATAATGGTACATGACTCTATGGCCTATACATTTAACAATCCAACATTGCGACCATCCGAAATATTTAGACGGCTCTCAATATCTACGAATCTATTGTAGCAATCAAACTGAATTTTTTATTGTTCATAGGGGCTATGAACTCAAGTTCACCTATAGGACTTTAAATAACCTGGTGATCACAAATCCAACATGGCGGCGACGCGAATTATAAATATTCTCATGGACGTTTATCGCAATTTAACCATCCGCGTGCAGTGAAACTTGGTACAGTAAATCCTTATACGAATGGTAAGCCACTAGCATCTAATTTATTTCAATTGTTTCCATAACCTAAAGATGGCAGCTGTGCGAAATTTTAAAATCTCCTTGTAACTTCTAGTGTCCTAATTATGCGATTGAAGTTTGAATACTACACGTACACAATAATCTGCATGTAACAGTACATAACTCTAGGACCTACATATATAAAATCCAACATGGCGACTATCCGAATTATTTAGTCGGTTCTCAATATCTACGAATCTATTACGGCAATCAAACTGAAATTGTGTATGTTGATAGTTGCAATAAGTGGGCTATATGAAAATAGGCTGTATAGTTCTTCACGGAACTACTTGTTTTCTATTTCTTCCACCTTTCACATTGCAGGGAGCAATTTTTCCCCAATACAGCGCCGGACGGCACAACCACCCGTCCAGCCCTGGGTTTTTTCCTCCGACACAATACCAATATATATATAATGTCTAAACCACGTATTTTGTTGTTGTTGTTCTTTTTAATGTTTCAATGTCAGCTTTTTAATAAACTGTTTTAAATTATCATATGTATATCCCGAAACCTACCCCTCTGAACACAAGCTGATCTCACATCAACTCGACATCGCTACCTCTACACGACATCAACACAGAAGAAAAGAAGAAGAAGTACAAGGAGGAATCAACAACGATCCATCACATCAACACCCCCACTCCACGTTCCGTTCTCGTTCGCGGGGACGCGAACTAATCGAAGAAGGAGACTTGTACAGGCCCGGGGGGCTGTACCCCCTGAGAGCTACCCCCCATCTTCTACTAAAACTCACCCCAACTGGCAAACATCATAAGACCAGAACATCACTTTTACACGGCAACAGGCGGCCACCCAGCTTGCGAGGTTAACCAACCACTTGCAACACATTCATAAACATTAACACTATAACTAACTGGGGCAGCTACGTCAGTGGAATGCTGACTGAGCAACGGCAAGACCTATAAGAAGAGAGGCCCTTTGGGAGCATTATCTGTTATACAGTGTGTGCTGCCGAAGGCCCTGCTCCAGCTACTATCATCAGGTGAGCATTAGCAAGTGTTCAGATATCCTTTACTTTGTAACACCCGTCCACAAACTTGTACACTTAACTTGTACCATTATTTACATTTCCCTAAAAGGGACTTACAATTTTACACTCACTGACCAATAAAACACTTGGTCAGTAAACTACACTTGTCTTGCTAATTACACGCCTCTTTACATCCTCATACCCTTCCTGACTCTCGTCACGATTGACCGTGACAATAGTAGCCAAGTAATTGCTTGCTCAGGCTTCATTGTGCTCCCTCAGGCGACTCGACTGCATAGCAGCGAGCTGCGGACATAAGCACGTTTGTTATATCATTCACTCTGTCCAGCTGGCAGGCTGGCATATTAGCCTGCACTCAGAGGTTCATCCCCTAGTAGGTTCTTGCATCTTAGCAGGAACACCCCCTAGCATTTGAACATCCAACAACACGCTACACTGGTAAGCTCTCCCAGCTACGAGAAGTTGCCATCATTTAGAAACAACCTTCCAAATTAGTACAATAACACTAATCTTTAGATCCCTAAACTACCCCTCCAACTGAAATGAAAATCCACAGCCTGCTTCCAGTCTCCGACCGGGTCAGGAATGGAATGAATGAAGCCCCCATCTAGCGGCGAGGATATTAACTGTGCCGGCTGCCGAGGCCTGACGCACTCCTCTGGGGCAATGGTTAAATGAATGACAGATGAAATGAAATGATAGTGGAGAGTGTTGCTGGAATGAAATTTTGACAGGGAAAACCGGAGTACCCGGAGAAAAACCTGTCTGCCTCCGTTTTGTCCAGCACAGATCTCACATGGAGTGACCGGGATTTGAACCACGGACCCAGCGGTGAGAGGCCGGCGTGCTGCCGCCTAAGCCACGGAGGCTTACACTACCCCTCCAACTAAGGGATCTAAAACAATACTACGAGTGTAAGAATTGTTCAGCATGAAAAGTTCTTCAAAAAAGTACGTGAGAGCATATCTCTATCTTCAATACATCGCCCACTATAAGTGATTTTAAGTTTTCATTTCTTCCAACAGTGCCCATTCAAATACTGAGGCGACAGTTTACGAGCTGGCTAGGGGCGAGTCTATCATCCCAGTTACAGCCTAGCTAGCGGGCGAACATATTACCATATACACTATACAGCCAGCAGCAAACTGTCGAGTCGTGTTGAGTTAAAACTTCAGAGAAGAGTGGTTGTGTTTGGAGTTTTCCTGGAAGTGCAATTCGGCTTTTCTTCATTTCAACTGTGAACTTTCCGTTCCGCAGAATACATAATTAAAATATAAATGGAACTGACATGTCGCAAGAGCGACAGTTTAAACAAATCAGTCCGAGAATACGTTTTCACCCTCAAATATTATCGCGCATCGTAGTTGCACACATCCAATAATTTTTTAAAACGGTTCATGGTGTAGTCACTTCGTAGTTTGTGAACCATGGTCAATGGCTGAGTGGCCTAGTAAGTGGTCCTGACAGTCGGGACACCAGTTACTATGGAGCATGATTGGGCACCTTGTACATATTCCTTTTGCTCAGGCGGCTAGGACTACCCAACTCACGTATTTGTTCTCTGAGGTGAAACTCCTGGGGTGCTGTGTAAGTAAGGCTAGCAACCTGCTGCACTTGTACTTACCAAACCTGTTAAAAATGTCATGAGCAAGCAGTGGCGGATCCAGAGGTTCACCTCGGAGGGGGCACTCGAGGATTTCAGAGTAGCAACAGAAAATATGTAACAAAATTACAACATTTTTAGCCTATTTTCAATTTTGAAAAAATAGGCTTATGAGATCACCTTTTGTCCGTGTGTGTGTGCGTGTGATTCGTGTGTGTGTCCCCCCCCCCTAATAAAATCTAAACGGCACGAGCGATTTCAATGTAACTCGGAAAGTTCATAGCACTATTCCCGGCGACCTCGACCGTGCCCTTCAAATTTTGTTACGACTCACCAATCCAACATGGCGGCTGTGCGAAATATTTCACCAGCATTCAATAACTCCGAAACTATTACCGATATTACCCTGACATTTTCTATGGTGATAGAGGGAACTACTATAAGTTCACTTATGTGACTTTTGAAAACCTGGTAACTACAAAACCAACATGGCGGCCAAGCTAATTTGCGACTTTTAAATAGACGTTTCTCGCGATTTGACCAACCAAACGCAATGAAACTTGGTACAGTATATGTTTATATACATTGTAATGCACCGACATCTAACTTCGTTCAATTGTTTACATAATCACAAGATGGCGGATGTGCGAAATATTTCACTGGCATTCTATATCTCTGAAACTATTAGCGGTATCTCCCTAAAATTTTGTACGGAGATAAAGGGCACTACTGGAAGTCCATCTATAAGATTTTCAAAAACCGGTTAACTACAAAACGAACATGGCAGCCAAGCGAATTTGTACATTTTCAATAGACCTTTCTCGCGATTTAATGTTCCAAGCGCACTGAGACCTGGTACAGGAAATATTTATACACATTGTAATCCACTGGTATCTAATTTAGTTCAATTGTTTACATAACCTCAAGATGGCGGCAGTGCGAATTTTAAAATTAAGTTTTTATTTCTTGTGATGTAGTCATGCGATCGAAGTGAAAGTTTGAATAATGAACCTACGCAATAATTTTCCTTTAATGGTACATGACTCTATGGCCTATACATTTAACAATCCAACATGGCGACCATCCGAAATATTTAGACGATACTGAATATCTACGAATCTATTTTAGCAATCAAACTGCTTTTTTTAATGTTCATAGGGGCTATGAACTTAAGTTCACCTATAGGACTTTAAATAACATGGTGATCACAAATCCAACATGGCGGTGACGCGAATTATAAATATTCACATGGACGTTTCTCGCAATTTAACAATCCGCGTGCAGTGAAACTTGGTACAGTAAATCTTTATCCGAATGTTAATCCACTGGCATCTAATTTATTTCAATTGTTTCCATAACCTCAAGATGGCAGCTGTGAAAAATTTTTAAATCTCCTTGATTTTTCTTGTGTCCTAATTATGCGATTGAAGTTTGAATACTACACGTTCACAGTAATCTGCATGTAACAGTACATAACTCTAGGACCTACATATATAAAATCCAACATGGCGACCATCCGAAATATTTAGTCGGTTCTCAATATCTACGAATCTATTACAGCAATCAAACTGAAATTGTGTATGTTGATAGTGGCAATTAATATAAGTAGGATATATGAAAATAGGCTGTATAGTTCTTCACGGAACTACTTGTTATTTAATCTACACACACTACACATAACATCCAACCACCAGATTTTATAGTTCTACAATAAATTTATTTTATTAAAATGGTTTATTAGTTTCAATTTCAAGTCATTGTCATTATGTAAAAAGAAACTTTTAATTCTACAGAATATGAACATTTCCACATTTTAATGCACATTACACAGTCTAATATGTATTAAAACATTTGCTATCATAGTGACTATCTGAAGACTATCTGTCTCTAATCGACTACGTAAATAAAGTAGATCATAGTTATAAAAGGAAGAACACATACCACGTTTATTGTGCAATGTAATACCAAATAGCTCATATTAAGCTATTTGGTAATACTTCTCACCTGTACCTGGTACTTGGGTGCTGAAGGTAGGTTTATCTTGCGTAGTAGCAAGTACGAGAACATTTGCCGTACACTAGATGAATGCAGGCCGTCATTTGCATGTATGACAGTAGAAGGTCATATTCAACTAACACTGAACACATTTCGGATACATTTGACTCAATATTGTTAATATTCTGCATTGAACCGTATGAATGCGGAAGAATGTACTGCATTAGAGCAAGTTTCATGTTGGGCGATTCCTCTTCTGGCCTAGGAAGTCATGTCCATTTCTACAACAATACTTAATTTTATCACCCTGTCTCAGAATACCTAATTGTATCTCTCTCACAGCGTCCCAGATTCTCGCCACACCGGCCTGTTTGAGAACCAGGAATGCTGCCAACTTGCGGCTAATGTTCTGATTAGCCTTCTGGCCTGCACAAAGTAATGTAACTTACACTCCAAACATAAACAGCTGACTTGGCCTTATGTGCCGCAGTTCGCACATAAAATTGAGGGTAGAGCTATGTCCTCTTGTCGTAGACAAGAATTTGGAAATGTCAGGATATCGGGTCAGGAATGTATCAATGTACGCTCCAAGTAAAGGGGAGGATCAGGACAAAGTAAAGAGGCACAGAGTTATGTGGTAGTGAGAGTTAACAATAAGGGTAGTGTTACTGATGGAGGATTTCAATGCTAGGATAGGAAATAAAACCGGGGGTATGAGACGGTAATGGGTAAGTGGGGTATGGATAGGGAAGCGAACACCAATGGGAGATGTCTACTGTACATCTGTGCTAGCATCGGGTATCTGCTGCAAACTCATTCTGGAAGCATAAGGAGATTCACAGATACACATGGTAGGTAGGGGAACCAGGTCAATAATAGACTATGTCATTACTGACATTCAATTTAGAAAATTGATAGTAATTAGGGTTTTCATGGTTTTTTTGATGAAAGAGATCACATTCTGATCTGTTGTGAATTAGCCATAGTTAGACGTAAAATGCAGAAAGTGAGGGCTGTTTGCAGACGGATTATGGTTGAAAATCTCCAGGATAAGGAACTTAGGCAGAAATACATGGAAATGATTGATGAGGGATTCCAAAGAGTAGATGGGCAGAAAAGCATGGAAATGATTGATGAGAAATTCCAAAGAGTAGATGGTAAAGAGTTGAAGAACATTGTAAAGGAGTGGTCAGGATACAGGCATGCAGTGCAAATGCATGTCTTGGGATAGCAGTGTGTAAAGACAGGAAAAAGTGCCATCCTGTAGGAATGGCAAGGTGAAGTCTGCTTTTAAAAGTAAAACGAAGAGTCACACAAAATGGGTCTAAACAGGGAATCCGGCAGACAGAATCAAACAAATAATTGTAGAGTCCCAAAGGAAATCATGGGAGGAATTTGGAGATAATTAGAAACGTTAGGGTGTGCTGTGCAAATATTGCGGATAAATTTCGATTATTTTTAGCCTATTTTCATTTATGAAAAAATAGGCTTATGAGATCACCTTTTGTCCGTGAGTGTATATATGTGTGTGTGTATGCGCGTCCGTGTGTGTGTAACCCTCCCCTCCCCTAATAAAATCAAAACGGATGGAAATGTTATTAGGTCTCACCAAACCAACATGAAACTTTGAGATATAGAAATACATGAAATAATGGGTTTCTATTGCCATGAATACATAAATAGTGAACTGTTGCTACGCCATGCTGTTATTGTCACTAGGTCAACTCATGCAGGTATACTAACTGGGGTTATACCGAAAATGTGTCTTATGAAAAATAAAACATGACAACCTCCCTCTACAAGAGAAACCATGTACCAAAGTTCGGAAAACATAAGGTAATTTATAGCCTGTTGTAGTTGTTGTTGTTGATGATGATTCATTTAGAGACTTTATGTCATCGCGGTCTGATAACCTGTGTTATCAATGGTGTCTGTAATGGTGTGTGTACATATTTGTAAATGAGTCAAGGGTAGGGAAGGAGGTGGTCGAGGCCATAAGTAGGGAACCATCTCGGCTTTGCCTGGAGTAGAAGTGGGAAAACACGGAAAATCTCTTTCATGATGGCTGAGGTGGGAATCGAACCCAACTCTTCTCACTTTTGTCTCGTGAGGCTGAGCGTACCCCGTTACAGCCCTCAGACTAGAACTAAAATTCCTTGGCAGTGCCGGGAATCCAACTCGGAATTCCTGGCCGACAACCAAGAATGCTAGCCGCTAGGTGGTCAAAAAAGTTTGTTTACGTCACATATAATTCCTTACTCAATCCATAACTTGACGTGACTGTTAGGAGGTGGACCACGCCCACAATATAGATGGTTATCGGCTGAAAGGAAAGGCATTTAATTAATTAGAGTTTTAATTTACAGCGTATGAAGTAGGTTAGGAAATAAACCCAGAATAATACATTTACAAGTTCATAGGACTGTCGAAGTTCACATACTATCTTTATAATGGAACCATCGTCTGGTCGTGATCAAATCCACAATGTTGGGCAACTGCACCCTCATGTCGACCAAAATATTATGTGCACCCGTGTTTGAAGTTTTTTTTTCGTTAAGTAAGCAATAGACCTACATAAAATCCAATAACAGTATCATTTTATTCGTTCTATTTTACGTTAGTTCATGTAGGTTTGGATTTTTAAATTTATACTGTAATATATTTTATCGCAGTTGCAACACTAAAAGTGCCCGTTTTTAAGCGTGTTTCAACCATGCGTCACATTTAAGAATTATTATCTCACAAACCCGTCATTAGATCGAATCCAAATTTTAACACAATATACATTGGAATGTTTTACAACTGGTTTATTCATTTCAAAATTGTGTGTTTCTAAAAAATGAAGTTGTTATCATTTTTGTAAGGTAACTTTTTCTCGGCTTGGGGTCGTTGGAAAATGTAGTTCTTGGTCGCGTTATAATCCTTAAACATCAAAACGTTATGCTGTATGACTGTGAAATACGTAAGTTAATTGAATTATTTTATATCGGTTAGTATTTGTACGGGGAAATAAGACATGGTTCACCAGCTAGCCGCTCCGGGGAAAGCTGTAAAGCGATGCCAAGATGGAGCCCATCACGCGTCATAGCGCGCCTCGCTCGAAAGTGATGGGCTCCATCTTGGCAACGCTGTACAGTGCTCCTATTACAAAAGCCCGGCGCGGATGCAAATATCCGCGGATAAACCCGCAGGTATCCTCAACATATTTCACCATCCGGATACAGTTTGCATGACTGTGCGGATAGCGGATAAGCAGCGGATAATGTTCGGAGAAAATTAGCAGTTTTTAGAATACAATCCGATCTTGTTTAATATCATTATTAGGAACCGGATGTTTATTTTTCCGTTATGTTTCTCTCATGACAATTATATGGAGAGGATTTAAGCTAATCTCATTCAAATTGGCATTACGCATAATTAACACTCCGAAAGGCGGCTTTGGTGGCATAGTCGGTAGCATGCTGAACTGCTGTGCCCAAGATCGTGGGTTCAAACTCGGCCGAATTCCTCGGATTTGTTAGGAGAGTTATAAATCCTTCAGTATGCCTTCCTTCGGAGGGGAAGTAACGCCGGCGGTCCATGTCATGGATTTATGGCTTTTAAAAGATCGTTCCACTAAGTAAACTTGTGTGAAGTTAAATTTTTATGTTGGATTTCGATGTAACTTTGAATGTTGAAGTGCTTTTGAATTCCCAATATTGATTTTCCTTTTCCGTTAACCACCTCTAAACTATTGTAAAATTGAGTTACTATCTCAAAAAAATAAAAAATAAATAAATATGGGAGCGTGCCCAACAACTCACCAAATTTTCATCGCAATGAAATGAATGGTATATGAAGCATTCGGGACTTTGTTGAAACGATTCGAGCGCCGACACCCATTTATTGAATATACTCGTACGCTACCTATTGTAAAATGGATTTAATAAGCGAAAACCTTCCCTGGCGTGTACACAACAACTCATGAAAGTTTCATCGCAATCGGATGAATGGCATATGAACGAATACAGGTTTTTGCTTAAACGATTCGCACGACGACACTCATTTGTTGAATCTACTTGTGCGCCACCCAGTGAAAAACGGATTTACTAATTCATACAACTTCGCAGGATTGTACTCAACTCACTGAAGTTTTATCAGAATCGGATGAATGGTATATGAACGCATACGGGATTTGGTTGAAACGATTCACGCACTGTCGCTCATTAGTTGAATCTAGTCGTGCGCTACAAATTGTAAAATGGATTTTCTAAATTAGAAATCTTCGCGGGAGTGGAAAAAACATTTCACCAAATTTCATTGCAATCGCATGAAAGGTATATGAACTCATACGGATTTTTTTTAACGATACGCACGCCGTTATTCATTTGTTGAATCTACTTGTGCGATACCTATTGTAAAGTGGATGTACTAAACCACAAACCTTCCTTGAAGTGTACACAACATCTCACCCATGTTTCATCGCTTTCGGACAAATGGTATATGAACGCATACGGGACTTTGTTGAAACGCTTCGCGCGCCTTCGCTCATATGTTGAATCTACTTGAGCGCTACCTATTGTAAAATGGATTAACTAAGCCTGAAACTTTCCCTGGAGTGTACACAACAACTCACCCATGTTTCATCGCTTTCGGGCAAATGGTATATTAACGCATACGGGACTTTGTTGAAACGCTTCGCGCGCCTTCGCTCATATGTTGAATCTACTTGAGCGCTACCTATTGTAAAATGGATTAACTAAGCCTGAAACTTTCCCTGGAGTGTACACAACAACTCACCAAAGTTTAGTCGCTATGGGACGAATGGTATATGAACGTATAGGGGACTATGTTGAAACACTTCGCGCGTCGTCGATCGTTTGTTTAATCTACTGGTGCGATACCTATTATAATATGGATTTACTAAGAGAGAAACCTTGCCCGTAGTGTATACAACCTCTCCCCCAAGTTTCATCGCTATCAGACGAATAGTATGCTATATGAACGCAAACGGGACTTTGTTGAAACGCTTCGCGCATCGTCGCTCATTTGTTGAATCTACTCGTGCGCTACCTATCATGACATGGATTTACTAAGACAGAAACCTTGCCTGTAGTGTATACAACCTCTCACCCGAGTTTCATCGCTATCGGACGAATGACATGTGAACGCATACAGGACTTTGTTGAAACGCTACGCCCGACGTCGCTGATTTGTTGAATCTACTCGTGCGCTACCTATTGCTAAGTAGATTTCCTAAGCCAGAAACCTTCCATGAAGTGTACACAACATCTCACCAAAGTTTCATCACTATAAGACGAATAGTATATGAACGCATACGGGATTTAGTTGAAACGCTTCGCTCGTCATCGCTCATTTGCTGAATCAACTCGTGCGCTACCTATTATAACTTTCCCTGGAGAAACCTTGCCTGTAGAGTACACAACCTCTCACCCAAGTTTCATCGCTTTCGGACGAATGGTATGTGAACGCATACAGGACTTTGTTGAAACGCTTCGGCCGTCTTCGCTCATTTGTGGAATCTAATCGTGCGCTACCTCTGGTTAAGTCGATTTATTAAACCAGAAACCTTCCCTGAGGTGTACACAACATCTCACCCAAGTTTCATCACTATCAGACGAATAGTATATGAACGCATACGGGACTTATTTGAAACGCTTCGCTCGTCATCACTCATTTGCTGAATCAACTCGTGCGCTACCTATTATAACATGGATTTACTAAGCCAGAAACCTTGCCTGTAGTGTACACAACCTCTCACCCATGTTTCATCACTATCAGACGAATAGTATATGAAGGCATACAGGACTTTGCTGAAACGCTTCGCTCGTCGTCGCTCATATGTTGAATCTACTCGTGCGCTACCTATTATAACATGGATTTACTAAGCCAGACACCTTGCCTGTAGTGTACACAACCTCTCACCCAAGTTCCATCGCTGTCGGACGAATGGTATGTGAACGCATACAGGACTTTGTTGAAACGCTTCAGCCGTCGTCGCTCACTTGTTGAATCTAATCGTGCGCTTCCTATTGTTAAGTCGATTTACTAAACCAGAAACCTTCCCTGAGGTGTACAAAACATCTCACCCAAGTTTCATCACTATCAGGCGAATAGTATATGAACGCACACGGGACTTATTTGAAACGCTTCACTCGTCGTCGCTCATTTGTTGAATTTACTCGTGCGCTACCTATTATAACATGGATTTACTAAGCCAGAGACCTTGCCTGTAGTGTACACAACCTCTCACCCAAGTTTCATCGCTATCAGACGAATGGTATGTGAACGCATACAGGACTTTTTTGAAACGCTTCGGCCATCGTCGCTCATTTGTTGAATCTACTCGTGCGCTACCTATTGGAAAAAGGATTTACTAAGTCAGAAATATTTCCTGGAGTGTGCACAACAATACAGCCAAAGTTTCATAGCAATCGGATGAATGGTATATGAACGCATACGGGACTTTGTTTAAGAGATTCGCGTGCCGTCACTCATTTGTTGATTCTACTCGTGCGCTACAACTTTCATATTTTTTACCTTTTAAACCTTCTCTGGACTTTCCAAAATAATTCAAGACCAAAATTAGCCAAATCGGTCCAGCCGTTCTCGAGGTTTAGCGAGACTAACGAACAGCAATTCATTTTTATATACATAGATTATATGTTTTAACATAAATATTCATAAATATCTGTTGAGAGTCAGCCACTTGAATTTTGTGATCGCAGTGCGAGCGCAGGGTATATCTCTGTCTTTCAAGATCTCTGAATGACCGACGCATGCGCTCTGTGTGCTTGCAATGCCATATGCAGGCCATATGTTTACATCTGCCGTCCCTCAGTAGTATTGTCAGCGGAGTCGCTTAAAGGCAATGCGCTGTGTAGAAATTAGTTTGGTGATATTAATGTACAGTGCTATTTTTTGTCACAAATTCGCCAGTTTATTTCCGTGAACATATGGACGGTGCATATTCCTTGTCGGTACGGTAATTTATTATAGTTCGATGTTGTGTTTATGTCCGACATGTAGGATTTTGGGCGCATGCGTGAAGGTATCGTTACCTAATTGGTCAATGAACGAGCTCTGATTGGCTGGAGAAACTGTATCATAATGAATAACAGTGTTATAATGACCATCATTATGATACAGTTTTCTGACACATAATAGTGAGGGTCGAACATAAAAATATTTATATACCATGGGTGTAAGAATTGTTCAGCATGAAAAGTTCTACAAATAAGTCCGGGAGAGCATATCTCTCTCCTTAATACATCGCCTACTATAAGTGCTTTTACGTTTTTATTTCTTCCAACAATCACCATTCAAATACTGCCGTGACAGTTTACGAGCTGGCTAGGGGCGAGGCTTACATCCCAGTTACAGCCTAGCTAGCGGGCAGACATATTACCCCAGTTTCAGCCAGCAGCAAACTGTCGTGTTGAGATAAACTTCAGAGAAGAGCGGTTGTGTTTAAAGTTTCCCTGGAAGTGCAATTCGGCTTTCCTTCATTTCGCCTGAGAACTTTCCGTTCCGCAAAATACATAATTAGAAAATATACGAAGCTGAAATTTCACAAGAGTGACAGTTACAAATCCGTCCGAGAATACGCTGTCACGCTCAAAAATCGTCGCGCATCGTAGTTGCATACACCAAATAATTTTTTAAATACTCATGTGTACGGTATCACATGTGTATATGTGTTAGATGATTTTGTTTATTCATAGGTAGTTAGGTTTTATAGGTATTATTTTGGGAAAGTTAAGTGGAGACAAGGGTCGGCTAGTATGAAAGGAGTGCACATGGCTGCCCCTCAGTTAGGCAGATATTTTGGTCTCCGGTAACTACACCGTCAACGTTAACCTTGACCTTCGGAGTTGCAGTTCCTTCTTGCAGTTGTAATTTGTGCCGGGGACCAACACCTATAAGGATCCAAAATCATGTATCTTCTTCTTCTTCGTCAGCTTTTTCCCAATTAATTGGGGTCGCCGAAGCCAACCAGGCTCATTTTGGTTTTGGCCGGGGATTTAAGGCCGGATGCCCTTCCTGACGCCACGTGATTTTTCAGGTGAAAATTCCACCCCGCTGTCACCGAGATTCGAACCCCGGCCGTCCGGGTAAAAGACGAGCAGCTAAGCCACTGCGCCGTCACGCTCCCATCCAAAACTCATGTATATTTCACTTTTCAGCCAACTTTCGATCTTTGCAAAAGATGAAAGTAGACTTATGAGATCTACACAGGGCCAAAAATTGTGTATCTGTGTGTGTGTGTGTGTGTGAGTGTGTGTACTCTAAATGTCTGTCCCCCCTATCAATTCGAACACGGTCAAACCGAATTGAACGAAATTTGGTAGAGAGGTAGAACTAGCAAAGGACACCTCAGTGTCATGTTTTATATTGCCGCCATCTTGACGGAAACGTAATGGCGCCCACCCAAATGATCAAAGCTTAAAACAAATTACGACTAACCTAATCATCCGATCCCTAACAAATTTCGCAACAACATATATGCATATAGCAAGCAACTTTTGACTAAGCTAAATGGTCATCAGCTCAATAGTTTGCAGATGGCGACCATGTATGTGTGCAAATCGATTCCCCCAATCAATTCAAACATGATGCAACCCAATTGAACGAAATTTGGTACAGAGGTAGCACTAGCAAAGGGCATCTCAGTGTCATGTTTTATATCGCCGCCATCTTGACGAAAACGTAATGGCGGCCACCCAAATATTAAAAGCCTGAATCAAATTACGACAACCTAATAATTTGATCTCTACCAAATGTTTCAACAACATACCTTTTTGTGGGAAGCATCCGACAACTGAACTACAAGGTCATCGGCCCAATGGTTTGCAGATGGCGGCAATGTATGTGTGCAAATCGATTCCCCTTATCAATTTAAACACGGTGAAAACAAATTGAACGAAATTTGGTACAGAGGTAGCACTATCAAAGGGCCCCTCAGTGTCTTGTTTTATATCGCCGCCATCTTGACCGAAACGTAATGGTGGCCACCCAAATGTAAAGGCTTAAATCAAATTACGACCAACCTAATCATCTGATCTCTATCAAATTTTGCAACAACATACCTTTTTGTGGGAAGCATCTTTTGGCTGA
The DNA here is from genome assembly GCA_946902985.2 of Meconema thalassinum. NCBI lineage: Eukaryota > Metazoa > Arthropoda > Insecta > Orthoptera > Tettigoniidae > Meconema > Meconema thalassinum. The sequence goes on along the minus strand of CAMPQE020000006.1, from coordinate 120,871 downwards.
ACTACAAAGTCATCAGCCCAATAGTTTGCAGGTAGCGGCCATGTATGTGTGCAAATCGATTCCCCATATCAATTCAAACACGGTGAAACCGAATTGAATGATTTTTTTTACAGAGGTAGCACTAGCAAAGGGCATCTCATATTCATGTTTAATATCCGTACAGCACGTTGTGTTTCAACGAGCTACTACAACCAACATTCAGTTATACTCCTCGAAAAGGACAAAGAGTTATAACAATACCCATGCATTTAGGAGAAAGTAGGCTATATGTTCTTTACTGAACATCTTTTTTATTCCTCAGCAACAGAAAGTACTAAAGAATTGTAATTTGGTCTGCCAATCACACTGCCCTTTGCCAATATGTTCGTGTATTTACAATGCATTTCAGGAAATTCGGCATCTAAAATGGCGGCTGCATATTGTGCACTGTTCCACCGTTTCCCTAATATTTTACACAAATATCATTGTTTTTTAAAAATACTTTTTCATTATATTTACTAATGCAGTAGCTAGTGATTGACCTAGAATCATTGGAATCTATAAATAAAACACCCTTTTTAAAAGCTTATATTAAAGTGTAGCTTTTTTGCAAGTTTTTTCACTGAATATTTAAAACATACCGAAGCTATGACATGTACAACAACAGTTCAAGGTCATGTTGTTCTTACCTATACGATACACATGTATACTAAATTTCACTTCATTATGTTGAAAACTCGGGCAGTTACTAAGGAAACGGATTTGAAAATCCGAAGTTTCGGGAAACGAGCAACAAAGTTATCAATGTGTAGAAAAACTTCCAAACGTTGGTGACAGAGACGGTGACAGTCTTGTACGTTTTTGGTCATAACTTCAAAAGTATTATACATATCAAAGAAATTGTTGCAGTGATTTGAAGAGGAAGGATCAATGAACGTGGAAAATAATAAATTGAAAAATGTCAAATTTTTGTCCTTATATGTGTAGGTCCCTCCTTAACGCGTACGGCTACAATGCGGGAACGGTATCTATGAAATATAAGAGAAAATAAAACATTCGTCTTGCTTGAATTCAGGGTGGCCGGGCCAGCTGGAGCACGCGAGACGACGCGTGGAGGACGCCCGCGCCGTGGTGGATACATCTTTAGAAGAGACGCCAAGGGCTAGCACGCGCGCAGCAGCTGTGCAGTTAGCTTGTTGTCGGGACTCAGTCGACACCAGAATTATGATCTCAACTCGATGTCGGGCAGCACGGAGTTTGTCCCTCTTTATCTGCGTCTACATGTTGGTCCGAGCACGCCATCCGCCAGGTCTCTTCTGTATTGACGATGATCAGAGATATTACAGGGAACTCTTACAAACCTATTATTATTATTATTATTATTATTGTTGTGATGGCCATGTTTGACATACAGTGTGCTTGTGCGGTACTGGTGTATTTATCGCAAAAATTGTTATTTGTGGAAGTGAGAATAGTATTCCAGCTTGGGAACAGGTCAGTGTGTATCGTAGTTCATAGTTTAACATACGGTGCTCACTAAATTGTATTCCTCAAATCAACTTCATCGAGTGTAGACTGGATTTGTTACGTGATTTTGGGGTTAAGTTTTATCGTGTACTATTAGCTCATAGAGCATGAAGTTTCCTCTGTGAAAGGAAGTGACGTAATCTAATCGTATTATCCAAAGCCATCTGAGCTTAGATTAGTAGTATACTCAACAGAGCCTATAGGTTCCGTCGTCAGGGGGCAGTAAGAAGTTCTGGCCCACTTCGGCGGCCATTAGAGCCTCGCTACCTAGGGTACGAGCTTGATAATAGAGCGAGAGTCTGGACTCTTTGGAGTCAGCGCTATTTTCTTCCCACACCACTGGCCTGACCTACACTTTACCAGTTTCGGAACATGAATCGTCTTCTAACGAGCCAGGAAAGAAATGCGAACTGGAAAAATGAGGTATGGCCTCGATTGTCTAAGGTGAATATAACGGGAGAGTCATCGAGTGATGGGGCAGTTGCGGAAGATACAATACTTCTCCCATCCCAACATCTTGACAAACTGAGGAGAACGGAAGAAGAGGCATTGCAGAAATGCTATAATATTATTCAAAAGATGAAGCTTGCTGCGGCGAAACAGACAAACATGTCCAAGGATGTGAAGGATGGTATTGTGGAGATGGAGGAGGCCATTGACAGCATTGTCTTCTGTAAGAATTCTAGGTACAAGGAGAAACATCAAGCCGACGAAACCACAATAACTGATCGAGCACAAGCATCAAACTCTCTTGATGACGAAAGAGAAATGGAAGAAAAGGAAAGAGGAGAAGTAGAGTCATGGACTCAGGTTGTGTCCAGGAAGAAACCACGAGAGAAAAGGAAACAAATGCAGGTTGAATTGCAGCGGGAAGATTCTCCAGGCAAGAGACAGAGTCAAATGCTCAAGAAGCAACTAACAAAGTCTCGACTGCCAGCTTTGTTAATTAAGCCAGCAGAAGGCAAGTCGTATGCCGATGTGTTACGGGAGATTCGGCAGAAGGCAAATCCTGCTGACACAGGAACGGACTAGAGCCGGTGAAGTTCTTGTTACTCTCGGGAAAAGCAATCGAGATAATGCGGCATTTAGCGACTCATTGGAGAATATCCTGGGACAAGATGCGACAGTCCGCAGTCTTGAGCCAAAGGTGACAATTGAGATTAGAGATCTTGATGCTCTCACGACCAAAGATGAAGTTTTAGAGTCCATTAAGGATATTATTAACGAACCCCCGGATGGTCTGAGGATTATGGTAACGCAGACTAACAGTCGGAAACAGAGAATGGCTGTTAAAACTCGGCCGGTAAAAGCTGCAAATGATCTTCTAGCAGGGGTCTCCAAACTACGGCCCGAGGGCCACATCCGGCCCGCGGACAGATTTTGTCCGGCCCGCGGAGAGCTAGCATACTTGAAAACTCCTTTTAGAGAACATATTTTTATTATAGCAAATTAAATTTAGTTTACTGAAGTATTCTAATTTTATGTTGAATAATTATTAATATGACATCTACATTGATATGGTCATGGGCTAACTACTCATAACATTGTTGTAGGCTTATTGTTATTGTTTTTGTGATAAGTTGGATAAAGAAACACAGAATTGTAATGAGTAAAGACATGTATAACATGCAGACATATGGAATACTAATGAGATTTATGTAATTGAGATTTTCCACTGACAATAGTTTGTAGTTGTGGACTAATTTTACTTGTACAAATTATTAAAAGAGATTTAAGATGCTCATCAGTTAATTTAGATCTGTAAACATTTTTTGTGTACTTCATTTTGGAGAAGGTCTTCTCACCCAAATAAGTAGTATCAAAAACAGAAAACAGCCCACGAGCAAATTTATGCAAATTATCAGATTGTGTCAGTGGAAGACTCTTATAAAATTCCAACAAAGATGAGTTTTGATATTTGTTCTTAAATATATCACTGCACTGTAGTTCAATCATTTCCATTTGAAGTTCCGGGGCTAGGGTTTCAATGTCAGTATCAAAAGGATCCTGAAAAATCTTAATTTGATTCGCAAAGGCATCGAAGTCCGAGAAACGAGTATCAAAATTTATTTTCAAAGCACTCAAAGTTTCGATTGCAAACTCGATAGGAAACTCAGTCTCAGTGGTGTGGCTGAATATTTCACATGTTTTAAAATGTGAAAAACATTTACTTCGTAGTTGTGATTGAAACAGTATCAATTTCTTCCGGAATGATTTGATATTAGTGTATAAATCAGGAAGATGCTGGTTTTCTCCTTGCAATCTCAAATTCAGTTCGTTCACATGTTTTGTCAAATCAACATAGAATGCTAACTTCCACAGCCATGCGTTGTTTTGTAATTCAGTAAGAGGGCGATGCTTTTCATTCAAAAAAATTTCGATCACTGCTCGAAGTTCAAAAAAGCGCTGAAGGACTTTCCCACAACTAAGCCAACGTACGCCAGTATGATAAAGTAAGTCATTTTCTCCAATCTCTTCAATAAATTGTCGGAATTGTCGGTGATTCAGCCCAAAAGATCTCATAAAATTAACAGTTGATATGACTGGTTTCAGAACTTCAGACATATCCAAACATTTTCCGCACACAGACTGTTGATGAATGATACAATGTAAGACTAATGGTTTTGAACCACCGTCATTTTCTACAGCCTTTGACACAAGAGCGACCACTCCTTTATCTTTCCCACTCATGTTTTTGCCTCCATCAGTTGTAATACATTTCAAGTTTTTCCATCGAAGGTTCTTTTGATTAATGGCCATTTCAACTCCTTTAAAAATATCTGTACCAGTAGTTGTGCCATGAATACTATACATATCAAGAAGTTCTTCATGCACTTCATAGCTTTTATCTACTTCTCGAATATAAATCAACACCTGAGCAGTATCTGACACATCCGTTGACTCATCCAAGGCCAAAGAAAACCACTCAACATCTCCACTTTTGTCGAACAGTTGAGAGGATACATTTTCAGCGATGTTTTCTACCCTTCGAGCCACAGTGTTTGCTGACATACTGACAGTTTTTAATAAATTTACCTTTTCAGGGCACATTTCTTCGACTGCTGCAATTATGCATTCTTTGATCATTTCTCCATCGGTGAATGGTTTTCCACGTTTTTCAATTTCAAGAGCCACACGAAAGCTGGCACGAGTTCCAGCTTCTTGTTCGGTTTTGTGCTTTGTGAATGAAGATTGCTGCGATTTCAATCCGCGCTTCATAGCTTCGAATTTTTCTTTCCGAAAACTTCCTGTATATTTTGAGTAATTTTGAAAATGTTTTGTTTCACAATGACGTTTAATGTTATATTCCTTGAGAACGGCTATGCTTTCATTGCAAATCAAACATAGCGCCTTGTTACTGGACTCAATTACGAAATACTGAATGTTCCACTCATCTTTGAATTTTCTGCATTCACTATCAATTTTTCGCTTCTTTTCCATACTACTAAATCACACACAAAAGCAACAATTCAAATCAAAATACTGTTACAAAGATGTCTTAAACTTAAACACGCACAAACACGTTTTAAGGAGGTACGCACTATTTTATTTCACAACAGTGTCATAGGAACTGACTTGTGGTTGCGCAACTAGCCTTCTTATATATTCCAATTACTGCCATCTAGAAGTGAGTGGAAGACACCAGAACTCTCTCGAACCAACGAGATTACTCTGTACGTGCTATTAGCGCCATCTGTTAGCGATAGAAGGTACTACCTATTTCCGCTTGAGTCCACCAGATGTCGTGTCACGTTACTCCTCATGGCTCGTACTCTACGACTAATCTAGAAATTACAGATAATGACAGGAAAATTAATAATATGCAGTGTTGCCGTTTTGCGAACTTTAGTCCGATTTGTAGCCTTTTTTTCAACGTTGCGTACTTTTTCGGACTTTTTTTTCATCAGTGGACTATTTCACTTTTTACCACCGGCAACAATGATAATATGGTTTTGGCCCTCGGAACTTACTGGAGTAATCAGTATGGCCCTAAGGCCGGAAAGTTTGGAGACCCCTGTTCTAAGGGAAGGCTTGGTTCAAGTAGGATGGGTCAGTTGTAGAGAGAGGCGGAGAATATCAGTTCTTCGATGCTACCGATGCCTTAGTTTGTTATGGTCATATAGCCAAAATTTGTGATGGCCCTGACAGAAGCAAGTCTTGCTTCTACCGTGGACAGAATGATCACAAAGCCAAGGATTGCATCAACCCAAAGAAGTGTGTCTTATGCGAGGAGAGTGGCGTTACGCAGCCGGATTTGTGTCATGTGGCCGGATCGGGCCAATGTAAGGTGTTCCGAGAGGCCCTGGAGAAAGCGATGTACCTGAAACGAAAATGATCCGAGTTCTACAAGGTAATATAGAAAGGAGTAGAACAGCCAATCATCTGTTGTACCAGCTAGCTGCCGAGAAACAAACTGATCTGCGGTTAATTAGTGAACAGTACCAAAATAAGGAGTCACCTCTCTGGCTTAGAGATCAATTAGGCACCTCTGCTATTTGGATCTTAGACCCTGGAAAAATTCCAATTAAAGTACATGGGAGCGGGAACGGATTCGTTTGGTTAAAGAGTAGAGGAGTCACATATTTTAGTGTCTATCTTACTCCAAATGAAACAATGGGAAAATTTCGTCAGAAATTCAACTCTCTGGAAGATGTCATTCTTAATACAACTGGAGCAATCATTGTAGCTGTGGATTTCAATGCCAGAGCAGTGGAATGGGGGTATGCCACATACCAATTCCCGAGGTAAGTTCATTCTGGAAATGGCAACAAGGACAGGGCTTTTGATCTTAAATGTAGGTGCAGTGTCAACTTTTCGGCGTCCGGGTTATACAAAGACCATTGCGGATATCTCCATGGCTTCTGAGACGTTAGTACCACACATCAAGGAATGGAAAGTTATAGAAGATTACACTGGTAGTGATCATCAGTATATTAATTTTGATGTTTGCAGTAATATAAGTGGGAAGAACTTATCTACTCAGAAACAACGGAGATGGAATTTGAATAAGATCCATCTTGATGCATTTAAGGAGGCGTTAGCCAGTGGTGTAGAACTAATTGAGGATATGGAGCCTGACGGAGAGGCTGATGTTGAGACTCGTTTCCTCAACTATGAACCTTATTACATTGGCTTGTGATACCTCAATGCCAAGTTTAAGATCACGCCATCGGAAGAGCCCTGCATACTGGTGGACACATGACATTGCAGAATTGAGGCGGAATTGCCTTAGACTCCGACGTGCCGCACAACGGACAATAAATCTGGATGATGCCAATGCCTTATCAGCCGAACATACAGATGCAAAGAGGCTACTTCGGAAAACCATAAATCAAAGCAAAGCTGAGAGCTGGAGGAAGCTATGTGAGGATATTGACACTGATCCATGGGGTTTGAGTTATAAAATTGTCAGAAAGAAGCTTGGGTCACAAAGAACACCGTGCGTCATGGATGCAAACAGTATGGCCATTATTGTCTAAACCCTTTTCCCAACACATCCAACAATCCCTGAGCATAATTTCGATGTAGATATTGAAATTCCTATTTTTATTGAGGATGAGTTGAGTAGGGCTACTCAATCCCCTGGTCCTGACGGCATCTCAAATGAGATTCTCAAATTAATAATCGAGTTACATCCACAATTAATATTACGAATGTTCAATGAGTGTCTAAAAGCAGGAGTGTTCAGTATATGCTGGAAGGTCTGTCGTCCGGCGCTCATTAATAAGGGAAAGGGAGACCAGGATTTACCATCATCATACCGCCCTCTGTGTATCCTTGATACAACAGGGAAGCTCTTTGAGAAGCTTCTGAGGGTCAGGTTGCGCCAAGCGATCATGGCAGTGGGCGACTTATCACCAAGACAATATAGCTTTCGAACAGGAAGATCGACCCTGGATGCGATACAAGAAATTGTTGCAGCTGTCCAGCGGGCGGAGAATTACAATCACCACTTCCGTCGTGTGGTTCTCTTTGTTACTCTTGACGTAAATAATGCATTCAACTCTGTCAAGTGGAGTGACATGCTGAATGCGTTGGAGAATACATTTCATGTTCCAAATTATCTCTTACGGATGATAAATTCCTACTTGAAAGATCGTTCGTTGCTTTATAACACGACAGAAGGACAACGCAGGGTAGGGATCTCAGCCGGAGCAGCACAGGGTTCGATTTTAGGACCAGATCTATGGAATATCACACATGATAGCTTGCTGAGATCTGAAGTCCCTGATGAAACTATCCTAGTAGGTTATGCAGATGATGTTGCTGCTCTTGTAGCAGGAAGGAGTGTCGAGCAGGCACAGTTGCGACTCAATATGGTAATGCCTACAATCAATAGTTGGATGGAAGAACATAGTCTGTCTCTAGCACTTAGTAAGACAGAAATTGTATTCCTAACAAAGAAGAGAATTCAGACAATACTCCCAATACAGGTAGGAGACATACAAGTAGAGACGCGGCCAGCAGCATAATATCTGGGCCCCATGATCGACAATAAACTGAATTTTGGAGAACAAATCAGACGGACTGCAGATAAGGCGGCAAGAGGAATAACGTCTCTCAGTCGGCCAATGGGCAATGTTGGTGGGCCAAAATCTAATAAGAGGAGATTACTGATGATAGCCATCCATTCCGTTCTGCTGTATGGAGCGGAAATATGGGCGGATGCCCTAGATAAGGAAATTTATAGTAAGTCACTAGCACAAATGCAGAGGCGGGGTGCTTTACGCGTGGCATCTGCTTATCGCACGGTCTCTGAAGAAGCAGTTCTTGTTATTGCTGGGATAATTCTATTTTTTCTAGCAAAAGAACGCAAGTACATTTACTGGGGGAAATCGGAAGTAGGTTTACAAAATGCAAGACGAACAGCAAGAGCACAAACCTTTCATAATTGGCAGATCAAATGGGAGCAAGGATACCGAAGCCAGTGGACTAGGAGAATAATACCCCAGGTGCAGGTTTGGACAGAGAGGAAACATGGTGAAGTTGGTTATTATCTCACTCAGTTCTTGTCTGGCCATGGGTACTTCTATTCGTATCTTAAGAAGATGGGGAAAATGGATTCAACAGAATGTATCTACTGTGTTAATGAGGTAGATAATGTTAATCACACCTTCTTCTCTTGTGGACGGTGGGTTCAAAATAGGCAGTCTCTTCAAGGTCACATTGGTGTAGAGATATATCCCGACAATATTGTTGCGGTAATGCTACAAAATGAACATTGGAAACTGGTAGCAAGTTTTGTTGAAGATATCCTCCAAACAATGAAGACGGATCTGGATCGCCACTGAAGATGATTCATTACGGAAGAGTGCCTTACGGGCAAATATAAAATGACTCTAGCCTGAAGTAATGTGCTAAACGGTTCCAGGCTAGTGTTCAGAATTAACGGGGGAGTTTCAGTCGGTAGTCTGCTACTCAGGAGCCCGACACTCTGTGCGTAAATGCATTTCTTCCCCTAAAAAAAATTTATTATTATTATTATTATTATTATTATTATTATTATTATTCGTTATGTCCAACTAAGGAGCGCGTCCTACCTAAGAATTCACTTATTCCATCATAACAGATCCTTCCATAGTCCGAATGATAATTGTCCAAGAATATCCTAGTGTGTATTCAAAAATCCTCTAACGATGCTGCAGGACTTCAGAATTGCTGCCTTTTGTGCAATAGTATGCGGGTATATGGGACGATTTAGTGTGGCTAGATTTACTGAAAAGGATTTAAGTGTCAAGCCAGTGGGAGAAAGGAGGAAGGGAAGGATCGTCACATACTTGTCTCCAGGTTCACGCTAGCTCCATAGCTAGGGGAGTATGTTTATCAATCTTCTCTCTGTATTTATGGTGGATATTATTGTCATTCGGAACAGACATATCAATCAAGTACTGAACTCGAATTCAGACCAGCTTTAGACTTTGACTGAGCTGAGGATCAAACTGACTTGAGAACCAAGAAAGAGAAATAACTGTAAATTAGGAATTAAAACAATTTAATACTTATATATGCATATTGGGAAAATTTTGGAGCATTTTAAGGAATTATTATTTGGAAATATTTCAGTGAATGAGATTTTAACTAAGGTGGAGTTAGATCATTCGATGCTGGAATATGACCATAGATTCAAGTTTGCCAGCAGAAAACCAGTTTTGGTTGGTCAAGGCGACAATAACAAATTATGCACACGACTCGTTCATAAGAGGCTAGATCCAGGAGCTTCTATCATGATAACTGAACAGCCAATCAGATTAGAGCGCATAACATTTTGTGAGGTCGCTTTTATATAAATTTGGCTTATATAAAGCGATAAGAACACTTCTATAGGTGCAGAAGAAAAAATGGAATTTATTTGGTTAAAGAAAAGTAAAATTATTGTCTAGGAGAGAAACAATGAGTATATTTCTATTAAAAAGTATCCGTGCAAGGCTAGAAGCCCAGGCTGGTTTCGGCACGCGCGCGAATACAGAGAGGGAAGCCGGGACTCCTACACAGCAGCTTGAACCGAGCGGACGTATTCAGCCACGCGTCCCAACATTGCGCTCCATTATGACAGACGGGAGATGAAGCAAGACCGTCTGGAGATGAACCATTAGCAGAGGAAGAGGTTGGAGAGGCCGGTGAAATATAATCGCACTAGTTGCAGAAGAGAAAAGCATTCTACATTATCACAATTATAAGAAGACGTCTTCGCTACAACAGCACTATACTTCAGCGAAACGATATACAGCAGCATTGCTTACCACAGCTACGTTATTGCAAAAATTAACAGTCTACATTATTATATCACAGTCAAGATGACAGTAACAAACCTGAGTCGGGGAGGACAAACTTATTCAACTATTATTGAGAAGATTATTATGAGCAACTAAAATAAAGGAAGGAGGTTAGTCTACACTATGGATTGGAGATTCAGAGTGATCTTGAAGACCGGGAATCGATGAATCTACAACTGCTTAACAACATGCTGTATTCTGAAATTACTTCCAATACTACAAGCGAGATGTCCATTACCACCAGGAAGAGATGTCAACCCAGGACATTCAAATCTACATTGATGATGTTCTCCTACACGAGAAGAAGAAGAAGAGGAAGAAGAAGACGGACGCATGCAGTCGTTTGGACCAATAGATCGAGAAACCAGGCTAGTAGCCGTGAAGCGAGAAGATTTACCGTTAGCCGTGAGAGACTAGCAGCTTCGCAGGTGTTCACATCACGATCCAGCCAGGGGAGCGATCAGCAGGCTGGCACGCGCTTAGCTGAAACCCGTTTCCTATGCAGTCGACTCACACACGCAGTTCCGGCGGAACATCGAGTCCATCTAATGAAGATATTCACGACATCAGAAGCCATCAGAAAGGTAGAGGAATTGAATGCTCTAAGATCCGCAGTTTTGCAGTAGTATTTGTTGTTATGGAGGAGTGACCAATTTCATAGTAGATATTTTTATCTTTATCCCATGTTTATTGTAGCTAAATTTTAGAGATTTTACTGTAATTTTTGATACGTCACCGTGTGTCGTTTGAGACGTAAATCATTCATTTTTGACTTTAGATATCGCGTTTATTATACTTTTTGAAGGAATCGTTTTAACCTGCTCACTTCCGAACGAAGCTCGTTTTATAAAGGGAATGCTTCGATAGTAACACTTCGATAGTAACACTTTGATAGTAAAATATATTTGAGAGTAGGAACATTTCATTGATACGAATATTTCGATCGTTAAGATTGTATTGCTCTCACGGAAAGCATTATTGTAAAATGCTGTGACAATTGTTTAACAAATATTATTATGTCTGAACATTATTGAAACTTTTATTTATAACAATATGGAAGTAATAAAATTCCAATTGCGGAATACACTTTATTTGACAATGATATAGTCATGGACTATTGTTATTAAGGAAGTACACTATAAAACAGGATCATATTATTGACAATTGAGGTCATAGTAGATATTTTTATCTACTGTTATTGTTATTAACAATTTCATTGGAAATACACACATCAAAAAAAGTTTTGCAACACCTCGGTTCCAAGAGTTCCGGAACCTTTAAATACAAAGGGAATAGAGATCAACACAAACAACATTTCAGCTCGTTTTATTGCTCATGAGACCCACACATTGCATGTTGTACCAGCATACAGCTAGACTTGCAGCATTTGTGGTCCAGATTGCAGTACACACCACTACCTCTAATACCCAGTAGCACGTCCTCTTGCATTGATGCATGCCTGTATTCGTCGTGGCATACTATCCACAAGTTCATCAATACACTGTTGGTCCAAATTGTCCCACTCCTCAACGACAATTCGGCGTAAATCTCTCAGAGTGGTTGGTGGGTCAAGACGTCCATAAACAGCCCTTTTCAACATATCCCAGGCATGTTCGATAGGGTTCATGTCTGGCGAACATGCTGGCCACTGTAGTCGAGCGATGTCGTTATTTTGAAGGAACGCATTCACAAGATGTGCACGATGAGGTCGAGAATTGTCGTCCATGAAGACAAATGCCTCTCCAATATTCTGCCGATATGGTTGCACTATGGGTCGGAGGATGTCATTCAGGTATCGTAAAGCCGTTTCGGAGCCTTCCATGACCACCAGTGGCGTACGTCGGCCCCACATAATGCCACCCCAAAACATCAGGGAACCACCACCTTGCTGCACTCGCTGGACAGTGTGTCTAAGACGTTCAGCCTGACCAGGGTGCCTCCAAACACGTCTCCGACGATTGTCTGGTTGAAGGCATATGCGACACTCATCGGTGAAGAGAACGTGATGCCAATTCTGTGGGGTCCATTCAGCATGTTGTTGGGCCCATCTGTACCGCGCTGCATGGTGTCGGGGTTGCAAAGCTGGACCTCGCCATGGACGTCGGGAGTGAAGTTGCGCATCATGCAGCCTATTGCGCACAGTTTGAGTTGAAACACGACGTCCTGTGGCTGAACGAAACGCATTATTCAACATGGTGGCATTGCTGTCAGGGTTCCTCCGAGCGGCAATCCGTAAGTAGCGGTCATCCACTACAGTAGTAGCCCTTGGGCGGCCTGAGCGAGGCCTGTCATCGACAGTTCCTGTATCTCTGTACCTCCTCCATGTCCGAACAACATCGCTTTGGTTCACTCTGAGACGCCTGGAAACTTCCCTTGTTGAGAGCCCTTCTTGACACAAAGTAACAATGCGGACGCGATTGAACTGCGGCATTGACCTTCTAGGCATGGTAGAACTACAGACAACATGAGCAGCGTACCTTCGTCCTGGTGGAATGACTGGAACTGATCGGCTGTCGTACCCCCTCCGTCTAATAGGCCCTGCTCATGCATGGTTGTTTACATCTTTGAGCAGTTTTCGTGACATCTATGAACAGTCAAAGGGACTGTATCTTTGATACAATATACACAGTCAACGTCTATATGCCGGAGATCTGGGAACCGAGGTGATGCAAAACTTTTTTTGATGTGTGTATTATTAAACTGGAATGACAGACTAGGAGATTTGTTAGTCTACCTGAGGTCTTGTATGTTTTAAAACAAGCTTATATATATGAATATTTCATTTATTTAAATGTGCACCAGATGCGAGCGAACATGTATTTATATTTATTAACTAGTAAAGACGAGCGAACTACGAGTTAGTATTGTTTATAATTTGTAACGTGGAGAAACAATTTATTATTAAACTATGAGAACGAAAAGCGCTATTGAAAGGAATAAGAAATACTGTACAAGGTGAATTGAAGTAAACGAATATGTTATTGTTATTAGAAATGCACGAGGTTAAATGATTTAGAGAAGAGAGTTGGTTAGGAGTGTACTCTGAACGGTAATATACATTTGTTTCTTTACCTAGTAAAGTCACTGATTCTTCTACAAGTTTGTAGAGAGATGGGATTTTTATTGAAGTTATGCCGTGCGGAGTTGAGGAGATTGTTGGTAGTAATGAAAGAAAGAAGTATGTTATGTTTGGAGCGTAGCAGACGCTATTGATGAGTATTGTTCACCGTGTTATGAAATGAAGGAAATGTATTGCTATGAGGAGCAACGAATCGCTACAGTATGTGTAGAAAGCACTGACGTAAGAGTTTATATTTATGTTGTACATGTCAGAGAGTATTAGTATAAGATCCACGAAGTGTTTTATGAGGTTTTTTAAGTAGTTTCGACTCGATCTTTATCTTGTTGTATTTTATTCATTGATATAACGATTTTTAAGCTATATTTAACTTCAGTGTTCGATATAAAAGCTTTACTTACTATGACAAGTTACCAGAGATACCTGAAAATTTATTGTTGTGTGAAACATTGTTCAAAGAACTGTTTAGTGAAACAGAGACACTATAGGACCATCAGATCGCGACTGATAGTGTCAGTAGTATTTTTATACCGTGCGAGACATGGAATAGTGTATATAATGTATATATTTTAGACATATTGAATTAATACTATTAATTCTATATTCACGTTTTTACGCAAGGGGATGTATAATTCAGGGTTTTTGTATTGTTAATTTTATTTTAATGTTTGAACAGCTGATGCTGATCAGACTGCTGCAGTGGTAGAGTCACATGGTGACTGTTAAAATGCGTAAACATTTAATTATTTTCTTAATAATTACATTTTTGTAATGACAACGATAATGCATATTTATAGAATATATAGAATGACTATCTGGCGTGTGATTTATTTTATTTTTATATTGCACTCATTTTTAGTGGTGACAGGGAGTTTTTCATTTTGTAATTTTTTAGATAATAAATCCCAGGCACAATTTTGTGTTTGCCTGTTCGTATTTTTAGCCTATTTTCAATTTTGAAAAAAAAATAGGCTTATGAGATCACCTTTTGTCCGTGTGTGTGTGCGTGTGTGTGTGTGTGATTCGTGTGTGTGTCCCCCCCTAATAAAATCTAAACGGCAGGAGCGATTTCAATGAAACTCGGAAAGTTCATAGCACTATTCCCGGCGACCTTGACCGTGCCCTTCAAATTTTGTTACGACTCACCAATCCAACATGGCGGCTGTGCGAAATATTTCACCAGCATTCAATAACTCCGAAACTATTACCGATATTACCCTGACATTTTCTATGGTGATAGAGGGAACTACTATAAGTTCACTTATGTGACTTTTGAAAACCTGGTAACTACAAAACCAACATGGCGGCCAAGCTAATTTGCGACTTTTAAATAGACGTTTCTCGCGATTTGACCAACCAAACGCAATGAAACTTGGTACAGTATATGTTTATATACATTGTAATGCACCGACATCTAACTTCGTTCAATTGTTTACATAATCACAAGATGGCGGATGTGCGAAATATGTCACTGGCATTCTATATCTCTGAAACTATTAGCGGTATCTCCCTAAAATTTTGTACGGAGATAAAGGGCACTACTGGAAGTCCATCTATAAGATTTTCAAAAACCGGTTAACTACAAAACGAACATGGCGGCCAAGCGAATTTGTACATTTTAAATAGACCTTTCTCGCGATTTAATGTTCCAAGCGCACTGAGACCTGGTACAGGAAATATTTATACACATTGTAATCCACTGGTATCTAATTTAGTTCAATTGTTTACATAACCTCAAGATGGCGGCAGTGCGAATTTTAAAATTAAGTTTTTATTTCTTGTGATGTAGTCATGCGATCGAAGTGAAAGTTTGAATAATGAACCTACGCAATAATTTTCCTTTAATGGTACATGACTCTATGGCCTATACATTTAACAATCCAACATGGCGACCATCCGAAATATTTAGACGATACTGAATATCTACGAATCTATTTTAGCAATCAAACTGCTTTTTTTAATGTTCATAGGGGCTATGAACTTAAGTTCACCTATAGGACTTTAAATAACCTGGTGATCACAAATCCAACATGGCGGTGACGCGAATTATAAATATTCACATGGACGTTTCTCGCAATTTAACCATCCGCGTGCAGTGAAACTTGGAACAGTAAATCTTTATCCGAATGTTAATCCACTGGCATCTAATTTATTTCAATTGTTTCCATAACCTCAAGATGGCAGCTGTGAAAATTTTTTAAATCTCCTTGTTTTTTCTTGTGTCCTAATTATGCGATTGAAGTTTGAATACTACACGTTCACAATAATCTGCATGTAACAGTACATAACTCTAGGACCTACATATATAAAATCCAACATGGCGACCATCCGAAATATTTAGTCGGTTCTCAATATCTACGAATCTATTACAGCAATCAAACTGAAATTGTGTATGTTGATAGTGGCAACCTATCTCTTCTCTTCATTAGCAGTCGCCAGAAACATCTCTCCTCTCCCACTCGTCTTAATACCTCTTCGTTTATAACCCTATCTACCCATCTGATCTTCATCATTCTCCTGTAACACCACATTTCAAATGCTTCAATTCTCCTCTTTTCTGCTGCACCAATAGTCCAAGTTTCACTTCCATAGAGCGCCACGCTCCAGACAAAGACTTTCAAAAATGACTTCCTAATACCTAAATCTATATTCGATGTCAGCAGATTCCTTTTTTGTAGAAATGCTTTCTTTGCCTGGTAGGACACATACTAAGACACCCATGAATAGCAAGCTTAGTTATGGAAGGAAGGGTCGAGGACAAGAACTGTAGGGGTAGACCAAGGTTAGAATATGTTAAACAGATTGCCTCGGATGTAGGGTGTGGTAGCTATGTAGAGATGAAGCGATTAGCTCAGGACAGGGAGGCATGGAGAGCTGCATCTTGTAGGTCTTATTATTATTATTATTTATTTATTTATTTATCTTATGGCTTTTAGTGCCGGGAGTGTCCTAGGACAAGTTCGGCTCGCCTGAGTCTTTAGTTGCTACCAGCGGACACCCTTAGGGTGAGCTACAAGTTCTGTTCAATTTCAAGTAGTTCCAACTTTCGCTACCAGTTATCAAAGATACCTAGTGGTGAACGTTGGAACTTTTGATATACCGTTTGGAGGAAATCTAACCTAACAGTTTAGCTTCACACAAGTTTAGTCTGTGGAAGGATCTTTTACATCTACTGCCTTTTTGGAGGCTAGAAGAGCAAAGATACAAGAGATGGATCCAGACTTTTATATTACTGATGCCATGATGAACAGAACGTGGTCTAACGAGAATCAACATCAAAGACACATAATAACGAGACTCGCCATTCACGGATTCCAACATAAGATATGCACCAACAGATCCTTCCATAGTCCGAATGATAATTGTGTTTGCAACGAAAGGTGTACCAGATACCATATTACGACGTGCCGCAAAAGATTAAAATCATTAAGTGATTATGGTAACAAGTAGTTCCGTGAAGAACTATACAGCCTATTTTCATATATCCTACTTATGTTAACTGCCACTATGTACATACAAAATTTCAATTTGATTGCTGTAATAGATTCGTAGATATTGAGAACCGACTAAATATTTCGGATGATCGCCATGTTGGATTTTATATATGTAGGTCTTAGAGTTATGTACTGTTACATGAAGATTATTGTGTACGTGTAGCATTCAAATTTCAATTGCATGATTAGGACACAAGAAGTAACAAGGAGATTTCAGAAATTTCGCACAGCTGCCATCTTGTGGTTATGGAAACAATTGAAATAAATTAGAAGCCAGTGGATTAACTTTCGTATAAGTATTTACTGTACCAAGTTTCACTGCACTAGGATGGTTAAATTGCGAGAAACGTCCATGTGAATATTTATAGTTCGCGTCGCCGCCATGTTGGATTTGTGATCATCAGGTTATTTAAAGTCCTATAGGTGAACTTATGTTCTTAGCCCCTATGAACATAAAGAAATTCAGTTTGATTGCTATAAAAGATTCGTAGATATTCAGAGCCGTCTAAATATTTCGGATGGTCGCCATGTAGGATTGTTAAATGTATAGGCCGTAGAGTCATGCACCATTAAAGGAAAATTATTGCGTAGGTTCATTATTCAAACTTTCACTTCTATCGCATGATTACAAGAAATAAAAACTTAATTTTAAAATTCGTCAAGCCGCCACCTTGAGGTTATGTAAACAATTGAACTAAATTAGATACCAGTGCATTACAATGTGTATAAACATTTCCTGTACCAGATTGCATTGCTTTTGGAACATTAAATCGCGATAAAGGTCTATTTAAAATTTTCAAATTCGCTTGGCCGCCATGTTCGTTTTGTAGTTAACCGGTTTTTGAAAGTCTTATAAATGAACTTCCAGTAGCGCCTTTTATCTCCGTACAAAATTTCAGGGTGATGTCGCCAATAGTTTCAGAGGTTTAGAATGCCGGTGAAATATTTCGCACATCCGCCATCTTGTGGTTATGTAAACAATTGAACGAAGTTGGATATCGGTGAATTACAATGTGTATAAACATATACTGCACCAAGTTT
Organism: Meconema thalassinum; assembly: GCA_946902985.2. NCBI lineage: Eukaryota > Metazoa > Arthropoda > Insecta > Orthoptera > Tettigoniidae > Meconema > Meconema thalassinum. The sequence goes on along the minus strand of CAMPQE020000006.1, from coordinate 102,977 downwards.
TAATGCGTTTGGTTGGTTAAATCGCGGGAAACGTTTATTTATAATCGCAAATTCTCGTGGCCGCCATGTTGGTTTTGTAGTTACCAGTTTTTCAAAAGTCACATAGGTGAACTTCTAGTAGTTCGCTTTATCACCGTGATAAATTCCAGGGTGATATCTGGAATAGTTTCGAAGATATTGAACGCTGGTGAAATATTTCGCACAGCCGCCATGTTGGATTGGTGAGACGTAACAAAATTTGAAGGGCCCGGTCGGGGTCGCCCGGAATAGTGCTATGAACTTGCCGAGTTTCATTGAAATCGCTCCAGCCGTTTAGAAGTTAATAGGGGGGACAGACACATACCTCACACACACACACACACACGCACACACACACGGACAAAAGGTGATCTCATTAGCCTTTTTTTTTTTCAAAATTGAAAATAGGCTAAAAATGAATACCCATTCGGGCGGTCCTTGTGTTTGCAGTTAGGATGTACAGTTTTTTGTTTCAATAAAGGAAATCTTTATAACTATGACATGGGACCGCCGGCTTCCCTTCTCCTCCGGAGGAAGGCATACTCTTAAAAGTCCGACGACTTCGGCCGGGTTTGAACCCGCTATCTTGAGGACAGCAGTTCTGCATGCTACCAACTACGCCACCGAAGCCGCTATTATTATTATTATTATTATTATTATTTGGGACCGTTGGACTAGAAGGATGATCCCTCTGGTACAACGCTGGACAGAGAGGAAGCATGGAGAGATACATTATCTGACCCAACTTCTGACTGGACTATTATCGGTCTTACCTCAACAAGATGGGGAAAGTATATTTCCAACAATACATCTATTGCTCTGAAGCTATTGATGATGCCAAACCCACCAGTTTCTCCTGAAAGAGGTGGATTGATAACAGGGAATTAGTTGAAAAGGAGATTGGACATCAGATCTCCCCAGACAACATCGTGGAACAATGTAGCTCATTACACTGAAGAAATTCTTCAAAGTAAACTAGCTGAGGACAAGTGTCCTGGTATATGGTCCTGTTAAACGGTTCCGAAAGTCATGGGGGGTGGGAGTTTTCGTCGGTAGTAGGCCACTCAGGAGTCCGACACTATGTGCGTAAATGCATTTCTCCTCTTCCATAAAAATAAAATAGATAAAAACATATGTATATTATTATGTCCGTTAGGTAGTCAGCGTGGAGGTTGGTTGGATCATTAAGACATCACCTACGTAGGCAGTAGCGTCCGAGGATATTTTATCAAGGGGTCTAAGTGGTGTGGCGGTCATATTCAGGGGGGTGTGGGGGCAGGGATTCTAATTTTAACGTCACCAGTTTTAATAACAGTGAACCACATTTCTTTAAAAACGTTGAGTTGGTAACGCTGATTGAGTTACTTCAGCAATATCTTTATGGTTATTTTAGTAACAAAAATAAAGTGGGCTATGATTGGCTTTATTAGTCTATTGTCTATTTAACTACATGTCAACATTCTTTCAAAAAGTTATTATACATTTTGTAACTTTGCTGATTAAGGAATGCTGGACTTTTGCCGCAAACATAATGCTTTAAGGGGGAACATATCCGTCAGTGGGAATTTTCGCATACAGTTACGAATCTTATCATAGGTTCACTAATATGTAACATAGAGTTATGATAACTGACATATGTATAGTAAATACATAGTGCTTTCATCTAATTTAGAGAGAGGAGCAGTATATAAAGTATTTCGCGTGTTATTGACAGGAACATATTCGTGATTTTTAAAACTCCCTGAATCACTGAAAACACGATTTAACAGGAAATACCAGTCTGAATTGAATAATTTATTCTTCATATAAAGTAAACGCATAAATACCGAGGATGTACCACCATGAATCTTATATTGTAAATAGTATATTAAAAAATTGGCTTTTAAAAATGAACAGTTTCTTTGTTTAATTTTCCATGTATATCTCAATTAATTTTTAAGATAATTTCATGAATGAGGTTCATCCTCTAGGGATCATAGGTTGGAATGTATCTGCCGAGTTTCATCCGGTTTCACGAGATATTGTGTTTTTCCTACCAAAAACACAAACTTTCGGATAAATAGCTTTGAATATTAAACACTCCATTGACAGATAGGCACATGGTCTCAAGTAAAACGCCCTATCTCTGCCAAAACGCTGAATTTAGTTATAAAACTTAAGAGATATATTAAGAAAGGTATTGTCTTTCATATAAATGTAAAAAAAAAGGAAAACTAAAATTTTGACATCCGACGGTGTATGAGCCAAAACATTAAGGGTTTTAATATTATAACTGTGCCTTGTACATTTCCAAGGAAACATACATTATCCTGCTGTTAGAAGAAAAGCTTCAAATTTTCAAAATTCAAATCGTAACTAACTTTATGTCGCCTCCGTGGTGTGGTGGTCAGCATGCTTAGCTGCCACCCTGGAGCTACGAGGCTCGATTCCCGGTTCTGCCACGAAATTTAAAAAGTGGTCTGAGGACTGGAACGGGGTCTACTCAGCCTCGGGTGATCCAAATGAGTAGAAGGGGTTCGATTCCCACCTCAGCCATCCTCGAAATGGTTTTCCGTGGCTTCCCACTTTGTCTCCGCGCAAATGCCGGGATATTACCTAAGGTAATACAACGGCCGCCTCCTTCCTTCTTCCTTGCCTATGCCTCCCAATCTTCCCCTCCCTTCCCATCCCTCATAAGGTGAGGCCACCTGGGCGAGGTGCTCGTCCCACCTCCCCAGTTGTATCCACCGACCCGTTGTTTCAAGCTCCAGGAAACTGCCATGGATGCGGTAGTGGTGAGATCCCTCACAGAATCCGAGGGAAAAGCCAACGTGGGGGGTGGGGGGTAAACCGACTAAAACAAATCAAAACTAATTTTATCCATTTTTAGCCTATTTTCAATTTCGAAAAAATAGGCTTATGAGATCACCTTTTGTCCGTGTGTGTGTGCGTGTGTGTGTGTGTGTGATTCGTGTGTGTGTCCCCCCCTAATAAAATCGAAACGGCTGGAGCGATTTCAATGAAACTCGGGAAGTTCATAGCACTATTCCCGGCGACCTCGACCGTGCCCTTCAAATTTTGTTACTTCTCTCCAATCCAACATGGCGGCTGTGCGAAATATTTCACTAGCATTCAATATCTCTGAAACTATTATCGATATCGCCCTGAAATTGTGTACGGTGATAAAAGGGACTACTAGAAGTTCACCTATGAGACTTTCAAAAACCTGGTGACTACAAAACCAACATGGCGGCCAAGCGAAGTTGAGATATTTAAATAGACTTTTCTCGCGATTTAACTATCTAAATGTAATGAAACTTGGTACAGCAAATGTTTATACACATTGTAATGCACTGGAGTCTAATTTAGTTCAATTGTTTACATAACCTCAAAATGGAGCCTGTGCGAAATATTTCACTGACATTCTATATCTCCGAAACTATTACAGATATCACCCTGCAATTTTGTACGGTGATAAAAGGTACTGATACAGGTATACCTATGTATATTTCATAAACCTGTAAAGTACGAAACGAACATGGCGACCAAGCGAATTTAAAATATTTTAATAGACTTTTCTCGTGATTTAACTCTCTGAGCGCAGTGAAATGTGGTACAGTAATTGATTTTGCAGATTGTAATGCACTTCCATCTAATTTAATTCAATTGCTTACATAACCTCAAGATGGCGGCTGTGCGAAATTTTAAAATTAAGTTTTAATTTCTTATGTCGTAATCATGCGATCGAAGTGAAAGTTTGAATAATGAACCTAGGCAATAATTGTCCATGAATGGTACATAACTCTATGGCCTATACACATAACACTCCTAAATGGTAAGCTCCCGAAATATTTAGACGGTTCTCAATATCTATGAATCTTTTACAGCAACCAAACTGAATTTTTTATTGTTCATAGAGACTATGAACATATGTTCACCTATAGGACTTTCAGGAACCTGGTGAGCACAAATCCAACATGGCGGCGACGCGAAGTATAAATATTTAAATGGACGTTTCTCGCGAATTAACTTTCCGAGTGCCGTGAAACGTTGCACGTTAAATGCTTATACAAATGTTGATTCACTGGCATCTAATTTATTTCAATGGTTTGCATTATCACAAGATGGCTGCTGTGCGTAATTTTAAAATCTCGTTTTTACTTCGTGTTTTCTAATCATGCGATTGAAGTTTGAATACCACACGTACACAATAATCTTAATGTAATAGTACAAAAATAAAAATCCAACCTGGCGACCATCTGAAATATTTAGACGGTTCTCAATATCTACGAATCTGTTACAGCAATTAAACTGAAATTTTGTATGTTGATTGTGGCAGTTAGCATAAGTAGGATATATGAAAATAGGCTGTATAGTTCTTCACGGAACTACTTGTTCTAAATGTTGTCCTTGCTTTGTGCTAATCTTCGCCGTTTCCCTCATGTTTATAGGAATTATTGGACTTTTCATTTCTTAAAGTTCAGCTACAAAATGAAACTCCCTCATTTCCATATTATTAATTAACTAGCAACCCGACCCGGCTTCGCCCGGGAACAGTTAAGAATGCATTACGTGATAAGCGCCTTTTTTTTCAATGTCAATGAACAACGACCAATAACCGTTTTACGTCTCGGCATGATGGGTTAAAATCACCGACTGGACTATTAATTATATTATCAGGGAGATGCATGTGCAACAAATTCTTGTCATACATAATTTAAGAATGGCGAGGTCCATGAAACACAAATCCACCTTCCGTCCAATCTTAACTTGACTGTGAATTTTGCGGAACGAAAAGTTCACAGGCGAAATGAAGAAAAGCCGAGTTGCACTTCCAGGGAAACTCCAAACACAACCACCCTCCTCAGAAGTCTTAACTCAACACGACTCAACGGTTTTCTGTTGGCTGTATTGAACCCATGTACCATAGGCTCAAAAGGGGTCGAATCCATGTATATTTGTAAAAGGGAAGGAAAGAAATATACAGTCCAATGGAATATAAGAAAGTTGTCAAGCAAGGATGCTAGCCTAACGTTGTGTAAGAAGTTAGACCCAGGTGGCCAGGAAATGAGATCATTCCTGACTCATTGATAAAGAGCCAGTCACGAGTATAAATAGACTGAGTGGAAAGTTTCGGCTGTATGAGAGAGATGCACGTCTCGGAAATAGCCCTTACCTTGCATTAAAACGGCAACAACGCAACTGTGCCAGCAGAAGAATAATTAGATTTAACCCATTTGGAAGAATAAAAGTAGGTAAATAAATACAGCATTGTGAATGATTTCAGAAGAGAGATTTTTGTGTGGAGAAAAAGATTTTAATAACTGTCCAGGAAAGAAGTGCAAACGTGGCCATACGTCATAGGGGAATTACCGAAGCCCGAGGAGTGGGGAATTAAAAATGGACAGCAACACCCACACAGCTGAAGACTGAAAATTATTTAATATCTCAGAAATGCACGATCGATTTTCATACGCAGTGAGATCATTTTACGTTTGGAAGACGAGCTTTCTGGAGATATAGTTTTTATAATTGTGCGACAATTATTTCAAAAGTTGGTCACGAAAAGGACTAGGATTTTATCTTTTTTTGACTAAAGAGTATAAACTCCTGGCAGCACCAAGCTAGTCAAGCAGTTTACGACAGACTCCTTGAGGGGAGATGCTACATCACATCGTGCAGTTTCCGATAGCCCAGGGGGCGTCATAGTGCTACATCACGCCGAAGACTATACAAGTATTCCATGAGGGGAAACGCTGTATCTCATCATATAGACAGTATCCGACAGCCAAGAGTGTCATGGTATCGATAACCAACGAGCATCTGTAAGGAGTAGCCAAGAAGTATTATTACAGTATCGCCGTGTGGAGAATTAGGAAAATCCTAGTTACAGGATTTAGTTCCGACAGTATAAAGTTTACAGTGAAAAGTTCAGAAATTACAGTCAAAGCAGGCTGCGAACTTAGAGCTCAGGGCGATAGGTCTTTAATTAAACGACCAAAAGTATCATAACGTATTGAAGTAACGTAACAGCGAGATAACCATTCTATCAACTTTAAAGAACCCGAGTAGGGACGGACAGAACAAGGTTCGCAAGGTATTCCTGAAAGATAGGAATTCGAGAACTGAATAAGCGGAAAGGAAAAGGAAATTATAGACATTGCTTCAAGAAAGCAGACGAACTATTAAAAAGCACTAAGTTACGAGGAGTATTAGTTGCTAGAAATCAATAGGTCACGGATAGATTATCTGGGGGACCGTGGACAGAATAGACTTTCGCTAGACCAACCAATAGGGTCTAAAAGGGAGCCGTTCGAGTCAGAAATAATAGCAGATCGTCAGGAAATGGGATTTGAAGGAGAACTATTCCAGGGAAGAAGTAGATGGTTCGAGACTTTCACGTTCTGACAGGATAGGAAGCCGACATTTACTAAATTTCACCCTTGGAGACGGGAGGTCAAGAAATCACGTGTGAAAGGCTTAAGAGCAGCCTCAGTGATTAGAATCTGTGAAGTGTAAATATATAAAGATTTGTGTTAAAAGTAATATTTTCAGTGTTTTTATCGTGTATTCTAAACGAATATACCAGTGTATTTTAAAATGTTATCAGTGTTAAAGGTATACGAGTTAAATGTGTGTCAAGATATGTCTGTACATGAAATGAATTTGTACAAGATGGTGTAATTTCCAAATAGTGGGCAAAAATGAAACATCGCAAGAAAATGGAAGGTCGGGGACCGACCTATAACATGTGAGTAAAGATTTTCATTATGTTTTGTGTTGGGAAAGTGTTTGTGTACAATCCACCGGAGTTTGAGATAGAGGGATGTTTCTAAATAACAAATAACAGAATAAGAGCACGGTCTGAACGAATAAAATTTGAGAAATTATAAATAATTATGTGAAATCCTGTAGAGGAAATGTATGAAATAAAATGTCAGTGTATTTGACAAATACTGTAAAAGCAAGCGTAATAATAATAATCATAATGAAAGGTAAAGATAAATTTGAATTATATGAAAGAAATAGCTTTTGAGCTTTTGTAGAGAATGAAGACATGATATGAATATATAAATAATAATAATAATAATAATAGTGAAAAGAAATATAAATAAAGATTAAATTGAATGATATGAAAGTAAGAGCGTTTGAACCTTAATAAAAGTATAAGACATGGTGTTAATACATGTTCTTAAAATATCGCGATTATTGTCAAGGGAAAGGATTGATATAAAAATTGAGATATGGATCAATTGTTAATGCGGAATTTATCAGTCTTTTGGAAGACGCTAGGCCTTAAAATAATGTATAGCGCAATGTAGCGCATTAAAGTAAATTGTCACGCTAGGAATGCGTAGAATCTAAATGTACTTGGTAAATTACTTATGAGGGGTAGTTGCTTGCGGTAATTGGGCCTTAATAAAGTCCTCCAATAGTGACGTAGATCACGAGGCCATGTGTGTTATGTTGTATTGTAATAGGGAGCAAATGTATGGTATTATGAGCGCAGGTAATATAAGGCCACGGCCGACCCTAAGTCGCATTTATATAAGTCCTCTAGTATGGGAATGGTTCCCGAGGCATGTTAAGAGAGTCGAACCTAGACTCGTCTAGTTGTTGAAGCCCCTAAATATTCGTCGTTGTATGTGAATTACTCTTACCAATCAATGATGACTCTTCATAATTAATCAATGCCAAGGTTACGGAAGTGGTTTATGAACCTAATAATGTTTGTTGAAAGTAAATGAGAGAAGTAAAAACGCCAAGTCTCCCCAGAGAACTGAAGAAAGAAAGATCTGTTTTAAAAGCATTGAGTACAGCTGCCACGCGCGAGCAAGGCAGGAGGTTCCCCTCTCAGCCATAAATCTCGCCCAAGTGATTACGGTCTAACCCTTGTTATTGCAAGTTGTGCCAGGTCGGAAAGGGACCGTCTGAGAGAAGTAGTAACACACCGTGAGTGTTTAAAAGTTGTTAAAGACCCGGGGTTTGAACCGAGGTCCATGTAGATGAAATATTGCTTGCCAGTTCAGATCGTAGCTTTCTTATGTGATAATGGTCTTATAAGACAAATAAATAAATAAAAATCCCTAATTTAATGTTGTATGGATGTAGGATGCCATGAGTTTAATGAAGATAACTAGATTCCGGAATAATCATCGTTTTTGACGTTGTCAAGTAATCTTTTGTAACTCTGGAGTACACAAATATTTTTCCCGATCACTGTAGTGGATTTGTGAAACTTGAGAGAGATGGTAAATGTTGAGAACATTGTGGAATGCCCAAACATTTAAGTAGAGAAGTAATATGTATTTTAAATATAATTATATGTTTGTTTGATGAGAAGAAAACTCATAAAATAGTTATTGAGGTGTGTGAAAGAAGGACACCGTCATTTATTGGAAAGTATCGAGCCATTAGAGCTCGTGATAATATTGGACTTAAAGATAGATACTTTATGGAAGTGAAAATAATTATGAGTGGCTGGTTTGAAAGAAACCATTTATTTTAATATAATGTTTGTTTAATTTTTATATTTTATTGTTCACTTTGAACAACTTTAGAAGGATTTGGTCAATAGTTTATTTGTTTTATTTGTTTGTAGCGCCATAATTTTGGTTAATTAAATGTTTTAAAATAGGAGTTGATTTTGTTGTTATTTTTTGGAAGTGTATCCTCTATTTAGTCCAAAATGTGTAAGTCACAGAGTGGGAGAACGTACCAAAACCCCGAAAATCCCGATTTGAGCATTGCTGGCATACTGTGATTTGCATATTTCTTGCTGGAAGGGCACAGTATCTGGGGCAATAGGTTTACCCGCCAGCTAGGCTGTAACAGGGATAATAGACTCGCCCTTAGCTAGCTCGTAAATTGTCGCCTCAGTAACTGAATGGAGATGGTTGGAAGAAATTAAAACGTAAAAACACTTATAGTGGTTGATGTATTGAAGATAGACATATGCTCTCCCGGACTTTTTTGTAGAACTTTTCATGCTGAACAATTCTTACACTCATACTATTTAGATATTTTTAACGGTTTGCCCAGCGTAAGCTACACAAAGCGCTCGGACGCCAGTTTTTTTTCGACTTTTCCACTGAAATCGTTACTGATCGGCTTCCTTTGATCATAATTAAATTATTTTCTACAGAAATCATCCTCGAGGTATCCTTTACAGAATGGCGAAAACCGCATCAAAATCCATCCAGTGCTTCTCGAGTTTACCCGTATCATCCGAGAATCGGGGACATAGTTTTATACTAAGAAGAGATTACACGTTATAACTTCATTACTATTTTGAGCAAACTCAAAAAATAATTTTAACTTTTTATAGAAAGACTAATGAAATCCACAGATGTTTGAGTGATATTCATTTTGTAGCTGAAGGTTTAACATAATCCGCTTAATAAACAGAAAATTCGATAAATTCCTATAAATATGGGAAATATCAATAAAACGGCGAATATCAGCACAAAGCCAGGCCCAAATTTGGATAGATGAATAGTTACTATTTGAATATGTCTCACGTGACATAGTTCATGTCTTTATTCTGCATAACCATAACAAATTCAATTAACCATCTTTCTTGAATTTAAATTTCTAAAAATGCTTTTTATTATTGACATTTTTCATTGTTAACGGAAAATGCTTTGGTTGGTTGGTTCTTAAGTTTAGGGGCTGCGACAACGCGGTCATGTAGCCCTGTGTACTTTGGGTGTGTTTAGAATCTGTCTGATAACCGGTGTTAATTGTGATGACTCTATTAGTGTGTGTTATCTGTTTTTAGCCTACTTTTCACATTTTGCAAACATGAGGAAAAAGTAGACTTATGAGATCGATCCGGGAAAATGTGTGTCTGTCTGTCTGTCTGGCTGTGTGTGTGTGTGTCCCTATCAACTCCTAAACGGCTGCAACAATCAAAACCAAATTTAGTATGAGTAAAGATGTGCACCGGAATATCTCACGTCCATATTTGAAAATGATGTCAGTGCTACCAACTGCTGAAAAACGCACTAGAAATTTGAGCTCCATGTTGGATATCTTGCAAGGTATGCATGGGAGCTATTCCAAAATTGGCACACATGTAGATAATACCATTTCAGTTTAATTTCCAGGAGGCCAACCATGACAGTGTTGCCAAAATAATTTTAAGCCTTCTGATATGTCCAATGTTTAAATGCATATAACTTCTACACTATCAATAGGATTTCAACCAAATTTTGTATGTAATATCTGTACATAAACAGATATGACTGAGCGTATTCTTAAGAGCCACCAGGGCTGCCAACTGTTAATAATTGCTCTCTCTATCTTTTTATTTTATCCAAATACATATATATCAGAAAGTATGCAAGCCAACAGCTTTAAACTATGCGCACGTATATTCTGACATTTTAGATTAATTTGGAGTAACTTATATACGTCAGTTCTACCAACATGATTATAAGCCTGCTGATAGTACCAATTTTTAATACATGTAACTTCTATACTATCAGTTGGATTTCAACCAAATTTCGTATGTGCTATGTGTACCATAACAGATATGAATGTAAGTATTGTTAAGAGCAATCAGGGCTGCCAACTGTTAATGAATGCAGTCTATATGCTTTTTACCCTAATATCAATATATCAGAAAGTATGCAAGCCAACAACTCTATACTTTGCACGCGTATAGCACCTGACATTCTAGATTAATTTGGGGTAATTAATACAAGGCAATGCTGCCAACATGATTCTATGCCTGCTGATATGTCCAATTTTAAAATACATGTAACTTCTATACTAACAAATGGATTTCATCCAAAATTGGCAGAACAAGATATCATAATATTTCAGATTATTTCTGACCAGCACACGCATGGTATTGTTGGCAACATGCTTTTACGCGTGCTGATAGATCCAGTGTCTAACTGCATGTAACGTCCATTGGACTTCAACCAAATTTTGTATTCTGTGCCTTAAGAGATGAAACAAAGAATATATTCAGTCACCAGTGCTGCCAACTGTAGTGCTCTATTAGGCTACATTATACCAGGTATATTTTGAACTAATTCGATATTTCGATATTACCAACTTAATTTCGTCATTATCATAGATAGGTTCATATACTCTAGAATAATCATTGGCATGAAAAGTAGGCTGTATAGTTCTTCACGGAACTTCTTGTTTAATTCTAGTAAGGACTACAGACTTATGAATTTTTCAAATAGTTCCTACTTTTGCCGCCAAACGCCACCGTCTACGACTACTAGTTCAGAACTTAGCTACCAGACGCCTCCGCAGTCGGCTCTTGGCAACGAACATGTTTACATTCTTAATCATTGCAGAGATTTAGCTTCTCATTCATCTACAGAACATGACAAATTTTGAATTGATGACTACTGTCATGTTCCAACCAAAAGCCTCAAAGTCCAAAATTAAATTCACATTTACAGCGAAATTAATAGATATGCGTTTATTTTTCTTTGCTCATATTATTCCCAAACCTCTTACATATCACTTGTCCAATACAGACACGATAAGTAGACTACAAATTGTAAAGCAAAGACACGTTTTTCTCTTTTTCTGAAAATTTTGTCAATGTGGACTTAGCGGCTGTTACATGTAAGGTCCTCAAGTTTGCTATTGGGTGCCTTAGTATGTGTTCTACCAACCTATCCCTTCTCTTCATCAGTAGTCACCAGAAACATCTCTCCTCTCCCACTCGTCTTAATACCTCTTCGTTCGTAACTCTATCTATCCATCTGATCTTCATCATTCTGCTGTAACACCACATTTCAAACGCTTCTATTCGCCTCCTTTCTGCTGCACCAACAGTCCAAGTTTCACTTCCATAGAGTGCCACGCTCCAGACAAAGGCTTTCAAAACTGACTTTCGAATACCTAAATCTATATTCGATGTCAACAGATTCCTTTTCTGTTGAAATGCTTTCTTTGCTTGAGCCAACCTACATTTTTATATCCTCTTTGCTTCGTCCATCACTGGATATTAAGCTTCCTAAGTAGCAGAAGTCTCATAGTCCCTTTAGATTTTCCCCTGTCAATTTGACATCCATAGCGGTTTCTGATTTCTTTCGACTACATTCCTATATTTTTGTTTTACATTTATTAATATTCATCATGAATTCTTTCTTCAAGACAGAATCCATACCTTTTTAATGATCATTCAAATCCTTTGGAATTACTGCTGTAAATGATCCAACTCATAGGGTCAGAACTGAAGTACTGGGTAAGTGCGGAATGTTGTAGCAAACTACCTCACTCCTGATCTTGCCTCATGATAGCACTGTGTTCGCTTTTTGGGGTTTCTACTCATGAAACGTGCGACCTGTACTTCTTAAAGAGTCAATCAGTTTTTGGGCTGATAACCTAGCAGATAGAGGATGAATAGCGATACTGGTGGGCGTAGCAATGTACATCACACTGTAACGAGGTTCCATACAGCCCAGTAAATGGGACACAATGCTTGCCCAGTCACCTGATCGTCAAGTGGTGATCAATAACCATAGCTAGTTCACTTAATGTGAGTACACTCACCATCTGAGCTGGCGCTGAAATATGCATTGTCATGAACCAGAATGCCTGTTTGTTCCTCGTCCGGCCGAGTAGCTGTGCGAGGGAATCCCCCGACAAAACACTTTGCTTGATTGAGGCATGGCCCTCTGAATCTTAGAGATAAAACTGTTCCTATCCATGCAGAGTAGGGTGGGTAATAGAGGGGGCCAAACACAAGTTACAAGAGGTCTATTATAGCGATGATCGACTTCGTGATTAAGTTGGTACACCTTTGATCCGTAGGACTAAGGGTGTTGACTTTCCACGGTTAATGGAAGGAAGGCAGGAAGAAAGAAGGAAGAAGGAAGGAAGAAGGAAGGAAGATGTAAGGAAAGAAAGAAGGAAGGAAAGAAGGAAGGAAAGAAGAAGGAAGGAAGAAGGAAGGAAAGAAGGAAGGAAAGAAGAAGGAAGGCAGATGGAAAGAAGGAAGGAAGGAAGAAGGAAGAAGGAAGGAAGAAGGAAGGAAAGAAAGAAGGAAGGAAAGAAAGAAGGAAGGAAAGAAGGAAGGAAAGAAGAAGGAAGGAAGAAGGAAGGAAAGAAGGAAGGACAGAAAGAAGGAAGGAAATAAGGAAGGCAGAAGGAAAGAAGGAAGGAAGGAAGAAGGAAGGAAGAAGGAAGGAAAGAAGGAAGGAAAGAAAGAAGGAAGGAAGAAGGAAGGAAGGAAGAAGGAAGGAAAGAAGGAAGGAAAGAAGGAAGGAAGGAAGAAGGAAGGAAAAAAGGAAGGAAAGAAGGAAGGAAGGAAAGAAGGAAGGAAAGAAGGAAGGAAAGAAGAAGGAAGGAAGAAGGAAGGAAGAAGAAAGGGAAAGAAGGAAAGAAGGAAGGAAGAAGGAAGGAAAGAAGGAAGGAAAGAATGAAGGACGGAAAGAAGGAAGGAAAGAAGGAAGGAAAGAAGGAAGGAAGGAAGAAGGAAGGAAGAAGAAAGGGAAAGAAGGAAGGAAAGAAGGAAGGAATAAGGAAGGAAAGAAGGAAGGAAAGAAAGAAGGAAGGAAAGAAGGAAGACAGAAGGAAGGAAGAAAGAAGGAAAGAAGGAAGGAAGGAAGGAAGAAGGAAGGAAATAAGGAAGGAAATAAGGAAGGAAGAAGGATGGAAAGAAGGAAGGAAAGAAAGAAGGAAGGAAGAAGGAAGGAAAGAAGGAAGGAAGACGGAAGGAAAGAAGGAAGGAAAGAAGGAAGGAATGAAGGAAGGCAGAAGGAAAGAAGGAAGGAAGGAAGAAGGAAGGAAGAAGGAAGGAAAGAAGGAAGAAAAGAAAGAAGGAAGGAAAGAAGGAAGGCAGAAGGAAAGATGGAAGGAAGGAAGAAGGAAGGAAGAAGGAAGGAAAGAAGGAAGGAAAGAATGAAGGAAGGAAGAAGGAAGGAAAGAAGGAAGGCAGAAGGAAGGAAAGAAAGAAGGAAGGAAAGAAGGAAGGAAGCTTGAAGTTTTTATGTGACCGTTAATCTCATGATCAGGAACCACGGGACCTCCATTTTTACGTGAAATCCTAACCACAAGATGTGATATTTCAGTTCGAAAATCTCACAATCATTGTCCGGAAGCCGAACCTGGTTCACCTTGGTGTGAGGCAATTGTGTGGTTACTTTTTCTGACTCGTGTGCTGAGTGTTTTTGCTGTCTGCATAATGTCATCCCCATCGCAACGTGCACAACTGAGACCACACGCAATCATTAATACTATTAGTTCTTCTTATTTCGTCGTTATGCCCTTTCAAAGAGCGCGTTTGAACTTGTTAGTTGGCAGGCCTGGTGGTTTTCGCCTTCTCTTCCTCCCCAAATCTCTTCATGAATGCACTGTGTTGCATCTTGCGTTCTGTCGACCACCTCCTACCAGTTTTCTTTATGGGCTTCTCCCTAAATTTATGGTTGGCTAATTTTGTCCTAAAAGCTCCACGATTGTCTATGATGTCGTCTGTGATACCGTATTCATTTCTTGGAGGTCCGCCTTAGTTTCTTCTAGCCATTTTATCTTGACCTTCATTGAGTTGATTCCTCTGAATAATCTCTCAGTTGGTCTGTCGCTGTTGAATCTATAGATATGGCCATAGAAATTGAGGCGCCGCTTCCGTACGGCATCAATGAGCCTGTCAGTCCGCTGTTCTCCTCTTAATCCACATCCTATTTTCTTTCCTGAGAAAATTATTATTATTATTAGGCTATACCGATATTCGAAATTATTTCTGGAGTTTTTAGGCCATGCTCTATATTTATACTGATTTCTTATTCCCTAGACTTCTAATTGACGTTTTTTCATCGATAAATTTACTTGTAACTATTTTTAAGTATTACTCCCTTCAGTTCTACACAGACTTTTCCTATATTCCGGAGTTAACACGATTCGTGTATCGAGATTTTGAGGCTTTCGACTTACTGTCACGTGGCTTGCTGACATGTGGTGTTACTCTGAGTGATTGGATGTCTCACCCCGATGATGAGGTAAGGGGGAAGCTAGAGTAACATATTCACTTTCTGTGTGCCCGAGGGAGTGGCTCACAGCGGGAGGGGAATTAATGTGCCTTCCTTCCATTTTATATCAAGTTAAGTAAATGTACATTTCTGTAGCTTTTCTTTTGTATAGTATGGCATGCACTAAGAAGTACTGAGTGGAAAATTATCAGATCATACAAACCGATCTGATGATTCTTATTCTGACCGTACAAACCCTCACCAGAGATCTTCAAGAATGACCGCAAAGTCAGCATCACATTTACGTTTGTTTGGCTGCACTGACAAGGGGGCCCTACGGCAATCGGATTTTTGTAATTTTCCCCGCTTCGGGTACGTAAAGTTCAGACTTCGAACAAGAATTTCCCAAAGTTGTTCGATGCCATATTCATAAATTCTCAAGAAAATCGACTTCGAAGTTTTCCGAGTGCTTCGTATCCACTAAAGGTGTTACTGAGTTCGAGCAGGGTGCGTGTCTCTCCCGGTAATATTCGGGCCCAGTAATCGCTTGGACGCTAGTTCGAGTCTCACTTCGGGTGCTATTTTTAGCCTACATTTCACATTTTGCAAAAATGAGGAAAAAGTAGACTTATGAGATCGATCCGGGAAAATGTGTGTCTGTCTGTCTGTCTGGTTGGCTGTGTGTGTGTGTCCCCCCATCAACTCCTAAACGGCTGCAGCAATCAAAACCAAATTTAGTATGAGTAAAGATGTGCACCGGAATATCTCACGTCCATATTTGAAAATGATGTCAATGCTACCAACTGCTGAAAAAACGCACTAGAAATTTGAGCTCCATGTTGGATATCTTGTAAGGTATGCATGGGAGCTATTCCAAAATTGGCACACGTGTAGATAAGACTATTTCATTTTAATTTCCAGGAGTCCAACCATGACAGTGTTGCCAAAATAATTTTTAGCCTTCTGATATGTCCAATGTTTAAATGCATATAACTTCTACACTATCAATTGGATTTCAACCAAATTTTGTATGTAATATCTGTACGTAAACAGATATGACTGCGCTTATTCTAAGAGCCACCAGGGCTGCCAACTGTTAATAATTGCTCTCTCTCTCTCTTCTTTTTATCCAAATACTAATATATCAGAATGTATGCAAGCCAACAGCTTGAAACTATGCACACGTATATTCTGACATTTTAGATTAATTTGGAGTAACATATATACGTCAGTTCTACCAACATGATTATAAGCCTGCAGATAGTACCAATTTTTAAATACATGTAACTTCTATACTATCAGTTGAATTTCAACCAAATTTCGTATGTGTTATGTGTACCATAAGAGATATGACTATACGTATTGTTTAGAGCAATCAGGGCTGCCAACTGTTAATAAATGCTGCCTATATTTTTTTTACCCTAATATCAATATATCAGAAAGTATGCAAGCCAACAGCTCTATACTTTGCACACGTATAACATCTGACATTCTAGATTAATTTGGAGTAATTAATACAAGGCAGTGCTGCCAACATGATTCTATGCCTGCTGATATGTCCAATTTTAAAATACATGTAACTTCTATACTAACTAATGGATTTCATCCAAAATTGGCACAACAAGATATCATAATATTTCAGATTATTTCTGACCAGCACACGCACAACATTGTTGGCAACATGTTTTTACGCGTGCTGATAGATCCAGTGTCTAACTGCATGTAACGTCCATTGGACTTCAACCAAATTTTGTATTCTGTACCTTAAGAAATGGAGCTAAGAATATATTCAGTCACCAGTGCTGCCAACTGTAGTGCTCTATTAGGCTACATTATACCAGGTATATTTTGAACTAATTAGATATTTGGATATTATCAACTTAATTTCGTCATTCTAGATAGGTTCATATACTGTAGAATAATCATTGGCATGAAAAGTAGGCTGTATAGTTCTTCACGGAACTTCTTGTTTTTCTTTCAATTCATATACTACTAATGTGATTGAAATATAAAAATCATCATCAGGCGGATTGTCGCCCTCCACGCCCGACATTATGATATTCTTGATCGTATGTTAGAAAAAAATCACCCACCACGCCAAGAAAAAATATCTGCTTCTCTGGAAACCAATGGTCAAATGCTACTTCGAACATGCATCCCGTGCGAATGACGTGGTATGTGTCCCTTCCACCCATCCTGGAACACCCACAAATCCATTGTGCTAGAGCAGCTGTGCCCACTTCACAGGTAGAAAAACGTGACAAAGGTGGTGCATTCTTGGAATGCACGGTACCTGAGATTATAATTTTCAATGTTTTTGCATGTTTTTTCCTTCCTCTTTGTCAGACACCAACAGTGATCTTCTGTTCTCTCTTAGGGGTTCAGGTCTCTTATATTTAGTATGAGTCTGCTCCAGATATATATTCTGTGACCCACCCAGCGTCATATAACAACGAATCTCTGAAGCTCTTCAACTCTTCCTCGCGCAAGAGGAATTCCATATCCATTTGGCTACCAGATACTGTTATCAACTCTTAGAAGACCATCCATCAGGAAGAAAATTTATTTTTGATAAGTTGGTTATGCTGATATGTATACCTTTTGTTTCCTACCCCCACTCTCTCCCCTTCCTAGGACCTTCCGTGCTTCGTTGAGCTGCTCTCACTTCTCCGTCTGCAGTTGACTCGTTCAGTCAAAGCTCCGCTCGAGCTTGCCTCCTCAAACCAAGAGGCTCACCCTCTTTTACGCCATGTTGGCCAAGTAATCATCAATAGAAACTTCGACTTCAACATGAAATCAAGATAAGTACCATTTTTAAAAAGTTTTAACCTCATCTTCATGGTTTTAACTTCCAAGTGCTTTTAATTATAATTTATAGGCAGTGTGAAATGATTTACTTTGGGGCAATAATCATTCTTCGTGGGATTTGCCATGTTGAGCTTTTTGCTTGTATAAGCCAACCTTACTAAAAAAGAGCTTTTCTTAAGCGATTCAAACGAGAAATCCTCTCGCTACGTGGGATATTATCTAATACCCGCTGCCTATAATTATAAAACTAGTTCCTCCGTTGGATTTTCTCAACCCCATTTTCTGCTAAGGTCGTTCTGGAACCTTCGAGACCTTGTTCTCTATCTGCGAGTCTTGCCGTCAAGTATTGTTCACGCACTTGTGAAAATGCTAGTTAAAATGAGGAATCTTCCTTATAAATTTTTGCAATAGCTAACTTTCTTCCACCGCTGGAACCTCTGGAACATTCTATATCGCATTTAATTGTAATTTACAACTTTCTCAAGAAATAGACTCTCACTTATCTAGTGAAACCAGTTATTTTCATCATTGCAATAACTTTCTTTTCCATAAACTTTGCGTCTCAACAGTGAACTTTTCATAGGTTTCAATGAACTATAGTGAAAACCAGTGCTTGCTCAACTTTTCTACCGCGTCGCGATCGTCCGCTTATATTCAAATAAGGCCATGAACATTTTCCTTAATTCCCATTTCTCTTTCCTAAACCTTTCACTAACAATCTGCAATAAACTTTTAATCTAGGTCTGTTCCAATAAGGTGTCATTCCAAGAAGTGCCCTTACATTTTTGTTGGTTTATCATTAAGTATCTCTGTATAATCTTTGTGATACGTGTCTAGCACACGTTTCAAACTTACATTGTTCCTCCCTTCAAAATCAGGGAAAACAATTCTCTAAACTCTTGAGCGAGTCATGTTCAGGTTTCACGAAATGGAAACTGCCCCATTTTGCTCGTGATTCCTAATTAAACATAGGAAGTCTAGAAACTTCCTTTTCACTTTCTCCAGGTTTCACAGTAAGTGACCTGTCCTCCTTTGTATAATTCTCATATATTAATTCTGTATAAATATAAGAAGTTGTAGGAACTTCTATCTTATTTTTTATGTTGTTATTATTGTTATTTTCAAAGTTGTCACTTTCTCTAGAACATTCTCTCTTGAATTTCTTAAGGTGCACTTTTTGTACTCCAATTCACGTTCAAGCTTTAATTATTTCATTGCTCATTTGTTTAAATCTTATAAAGATTTTAGAAACATGTAAGGTTTGAAACCTTATAAATTGTCAATTGCCTGGAGCAACCGTTTAATGTTGAGAGGTCTGCGACCCTATTTGTTAAAAAGTTCAAATGAACTATGTTTATTAAAATTATATTGCATAATTTTAATTTCATCAAACTTTTTCTAATTGTAAAATAAACAAATCTTTTCCCTTCGCTTTTTCATTTGCGAATATAAAGTTTAGGCAAAATCCTGTCTTCCTTGACTCTCCTCACTCAATGATATTAAAATCATTAATAGAGCTTTCACCATTTGTTGCATTTGAGCAAGAACTCTTAATTTTCACCTTACTAAAGTTCTTCTTAGCGTTAATAGCTAATTCTAATTGGCCAGTAAGGCAAGTAAAGTTCGCTAAGCCAACTACCTGCTTGTGGAGACCCTCTCCGAAAACTTATGGTCAGTTTTCTAAAAAATAAGTGTTTCTTTTTGTCTAAACTTTTAGCCGGCTCCTCGCTGAGTAAAAGCTTAGCCATTGTCCAATGCAACCATTGGCTCATTTACCAAGATTACCCAATAAGGCATAATCTTTTATCATATTCCTTCTTAGAGACACTTGGTCGCCCTTACAGGAACTCCATAATTTTGGAAATTGAAAATACCAAGCTTGAGTTAAATCATTGGCATTCTTCGAATTACTTTGTAAAACCTAATTTCTTTGAGAAGACATACAGTAAATTTGTTCCTCTAAGTCTTGCCAGACCATCACCCTTCCCCATAGTACTTTTATACATGCTCGGGAGGAAATGTACTAAAGCCTCTCTCTTGCAAACCGCCCAAGTCCTAGCTGCGGTTCCCGTTAGCCTCGACCAAGCTCGTACCTACTTTAGGTATCCGAGAGTTAATTTCCATTGGCAACTGCTTCTAAGGGTATTTAAATCTCAACTTATTAATTTTGTGGGACTATCCTCCTATTTTTCTATCCTTTTTCTCCAATCCCAAATCTACTTCCTTCTCTTAATCATCTTCCCTTGGTGGGTGGGTTATTCCCTAGCCTATAATCTACCCAAAATTTGTTGCCGAAACCCGGGAGAGTCCATCTTTTATTTCTATTGTTTGTCAAGTGTCATTTGACAATACTTGGCAAAGTATTAACATCTGCTTTGGATTTTTCAGCTATACCTACGTCGTGCAAAGCCTGTGAACGGGAAAGAGGCCGCTCCTGTCTCCTATGGTGTGTCCTGTTCTTTATACCCATTTGCTGCTGCCAGCTTGACAGCATCTCCAAGGTTCTACAGTTTCGTGAGTTGTATTTCAATTTATTCTTTTTGTCATGGCTCCTGCTGAAAAAGATGAAACTCTCATTGCTAGACGTTCTTCCTATAAAGGGCAACTCACTAGATTCCGAAATTTCATCAAGAAGTTAAATCCCGCCGAGTGTGATTTAGATATCTTAACACATCGCCTTAAGTTGTACGAACGGTCTTATGATTATTATGACCAAATTCAAACCGAGATTGAATCCGCTTACCCAGAACTCCAATCGGATCGGGACGAGGTCGAACCCTTGTACTTTGAAGGAATTGCAAAGGCCCACCAACTGATCCGCAATATCTCAGAACCGGACACTAGGGTCATCAATCCGGCCCAGCTAGCACCCGCTTCAGTTCACAAGAACAAACCGAAACCGTTACTTCCCAAGATAAGCCTACCGCACTTCTCAGGCAAGGAAGGTGAATGGTATTCTTTTTACGAACTTTACTGCTCTTTAATTCATGAAAATATCGAGATCCCAGACATACATAAATTTTACTACCTCCGCACTTCTTTGGAATCTGAGGCCTTGGCCTTGGTGGAGTCACTGCCTTTAAGCGCAGACAACTACCACATCGCCTTTAATCTCCTTAAAGAGAGATATGGCAATTTACGTTTGAGTGTCGCTCGACACATCCGTTGTTTGTTCAACTTACCAGCCGTCAAACCTAATGACGTCACATCTTTAAGAGACCTCTTAGATTCTATGCAGTTAAATGTCAGAGCGTTATACCAACTAAAACAGCCTGTCCAAACATGGGACACCATACTTATTCACCTAGCTACATCAAGATTCGATTTTTCGACACTGAAGGCCTGGGAGATCGAACTCGCCTGCAACAAGGAACATTCGTTCGAACACCTTATCTCGTTTCTCAACAGTCGATGTCAATTCATTACAGCACTCGCATTTCAGTGCGAAAAAGTCGAAACGAATCCTCAGTGTCAAATTTTTGAAAAAAAACTTGCTTCTTCAAAGGGACATCAGCCCCCATTTGTCGAAAACAAACAAACCCGTTCTTCTTTCAATAATCCAAGAGAAGATATCAGGCCGCTTAATAAATCGTTAAAATGCACACTCTGTAAAAAGCTTCACACATTGTATTTGTGCAAATCCTTTAAAGAATTGTCTGTCGAAGATCGAAGAAAGTTTGTCTTGAATAGCAAACATTGTTTCAACTGCTTATCACCTAAGCATTCTTCTTCGAACTGTACGTCATCAAACCTCTGTTTTCATTGCAAAAAACCGCATCATTCTTTATTGCACGTTCACGATAAATAGAGGTCATCAGCACCCGCCCCTTCAAGCTCCATGCAGAGCAGCTCCGAACAAACTAATGCTTCTTCCTGCATTTCCAACGCCGAACCTTTTCATAGTGCGCAAACCCTGTTGACCACTGTACAATTTGAAATCCAAGATAAATTTGGAAATTGGTTCAGAACCCGTGGTATTCTCGATTCCGCTTCAACGCACAACTTTGTTTCGCAATCGTTGATTAAAAAACTAGGTCTTTCGTCATCGCCTACTTCTATCAATGTGACCGGCATTGACAATTTGAAAACTCAAGTTTTGCAGTCTTCAAAATTGAAAATCAGAGACGTTTGCCAAAGAAACACCAATCTTAATTTAAACTGTCTCATTCTTACCAGTATTGGCAAGGACACTCCAAGTCACTCTATCAATACCTCCGGATTAAAGATTCCCTCGCACTTAAGGTTAGCTGATCCTCAGTTTAATGCTCAAGGTCCCATTGATGTACTTTTCAGTGCCAATGTTTTTTGGAATTGCCTTCGCAAACAAACACGCAAGTTATCTTCAACCGTGGTCGCCAGAGACACCGATTTTGGTTGGGTTATTACTGGTGAAATCAAACATACCAGTGTTCAAACCAAAGCGCAATGTCATTTCGTTACGGCTGACATAAATCCCATTTCTGAAAAAAAGAACGCTCATGTTTCAAATCTCAATATTTTTGAAAACCACTTGTCGAAACGATGTCTTATCGTGAACAACTGCGCTACCCCTGTAAGTTGTTTAAATGGCTTTTCCTTCTTCCCGCACAAGATGGCCATTCAAGTTCGCCTTGCTTTGTGTTATTTCGTCTATCTTCTTATGTCATT
Organism: Meconema thalassinum; assembly: GCA_946902985.2. Taxonomy (NCBI): domain Eukaryota; kingdom Metazoa; phylum Arthropoda; class Insecta; order Orthoptera; family Tettigoniidae; genus Meconema; species Meconema thalassinum. The sequence goes on along the minus strand of CAMPQE020000006.1, from coordinate 80,580 downwards.
TTTTATAGCAGTCAATTGCTTAATTTTTTTCTCGAAAACTATCTTCCCCTTGTGTAAAACCATGGCTATCAGTCTCCATCACTTTGCTGTACGCTATGTTTCACTTCTTTCGCTATGTAGAAGGATGGCCACGGCCGGCTCCTCCCTCCTTCCTCACAATTGGAAGTTGCTTTTGAAACCGCTTGAAACTCTGAATTCTATAGCATCTAGAATAACTATTCTTATGCATAACCTTCTTCTCAATGTCCCAGCTTGTCTTCTTTGCTCGGAAGAATTAAGCTTCTTTTTGTTGAAAATTGTCCGATTTCGTGATCCTCTCAATTATGCGAAATTGATTTCCTACTTTATTTCATATAGCTTTAAATTGTTTGTTCACGTCCAAGTTACGATTGACTGCATTCCGTTCAAACTGAATATCTGCTTTAAGTTACAGCTGATTCACCAAATGTTGTGTGTGTACTTCGAACTGCTTGTTTGTCAGACTTGTTTGTATACACGCCTGAGGAACGCCAAGTTGTTTATTTCCTGTACGCTTGACACAGTTCAAAGCAAGTTTCTCTTATCTCAACTTTGGCTGATTGCCAAGCATTGTCTGGCGAGTTGCTACTACAAGTACAGAAGCCGTTTACCTACTTCTCAAAATAAACTTGTTCCGGTTAAGGACTCTCTCAGCTATTTATATGTCTTATCTCGTTGTACTATGTGTGTCAAGGCCGTGCTTGTTTACGTCTCTCACTTACTTATGCTCGTATTCTATAACTGCTTCGATCCCTGTTTCAAAACTTCGTTGCGTATTTCTCACGCGCTTATGTATTGCAATTTGCTTACATATTTTGCGATCTTAATGTTCATTGATGAACAAACTTGTTTTTTCTCGTCGGCACATTCGATGTGTTTTTGTATTTATACTTGTCATGTCCCGTTTTTCGCTGACTTAAGTATTTTTCTGAGTAACCCCTTTGATACTCATTATAACCTGAGGTTATTGTTTATGGCTACTCGTTTGTTACCTATGGCGTTCTTGCTTCTACTCGCATAGTTCCTTTGTTTATTTGGTGTATTCTTGTCTTGAATAGATGTACTTGTTTCTATACGCTTTGTTTAAACTTGCCAATTCTTCTTTCTCATCGTATCGCAATCTTTACTAGTGCTTTATTTCCCTCAGCTTCCAGCTATTTTGTGATTGAAAGTGTTGATAATTCTCGCCTTTTAACTCCGCTTTCCAATGACCCTGATAACCTCCTTCCACTTACACCTGGTCGCTTCGTTACACGCCCCTCTCTCTCTGCCCATCCTCCCCTTCCTAATTCTTTCAGGGATTTTGATTTACCTATTGTTTGGCGTAAACTTGAAGCCCTCCGTAATTATTTTTGGAAGAGGTGGAACTTGGAATATTTAACTTCCTTGCAACGGAGGCAGAAGTGGTTTCTTTCCAGTCCCGACATTAAAGTGGGGGACTTGGTCTTGGTTAGGGATGTTTCACCCCCCCTAGTATGGATTTCTGGTAGGGTGACCGAATGTTACCCTGGGAGAGATGGGAGAGTCAGGGTGGCCAGAATCTTGACCACTAATGGTCAGATCACAAAACCACTTCTCTTCAATTACTGTATTACTCTTAAATGTTTAATTGCTTATTTGTTCCCTGTTGGTGTCTGCCCCTCCCAGTATGGTGCATTCTTGGAATGCACGGTACCTGAGATTATAATTTTCAATGTTTTTGCATGTTTTTTCCTTCCTCTTTGTCAGACACCAACAGTGATCTTCTGTTCTCTCTTAGGGGTTCAGGTCTCTTATATTTTGTATGAGTCTGTTCCAGATATATATTCTGTGACCCACCCAGCGTCATATAACAACGAATCTCTGAAGCTCTTCAACTCTTCCTCGCGCAAGAGGAATTCCATATCCATTTGGCTACCAGATACTGTTATCAACTCTTAGAAGACCATCCATCAAGAAGAAAATTTATTTTTGATAAGTTGGTTATGCTGATATGTATACCTTTTGTTTCCTACCCCCACTCTCTCCCCTTCCTAGGACCTTCCGTGCTTCGTTGAGCTGCTCTCACTTCTCCGTCTGCAGTTGACTCGTTCAGTCAAAGCTCCGCTCGAGCTTGCCTCTTCAAACCAAGAGGCTCACCCTCTTTTACGCCATGTTGGCCAAGTAATCATCAATAGAAACTTCGACTTCAACATGAAATCAAGATAAGTACCATTTTTAAAAAGTTTTAACCTCATCTTCATGGTTTTAACTTCCAAGTGCTTTTAATTATAATTTATAGGCAGTGTGAAATGATTTACTTTGGGGCAATAATCATTCTTCGTGGGATTTGCCATGTTGAGCTTTTTGCTTGTATAAGCCAACCTTACTAAAAAAGAGCTTTTCTTAAGCGATTCAAACGAGAAATCCTCTCGCTACGTGGGATATTATCTAATACCCGCTGCCTATAATTATAAAACTAGTTCCTCCGTTGGATTTTCTCAACCCCATTTTCTGCTAAGGTCGTTCTGGAACCTTCGAGACCTTGTTCTCTATCTGCGAGTCTTGCCGTCAAGTATTGTTCACGCACTTGTGAAAATGCTAGTTAAAATGAGGAATCTTCCTTATAAATTTTTGCAATAGCTAACTTTCTTCCACCGCTGGAACCTCTGGAACATTCTATATCGCATTTAATTGTAATTTACAACTTTCTCAAGAAATAGACTCTCACTTATCTAGTGAAACCAGTTATTTTCATCATTGCAATAACTTTCTTTTCCATAAACTTTGCGTCTCAACAGTGAACTTTTCATAGGTTTCAATGAACTATAGTGAAAACCAGTGCTTGCTCAACTTTTCTACCGCGTCGCGATCGTCCGCTTATATTCAAATAAGGCCATGAACATTTTCCTTAATTCCCATTTCTCTTTCCTAAACCTTTCACTAACAATCTGCAATAAACTTTTAATCTAGGTCTGTTCCAATAAGGTGTCATTCCAAGAAGTGCCCTTACATTTTTGTTGGTTTATCATTAAGTATCTCTGTATAATCTTTGTGATACGTGTCTAGCACACGTTTCAAACTTACATTGTTCCTCCCTTCAAAATCAGGGAAAACAATTCTCTAAACTCTTGAGCGAGTCATGTTCAGGTTTCGCGAAATGGAAACTGCCCCATTTTGCTCGTGATTCCTAATTAAACATAGGAAGTCTAGAAACTTCCTTTTCACTTTCTCCAGGTTTCACAGTAAGTGACCTGTCCTCCTTTGTATAATTCTCATATATTAATTCTGTATAAATATAAGAAGTTGTAGGAACTTCTATCTTATTTTTCATGTTGTTATTATTGTTATTTTCAAAGTTGTCACTTTCTCTAGAACATTCTCTCTTGAATTTCTTAAGGTGCACTTTTTGTACTCCAATCACGTTCAAGCTTTAATTATTTCATTGCTCATTTGTTTAAATCTTATAAAGATTTTAGAAACATGTAAGGTTTGAAACCTTATAAATTGTCAATTGCCTGGAGCAACCGTTTAATGTTGAGAGGTCTGCGACCCTATTTGTTAAAAAGTTCAAATGAACTATGTTTATTAAAATTATATTGCATAATTGTTAATTTCATCAAACTTTTTCTAATTGTAAAATAAACAAATCTTTTCCCTTCGCTTTTTCATTTGCGAATATAAAGTTTAGGCAAAATCCTGTCTTCCTTGACTCTCCTCACTCAATGATATTAAAATCATTAATAGAGCTTTCACCATTTGTTGCATTTGAGCAAGAACTCTTAATTTTCACCTTACTAAAGTTCTTCTTAGCGTTAATAGCTAATTCTAATTGGCCAGTAAGGCAAGTAAAGTTCGCTAAGCCAACTACCTGCTTGTGGAGACCCTCTCCGAAAACTTATGGTCAGTTTTCTAAAAAATAAGTGTTTCTTTTTGTCTAAACTTTTAGCCGGCTCCTCGCTGAGTAAAAGCTTAGCCATTGTCCAATGCAACCATTGGTTCATTTACCAAGATTACCCAATAAGGCATAATCTTTTATCATATTCCTTCTTAGAGACACTTGGTCGCCCTTACAGGAACTCCATAATTTTGGAAATTGAAAATACCAAGCTTGAGTTAAATCATTGGCATTCTTCGAATTACTTTGTAAAACCTAATTTCTTTGAGAAGACATACAGTAAATTTGTTCCTCTAAGTCTTGCCAGACCATCACCCTTCCCCATAGTACTTTTATACATGCTCGGGAGGAAATGTACTAAAGCCTCTCTCTTGCAAACCGCCCAAGTCCTAGCTGCGGTTCCCGTTAGCCTCGACCAAGCTCGTACCTACTTTAGGTATCCGAGAGTTAATTTCCATTGGCAACTGCTTCTAAGGGTATTTAAATCTCAACTTATTAATTTTGTGGGACTATCCTCCTATTTTTCTATCCTTTTTCTCCAATCCCAAATCTACTTCCTTCTCTTAATCATCTTCCCTTGGTGGGTGGGTTATTCCCTAGCCTATAATCTACCCAAAAGGCAAACGATACACACAGGACTGTTATTCGAAATAATGACAGATCTCGAAGAAACCGCCATATTCAAATATTTCATCACATTCAATTTTACTCATTCCATTGTTTACATTAATTTAATCTTCTATTTATATTTGTATTAATCTACAAGGTGTGAATATTATTGCTGGATATTATCTTTGTCGCTTATTCGCAATTTCAAATAGGATATAATTAAAAATTAGACGTGCGTTTTATCATTGGAAATTATAATTACATATCTGTGAATTATTACAGACTTGAGGATTTTTATATTTCAATCACATTAGTGTCGCCTCCGTAGCGTAGCGGTCAGCATGGTTAGCTGCCGCTCCGGAGGTCCTGGGAGCGATTCCCGGCTCTGCCACGAAATTTTAAAAGTGGTATGAGGACTGGAACGGGGTCTGCTCAGCCTCGGGTGGTCCAAATGAGTAGAGGGGGTTCGATTCCCACCTCAGCCATCCTAGAAGTGGTTTTCCGTGGTTTCCCACTTCGTCTTCGGGCAAATGCCGGGATGGTACCTTCTGTAAGGCCACGGCCGCCTCCTTCCCTCTTCCTAGCCTATCCATCCCAGTATTCCATTCCTTCCCATCCCTCATGAGGCCCCTGTTCACTTTGCAGGTGAGGCCGCCAGGGCGAAGTGCTGATCACACCTCCCCAGTTGTATCCATCCCGACCAGATGTTCCAAGCTCCAGGACACTGCCCATAGAGGCGGTAGTGGTGAGTTCCCTCGCTGAGTCCGTGGGAACCACCAACCTAGAGGGTAAATTGACTAAATAAAAAAAATCACATTAGTGGTAAATGAATTGAAGGAAACAAAATAACACCCGAAGCGAGACTCGAACTAGCGTCCCAGCGATTACTGGGCCCGAACCTTACCGGGTGAGCCACTCGTCCTGCTCAAACTCGGCAACATCTTTACTGGAAATGAAGCACTCGGAAAACTTCGAAGTCGGTTTTCTCGAGAATTTATGAATATGGCATCGAACGGCTTTGGGAAAATATTGTTCGAGGTCAGAACTTGACGTACCCAAAGCGAGAAAAATTAAAAAAATCCGATTGCCGTAGGGTCCCCTTGTGAGTCCTTCTAAAAGGACAGAAGTCACCGGTTGTTGTGTATACTATCTTTCCACAAATAATCCAAATAAGACAATCCCTCATTGAGTGATTGTCAACGGCTTGTTCCAAGATAATTCTTGGAACGATACGATAATGTTGAGAAACTGATTCACCTAGCTTTTGTCCAGAAATACAGTTTTGTACACAAGGAAATAGGCCTACCTTATTACAAACGCAGACCACCTCAAGCTAAGAGCAATGTAAAGCAATGAAATTATGAGACTCACTGCTCTTAGCCTAAGATAATCTGCATTTGTATCCTCAGTTAGTCTGCTCAGTCATAAAGATAACTCATTCCAGCCCAGTTACTACTTCCGATAACAGATATGGCATATAACGTCATGCAGACTATGTCGAGCTCGGAAGCTCGCCGCCCCAGTAGTGGCAGGCAGAGCGACAAGACAACACCACTGTGCGGCGGTACACTACTGAGTTAAGTGAACACTAGATGAAACCCGTCAAAACATGACGGACAATGGAAAACAAAATTACTGAAGAAGCTTCTTATATAAGTTACATTCTTTGTACGATTACTTTTTAGCACTATTGCAACTTTAAGGGCGTCAAAAGATAGCACTCTCAGCATTGCAACATATTGCTGGTCATAACCGAAAACGTGATGAGGTAAATAGCCCAATACGTTCAAGAGTTTCTCCTTTAGCTTAATTGATTGTGATAAAGTAGGCCGAGCGAATAGGACATTGTTGCCTATTAAAAGAAAATGTACTGTACCTGCAAGCGTTTTATCGGAAGGAGTTAAATCAAGTCGTTGGTCTATCTGCATAATATTACTGCACCTATTATATCCGAATCCAAGCAATTTCTTACATATTTCTTACAATTAATATATTACCATATATGAGTCCTTGGGAAACGTTCAGATTTCTAAGGAGCATAACTATGGCTTAAACGTTCGGAATATGTGGAGGCGAATCGTTTAATTCCAAGGAATTGAAAAATTCAATAATAGGGAAATGAAGTAGCTGGCTTTCATCTTCAGTATCCAATCTGTTAACGCTGATGTATGTGTTTGAACTACTGGATATAAGTTCACTGACTTTTAAATTAATATCATTACATTGTTGCAGCTTGGCAAATATTTTTTATTCCAGCAGATCAATTTTACCCTCACAACAGTAATGACCAAAGTAACCACGCGTAGATTTCACGCAAGAGAAATACAATGTAGAACAATGTTTACATTTGATCGTCAAAGATCTTACAGTTCACTGTACTGCATAATATCTGGAATTGTTTCTGAAATGGCCTATTTATATTGGATTTTAAATGTGGCTTCGTATTATTCGATAACACTACAGTGTCCTGCAATAACGGAGCCGCTAAATATTAAATGACAAATAATACTTCCATTGCCGACATCAACTGTGTAGTTAGACTCAGTACTCTAAACAAATTATCATTAAACAATTGTCTTATACAATGAAGTTCAACATGACCGTCCAGAGACTTTCATACTCAAGTTGGTAGGTGAGGAGAATGCGATGAGACTGATCGCTTAAAATAAATTCCCTATAATTGTTCCTGCCAGCGAAATTTGTTTGCAATAGTTTGAAAACGAAGCTCAGAATGACGTACTTCATTTTGTTATAAGCAGTACTAAACTGCTCTAAATAAGCAATTTCCATCACCTGTTATAGGTTATGGCAGTACATTTTGCAGGGGAACATAGAATCACTTCGCCAACTACTGGAATGACCATAGGCCTATACTCAATACTCACTTCGGCAGTCTCCCTAATGGAGGCAGTTATTGAATTCCATGTCCCGTGCATGTCAAAAATCGTATTAACACATGGAAGCCCACCCATTCTTGGCTATCGCCTCGGAGACACGGGTTACATTTCCTGCTCTGCCAAGAAATTTAATTCTGGTCTGAGGGCAAAAACGGGGCACATTCAGTCTCTTGAGGTATAACTAAGAAGAGGAAGGTTTAATTCCCACCTCGACAATCTTGGATGTGGTTTTCCGTGGTTTCCCACTTCCACTCAAGGCAAATACTGGGATGGTTCCGAACTTAAGGCCTTGGCCGTCTCCTTGCCATTTCCCACCTTAATTACAAATACACCCAGTAATGCAGCCATCACAATAACACAGGTTATCAGAGAAAATTTTACACATACACACCAAAGTACACGGGGCAGAGTGACCACGATGTCGGAGCCCTTCAAACGATATGTTTGCCAAGTGTCTCTCATGGTGAAAGAAATTGTGGACACACGCGAGTGCCTGGAAAACTACTTTTTTCTTTAATAATTTAAGAGTATATCGACGATGCATAATTATAACGTTTAGTCTAGGACGCTAATAACTTGACCACCGAAGCATTGGGAAGAAATTGCAATATTAAGGTACATAAACAACATAGCCTACACATTCAACTGTCAGAAAATGTTCTTCAACATTTTCCTTGTTAAATATTCCCCAGCGGCTTCGGTGGCGTAGTCGGTAGCATGCTGAGCTTCTATGCCCAAGATAGTGGGTTCAATCCCGGCCGAAGCCGTCGGATTTTTTAAGAGCGTTAAAAATCCCTCAGTATGCCTTCCTTCGGAGGAGAAGTAAAGCCGGCGGTCTCATGTCATAGATTTATGGCTTGTTAAAGAACCTTCCACTAATTGCACCTGTGTGAAGCTAAATTGGATAGGTTAAGAATGTAAACAACGCTCTTAGGTTTCTACGTTCGTTGCCAAGAGTCGACTGCGGTGGCGTCTAGTAGCTAAGTTCTGAACTTGGCCTAGTAGTCGTTGACGGTGGCGCTTGGCGGCAAAGGTAGGAACTATTTGAAAAATTCTAAGTTGCAGTACTTAAATTAAAAAACAGATAACACACACTATTACAGTCATCACAATTAACACCGGTTATCAGACAGATTCTACACACACCCAAAGTACACGGGGCTACATGACCACGTTGCCGCAGCCCCTAAACTTAAGAACCAACCAACCAACCAACTAAATATTCCCCTCCTTTATAATTCTCCATCACGTGAAAACGCGCCATGTCTTGTGTTTTAAATATATCGATGCAATGGTGCTGCCATCTGTTGTCAGTTACTGGAACTACACACATCAAAAAAAGTTTTGCATCACCTCGGTTCCCAGATCTCCGGCATATAGACGTTGACTGTGTATATTGTATCCAAGATACAGTCCCTTTGACTGTTCATAGATGTCACTAAAACTGCTCAAAGATGTAAACAACCATGCATGAGCAGGGCCTATTAGACGGAGGGGGTACGACAGCCGATCAGTTCCAGTCATTCCACCAGGACGAAGGTACGCTGCTCATGTTGTCTGTAGTTCTACCATGCCTAGAAGGTCAATACCGCAGTTCGATCGCGTCCGCATTGTTACTTTGTGTCAAGAAGGGCTCTCAACAAGGGAAGTTTCCAGGCGTCTCAGAGTGAACCAAAGCGATGTTGTTCGGACATGGAGGAGGTACAGAGATACAGGAACTGTCGATGACAGGCCTCGCTCAGGCCGCCCAAGGGCTACTACTGTAGTGGATGACCGCTACTTACGGATTGCCGCTCGGAGGAACCCTGACAGCAATGCCACCATGTTGAATAATGCGTTTCGTTCAGCCACAGGACGTCGTGTTTCAACTCAAACTGTGCGCAATAGGCTGCATGATGCGCAACTTCACTCCCGACGTCCATGGCGAGGTCCAGCTTTGCAACCCCGACACCATGCAGCGCGGTACAGATGGGCCCAACAACATGCTGAATGGACCCCACCGAATTGGCATCACGTTCTCTTCACCGATGAGTGTCGCATATGCCTTCAACCAGACAATCGTCGGAAACGTGTTTGGAGGCACCCTGGTCAGGCTGAACGTCTTAGACACACTGTCCAGCGAGTGCAGCAAGGTGGTGGTTCCCTGATGTTTTGGGGTGGCATTATGTGGGGCCGACGTACGCCACTGGTGGTCATGGAAGGCTCCGAAACGGCTTTACGATACCTGAATGACATCCTCCGACCCATAGTGCAACCATATCGGCAGAATATTGGAGAGGCATTTGTCTTCATGGACGACAATTCTCGACCTCATCGTGCACATCTTGTGAATGCGTTCCTTCAAGATAACGACATCGCTCGACTACAGTGGCCAGCATGTTCGCCAGACATGAACCCTATCGAACATGCCTGGGATATGTTGAAAAGGGCTGTTTATGGACGTCTTGACCCACCAACCACTCTGAGAGATTTACGCCGAATTGTCGTTGAGGAGTGGGACAATATGGACCAACAGTGTCTTGATGAACTTGTGGATAGTATGCCACGACGAATACAGGCATGCATCAATGCAAGAGGACGTGCTACTGGGTATTAGAGGTAGTGGTGTGTACTGCAATCTGGACCACAAATGCTGAAAGTCTAGCTGTATGATGGTACAACATGCAATGTGTGGGTCTCATGAGCAATAAAACGAGCTGAAATGTTGTTTGTGTTGATCTCTATTCCCTTTGTATTTAAAGGTTCCGGAACTCTTGGAACCGAGGTGATGCAAAACTTTTTTTGATGTGTGTATATGGGCGATATACTGCCTTCTGTAGTCAGTTATAGGAACTGATTGCAGATATTCAAACGGCGTATTGAGGACAACAGTTTGCTCTTTTGATCACATGCTGAAATGCAATGGTAAAACGGAAATAAAACGTAATGGGAGGGAATGTAGAAATATGTATCTTTAACAGACATAAAACCTTACTAATACTCCTTGATTAAACAATATTTCAGTGGTAAAAAAACACTGGCGAGAGGTGGGATCGAATCGGTGCTTCTTGGAACCACAGTCAGTCGCCTTAACCACATAGTTACTCGCGCAATCTCTTCCAGCAGCAGACGCAACCATTGACTATATTCAAAAGCCGCTGTCTGAAGGAAATAATCCATTTCATTATCCCAAAAAATCAATGTTGCACATTCGTATACGTTCATACTGTTATTATATTTTATTGTCAGAGCTTGGTTAGTGTATGTTTTCTGCGCCGCCCGGAAGGAGATGGAACTGGAGGCCCTAACTTACCTGTTTTCAAGAGGTCCGCGGCGCTTTCTGCAAAATCACCGCCAGATGACATGCCCCAACAGAAGAACACCTAAAGGGAGGAAGGAAGGTGGAGAAAAGGGAAATGCACAGGCTCGTCTACAGACACCCTCTGGTAACTAATAGAATTGTCGCCGACGAAATAATGCCACAACAGTTGCTTAAAATTTAAAAGAAAATTTAATTACCAAAAGGGGTCAAGAAAAATAAAAAATTTAACAAAATCATAAAAAGAAGAAACTCTATGGCCACAACAACCTCTCTCTGGTGATGCATATGGCTTAAGGCCAACATAAGTTATTTACATAAGTAGGCAAGAAACGGTTTAACATGCTTGCTGAGCGAAATGAAAACATTTAATTAAAATTAAAATAATAATGCCCAAAAGATTAAAAAAAACAGGAATACAGGTATTACCAAATGAGAAAGGGCTTGATAATTTACTAAGGTACGCAATACCGACCCGACATGCAGACATCAAGGCCACGATGAAACGAAAAATTTAAAATTAAATTAATAAAATAAAAATGGGATCAATTAACAAATCCACAAGTTTCATGACGGAGAAAAACTCGGGAACACTCACAAAAACACAAAGTTAATCCAACAAGATTAACAAAAACATACTAAGCTATCACCACAACAAGTTTGAGTCTCCCGCTCGACGCCTAGAGAATGCATTCTCAAGACCAGAATGCACTCGGGCAAAACAAAAAACAAACATGGCCACCAAATAGATGACCGCATGTCCAATCGAATCACGGCAAACAATTAGCTTAAAATTAAATTTTAAGTCACCAGAGAGAACAGAAAGGGAGGAAAGAATTACGCCTTAACACTATTGACACGAGGCATTTTAGGCTGCAACGGATCGTAAATCAAATTAATAATAGGGCAATCCCAAAGATTACCAAAAACTAAATAAATAAAAATTTTCAACGTAAAATAAACTAGAAACGTGTCTCCGGAAGGTACGAAGGAAAACAACAAAATTTACATATCTGGTAACATTAGCAAAACAGAAAAATTAGGCCTACGAGGCGAAACAAAATACAGCATTAAAACATTAATATAAGGCCAATATCGGAGCTCCTATAACAATAAATATATATTAAATAATTACGTACCTTAAAAACTTCTCCGTGGAGACACAATAATAATAAAATAATTAACACACAAATTTAAATAATATTATAAAGCACTATATTGTCTCAAAATGGCTAACACGCACATGCGCCGTTTTGGAAACAAGCACTCCTGTTTGCATCTAGTTGCGATTCTTATTATTTCATTCTTCATCTTCAATGCGAAATGGCGAAAATACAGCCTTAAGAGCGCAGGCAATTCCTTATAGCATATATCCATATTTCGAAGAGGCTAGGGGCCCAAGCCCCCAGCACACGGAGAGATACTCTTTCACCAGCAGCCGGCTTGTTGCTTTCTTGAAGACAGACTATCAAGATGCCAAGATGGCGGAGAATCCAAAGTCAAAAACAGCACTGCATTCATGTTAATTGTAATTGTCCAATCACAGATTGACACATCAAGTAACAATGTGCATATTAAATAATTATTTTGGCGGTATGATGTATATATAGTCTTTTGTTCAATGACGTAGAATACAATATCCTTCAAACATGACTCGATTAGGATGAGATCAGAAGACACCACTCATCCACTCTAGCGGTCAAAGAAACAACCACGGCTAGAGGCACCGAAGTCCGATAGATACTGCCATCTCGAGTTCATTTGCGGAACCAAGCCATCAGGCGGGCGCTTTAAATGGCAGGGAACACATGTATATAGGGGAGATGGATTTTAAAAACGTTGGGACGGGCTTTTGCACGTAACATTTTCAATTACTTGGAAGCTTATTAAATAACTTACGTTTTAATGGACTTCTCACCGCCATTTTGTCATGAGCCCAGGCGGATTGTGCGCATGCGTGAGGGGAAAGAATTCTGCTATTTTCTATATTAATTTAAAAATATACCGTAATATATTTGTTTATTTTAGAGACACTCTGCCAATCTAGAAGCCAAGAGCTCTACGAAGTAAATCGGTTCTGTCGTTCTCTCAATCTCGTGGTAACAAAAATCACCTTACTGTTTTAAATATATAGATTGCAAATAGAAGTATCTAGTGCATGCTAATTTTGATTTTTTTTTAGCCTGTTTTCATTTATGAAAAAAAATAGGCATATGAGATCACCTTCGGTCCGTGTGTGTGTATGTGTGCGTCCGTGTGTGTGCCCCCCTTAACTTATAAACGGCTGGAACGATTTCAATGAAACTCGCTAAAGTCATAGTACTATTTTGGCCAACCCCGACAGTGTCCTTCGAAGTTTATTTTGTCTCACCAATCTCACCAACATCGCTGTGCGAAATATTTCACCGGCATTGTATATATCCGAATCTATTACTCATATCACCCTGAAATGTTGTACGGTAATAAAGGGCACTACTAACCTGTTATCTATACAACGAACATGGCGGCCAAGCAAATTAGAAATATTTAAATAGGCTTTCTCGCGATTAAACGATCCGAACGCAGTGAAACTTGGTACAGCAAATGACTATACACATTGCAATGCCCTGACATCTAATTTAGTTCAATTGTTTACATACTCTCAAGATGGCGGCTGTGCAAAATTATAAAATTAAGTTTTTATTTCTAGTGTTCTAATCATGTGATCGAATTCAACGTTTGAATAATGAACACAATAATCGTCATCTAATTGTTCATAACTCCACGACCTACATATAGGCTAGTAAATCCAACATGGCGATCATCCGGAATATTTAGATGGTTCTCAATATCTATTAAGAGGGGACCAACACCTTTAAGTTCCAAAAAATGACATTTTTCAAAATTATCATATTCGAATAGAACAACAATTTCTCTTTCATTCAGTGAAAGAATTGGTTTAATATCTCGAATAGAACGGAAGTTATAGCAAAAGTACGATATGACTGACATCTCCCAGTGAAAATTAATTTCCTGTCAACGCCAATTTTAATGAGCAATCTCCATTCCTCAAAATGGACCCTTTTAAAATATTCACTTTATCAATCGAATTATTTTGATAGCACTGGCATTATAAAATTTGCACAAAATATAGCTGGAATATTTTGGTCTAATAGTTGTTGTTGTTGTTGTTGTTGTTTGAGTCTTCAGTCTTTTGACTGGTTTGATGCAGCCCTCCATGCTTCCCTGTCCTGAGCTAATCGTTTCATCTGTACATAGCTGCCACACCCTACATCCGAGGCAATCTGTTAACATATTCTAACCCCTACAGTTCTTATCCTCGACCCTTTCTTCCATAACGAACTTTGTTATTCCTGGGTGTCCTACCAACCTATCTCTTCTCTTCGTTAGCATTAGCAAAGCTAACTAGTTTTAAAAGAAATAAGAGACTATGATTGGAGGAAAACACTGCGAAAGCTGGTGAGGAAGGACTAGTTTATGAGGTAGGGGAATTTTAGAACATCCCAACCATGTGAAACTTTCGTCGCTCATTTCCCTTAAGTTCATATTTTTCATTCCGTTTCCCTAATAACTCATGAACTTACGAAGATATTTCAGTGATGTTTTTAGTCAAATTTCTACAATAGTTATCAACAAAATGTACTAGAATGGTTGCCCTAACCATTATTGTTTATTAATAATAAATTATTTACTATGAAACTTTTATAGATTTTGAGACCCATTATTTAAAAAATCTCAAAATAATATTAATTCTAGTAATATTTCAATCATTGTAGTACATATTGTTGCCATGACATCTAGGACCACATTAAAAACAATAATTAAAATGTAACAATATTTCCGAGAGTTACTAAGGAAACCCCATTATTGTGTATAATATACAGCCGCCATTTTGTGTGCACATATATCCATGATGATGCAATTTTCTAAATATTTAATAGTTGGTCTGTGTTAAAATTGTATTGTATGTAGACTGTGTTAAGTGACAACTCCAAACAGTTTATCAGTGCAAAGAAAATAAATGTTAAAAATTCACTATTTTGTTCCTGTCGAAGGTGTAGGTCCACCCTTAAGCTATGCGAACAATAAAACTGAAATTTTGTATGTGTATAGAGGCTGCAAACATAAGTTCACCTATTGGACGTTCAATAATCTTGTGAGTACAGATCCAACATGGCGGCGACGCGAAATTAAAATATTCAAATAGACGTTTCTCGCGATTTAACCATCCGAGCACAGTGAAACTTATATAAATTTTAATCCACTGGAATATAATTCATTCAAATTATTTTTATAACCACAAGATGGCAGCTGAGCAAAATTTTAACATCTTGTTTTTATTTCTTTTGACCTAATCATGCGATTGAAGTTTGAATAAAACACCTACACAATAATCTTCATGTAATAGTACATAACTCTAAAGCCTATATATAAAAATCCAACATGGTGACCATCCGAAATATTTAGTCGGTTCTCAATATTTACGAATCTATTATGGCAGTCAAACTGAAAATTTGTATGTTGATAGAAGCAACTGATATGAGTAGGATATATGAAAATAGACTATTTAGTTCTTCAAAGAGCTACTTGTTGTTTATTGTATTGATTTAGTACCTCTACCAGCTTGGTTACAGAATTGCAATACGCCGACGACAACGCTTCACCAGCCCTCTCAGCTGAAGAGTTGCAACGATCTGTTAATTGCTTCGAGAGAGCATACGCACGCTTTGGCCTGACCATAAACATCCGGAAGGCTAAAGTGCTGGTTCAACCTGTCCCTGGAACCTCCACCATCGCTGGCACTTCCTTGGGACGAGTTGATCACTTCTTATATCTTGGGAGCATTCTGTCGACCCAATGTACTGTCGCAAAAGTTGTGGATAAGGGAATTCACGCTGCGCGTGTTGCTTTTGGACGCCTCTTACATCATGTAGCCTATTCCAGAACAAAGACCTAAGGATGGGAACAAAGCTGATGGTATACCCAGCTGTTGTGATCACTACGCTGCTCTACGGATGTGAGACCTGGACTCTATACCGTCGGGACATCAAAAAATTGGAACGCTTCCACCAGCAAAAAATCCGTTCCATTATGCACATCAAATGGGATGACTACATACCTAATGTCTCGGTACTCGTGAGAGCAAAAATGAAGAGTATTGAGTCCATCACTATCGGCCATCGGCTTAGATGGTCTGGCCATGTCCAGCGTATGAGTGATGACAGACTCCCTCGGCAGATCTTGTACAGTGAACTCAGCACGGACAAGAGACCAACAGGTGCATCTTTGAAACGTTTTAAAGATCAGCTCAATGAAACCTTCAAAAATGTATTTATCAATCAACATACATGGTGTACCCTTGCAAAGAACCGTTCGCGTTGACGCAAAACCACCTTTGACACTGTTCTACTTTTTGAACAAAATCTTCAAAGACAGGAAACGAAAGCTCGTCAGAGACGAAAACTCCGCCAAACACTTCCACCTATTATCTACATGTGTGCCAATTTTGGAATAGTTCCCATGCATACCTTCCAAGATATCCAACATGGAGCTCATATTTCTAGTGCGTTTTTTCAGCAGTTGGTAGCACTGACATCATTTTCAAATATGGACTTGAGATATTCCGGTATAAATCTTTACCCATACTAAATTTGGTTTCGATTGCTGAAGCCGTTTATGAGTTGATGGGGGGGGGGGGGCACACACACAGCCAGCCAGCCAGCCAGCCATACAGACAGACAGACAGACAGAAGGACAGACATACAGACAGACAGACGGACAGATAGACAGACAGACACACATTTTCCCGGATCGATCTCAAAAGTCTACTTTTCCCTCATTTTTGCAAAATGTGAAAAGTAGGCTAATAAGGGAAGAAGGAAAGCATGTGAACGCGAACCATCCAAGTTATGTACGAAATGAAAACCAGACCTGAATTATGATTATGCATATATTTAAAATTTAACAAACACTTAACCACACATTATTGAATACAACACAGCTGATGGCATTATGAAGAAATCCTGGGTAATACAATTCTATGTGCTGATTGGCGGAAAACGACTTAGTGTATTTTGAAACTAACAATGGCGGAAGTTCAATTGAATCTAGTGGATTTTGAAATCAACCCTAAGTTTGTCCGCCATTTTTGTGGGGAAATAGCGTATTTTGAAGGAAAATAATGTCACCATTTCGTTGCCTGCATGCAATTTCATATAATGGCAACTTCATCTCAGTTTTCATGTTCGATGGACTTGGCGAGTTTACATTCTAGCCGCCTCATATAGGCTACACATTTACTTATGTGGGGCCGATAACCTACATGTTAGGCCCCTTAAAACAACAATTATCATCATCATCATTTACTTACGTAATGCACAAAACCTTAAAGACAAAACAAACCTAACGTATAACGAGATTCAAATTGCGAATCGTATAAGTACACCAACAACAAGCTGCTACCATATTAGCGTAATTTCTTTACTGAAAATTTGACATCTCAACACAGTGATGAGGATCTGTTGAAGTTTGAAACCCTGCGTGGATGTGGATATCCACGGATTTATCTGGATAAGCTGCGGATAATGTTTGGAGTAAATTTGCGGATAGTTTTTAGAATCCAAGCCGAACAGTTGAATAGCATTACTGGGACCCCGATTTTTATGACATAGCCTATCATATTTTACAGTTATATATTTTTCATGACAAATGAAGGATGATAATTTTAGCTAATCTTATTCACATTATGTCATCAAGCATAATTAACACTCCGAACTGAAAAGGATTGCGATTCTGGCTGTGTAACATTTATTTTAAACATAGCACATGGCACACAGCCTGGGGGAACGACTTTCTCCTCAATGGCTAAATGTGTTGCTTTAATACTTTACCTAGAAATATTATTGTAATGCCAGTAGATTCTTATTACAGTCGTGCGGATGCGGGGCGAATGCGGATAACAGTCGTGTGGATGCGGATAACAGTTGTGTGGATGTGGGTGGATGCGGATAACAGTTGTGCGGATGCGGATAACAGTTGTGTGGATGTGGGTGGATGCGGATAACAGTTGTGCGGATGCGGGGCGGATGCGGATAACAGCCGTGTGGATGCGGATAACAGTTGTGTGGATGTGGGTGGATGCGGATAACAGTTGTGTGGATGTGGGTGGATGCGGATAACAGTTGTGCGGATGCGGGGCGGATGCGGATAACAGTCGTGTGGATGCGGATAACAGTTGTGTGGATGTGGGTGGATGCGGATAACAGTTGTGCAGATGCGGGGCGGATGCGGATAACAGCCGTGTGGATGCGGATAACAGTTGTGTGGATGTGGGTGGATGCGGATAACAGTTGTGCGGATGCGGGGCGGATGCGGATAACAGTCGTGTGGATGCGGATAACAGTTGTGTGGATGTGGGTGGATGCGGATAACAGTTGTGCGGATGCGGGGCGGATGCGGATAACAGTCGTGCGGATGCGGATAACAGTTGTGTGGATGTGGGTGGATGCGGATAACAGTTGTGCGGATGCGGGGCGGATGCGGATAACAGTCGTGTGGATGCGGATAACAGTTGTGTGGATGTGGGTGGATGCGGATAACAGTTGTGCGGATGCGGATAACAGTTGTGTGGATGTGGGTGGATGCGGATAACGTTTTGTTTATCCGCGCAGGGCTCTAATGATGGCCACGTCAGGGTCAAAACGCGTAATCCGAAATTGTCCCATTGTGATAATGAACTAATACGCTACAGGTGGTATTATCCAGGAGTGTATTTACAAATTTATATCTTGTAACCCGCACATTCTTTGGGTACAATCATGTTGACCGACGAAGAGTTATAAGTTACAATTTTGTATATCATCATCATCATCGGTTTGCAGTCCTAAGACTGATCAGTTGCCATAAAACATGTCCAGATCGTCCTGTCATTTGTCCCTTCCTTCCTTGAATTATAATTCTGTACTTGGATGTCATTTAGGATTTGTTTAAGGAAGGTGCAGGGTCTTTATTTTTGCATGGCATGCATATTCTCGCTCACGCGCTCCGCCAGTGACAGCTCAGTTCCCGGCTGCCGCGCGCGCGTATGTACGGCAGAATACGGCGATTAAAATCAGTATCATGCATTTTTACTCACCATGTTTACAGTAGATGCTGAAAATGTTCCCCATCCGCTGCCAAACATAACCGGCATCTCCTTATGAAGTTTCCGGCTACTCCGGTTAATTTAGCTTCAGTAAGGAAATAACGACATTTACGTCTATTTATATTGTTTACTGAACCTGCACATTTGTATCTCTTAGCCAGTTCATTTATTGTCCGATTTATAGGAATGGGTCTCCCTGGAAGTCATTCGAATCTTTTGTCTTGTTCTAGCGCACGTTATGTACGGCACGTATTGTGCAGACTTTCACTAGACCTTAGCCGCCGGTCAGGTTGGCGCGTGGTCTCCAGCCGTATTGCCAGGGTATTCCCTCGCTCTTCTGTAGACGTGTGAGATCTGAGCTAATTGGGTGTTTCAGTCGTTCAGTGTTTTATAAAGCTACTGTGTACCGGTACTGTATATCGTATTGTGTAGTGCTTTATTGTGATTGTGTGTAGTACTGTAATGCCTTATGTACAATATTCGTTACGTGAACGTGTATATCTTCACAATACGTACATAAAGTGCAGGAAATCGTGCGCTAGAACAAGACAAAAGTTTTGAGTGAGATTTCCAGGGAGACTCATTCCTATAAATCGGACAATAATACAACTGGCTAATTTGAGATTCAAACGTACAGGTTCAGTAAACAATAAAAATAGACGTGAAGATTTCTTTATCGAAGCTAAATTAACAGGAGTAATCGGAAACTTCATAAGGTGATGCCGGTTATGTTTGGCAGTGGATGGGGAACATTTTCAGCACCTAATGTAAACATGGTGAGTAAAAATGCATGCTACTGATTTTCAGCACCGTATTCTGCCAAACATATGCGCGCGCGGCAGCCGGCAACTGAGCTGTCACTGGCTGAGCGCGTCAGCGAGAATGTCCTTGCCAAGCAAATATAAAGACCCTGTATTTCTAGGTCTTCCTCGTGGATGTTTTCCCTCAATGAACCCTTCTGCCACAATTCTCATTAAATTGGAGTGGCGCATTGTGTGACCCCACCATTCGAGACGACGTTTACGGATTGTGAGAAGTATTGATCTGCATTGGTTCACGGTGTCCAGAACCCTTGTTTTCGATATCCTGTCTCTCCACGTCACATTGATCATCTTACGATAGCACCACATCTCAAAGGCTTCAAGACGGTTCTTTTCATTTTTATTTAGTGTCCAGGTTTCACAGGCATACAACGCAACTGTCCATACAAAAGCATGTAGCATTCTCATTCGGAGAGAAAGCTTAAGCCGACTGGTACACAGTAATCTCCTCTTCTGTATAAAAGCTAGTTTTTGGTGCATTCTTGGAATGCCCGGTACCTGAGATTATAATTTTGAATGCTTTTGCACGTTCTTTCCTTCCTTTTTGTCAAACACCAACAGTGATCATTTGTTTTCTCCTTTATGTGCAAATTTCTTATATTTTGTATGAGTCTGTTTCAGATATATAACTTCTGTGACCCACCTAGCGTCACCTCGCAGCGAATCTCTGAAGCTCCTCAACTCTTCCTGGTGCTAGAGGACTTACTTATCCATTTGGCTACCAGATCTTGTTACCATCGTCAGCTATTTTCTCTTGGAGCAAGAGGACTACGTCCACTTCTTTACTCACCATGCTGCGCTAGTATCAACTGTGATCAACTCTTAGAAGACCGGCTCAGCAAGAGAAGATAAATGTTTTATTTTCAAGTTGGCAATGTTTATATGTTCTCCTTTTGTCTCCTACCCCCCACTCTTTCCCCTCTTTCTCGGACCTTCCGTGCTTCGTTGAGCAAGTCTCACTTCTCCGTCTGCAGTTGACTCGTTCAGTCAAAGCTCCGCTCGAGCTTGCCTCCTCAAACCAAGAGGCTCACCCTCTTTTACGCCATGTTGGAACTCTAAGCATCAGTGAGGAACTTCGACTTCAACATGAAATCAAGATAAGTACCATTTTTAAAAAGTTTTAACCTCATCTTCGTGGTTTTAACTTCCAAGTGCTTTTAATTATAATTTATAGGCAGTGTGAAATTATTTACTTTGGGGCAATAATCATTCTTCGTGGGATTTGCCATGTTGAGCATTTTGCTTGTATAAGCCAACCTTACTAAAAAAGAGCTTTTCTTAAGCGATTCAAACGAGAAATCCTCTCTCTACGTGGGATATTATCTAATTACCCGCTGTCTATATTAAACAAGCTAGTTCCTCCGCTGGATTTACATTAGCCCCATTTTACTGCTAAGATTGTTCTGGAACCTTCTAGATTCTGTACTCAATCTACAAGTCCTGCCGTCAGGTATTTCTCACGTACTTGTGAGAATTATGTTTAAAATTGAATCATCTTGCTTCTAAATTACTACATAGTGAAGTTTCGTCCACCGCGGGAATTTTCTACAGCGCATTTAATTGTAACTTACAACTTTCTCAAGAAATAGACTCTCACTTATCTAGTGCAATCAGTTATTTCCATAATTGCAATAACTTTTTTTTCTCATAAACTTCAGTGTTTCTATAGTGAACTTTGCATCCATCTTCATAGACTATAGTGATAAACAGTGCTTGCTCCACGTTTCTACCGCGTCGCGATCGTCCGGTTATATTAAATACGGCCATAAACATTGATCCTATATCCCAATGATCTTTCCTCAACCTTCTACTAACAACCATTATTAATAAAATTGAAACTTTTCTATAAGGTGTTACTCACGAAGTGCCCTTCCAACTTTGCTAGTTTAACATTAATTAAATTCTGCATAATTGCTTGTGTGATACAAGTTTTAAATCACATTGTTCCTTTCCTATAATCAGGAAAAACAATTCCTTAAACTCTTGAGAGAGTCATGTTCAGGTTTCACGAAATGGAAACTGCCCCATTTTGCTCGTGATTCCTAATTAAACATAGGAAGTCTAGAAACTTCCTTTTCACTTTCTCCAGGTTTCACAGTAAGTGACCTGCTCTCTTTGTATAAATCTCACAAAGTAATTCTGTTCAAATATAAGAAGTTGTAGGAACTTCCTTTTTATTCTTTATGTTTTCCATTTTGTTATCTTCGAAGTTGTTATTCTCGTTAGAATGTTCTTTCGGAGGTTTCTTATAGTACACTGCTTGTACTCCTGTAAATGTTAAAACTTTAATTATTCCATTTTGCCTATTTCATTAAATCTTACCAAGATTTTAATACAAGGTTTAAAAAACCTTAAAAATTGTCATTTGCCTGGAGCAATTTCTGAACGTTGTTGGAGGTCTGCGACCCCAAATTGTTAACTACCTAGAGCATATTTATTTGTTAAAGTTACGCTTCTTTGAATTGTTAAATAAATTAAATATTTGTTTTTGGATTCATCATTTCTCTGATACTACAGTTAGGCAGGATCCTGGCTTTTCTAGCTCTTCCTAGGTTTATGCCCTCGTTAACACTCAATAAAGCTTTTACTATCTGTCTGGCCAGACCATCACCCTTTCCTATAGTACTTTCATTCGTGCTTGGGAGGAAACACACTAAAGCCTCTCTCTGGCAAACTGCCCAAGCCTTAGCTGCGGTTCCCGTCAGCTTCGACCAAGCTCGTACCTACTTTAGGTATCAAGGTATTAATTTTCAGTGGCAACTGCCTCTAAAGGTATTTAAAGTTGAACTCATTAATTTTGTGGGACTCTCCTCCTATTTTTCTATCCTTTTTCTCCAATCCCAAATCTACTTCCTTCTCTTAATCATCTTCCCTTGGTGGGTGGGTTATTCCCTAGCCTATAATCTACCCAGTTTTGCCTGAGTAATGCGGCACTTAACTTGAGTGATGCACCTTCCGTCCTCTGTAATATTTTTACCTAGGTAAGTGAAGGTTTTGACTTGTTGTATGACCGAGTTATTAATCTTTAATCGAAGAGGTTTTGGGAATGTTGAGACTGTCATGCATTTTGTCTTTGAGGTGTTTATTTTCATGCCATATTTATGCACCGTTGATGCAACTCTTGACAGCATTGCCTGCAAAGTAGATGGACTGTCAGCTAGAATGGCCCGATCATCTGCGAACCTTTATGGGTATTCCATTGATCTTCACTCCTAAACATGTGTCTTCTAAAGTTTCTGCCATCATCAACTCCCCAAAAGCATTAAACAGAATTGGGGAGAGAGGACATCCTTGTTTTACTGCTTTTCTGATAGGAACTGGATTAGTAAGACCTTCTCTTAAACGTACAATTGCATTTTGACCCTTGTAGAGGTCCCATATGAGTATAATGAGTTGTTCTTCGACTCCTATGTTCCTCAATAATGGGAAGAGTTTATGCCTGGAATCTCTATCAAAAATGCCCTTTCATAGTTAATGAAGCATATATACAGATTTTGGCTCTTGCTTATCATACGTTCTCCGATGACTCTAAGAATGCCTATGGCATCTCGGGTACCAACTCCTCAACGGAAACCAAACTGTGTTTCTTGGATGAAGCCATAGACTGACCCTTCTACTCTTTGTATACGTATAGGCAACACTAAAAAATGGCTTCAAATCTCTTCATTCCCGGTAAGGTATTTCCTTCTTTACAAAACTAATTACTTTGAAAAATCCAAAGGGCCAAACAAAATCTAAGATATTTGATAAACAAATATGCAAGCGAATATCCATCAATGTAACTGTCACGCCAGTCGAAAACCAGCCGGACAGAGTACCGGACAAACACTTATATTTACCCTCACTCACATAGCTTATATGAAGTTATCACCACATCAATAATCGTTCATGTGAATGGCTTAGACACAAAGGACTGAAGAAGTTAAAGGGAGACACTTGTTACTTGAGTAACGTTGTAGGAGGCTGCATCCATGGCACTGCAAGCAGAGTAACTCGCTCTGAGCATCTTGCATGGCGCTTTCATCATTGGCTTTGGCACACAGGTGATGCATTTATAGTTTAAGGATTGGAACGGGATATACTCAACCCAGTGAAGCAAATTCGAATAGGTGGGTTACGTTCCCATCTCAGTCGCCCCAGGTAGTGGTTTTCCGTGGTTTCCCACTTCTACTCCATGCAAATAGAGGGATGGTTCCTGACTTAAGTCCACGGCCACCTCCCTTCCAATCCTGATCTGAATTACAAGTACGCACACTAATCAAATCGTCACATAACACAGATTATCACACAGAATTACAAACTCACCCAAATGACCTCGATGCCCAACATGTTCTTCAAATGAAGCAACAAAAACAACTGCAACAATGGCTGAATAGATGAATGGATGCATAGACGGACGGACTGATGGATGGAAGGGTGAATGAATGGAAGGATGATGGATGAATGGTTGGTTGGTTGGTTGGATGGATGGTTGGATGGTTGGTTGGATGGTTGGTTGGATGAATGGTTGGATGGTTGGTTGGTTGGATGGATGGTTGGATGGATGGATGGTTGGATGGTTGGATGGATGGTTGGATGGTTGGATGGATGGATGGATGCATAGACGGACGGACTGATGGATGGAAGGGTGAATGAATGGAAGGATGATGGATGAATGGTTGGTTGGTTGGTTGGTTGATTGGTTGGTTGGTTGGTTGGTTGGTTGGATGGATGGTTGGTTGGATGGATGGTGGGATGGTTGGTTGGATGGTTGGTTGGATGAATGGTTGGTTGGTTGGTTGGTTGGATGAATGGTTGGTTGGTTGGTTGGTTGGATGGTTGGATGGATGGTTGGATGGTTGGATGGATGGATGGATGGATGCATGGATGGATGGATGCATGGATGAAAGGACGGACTGAATGGATCGCTGATGGGTGGGTGGATAGATGGATGAATGGATGGACGGACTGATGGATAGTCATTGAAAGACTGTTGATGAGGGGATGGAGAGTAGGCTTGATGAGTCGAAAGGGAATTAGAACGCCAGTTTGTAGGCGTGGCTCAAATCTCAACACGAACAGCATGAGAGAAAGAGCTAGTGGGAGTGGGTATTTGAAAATAAAAGGGAGACAGAGAAATAGAATAGTGTAAAAAATGTTTAGGGAGGAGGCAACTGCCGTTTCACCTCAAACTCCTGGCGTAACCCTTTCCCAACACCCTCAGCCATTCTTCACACTGACCACTCCCACTCCCACTGTGCACGCTCTGTACAAAGACACTCTGCCTCTGCATGGTAATGCTGACAGAACACTGCAAACAGAATGAAACCTGTGATAAACACTACGGTTCCCTCCCAACACTCTTGCCGGCTCCAGGGGAGCAGAAAAAATATATGAGAATTAATAAACAGTGGAAGATATTATCGATCTTGCTCTGTTTGAGAAATGTTAACTTGTACCAGGCAAATGCCAGGACGGTTCCTCTCAACAGCTCCTTAAGTAGACCCAAGTTAGCTGCTGAAATAGCTTGCCACGGTGTGTGAGTGGTTATCGTGTCGGACTACCAACCCCAAGCATGCAGGTTCGCTCCTGGCCGTGGAAAGTGATTTTTTGAAAGGCGGCAACAATCACGATACGCATGTCATACGATGTTGGCGTGTTAAAGAACCCATTTGAATTCAGTAGGCCGTGTTCATAATGGCAAAATTAATCTCGGGCATCTCCGCCAACACAGAGTTCCTCATTTCTCTACTAGAAAGCGCTATAGTGTCAAGGAGCTTACAGTAGATATCTAACCTCCTTAACTTTCATAGTGCTTCAAGGAACATCAAAATTCGACATGCTAGCTGCCCTCTGAGTGTCAAATAACAAAGCTTGCACCCGGCAACCGAGGCCATACGATATTATTATTATTGCTGAAGTGAACCAAACAGATCGCTTCGCAGCCAAGGTTGGTCAGTTCCTTAGTTTAGGGGCTGCGACAACGTGATCAGTAGCCCCGTGTACTTTGGGTGTGTGTAGAATATGTTTGATAACCGGCGTTAATTGTGATGGCTGTATTAGTGTGTGTTATCTGTTTTAGGTAGATTTCATTAGAACGCTAACTATTGCAATGGGTCCCATGTTTCGACTTCCGGAAAATTTCGACATATCTTCGCGTTTCACATCCCCCAGACCCCAAAACCACCGTCAGCTCAAAAGATTATATATAATTTATGTATATATATATATATATGCAGGTTCGCTCCTGGCCGTGGAAAGTGTTTTTTGAAAGGCGGCAACAATCACGATACGCATGTCATACGATGTTGGCGTGTTTATATATATATATATATATATATATATATATATATATATATATAAAGCACAAAGTTTGTCTGTCTGTCTGTCTGTCTGTCTGTTATGTATACAAATCTACACCGTTTCACCGATCTGAACCAAAATTTGTATACTTACCCTTTGGAACCCTGCGGGTAACCCCGTCAACATTAAATTTCGGACAGACCACCCCATGCCCTGCATTTAGGCCCTTTTGTACAAATCTACACCGTTTCACCGATCTGAACCAAAAGTTGTATATTTAACCTTTGGAACCCTGCGAGTAACACTGTCCTCTTGAAATTTCGGACAGACCACCCCATTCCCTGCATTTAGGCCCTTTGTCCCAAATCTATACCGTTCCACCGATCTCAACCAAAATTTGTATATTTACCCTTTTGAACACTGCGACTAACACTGTCTGCTTGAAATTGCGGAGAGGCTACTCCATCCCATGCATTTAGGCCCTTTGGCACAAATCTACACCGTTTCAACGATCTGAACCAAACTTTGTATACTTACCCTTTGGAACCCTGCGAGTAACACTGTCCACTTAAAATTTCGGACAGACCACCCCATTCCCTGCATTTAGGCACTTTGGCACAAATCTACACCGTTTCACCGATCTGAACCAATATTCGTAAACTTACTCTTTGGTACCCAGCGAGTAACACTGTCTGCTTGAAATTGCGGACAGACCACTCCATTCCCTGCATTTAGGCCCTTTGTCCCAAATCTACACCGTTTCACCGATCTCAACCAAAATTTGTATATTTACCCTTTGGAACACTGCGACTAACACTGTCTGCTTGAAATTGCGGCGAGGCCACTCCATCCCTTGCATTTAGGCTGTTTGGCACAAATCTACACCGTTTCACCGATCTGACCCCAATGTTATATACTTACCCGTAGAACCCGACAAGTAACACTGTTCACTTTAAATTTCGGACAGACCACACTAATCCCTGCTTTTGGGCCCTTTGGCAGAAAACTACACCGTTTCTCCGATCTCAACCAGATTTTACATAATTACCCTTTGTAACTCGACGAGTAACACTGTCCACTCGAAATTTCGAACAGACCACTCCATTCCACGCATTTAGGCCCTTTGGCACAAATCTACATCGTTCACCGATCGAAAACAAAATGTGTATTCTTACCCTTTGGAACCCGATGAGTAACACTGTCCACTTTAAAATTTGGACAGGCCACTCCATTCCCTGCATTTTGGCCCTTGGCACAAAACTACACCGTTTCACCGATCTCAACCAGATTTTACATAATTACCGTTTGGAACTCGACGAGTAACACTGTCCACTCGAAATTTCGGACAGACCACTCCATTTCCCGCATTAAGGCCCTTTGGTACAAATCTACATCGTTCACCGACCGAAAACAAAGTGTGTATACTTACCCTTTGGAACCCGATGAGTAACACTGTCCACTTGAAATTTCTGACATACCACTCCATTCCCTGCATGTAGCTCAGGAATTCCTCGGGGTTGCCAGCTTCCTAACTCACCAGTCATGAGCCCTTGAGGGTGTACCAGAAGTGGTGGGTCTACACACACCCTGCCTCTTTGAGGGCCTTGAGCAGAAGACAGGAGATATTATGAAAAGGAAAAGAAGGCAGACCCCTCGAAGAATGAGGGTATCAGGAAAGATGAGACAAAGCCAATTAAGGCGGGAAATTGAAAGACTCCCTAGCCCTCGGATACCCTAATACAGTCTGGGTCGGAAGAGAACAAGAGTTGACCAAGGGAGGCCGACAGGAAAGAGAACTGAAATGAGCCCGGCACCAGGAAGTAGAAGCGATGCCAGACTCAGCTGGGGTTCCGTGGTCGCCAACCCACGTCCCACAAGTTGTGAGACCCTGGGGGGGGGGGGGGTCAGTTGTGAGAATAGCTTGCTGATTCATCATGAGATGACTTGAGAGTACTTTCCAGAGCCCGCCGTGTTATCTCCTGCTGTCTATGCTGATGCCAGCACAGGGCCATTGCGAAACAGTGAGTGATTCCCGGTCAATCTGTATAGGACGGGGAACCCCGAACGTGTGTCATCATATTTCGTCATCATCTGCGATCATCTCAGTTTCGTGCAGCTTGGACCTATATTCTTTGTCTTTGCCGAGCAGTACGCTCTTTCACTAGACGCATCCAGTACAGGCCTAAGCCAGAAAATAAGGTTGAGACTTTGGAAGACATCGAAGCTAGACACCTGAATTACCTATATCAGTTTTAAAATAACACCATGTTCGTTTAGTAGTCATTTTTTCATTACCTTATTATTATCATCATAAGTGCAAATGACCTAGATGTTACGCGCATCATACCAATAATCACCGCCGCATTAAGTCTTTCTCGACTGTGATTTTTAAAATATTTATTTTTGGTTGGTTGGTTCTTAAGTTTAGGGGCTGCGACAACGCGGTCATGTAGCCCCGTGTACTTTGGGTGTGTGTAGAATCTGTCTGATAACCGGTGTTAATTGTGATGACTCTATTAGTGTGTGTTATCTGTTTTTTTAATTTAAGTACAAACTGCAACTTAGAATTCTTCAAATAGTTCGTACTTTTGCCGCCAAGCGCCACCGTCAACGACTACTAGGCCAAGTTCGGTACTTAGCTACTAGACGCCACTGCAGTCGGCTCTTGGCAACGGACGTAGACATCTATGAGCGTTGTTTACCTATCCAATTTAGCTTCACACAGGTGTAATTAGTGGAAGGTTCAATAACATGCCATAAATCTGACATGGGACCGCCGGCTTTACTTCCCCTCCAAAGAAAGGCATACTGACGGATTTTTAACGCTCTTAAAATATCCGACGGCTTCGGCCGGGTTTGAACCCGCTATCTTGGGCATAGAAGCTCAGCATGCTACCAAATACGCCACCGAAGCCGCCATATAGTTATTTTTATTACAGTACATTGTGTACATTATACGTTGAAGTGTCAATTCAATACCGGTAGTAGTTTCCCTTATCATCCTCATCATAAGAGCAAATGACCTACAGTAGATGTTACGCCCATTACACCATTAATCACCACACACAATAAGTCTTCCTCGCCTGTGAATTTTGAAATATGTATTTCTATTACGGTAGTTTGTAAGTTTGACGTGTCAATTCAACAGTAGTTTTTATTATCATCCTTATCAAAAGGGCAAATGACCTAGATATTACTCCCTCATTGTCTTTGGGGGCAAATGACTTAGATTTTAAGTCCATTATATTTCTAAGGAGACCTTAAAACATTATCATCATTCCACCGGGCGAAGCCGGGTACTACTGCTAGTATATATACAGTGTGGTCCACCCGCCCCTTATTATTTAGTTTTATGAAACCCAACTAACACTGCATTTCCCCCGATGGTCGATATTCCTCTGCCCTCTGACTGTGTGACAGCAATGTAATTGGGTCATGGGTCTAGCAAAGAAATACCGACCTTAAACTTTTCCCCGCCAAATAGTATGGCCCATTCAACTAACATATGACTTATCAGGGGCGTATTCTTAGGGCTACCGGGGCTACCGGCGGTAGCCCAAGAAACTTACATTAAAAATAAATAACACTTTATTACAGTTTCAACAAAGCATTCAAACAATCGTGACTTGCATGCACATTCTTCTTTATCGAAAGAAATAATGGTTAGTGGGTAGTCAACGCGGCAACGCAGAAGAAACCGACCGAGAAAGCGGCAGCCATACGCCGCTATCCCCATCTCTCCGCACCCTCCCTTGTTCCGTGCTGGCCCATCACTCATAGCGAGTGAGTTGCCGCTACGGCCAGCGGTTTCTTACCATACTGGACAGCGCCTAACAAGAATAAACACAGCTTGGAGCGGCGATGGTCTGAGTAACACGGAGCGAAATAGGTACTAACATATTTATACCACGCAAAATAACATCAAACTACCAAATATTTAAATGATTGCATACACAACATCAAATAAAATTTATTCGCTTACCAACTTGAAACAGCCAATTTTTAACCCCGATTCAAGTTAAACCCCAGGCTAAGGAGCGCTTATTAGTCGCACCGCATACCTGGACCACACGCTGCTGGCTCGCGCAGCCAGAGGCTAATTTAATTGAGTACCAGCGGTTTCTTTGAAGTTAAAAGCGTTTAAAGGAACAAATAGCCTACAATAAATATACATTATCGCGCGCATATATGTGAATATGTCTTAGAAGTTGTAGTATTTTCGATGTGTGATTTATTTAAATGTGTGTATGCTGAATAATCTTTATGTAGTGTTTTGTTTTAACTGTGCCAGTTGTGATTTTGTAAGACAATTATGGAACTAACACATACGGGGACTTTAAATGCCAATGACTGTATAATAAAGAGTTTGTTAGAAGTTCCTTTCTGCCGTCGTCTATACAGTGAGAAAGTTCATATTATACATATGACCTGAACTGCAATTGTGTGCCAATGTACACACGTCATTTCACATCATCTACATGCTAGGTGGAATTGGTTATCTGGCAGTTCTAAACTGTCTAAATTGTATTGCTGGCCGTGTTTGTTATTTAGCCGTGAAAGGAAGGTTTTTTTTCGCACGGGAGTTCAAAAGCATCATTTGTGTAATATTAAGCTCAGTGGTAGCCCAGATCTTCAGACCAGTTTACGCCACTGTGACTTATTGCTCCTTGAAATAACACACATACACGTAATACGATCGAATTAATAGCTTACGCCACGTGATCTGTAATAGTAGAAAGTTAAATCAACACCATAAACCGTGATTGAAGACTCTGAGAGGGATTTAAACGTTTGAGGTGGACGGCTACAGTAACAACTGCAAGTGCAGCGCGCGCTTTCTACCATGCGCTGGTGGCCGATACGGTTAAAGCACGGCCGTAGACGGCGGGCGAAAATGGGTAGAGTAGTGCATCGAATCCAGTGGTAGGCATACTTTTTTTTTTATGAAAGCCCACGCTCCATTTTAGTTGGGATGTAACTACATTGCCACATTCATTCCCTTACATGTATTTTTGTGAAGAGTGGGTTGAATTTTCCTGATTTATAAAGAGAATACGACCGAATTGATAGCTTTTGCCACGTGACCTGTAATGGCAGAAAATTAAAAAAACTGTCATGGATATTAACATAACATATCGACGTGTCGCTCTGGAGGTCCAGGTTCGATTCCCAGTTCTGCCAAGAAATCCAATACTGGTCTGAGGGCTGAAATTGGATACACTCAGCTTTGTGAAGCAAATCTGAGAAGAGGTGGGTTCGATTCCCACCACAGAACCCTGGAAGTGGTTCTCTGTGGTTTCCCACTTCTGCTCCAGGCTATTGCCGGGACGGTTTCTAACTTAAGGCCCCGGCCGCTTCCTTCCCCATCCTCACCTTAATTGATAATACATACATTATACAGACACCGCTATGGACAGGTTATCAGAGGAATTCTACACACACACCCAAGAACACGGGGCTAAATGACCGCGATGTTCTAGCCCCTCTAATGAAACAAGATTCTGATCGCCGGTATACGTATTCTTTAAAATTTTCCGTGGTATTATTTTGTTCGTCGCCTCCGTAGCGTAGCGGTCAGCATGGTTAGCTGCCGCCCCGGAGGTCCTGGGTTCGATTCCCGGCTCTGCCACGAAATTTGAAAAAGTGGTATGAGGACTGAAACGGGGTCTACTCAGCCTCGGGTGGTCCAAATGAGTAGAGGGGGTTCGATTCCCCCTCAGCCATCCTCGAAGTGGTTTTCCGTGGTTTCCCACTTCGTCTTCGGGCAAATGCCGGGATGGTACCTTCTTAAACCGACTGTAGTGGCTACGCGCGCTAAAGCGCTGCGTTAGGTCAAGGGGCCAAGCTCTCTGCTGACTCGGTAGACGCGTGGGTTCGAGCCCCACCGTCGGCTGTCCTTGAAATGGTTTTCCGTGGTTTCCCCATTTTCAACACCAGGCAAATGCTGGGACAGTACCTTCTGACAGGCCACGGCCGCTTTCTTCCCCATCCTTGCCCAGTTTCATTCGTCTTCATCCATTCCATCTCTCATCCCGACGCGCAGGTCGCCCACGGGCGTCGACTAGAAAGACCTGCACTCGGCCTCTCAGGAGGCTACACGACAAAAAAAAAACCTTCTTAAAGGCCACGGCCGCCTCCTTCCCTCTTCCTTGCCTATCCATCCTCACCATCCCTTACCTTCCCTCATGAGGTCCCTGTTCCCTTTGCAGGTGAGGCCGCCTGGGCGAGGTGCCAATCCCACCTCACCAGTTGTATCCCTTCCGATTCGATGTTCCCAGCTCTAGGACACTGCCCGTAGAGGCGGTAGTGGTGAGTTCCCTCGCTGAGTCCGTGGGTTCCACCAACCTGGAGGGTAAACGACTAATATATATATATATATATATATATATATATATTCGAACATAAATATTCATACATATCTGTCGAGATTTCGCAAGTTTTATGTACTGTGCCACTGCGCGAGCGATTGCGAATGGGGTGGCAACAGGATGGGGCCCCACCTCACGGATCATTAGTCGTCAGGAACCATCTTCATGATACATATCCAAATAAATGGATAGGAAGAGGAGGACCCTTTCACTGGCCTGCAAGATCACCCGATCTTACGCCACTTGACTTCTTCCTGTGGGGTCACTTAAAGCAGGTAGTATATGCACATGAGCCTGAAGATCCTGACCACCTTCGGCAACTAATCACCGAGGCATGCCAAGCTGTTACACCTCAGATGTTACAGCGTGCAAGACTGTCTGTAATACGTCGTGCTGAAATCTGCATCAACCAAGGTGGTCAATATTTCGAACACTTGCTACACTGAATATGCAGAGTACTTTGCCTTATTCCTACAGGGGGGTGTGGTGGCGCAGCGGTCAAGCTCTTCGCCTCTCACCAACGCCATGTCCTGTGGTTCGAATTCACCTAAAATGGAGATCCCGTGGCTTTTGATCGCGAGATTAACGGTCACGCTAAACTACAAGCTTTCTTCCTACATACCATTATGTCATCGTCTAACCTGCCTACGTAGCATCGAATAAAAACGGTCCTTTTCAGGACCAAATAAAAATTCATTCATTGAAACAGGTAGATATGTGTCCGTAGTGCAGCTACTGTAAACGGCATTAAGCAAAAAAAAAAAAAAACTTATTTGCCTTGGGATCGAACCTGCTACATTGCAGCATGGCTGACGTTACAGCAGACAAGAACGATTTAACCATCTTAGCTACCGTGAGCCGATGTGGTATACTGTCACGTATTGAGTCTATTTGTAGTCCTCCATTTGTAGACACTTCATGTCTTTCGTAAGGCAGTGTTGTTTAGATGTGTCGATTTACACATTCGTTATAGTTGATGGCATTGAAATAATACTGCTGCCAATAATTTCGACTTTATTCGCGAGCATGAACTCAACCGTAAAGCTGTACTAGGCCAAGTACTAATGTTTTTAGGACGACTATGATATACGCGTTAGTTGGGTTGCCTTCCTCCAAAAAAAATAAGGGGCTGGTGGACCACACTGTATATATATATATATATATATATATATATATATATATATGTATATCAGTTTCTTGTGGACACGATAACTGCCGTAATTTTGCACCAATCACTTTGATTTTTTTACCGAATATGTATACTGAACCCATGTGCCATCAGGTCCATGGATGGTCGAATCCATGCATTTGAGGAAGAAATCAAAGAAACGTACAGTTTCTAATGTACTTTAAAGGAAGATCAAGCTAGGAGGCCAGCATAAGGTTGTGCAACTAACGAGGACCAAGTGTTCGAGAGGATGATATCACCCCTCTTGACATTCTGAAGGGAGCGAGTCACGAGTATTAATAACCGAGTGGAAATTTCCCAGGATTAAACAAGGAAGCCTGAATCGGAAATCAAGCTGACGTTGCTGGAAATTGACAACACCGCTTATGCGCCAGAAGAGGAATAATTAAAATTAACACGTTTACGAGCATAATAATGAGTAAACAAGTACAGTACAGTGAATCATTTTGAATGAGAGATTTTTCAGTAAAGAGAAACCATTTAATAATTGCGCAGAAAAAAACTGCTAACGTAAGACGACGTCATTGGGGAAGTACCACGGCCTCTGTGGAGGGGATAGAGCAAAAGAAATGCAACACCCACACAATTGAGGACGAGAAATTAATTAATATCTCCGAATTGCACGATCGATTCTTAGGTGCAATGAGATTATTTGACATTGAGAAGACGAGCTTTCGGAAGGTATAATTTTTATAGTTGTGGCACCATTATTTTAGAAGTTGACCACAAAAAAGGCTAGAGTCTTATTTTTTTTGTAGTAAAATAGTATAAAGCTTCGGGCCTCACCAAGCCAAACATGCAGTCTAGAATAGCCCGTGAGGGGCGTAAGGCTACATCAACAGTATATGCAGTCTCGAATAGCCCGTGAGGGGCGTAAGGCTACATCAACAGTATATGCAGTCTCGAACAGCCCGAGGGGGTGTAATCACGCATCACGCAGTACAAATCCGTCCTGGGGGACGTGACGCTGGATCATCAGCACATCAGTATTCAGACAGTCCGTGAGGGGCATAACTCTGCGTCACATCGAAGACAGTTACCAGTACTCCTTGAGGGGAGAAACGCTGTGTTACACCGCAGAAGTAATATCCGATAGCCACAGGCGTCGCAGTATTAACGACTTGCTTGCCTCCATAAGGAGTGGTCAAGACGAAATTTTAAGTATCGCCGTATTGAAATATTAGGAAAATCCTACTTACAGGATTTAGGCCCGACTGTATACCAGTTATACTGAAAGTTCGCAAGATATAGTCAGAACAGGCCGCGAACGTCAGACTTAAAGGCGATAGGTCGTTAAATAGACGAACGAATAGATCATAACGTACGGAAGTACCGTACCAGACAGATAAACTGTTATTTAAATTGAAGAACCCTAAAAGGGAAGAACAGAATAAGGTTCGGAACGTATATCAGAAACGTAGGAGTGCTAAAATAGTTCCAATAAAGAAGATAGGAGACTATAAACATTATCTCCAGAAAGCAGGCGAACTATTCTAAAAGTACTAGAATCGAGAAGTGCTAGCTGCTATAGACTAAATCTATAGGTCTTTGAGGAGACCTCGATCCGAATAGACTTTCGTTAGGATCGATAGACAGATCTACAAAGAAGCCGTTCAAGCTAGATAAATAGCCGGTCATCCAGGATAGGAGTAGCAGAATTGGACTCCAGGGAACAGTAGATGTTTCGAGACTTTCGCATTCTGCAGGATAGGAAGCCGACATCG
Organism: Meconema thalassinum; assembly: GCA_946902985.2. Lineage (NCBI taxonomy): Eukaryota > Metazoa > Arthropoda > Insecta > Orthoptera > Tettigoniidae > Meconema > Meconema thalassinum. The sequence continues at coordinate 45,375 of CAMPQE020000006.1, read as the reverse complement.
AATAAATTTCACCCTTGGAAACGGGAATTTAAGAAGATCACGTGTGATAGGCTCAGAAATACGGCCTAGTGATCGAGAATTGTGAAGTGTAAAATAATCAAGATTGTGTGTTAAATTAATATTTTTAGTGTTTATTATGTGTTCAAAAGGGACACATCAGTGTAAACAATGTCGTCAATGTTAAGTGTTTTAAATATATGTCAAAAAGTGTTTTTACATAAGATGAATTCCTTTAATATGGAGTAAAAAGTTCAAAGTGGGCCCAAAAATGAAGCACCGCACGAGAATAAAGATCATGGGACGATCTTAAACATGTGAGTACTAAATTCATTCTATTTTGGTGTCAGAAATTGGTTGTGTACAAATCCACCGGAGTTTTTGAGTAAAAGGGATGTGTTTTAATAAATAAATACTGAATAAGCAAGAACGCGGTCTGAACAATAATAAAAAAATTGAGAAATTATAAATAATTATGTAAAGAATAAATCCCGTAGAGGAAATATGTGAATAAAGGGTTAATGTATTTACCAAATGTCATAAGAGCAAGCAAAATATCACTAATTATTATGAAAGATATTTAAATAAAGTAAAGTTGAGATATGAAAGAAATAGCTTTTGAGCTTGTATAAAGAATAAAGATATTAATAATAATTAAATATGGAAATGTTAAATAAAGATCAAATAAATTGATATGAATATAAGAGCGTTAAAGCCTTAATGTATGTGTAAGATATGATGTTCAATGGAATATTTTAAAAAGGGAGCGATTTATCGGCAACAGAAAAGATTAATATGAGAATTAAAATAATATGAATTGTTACTAATGAGATTTATCAGTTCTTGGGAAGACATTTCGGCTTAAAATAAGGCATAGCGCAAATGAGCGCAATAATATTAAAGTGTCACGCTAGGAACGCGTAGTGGTTAAAATACTTGGTAAATTACTTATGGAGGGTAGGTGATTGCAGTGAATTGATAATTGTATAAGTCCTCTATTTGTGACATAGTATCACGAGGCATTGTGTATGTATTTAAAAAGGGAGCTAATATATGGTATTATTGAGCGTATGTCATATGGGCCACGGCCGACTTTAAATCGCATTTTGTATAAGTCCTCTGTAAGGGAATGATTCCCGAGGCACGTGAAGAGATTCGAACGCAGAATCGTCTTATGATAAAAGCCCCTTAATTTCTTCGTCGTCGTATGTGTATTAATCTTCCCAATCAATGAGGACCCTCTCATAATTAATAAATGCCAAGGTTACGAAAGTGGTCTTTGAACCAAAGAATAGTTGTTTGAATGAGTACGGTACAGTAAAAGCCTGGTCTCTCCCCAGAACTGAATATAATGTGAAGGTTTGTTTTGAAAGCCTTGGAAATAAGATACTAACGTGGGGTAGACAAGGAGTCGCCGTCACCCCTCGTGCCATAAATCGCGCCCGAGTACTAGGGTCTAGCTCTCTTAAAGCGAGAGGGACCAGAGACCGTCTTGTAAGATGTTGTAAAGAGAATGAATACACCAGGAGTGTTTAAAGTTGTTAACGACCCGGGCGTTGAACCGAGGTCCTTGTAGATTGATATTTTCGTTTGCCTGTTCAGATCGTAGTTTCTTATATGATAATGGTCTATTAAGACATAAGAGATAAATAACAATCCCTATTGTAATGATGTATGGACGTAGGATTCCACGAGTTAATTGAAGGCAACTGAGTTTCGGGAGTAACTATAGTTTTTTGACTGTGTCAAGTATCTTCACGCTCTGGAGTACACAATTGATTTCCTGATTACCTTAATATATTTGTGAATATAAAGAGAGATGATAACAACTGAATGTGTGGACATGCCCAAAATATTGAGTTAGATAATTAACATAGATTTTAAATATAATTATATATTTGTTTTTGAGAAATAAGAAAATATAAAGGATAGTGTTTGAGGTGTACAAGAATGACACCATTATTATGTAAATGCATGGAGCCAAAAGAGCTCAGAGTTATATAAAACTCGCAGTTAATGCTTTATGGAAGTGAGACTAAGTAAGAATTGTTGGTTTATGTGGAAACCACATGTTTTAAATACAATATTTGTTTTATTATATTTGTGATTCCTTGTTCATTTGGAGCAAGTAGATGATTGTTAAAGTGTTTGTAGCGCCATTAATTTTATTAATTTAATGTGTTAAAATAGGAGTTGATTTTGTTGTTATTTTTGCAAGTGTATCCTCTAATTGATCCAAAATATGTGAGTCACAGTGTGGGGGAACTTACCGCTGCCCCGAAAATTCCGAATTGAGCTACGCTGGTATACTGTGATTGGCATATTTCTTGCTAAAAGGGCACATGGGGGTCGTATAAGTAATGTGCTGGATTAATTACTAGAGGAACACTTAAGACGGTCATTTCATGTAAATTAAAGTAATGATAGGAGTAGCTACAACATAAAATTAACTGACCGCATGGGTCGCTAGAAACTCATACCGAGCAGCCCTGTAATATATTATCAACCCGCTAGCAAACATTCTATTTTGGCGCCCAACGTGGGGATGAGTTTTCCTAGGGAAAACCCGAGTTTTCTCGAAAAATCAAAATTCTCATTTTTTGAAAAAAAAATGGTTTTTCGAAATTTTGAATTTTAAATACTTCCATAAAGGTTTTATGAAATTGAATAAAAGTATCAAAAGGGTACGTTGTAAGTGAATACCCGTACCAAAGTAAAATTTTAAAGAAATTGGGACACACTGATTCAGAGTATCATCTCTCAAGCATGTACTAGTGTGGTGGCATTTGTGGCCCACTGTATTCTCATAAGATGGCATTAAGTGAAGAGATGCAACGGCTTTTGGAGGCTATCAAAGCCGATAGCAATGAGAAGTTGGAGGCCATAAACAATAAATTGGGAACAATAGACAATACATTGGGTCTCCAAAAGGATGAAAATAACAAAGTGTTCGAATCCATAAATGAAAGTTTGGAGTCAATAAAAACTGATAGTGCTAATATGGGCACTAAATTAGAGAATATCGAAGTTAAAACTCATACCATGGGAACCAGATTAGAAGCTATCGAAGTTAAAGGTAATACCATAGGAACTAAATTAGAAGCTATCGAAGCCGACTGTATAAACATGAATAAGGAACTGAAGGCTGAGATAGAAAGGATGAAAACAGAAAGTGGGAAAACCATTAAAGAACAGTGGGAAGTGATAAAAACGGAGACGTTAGAGTCTCTGAAAGCCAACAGTAAAAAAAAACAATGGAGTACTGAAGGCTGAAATAGAAAAAACAATGAATGACAAATTTCAAGGTTTTGACACTGATTTTGGGAATAAGTTAAATGAATTAAAAGGGGGAATAAAACAGGGGTCAGATGAACTCCGAGAAAGTATAGAAGGAAACATAGATTCCAAATTTCAAATATTGGATAAAACATTTGGGGACAAGTTAAAGGCATTGCAAACTGAGAGTAACACGTTTAATGCAGGATTGAGAACCCAGATAAGTACTATAGAAAAAGATAGTATAGAATCCAAAAAGGAGTGCCAAGATAATTTTAAAAGTATAGGGAATAAAATTGATACCATGGAAAATTAATTTGGTTCTATAGAAACTAAATTAAATAGCATGGAAGAATCTTGTAAAAAAATGTAAAGGCATGTGAGGAAAAACTTGTAACCCAGATCCAAGGTGTGCAGAAAGAATTGAAAGCTCAGATAAAATCTAACAGCGATATTTGTGAGGCCTCCCGGGAGGAAATAAAACAAAGCGTGAATAAGCTAGGAACCCGATTTGGAAAGGTTGAGGAGAAAGTAGGGACCCTCGAGAACAAAATCAGTGTAGTTCAGACTGAGGTAACTGAGATGAAAAATCAAAATATAAAGGATGCGCGGGATATGAAAGATCAATTTGAGCTGTTTACCGGGCAGGTAGATGATAACTTAAAGAAGTATGAGGGTGAAATAAATCGAAGATTAGGTATCTACGAGGGGCATCTCCAGGGTGAAAGAAAACAACGAGAGGACGAAAATAAGGATAACACCCATAAAATAAATGAAATAAGTCAGGGTATTAATGAGGTTCAGGAAACCATCGGAACATTAAAGGTTCATGTAGGAAAAACCAATAAGGAAGTAAATCAGGTCCAAGATGAAATGATGAAATTGTATAAGAGTCAAGAGAAAACTGAGGGAAAGCTTGAAGGAATTAAAGTAGATATGGTTAAAGGACGAAAAGAAGTGGAGAAGCAAATAAAGGAGATACGAGAAGGCCTGGACACCATAGGTGATATGAAACCAGAAATTAAAGACCAACAGGCTAAGATCATTAAGAAAGAGGTAGAAGACCAAATAAATGAATTCAGGGATAGCTTCAGGGATGAGAAATTCCAACTCAAAAAGATAGAGGAAGATATTAAAAGGAATCAAGAAAGAATTCAGGATGAATTAAGATCCCGATTAGAGAGGACTGAACATAAGAACAGTCAAATGGAAATCCAACTCATGGCTAATGAAGAAAGTGCCCGAAGGGAAAGGAAGTTAGAATTTGAGAATCAGGAGGAGTTTCCAAAGACGGGATGGGTAGATTCTCGTGAGCAAGGCACAGATACGGAGAGGGACTTAGGAGGGGAGAGCCCTTATAAGAACCCAGGATATCCGATGGCGATGTCAACCCCGTACACGAATCAGACAAATGGCCAAATAATAAACATTATTAAATCCAATGAGGATAGACCAGTAAAGTTTACGGGTAATAACATGTCTATTACTCCAAAATACTGGCTAAAAGAAGTGGCAGAGTATCTCAACGAAATGAAGGTTCCTCAGGATCGGAGACTGAGAGCTATTGAAAAGCTGTTGGCAGGTGATTGTCTCACCTGGTTCAGAAGCTTTAGATACACCTTTGATACGGTGGAAGGCTTTCGGGAAGCATTTTTAAAGCGATATTGGGCAGCAGATGTCCAAGAAAATTTAAGGCTAGATCTGTACTCTAGGAAGTACAGCACCAATGCACCTACTAAATACTCGGAATTTTTCACCGCTCAGCTGTGTAAATTCCGCGAACTGGATATTGCTCCAGCAGAAAACGACCTGTGTGCCGCCATTGCAAGACAGCTTCCGTATGAGATTCAGAGGCTGCTAATCTCATCCAAAGCCAGAAGTGCTGTGGAAGTGGAGAGTGTATTACGTCAATTAGATATGACGACTTCGCACGTAACTCCTCGGCATCAAAGACAAACTGAGCAAGTACATATGGCCAGCAGTCAGGAAACTGGAGAAAAACCAGCGACCAGGAATCAGTCCACCAGCACGGATACTCAAGGACTAGGTCGAGAGTATGGGCACCAGGAGCCTAGAAGGATACAGCCCTATTACAGGGGAGGATATCGAGGAAGAAATCCTAGAACTACGGGTTATAGGCAACAGGAAAGCCGACCCTATAACAATAACCATCAAAGGCCGGACAACAGAAAGAAATGGGAGAATTATCCCAGAAGGAATGTAAGACCAGACGATAGGGATGATGAATATCGGGCCGAAATAGAAGAAAGATATCAGGAGAGTCTTCGTTATATGAACGAAAGACCAGATGAACCTGATAGGCAAAAAGTCCGTTGGAGTGAGGCAATTAAGAACCGGAAATCACCCGACCGACTAGACGGAGCTCAAAGCTTGGAATTACAAGCTCAGCTAAAGAATGAGGGAAAAGGGAGCCCTCAGGATAAAAAAAACTCCAAATTTAAATTGTCAAAAGTGGAAACATACCAGGAGCTGGGAGGAGGTAGAAATTGTAAATTGGATAGCTAGACCAGATGAGCTAATTAACGAGGATGTGGAAGGAATCCCACCTGTTAAAAGAGAACTACCTATAATTATGCTTAGGATAGAAGGATTACTGGTCAGAGCATTGATTGATACCGGATCCACAATAAGTCTAATTACACAAACCCTTTTAAATGAATTGGAAACAAGGGGCCGAGTATTAAAGATTCCCACATCAAGTGTCAAGATTAGGGCATTATCCCTGAAAAATCTTTGACATGTAAATTTCAGGTATACATTGATCTGATCATGGGTAACGCTGAAATTTCGCAGTGCTTTTTGCTGGTAAATCAATTACCGTATAATGTCATATTAGGTATTGATTTTATCCGTGAGAACAAGGTCATTATAGACCTAGCGCAAAACTGCATTATAGTTCAAAGAGAGGATGTGGATGAACAAAACATTAACCTACAGGAACAGGATGCGAAAATAGAAGAACAGGTATGGCATATGGAAGAAGTGATTGAGGAAGATTATAAGGACATAGAAAGGATAATTGAAGTCCTCAACATAGAACTCGAAGATAATGTGGAAAATGAGTTCGATACCAACCTGTCAGGAAAAGTGGAGGAAGCTAAAGTAAGCCTCGAAATTAAGGAACAGTTAAAGAAATTATTATTGGATTATAGGGACGTATTTGATTCCAAGCCAGGAAAGATTGAAAATTTTAAATACGCGTTCCAGGTCAATGATTGGGCACCGTTCAAACAAAAACCATACCCGGTTGCGGAAAAACATTACCCACAAACCAAGAAGACACTGCAGGAGATGATGAATGCAGGTGTTATAGAAAAGATGGCGACACCATATGTTAGTCCATTAGTGATTGTGAGTAAACCGGATGGCTCAGTAAGGGTGTGTTTAGATGCCAGAAATTTAAATGCAAAATCATACCAGAAAATGATTCGGCACCACCCATAAAAGAAATACTGAGGAAGTTCCAAGGCAAGAAGATTTTTACGAATATTGACATGACTTCTTCGTATCATCATCTCGAACTGGAAGAGAAAACCAGCTTGTTGACTGGATTTCAGTTCGACCAACAAACATATTGTTTTAGAAGATGTCCGTTTGGATTAAAGACTGCAGGATCTGCATTAATAAGAGCGCTTGATCGAAACCTGTCAGAGGAAGTGAAAGATTGCACTATCCGATACGTAGATGACATTTTGCTTACCTCGGAGAACATTGAGGAACATTTAGAAAATTTGAAGAAATTATTGGAAGACTTAAGAAGGGCAAATTTTAAAATAAATTTAAAGAAATCGAATTTTTGTCAAAGGCAAGTAACATTTTTAGGGCATGTGATTGACAAGGATGGTGTTAAACCAAATCCATGCAAATTGGAGTCGATAAGGGATTTTCAAAGGCCTTTGAAAGTAAAGAACGTTCGCCAGTTTTTGGGATTGATTGGGTTCTTCTCAGGACATTGTCCATCATACACCAAAACTGTTGCACCACTACAGGACCTTTTGAAGAAGGGGGGCAAGTGGAAATGGACGGAGGAAGCAGAAAAAGCATTCGTGGAGGCCAAGGAAATGCTCTTAAATTACGTGAAGCTAGGATATCCTGATTTTAATCAGAGATTTATCATTCAAACAGACGCATCCCAGATTGGAATAGGGGCAATGCTATATCAGGAGAACCCGGAAAACCCTGATAAGAAGAACTATCTAGCTTTCACAAGTAGGAGACTGAAACCACACGAGAAAAATTATACGATCAGCGAGATCGAGCTGTTAGCGATATTGCACGCGTTGCAATATTGGCGGAAGATCGTATATGGGTTTCAGGTCATTCTAAGAATGGATCATAAAGCCTTAACCTTTTTGATGAAGACTGATTTATCCAGTCAAAGGTTGATGCGTTGGGCTTTATACATTCAACAATTTGATGTCAAGATAGAGTATTGCCCAGGAAAGGAAAACATAGTTCCAGACTACTTAAGTAGACAGCCAGAGTCCACAGAAGAGGAAGTAATGGCTATAGATTTGGAAGACAGGGATCAGCGTACTCTTAATGAGTTAAGATACATTAGTCAAAGACAACGTGAGGATCCATGGATGAACATGCTCATATCTTTCCTTGAGGGAAGCCTGATAAGAGGAACACCAGCGTACACGGAAGCTGAGAAGATAGCACAAGACTACACGTTTTATAATGGGTTATTATATAAGTTTGTGGACTCTGACCATACAAAATTAAGGATTGTTGTACCTGCGATTTTGCAGAGGAAAATAGTATGGTTAGCCCATAGATCGTTCGGACATATGGGAGTCGACAAAACAGTCTCGATGCTGAAAGAAGCATTTGTATGGCCGAGACTGAGAGAAACTGTAAGGGACACGCTAAAGACATGTGATCTATGTCAAAGGATCAAACCTAATGCATTTCTGATGAGACAGAAGCCTATACCATTGTTGCCCGAAAGGCCCGGCCAAATCATATCTATTGATAATTTTGGACCTTTGCCAAAGGCAAGAAGAGGAAATCGACACATAATGGTGGCTATGGATGTCTTCACTAAAATGGTTGTCCTTGCTCCCATACAGAAGACTAGTACCAAACAGGTGTTAAAACGACTTAAAGAAAAAGTGATACCGATTCTGGGAAAACCTGAGAATTTGTTGTCGGATCACGGCAGTTGTTTCACCAGTGTAGAGTTCAGACGAGAATTAGAAAGACTTGGAATACGTCAGATTTTGTCAAGTATTCGCCATCCTGAGGCAAATCCTGTAGAAAGAGTTATGAGAGAAACGGCCAAGTATTGTAGAATATACTGTGCCGAAGAAAATTGGAAGTGGATATATATCTTGGATATTATCGAATTTTGTATAAATAATACAATCCATGAATCCACAGGAGAGATACCCATAACGTTACATCGGAATGAGCAACCAGAAAGACCTTGGAGTCTGGTAATTCCTAGGCCAGCAGACGCTCAGCCTGGAAGAGATGTACGAATTAGAAGAGCCTTTGAGCATCTAAAAGCTCAAGCCGACAGGAGGCAGAGAAGAAATAGGCATAAGAGGTATCATCGACCATTATTAGCAGGAGAAATGGTGTTAGTGAAAAGACCAGCCATTTCGGATCCAAGGAACCATGTGTACAAGAAGTTCCAGAAAATGTACCACGGACCATATCAAATAATCAGAGATTTGAGGAATAACGCATATAGAATTCGGCACTGTGAAACGGATCACGAAGTGACCATGAATTCAGCAAATTTGAAATTATACTACCCTCCCGAAGATTTTGATGAAGAGAATGAACAAGCCCTGGTTATGGAAATATGTAGAGATGAATCCGCTTTTGACATAAACGAGAATAAGGAAGAAATAGAAAATAGAGCTCAAGCATTCGAGTGCGAATGCGAATTGGAGAAGTTATATTGGGAAATTAAAGAAATAATTGAATTTATTGAAGAAGAAAATTCCAATTTAAGAAAAGAAAATGATGAAATAAGGAAACGGGTAGGAATAGACCAAACCCGTAAGGAAGAATGAGGTTCTGGGGACTTAAAGTCCAGACAAATAAAGAAAGAAAGAAAGGGTAGGGACAGATCATACCCGACCTACACAATTACCGGATACGACTTTAAAGAAATAAAAACAATGGAAGGTACGGACAACGTTATGATGGCTTCGACGAATAAAGAAATACAAATTTAATTGAAATAAATTTTCTCAAGAATTTTCGAAAATTTATTTACCTAAGGAGGGGAGAGATGAACCCATGTGCCATCAGGTCCATGGATGGTCGAATCCATGCATTTGAGGAAGAAATCAAAGAAACGTACAGTTTCTAATGTACTTTAAAGGAAGATCAAGCTAGGAGGCCAGCATAAGGTTGTGCAACTAACGAGGACCAAGTGTTCGAGAGGATGATATCACCCCTCTTGACATTCTGAAGGGAGCGAGTCACGAGTATTAATAACCGAGTGGAAATTTCCCAGGATTAAACAAGGAAGCCTGAATCGGAAATCAAGCTGACGTTGCTGGAAATTGACAACACCGCTTATGCGCCAGAAGAGGAATAATTAAAATTAACACGTTTACGAGCATAATAATGAGTAAACAAGTACAGTACAGTGAATCATTTTGAATGAGAGATTTTTCGGTAAAGAGAAACCATTTAATAATTGCGCAGAAAAAAACTGCTAACGTAAGACGACGTCATTGGGGAAGTACCACGGCCTCTGTGGAGGGGATAGAGCAAAAGAAATGCAACACCCACACAATTGAGGACGAGAAATTAATTAATATCTCCGAATTGCACGATCGATTCTTAGGTGCAATGAGATTATTTGACATTGAGAAGACGAGCTTTCGGAAGGTATATTTTTTATAGCTGTGGCACCATTATTTTAGAAGTTGACCACAAAAAAGGCTAGAGTCTTATTTTTTTTGTAGTAAAATAGTATAAAGCTTCGGGCCTCACCAAGCCAAACATGCAGTCTCGAATAGCCCGTGAGGGGCGTAAGGCTACATCAACAGTATATGCAGTCTCGAATAGCCCGTGAGGGGCGTAAGGCTACATCAACAGTATATGCAGTCTCGAACAGCCCGAGGGGGTGTAATCACGCATCACGCAGTACAAATCCGTCCAGGGGGACGTGACGCTGGATCATCAGCACATCAGTATTCAGACAGTCCGTGAGGGGCATAACTCAGCGTCACATCGAAGACAGTTACCAGTACTCCTTGAGGGGAGAAACGCTATGTTACACCGCAGAAGTAATATCCGATAGCCACAGGCGTCGCAGTATTAACGACTTGCTTGCCTCCATAAGGAGTGGTCAAGACGAAATTTTAAGTATCGCCGTATTGAAATATTAGGAAAATCCTACTTACAGGATTTAGGCCCGACTGTATACCAGTTATGCTGAAAGTTCGCAAGATATAGTCAGAACAGGCCGCGAACGTCAGACTTAAAGGCGATAGGTCGTTAAATAGACGAACGAATAGATCATAACGTACGGAAGTACCGTACCAGACAGATAAACTGTTATTTAAATTGAAGAACCCTAAAAGGGAAGAACAGAATAAGGTTCGGAACGTATATCAGAAACGTAGGAGTGCTAAAATAGTTCCAATAAAGAAGATAGGAGACTATAAACATTATCTCCAGAAAGCAGGCGAACTATTCTAAAAGTACTAGAATCGAGAAGTGCTAGCTGCTATAGACTAAATCTATAGGTCTTTGAGGAGACCTCGATCCGAATAGACTTTCGTTAGGATCGATAGACAGATCTACAAAGAAGCCGTTCAAGCTAGATAAATAGCCGGTCATCCAGGATAGGAGTAGCAGAATTGGACTCCAGGGAACAGTAGATGTTTCGAGACTTTCGCATTCTGCAGGATAGGAAGCCGACATCGAATAAATTTCACCCTTGGAAACGGGAATTTAAGAAGATCACGTGTGATAGGCTCAGAAATACGGCCTAGTGATCGAGAATTGTGAAGTGTAAAATAATCAAGATTGTGTGTTAAATTAATATTTTTAGTGTTTATTATGTGTTCAAAAGGGACACATCAGTGTATAAAAATGTCGTCGATATTAAGTGTTTTAAATATATGTCAAAAAGTGTTTTTACATAAGATGAATTCCTTTAATATGGAGTAAAAAGTTCAAAGTGGGCCCAAAAATGAAGCACCGCACGAGAATAAAGATCATGGGACGATCTTAAACATGTGAGTACTAAATTCATTCTATTTTGGTGTCAGAAATTGGTTGTGTACAAATCCACCGGAGTTTTTGAGTAAAAGGGATGTGTTTTAATAAATAAATACTGAATAAGCAAGAACGCGGTCTGAACAATAATAAAAAAATTGAGAAATTATAAATAATTATGTAAAGAATAAATCCCGTAGAGGAAATATGTGAATAAAGGGTTAATGTATTTACCAAATGTCATAAGAGCAAGCAAAATATCACTAATTATTATGAAAGATATTTAAATAAAGTAAAGTTGAGATATGAAAGAAATAGCTTTTGAGCTTGTATAAAGAATAAAGATAATAATAATAATTAAATATGGAAATGTTAAATAAAGATCAAATAAATTGATATGAATATAAGAGCGTTAAAGCCTTAATGTATGTGTAAGATATGATGTTCAATGGAATATTTTAAAAAGGGAGCGATTTATCGGCAACAGAAAAGATTAATATGAGAATTAAAATAATATGAATTGTTACTAATGAGATTTATCAGTTCTTGGGAAGACATTTCGGCTTAAAATAAGGCATAGCGCAAATGAGCGCAATAATATTAAAGTGTCACGCTAGGAACGCGTAGTGGTTAAAATACTTGGTAAATTACTTATGGAGGGTAGTTGATTGCAGTGAATTGATAATTGTATAAGTCCTCTATTTGTGACATAGTATCACGAGGCATTGTGTATGTATTTAAAAAGGGAGCTAATATATGGTATTATTGAGCGTATGTCATATGGGCCACGGTCGACTTTAAATCGCATTTTGTATAAGTCCTCTGTAAGGGAATGGTTCCCGAGGCACGTGAAGAGATTCGAACGCAGAATCGTCTTATGATAAAAGCCCCTTAATTTCTTCGTCGTCGTATGTGTATTAATCTTCCCAATCAATGAGGACCCTCTCATAATTAATAAATGCCAAGGTTACGAAAGTGGTCTTTGAACCAAAGAATAGTTGTTTGAATGAGTACGGTACAGTAAAAGCCTGGTCTCTCCCCAGAACTGAATATAATGTGAAGGTTTTTTTTGAAAGCCTTGGAAATAAGCTATTAACGTGGGTAGACAGGGAGTCGCCGTCACCCCTCGTGCCATAAATCGCGCCCGAATAGAAGGGTCTAGCTCTCTTAAAGCGAGAGAGGCCAGAAACCGTCTCGTAAGATGTTGTAAAGAGAATGAATACACCAGGAGTGTTTAAAGTTGTTAACGACCCGGGCGTTGAACCGAGGTCCTTGTAGATTGATATTTTCGTTTGCCTGTTCAGATCGTAGTTTCTTATATGATAATGGTCTTATAAGACATAGGAGATAAATAACAATCCCTATTGTAATGATGTAAGGACGTAGGATTCCACGAGTTAATTGAAGGCAACTGAGTTTCGGGAGTAACTATAGTTTTTTGACTGTGTCAAGTATCTTCACGCTCTGGAGTACACAATTGATTTCTTGATTACCTTAATATATTTGTGAATATAAAGAGAGATGATAACAACTGAATGTGTGGACATGCCCAAAATATTGAGTTAGATAATTAATATAGATTTTAAATATAATTATATATTTGTTTTTGAGAAATAAGAAAATATAAAGGATAGTGTTTGAGGTGTACAAGAATGACACCATTATTATGTAAATGCATGGAGCCAAAAGAGCTCAGAGTTATATAAAACTCGCAGTTAATGCTTTATGGAAGTGAGACTAAGTAAGAATTGTTGGTTTATGTGGAAACCACATGTTTTAAATACAATATTTGTTTTATTATAGTTGTGATTCCTTGTTCATTTGGAACAAGTAGATGATTATGGGACAGTAATTAAATTGTTAAAGTGTTTGTAGCGCCATTAATTTTATTAATTAAATGTGTTAAAATAGGAGTTGATTTTGTTGTTATTTTTGCAAGTGTATCCTCTAATTGATCCAAAATATGTGAGTCACAGAGTGGGGGAACTTACCGCTGCCCCGAAATTCCGAATTGAGCTACGCTGGTATACTGTGATTGGCATATTTCTTGCTAAAAGGGCACATGGGGGTCGTATAAGTAATGTGCTGGATTAATTACTAGAGGAACACTTAAGACGGTCATTTCATGTAAAGTAAAGTAATGATAGGTGTAGCTACAACATAAAATATTAACTGACCGCATGGGTCCCTAGAAACTCATACCGAGCAGCCCTGTAATATATTATCAACCCCCTAGCAAACATTCTATTTTGGCGCCCAACGTGGGGATGAGTTTTCCTAGGGAAAACCCGAGTTTTCTCGAAAAATCAAAATTTTCATTTTTTTTTGAAAAAAAAAAATGGTTTTTCGAAATTTTGAATTTTAAATACTTCCATAAAGGATTATGAAATTGAATAAAAGTATCAAAAGGGTACGTTGTAAGTGAATACCCGTACCAAAGTAAAATTTTAAAGAAATTGGGACACACTGATTCAGAGTATCATCTCTCAAGCATATACAAGTGTGGTGGCATTTGTGGCCCACTGTATTCTCATAAGATGGCATTAAGTGACGAGATGCAACGGCTTTTGGAGGCTATCAAAGCCGATAGCAATGAGAAGTTGGAGGCCATAAACAATAAATTGGGAACAATAGACAATACATTGGGTCTCCAAAAGGATGAAAATAACTAAGTGTTCGAATCCATAAATGAATGTTTGGAGTCAATAAAAACTGATAGTGCTAATATGGGCACTAAATTAGAGAATATCGAAGTTAAAACTGATACCATGGGAACCAGATTAGAAGCTATCGAAGTTAAAGGTAATACCATGGGAACTAAATTAGAAGCTATCGAAGCCGACTGTATAAACATGAATAAGGAACTGAAGGCTGAGATAGAAAGGATGAAAACAGAAAGTGGGAAAACCATTAAAGAACAGTGGGAAGTGATAAAAACGGAGACGTTAGAGTCTCTGAAAGCCAACAGTAAAAAAAACAATGGAGTACTGAAGGCTGAAATAGAAGAAACAATGAATAACAAATTTCAAGCTTTTGACACTGATTTTGGGAATAAGTTAAATGAATTAAAAGGGGGAATAAAACAGGGGTCAGATGAACTCCGAGAAAGTATAGAAGGAAACATAGATTCCAAATTTCAAATATTGGATAAAACATTTGGGGACAAGTTAAAGGCATTGCAAACTGAGAGTAACACGTTTAATGCAGGATTGAGAACCCAGATAAGTACTATAGAAAAAAATAGTATAGAATCCAAAAAGGAGTGCCAAGATAATTTTAAAAGTATAGGGAATAAAATTGATACCATGGAAAATTAATTTGGTTCTATAGAAACTAAATTAAATAGCATGGAAGAATCTTGTAAAAAAAATGTAAAGGCATGTGAGGAAAAACTTGTAACCCAGATCCAAGGTGTGCAGAAAGAATTGAAAGCTCAGATAAAATCTAACAGCGATATTTGTGAGGCCTCCCGGGAGGAAATAAAACAAAGCGTGAATAAGCTAGGAACCCGATTTGGAAAGGTTGAGGAGAAAGTAGGGACCCTCGAGAACAAAATCAGTGTAGTTCAGACTGAGGTAACTGAGATGAAAAATCAAAATATAAAGGATGCGCGGGATATGAAAGATCAATTTGAGCTGTTTACCGGGCAGGTAGATGATAACTTAAAGAAGTATGAGGGTGAAATAAATCGAAGATTAGGTATCTACGAGGGGCATCTCCAGGGTGAATGAAAACAACGAGAGGACGAAAATAAGGATAACACCCATAAAATAAATGAAATAAGTCAGGGTATTAATGAGGTTCAGGAAACCATCGGAACATTAAAGGTTCATGTAGGAAAAACCAATAAGGAAGTAAATCAGGTCCAAGATGAAATGATGAAATTGTATAAGAGTCAAGAGAAAACTGAGGGAAAGCTTGAAGGAATTAAAGTGGATATGGTTAAAGGACGAAAAGAAGTGAAGAAGCAAATAAAGGAGATACGAGAAGGCCTGGATACCATAGGTGATATGAAACCAGAAATTAAAGACCAACAGGCTAAGATCATTAAGAAAGAGGTAGAAGACCAAATAAATGAATTCAGGGATAGCTTCAGGGATGAGAAATTCCAACTCAAAAAGATAGAGGAAGGTATTAAAAGGAATCAAGAAAGAATTCAGGATGAATTAAGATCCCGATTGGAGAGGACTGAACATAAGAATAGTCAAATGGAAATCCAACTCATGGCAAATGAAGAAAGTGCCCGAAGAGAAAGGAAGTTAGAATTCGAAAATCAGGAGGAGTTTCCAAAGACAGGATGGGTAGATTCCCGTGAACAAGGCACAGATACGGAGAGGGACTTAGGAGGGGAGAGCCCTTATAAGAACCCAGGATATCCGATGGCGATGTCAACCCCGTACACGAATCAGACAAATGGCCAAATAATAAACATTATTAAATCAAATGAGGACAGACCAGTAAAGTTTACGGGTAATAACATGTCTATTACTCCAAAATACTGGCTAAAAGAAGTGGCAGAGTATCTCAACGAAATGAAGGTTCCTTAGGATCGGAGACTGAGAGCTATTGAAAAGCTGTTGGCAGGTGATTGTCTCACCTGGTTCAGAAGCTTTAGATACACCTTTGATACGGTGGAAGGCTTTCGGGAAGCATTTTTAAAGCGATATTGGGCAGCAGATGTCCAAGAAAATTTAAGGCTAGATCTGTACTCTAGGAAGTACAGCACCAATGCACCTACTAAATACTCGGAATTTTTCACCGCTCAGCTGTGTAAATTCCGCGAACTGGATATTGCTCCGGCAGAAAACGACCTGTGTGCCGCCATTGCAAGACAGCTTCCGTATGAGATTCAGAGGCTGCTAATCTCATCCAAAGCCAGAAGTGCTGTGGAAGTGGAGAGTGTATTACGTCAATTAGATATGACGACTTCGCACGTAACTCCTCGGCATCAAAGACAAACTGAGCAAGTACATATGGCCAGCAGTCAGGAAACTGGAGAAAAACCAGCGACCAGGAATCAGTCCACCAGCACGGATACTCAAGGACTAGGTCGAGAGTATGGGCACCAGGAGCCTAGAAGGATACAGCCCTATTACAGGGGAGGATATCGAGGAAGAAATCCTAGAACTACGGGTTATAGGCAACAGGAAAGCCGACCCTATAACAATAACCATCAAAGGCCGGACAACAGGAAGAAATGGGAGAATTATCCCAGAAGGAATGTAAGACCAGACGATAGGGATGATGAATATCGGGCCGAAATAGAAGAAAGATATCAGGAAAGTCTTCGTTATATGAACGAAAGACCAGATGAACCTGATAGGCAAAAAGTCCGTTGGAGTGAGGCAATCAAGAACCGGAAATCACCCGATCGACTAGACGGAGCTCAAAGCTTGGAACTACAAGCTCAGTTAAAGAATGAGGGAAAAGGGAGCCCTCAGGATAAAAAAACTCCAAATTTAAATTGTCAAAAGTGGAAACATACCAGGAGCTGGGAGGAGGTAGAGATTGTAAATTGGATAGCCAGACCAGATGAGCTAATTAACGAGGATGTGGAAGGAATCCCACCTGTTAAAAGAGAACTACCTATAATTATGCTTAGGATAGAAGGATTACTGGTCAGAGCATTGATTGATACTGGATCCACAATAAGTCTAATTACACAAACTCTTTTAAATGAATTGGAAACAAGGGGCCGAGTACTAAAGTTTCCCACATCAAGTGTAAAGATTAAGGGAATTATCCCTGAAAAGTCTTTGACATGTAAATTTCAGGTATACATTGATCTGATCATGGGTAACGCTGATATTTCTCAGTGCTTTTTGCTGGTAAATCAATTACCGTATAATGTCATATTAGGTATTGATTTTATCCGTGAGAACAAGGTCATTATAGACCTAGCGCAAAACTGCATTAGAGTTCAAAGAGAGGATGTGGATGAACAAAACATTAACCTACAGGAACAGGATGCGAAAATAGAAGAACAGGTATGGCATATGGAAGAAGTGATTGAGGAAGATTATAAGGACATAGAAAAGATATTTGAAGTCCTCAACATAGAACTCGAAGATAATGTGGAAAATGAGTTCGATACCAACCTGTCAGGAAAAGTGGAGGAAGCTAAAGTAAGCCTCGAAATTAAGGAACAGTTAAAGAAATTATTATTGGATTATAGGGACGTATTTGATTCCAAGCCAGGAAAGATTGAAAATTTTAAATACGCGTTCCAGGTCAATGATTGGGCACCGTTCAAACAAAAACCATACCCGGTTGCGGAAAAACATTACCCACAAACCAAGAAGACACTGCAGGAGATGATGAATGCAGGTGTTATAGAAAAGATGGCGACACCATATGTTAGTCCATTAGTGATTGTGAGTAAACCGGATGGCTCAGTAAGGGTGTGTTTAGATGCCAGAAATTTAAATGCAAAAATCATACCAGAAAATGATTCGGCACCACCCATAAAAGAAATACTGAGGAAGTTCCAAGGCAAGAAGATTTTTACGAATATTGACATGACTTCTTCGTATCATCATCTCGAACTGGAAGAGAAAACCAGCTTGTTGACTGGATTTCAGTTCGACCAACAAACATATTGTTTTAGAAGATGTCCGTTTGGATTAAAGACTGCAGGATCTGCATTAATAAGAGCGCTTGATCGAAACCTGTCAGAGGAAGTGAAAGATTGCACTATCCGATACGTAGATGACATTTTGCTTACCTCGGAGAACATTGAGGAACATTTAGATAATTTGAAGAAATTATTGGAAGACTTAAGAAGGGCAAATTTTAAAATAAATTTAAAGAAATCGAATTTTTGTCAAAGGCAAGTAACATTTTTAGGGCATGTGATTGACAAGGATGGTGTTAAACCAAATCCATGCAAATTGGAATCGATAAGGGATTTTCCAAGGCCTTTGAAGGTAAAGAACGTTCGCTAGTTTTTGGGATTGATTGGGTTCTTCTCAGGACATTGTCCATCATACACCAAAACTGTTGCACCACTACAGGACCTTTTGAAGAAGGGAGGCAAGTGGAAATGGACGGAGGAAGCAGAAAAAGCATTTGTAGAGGCCAAGGAAATGCTCTTAAATTACGTGAAGCTAGGATATCCTGATTTTAATCAGAGATTTATCATTCAAACAGACGCATCCCAGATTGGAATAGGGGCAATGCTATATCAGGAGAACCCGGAAAACCCTGATAAGAAGAACTATCTAGCTTTCACAAGTCGGAGACTGAAACCACACGAGAAAAATTATACGATCAGCGAGATCGAGCTGTTAGCGATATTGCACGCGTTGCAATATTGGCGGAAGATCGTATATGGGTTTCAGGTCATTCTAAGGACAGATCATAAAGCCTTAACCTTTTTGATGAAGACTGATTTATCCAGTCAAAGGTTGATGCGTTGGGCTTTATACATTCAACAATTTGATGTCAAGATAGAGTACTGCCCAGGAAAAGAAAATATAGTTCCAGACTACTTAAGTAGACAGCCAGAGTCCATAGAAGAGGAAGTAATGGCTATAGATTTGGAAGACAGGGATCAGCGTACTCTTAATGAGTTAAGAAGCATTAGTCAAAGACAACGGGAGGATCCATGGATGAACATGCTCATATCTTTCCTTGAGGGAAGCTTGATAAGAGGAACACCAGCGTACACGGAAGCTGAGAAGATAGCACAAGACTACACGTTTTATAATGGGTTATTATATAAGTTTGTGGACTCTGACCATACAAAATTAAGGATTGTTGTACCTGCAATTTTGCAGAGGAAAATAGTATGGTTAGCCCATAGATCGTTCGGACATATGGGAGTCGACAAAACAGTCTCGATGCTGAAAGAAGCATTTGTATGGCCGAGACTGAGAGAAACTGTAAGGGACACGCTAAAGACATGTGATCTATGTCAAAGGATCAAACCTAATGCATTTCTGATGAGACAGAAGCCTATACCATTGTTGCCCGAAAGGCCCGGCCAAATCATATCTATTGATAATTTTGGACCTTTGCCAAAGGCAAGAAGAGGAAATCGACACATAATGGTGGCTATGGATGTCTTCACTAAAATGGTTGTCCTTGCTCCCATACAGAAGACTAGTACCAAACAGGTGTTAAAACGACTCAAAGAAAAAGTGATACCGATTCTGGGGAAACCTGAGAATTTGTTGTCGGATCACGGCAGTTGTTTCACCAGTGTAGAGTTCAGACGTGAATTAGAAAGACTTGGAATACGTCAGATTTTGTCAAGTATTCGCCATCCTGAGGCAAATCCTGTAGAAAGAGTTATGAGAGAAACGGCCAAGTATTGTAGAATATACTGTGCCGAAGAAAATTGGAAGTGGATAGATATCTTGGATATTATCGAATTTTGTATAAATAATACAATCCATGAATCCACAGGAGAGATACCCATAACGTTACATCGGAATGAGCAACCAGAAAGACCTTGGAGTCTGGTAATTCCTAGGCCAGCAGACGCTCAGCCTGGAAGAGATGTACGAATTAGAAGAGCCTTTGAGCATCTAAAAGCTCAAGCCGACAGGAGGCAGAGAAGAAATAGGCATAAGAGGTATCATCGACCATTATTAGCAGGAGAAATGGTGTTAGTGAAAAGACCAGCCATTTCGGATCCAGGGAACCGTGTGTACAAGAAGTTCCAGAAAATGTACCACGGTCCATATCAAATAATCAGAGATTTGAGGAATAACGCATATAGAATTCGGCACTGTGAAACGGATCACGAAGTGACCATGAATTCAGCAAATTTGAAATTATACTACCCTCCCGAAGATTTTGATGAAGAGAATGAACAAGCCCTGGTTATGGAAACATGTAGAGATGAATCCGCTTTTGACATAAACGAGAATAAGGAAGAAATAGAAAATAGAGCTCAAGCATTCGAGTGCGAATGCGAATTGGAGAAGTTATATTGGGAAATTAAAGAAATAATTGAATTTATTGAAGAAGAAAATTCCAATTTAAGAAAAGAAAATGATGAAATAAGAAAACGGGTAGGGATAGACCAAACCCGTAAGGAAGAATGAGGTTCTGGGGACTTAAAGTCCAGACAAATAAAGAAAGAAAGAAAGGGTAGGGACAGAGCATACCCGACCTACACAATTACCGGATACGACTTTAAAGAAGTAAAAACAATGGAAGGTACGGACAACGTTATGATGGCTTCGACGAATAAAGAAATACAAATTTAATTGAAATAAATTTTCTCAAGAATTTTCGAAAATTTATTTACCTAAGGAGGGGAGAGATGAACCCATGTGCCATCAGGTCCATGGATGGTCGAATCCATGCATTTGAGGAAGAAATCAAAGAAACGTACAGTTTCTAATGTACTTTAAAGGAAGATCAAGCTAGGAGGCCAGCATAAGGTTGTGCAACTAACGAGGACCAAGTGTTCGAGAGGATGATATCACCCCTCTTGACATTCTGAAGGGAGCGAGTCACGAGTATTAATAACCGAGTGGAAATTTCCCAGGATTAAACAAGGAAGCCTGAATCGGAATTCGAGCTGACGTTGCTGGAAATTGACAACACCGCTTATGCGCCAGAAGAGGAATAATTAAAATTAACACGTTTACGAGCATAATAATGAGTAAACAAGTACAGTACAGTGAATCATTTTGAATGAGAGATTTTTCAGTAAAGAGAAACTATTTAATAATTGCGCAGAAAAAAACTGCTAACGTAAGACGACGTCATTGGGGAAGTACCACGGCAGCTGGGGAGGGGATAGAGCAAAAGAAATGCAACACCCACACAATTGAGGACGAGAAATTAATTAATATCTCCGAATTGCACGATCAATTCTTAGGTGCAATGAGATTATGTGACATTGAGAAGACGAGCTTTCGGAAGGTATAATTTTTATATTTGTGGCACCATTATTTTAGAAGTTGACCACAGAAAAGGCTAGAGTCTTATTTTTTTGTAGTAAAATAGTATAAAGCTTCGGGCTTTACCAAGCCAAACATGCAGTCATTCCGACAGTCCGTGAGGGGACGTGACGCTGGAGCATCAACAGTAGATGCAATTATTCTGACAACCTGTGAGGGTGTTACTACGCACGCAGTTCAAACGGCCTGAGGGCACGTCACTAAGCTACATCAGTATTCAGACAGTCCGTGAGGGGCGTAACTCTGCGTTACATCGAAAACAGCTACCAGTACTCCTTGAGGGGAGAAACGCTGTGTTACACCGCAGAAGTAATATCCGATAACCACAGGCGTCGCAGTATTAACGACTTGCTTGCCTCCATAAGGAGTGGTCAAGAAGAAATTTTAAGTATCGCCGTATTGAAATATTAGGAAAATCCTACTTACAGGATTTAGGCCCGACTGTATACCAGTTATACTGAAAGTTCGTAAGATATAGTCAGAACAGGCCGCGAACGTCAGACTTATAGGCGATAGGTCGTTAAATAGACGAACGAATAGATCATAACGTACGGAAGTACCGTACCAGACAGATAAACTGTTATTTAAATTGAAGAACCCTAAAAGGGAAGAACAGAATAAGGTCCGGAACGTATATCAGAAACGTAGGAGTGCTAAAATAGTTCCAATAAAGAAGATAGGAGACTATAAACATTATCTCCAGAAAGCAGGCGAACTATTCTAAAAGTACTAGAATCGACTATAGACTAAATCTATAGGTCTTTGAGGAGACCTCGATCCGAATAGACTTTCGTTAGGATCGATAGACAGATCTACAAAGAAGCCGTTCAAGCTAGATAAATAGCCGGTCATCCAGGATAGAAGTAGCAGAATTGGACTCCAGGGAACAATAGATGTTTCGAGACTTTCGCATTCTGCAGGATAGGAAGCCGACATCGAATAAATTTCACCCTTGGAAACGGGAATTTAAGAAGATCACGTGTGATAGGCTCAGAAATACGGCCTAGTGATCGAGAATTGTGAAGTGTAAAATAATCAAGATTGTGTGTTAAATTAATATTTTTAGTGTTTATTATGTGTTCAAAAGGGACACATCAGTGTATAAAAATGTCGTCAATGTTAAGTGTTTTAAATATATGTCAAAAAGTGTTTTTACATAAGATGAATTCCTTTAATATGGAGTAAAAAGTTCAATGTGGGCCCAAAAATGAAGCACCGCACGAGAATAAAGATCATGGGACGATCTTAAACATATGAGTACTAAATTCATTCTATTTTGGTGTCAGAAATTGGTTGTGTACAAATCCACCGGAGTTTTTGAGTAAAAGGGATGTGTTTCAATAAATAAATACTGAATAAGCAAGAACGCGGTCTGAACAATAATAAAAAAATTGAGAAATTATAAATAATTATGTAAAGAATAAATCCCGTAGAGGAAATATGTGAATAAAGGGTTAATGTATTTACCGAATGTCATAAGAGCATGCGAAATATCACTAATTATTATGAAAGATATTTAAATAAAGTAAAGTTGAGATATGAAAGAAATAGCTTTTGAGCTTGTATAAAGAATAAAGATAATAATAATAATTAAATATGGAAATGTTAAATAAAGATCAAATAAATTGATATGAATATAAGAGCGTTAAAGCCTTAATGTATGTGTAAGATATGATGTTCAATGGAATATTTTAAAAAGGGAGCGATTTATCGGCAACAGAAAAGATTAATATGAGAATTAAAATAATATGAATTGTTACTAATGAGATTTATCAGTTCTTGGGAAGACATTTCGGCTTAAAATAAGGCATAGCGCAAATGAGCGCAATAATATTAAAGTGTCACGCTAGGAACGCGTAGTGGTTAAAATACTTGGTAAATTACTTATGGAGGGTAGTTGATTGCAGTGAATTGATAATTGTATATGTCCTCTATTTGTGACATAGTATCACGAGGCATTGTGTATGTATTTAAAAAGGGAGCTAATATATGGTATTATTGAGCGTATGTCATATGGGCCACGGCCGACTTTAAATCGCATTTTGTATAAGTCCTCTGTAAGGGAATGGTTCCCGAGGCACGTGAAGAGATTCGAACGCAGAATCGTCTTATGATAAAAGCCCCTTAATTTCTTCGTCGTCGTATGTGTATTAATCTTCCCAATCAATGAGGACCCTCTCATAATTAATAAATGCCAAGGTTACGAAAGTGGTCTTTGAACCAAAGAATAGTTGTTTGAATGAGTACGGTACAGTAAAAGCCTGGTCTCTCCCCAGAACTGAATATAATGTGAAGGTTTGTTTTGAAAGCCTTGGAAATAAGATACTAACGTGGGGTAGACAAGGAGTCGCCGTCACCCCTCGTGCCATAAATCGCGCCCGAGTAGTAGGGTCTAGCTCTCTTAAAGCGAGAGGGACCAGAGACCGTCTTTTAAGATGTTGTAAAGAGAATGAATACACCAGGAGTGTTTAAAGTTGTTAACGACCCGGGCGTTGAACCGAGGTCCTTGTAGATTGATATTTTCGTTTGCCTGTTCAGATCGTAGTTTCTTATATGATAATGGTCTTATAAGACATAAGAGATAAATAACAATCCCTATTGTAATGATGTATGGACGTAGGATTCCACGAGTTAATTGAAGGCAACTGAGTTTCGGGAGTAACTATAGTTTTTTGACTGTGTCAAGTATCTTCACGCTCTGGAGTACACAATTGATTTCCTGATTACCTTAATATATTTGTGAAATAAAGAGAGATGATAACAAATGAATGTGTGGACATGCCCAAAATATTGAGTTAGATAATTAACATAGATTTTAAATATAATTATATATTTGTTTTTGAGAAATAAGAAAATATAAAGGATAGTGTTTGAGGTGTACAAGAATGACACCATTATTATGTAAATGCATGGAGCCAAAAGAGCTCAGAGTTATATAAAACTCGCAGTTAATGCTTTATGGAAGTGAGACTAAGTAAGAATTGTTGGTTTATGTGGAAACCACATGTTTTAAATACAATATTTGTTTTATTATATTTGTGATTCCTTGTTCATTTGGAGCAAGTAGATGATTATGGGTCATTAATTAAATTGTTAAAGTGTTTGTAGCGCCATTAATTTTATTAATTAAATGTGTTAAAATAGGAGTTGATTTTGTTGTTATTTTTGCAAGTGTATCCTCTAATTGATCCAAAATATGTGAGTCACAGAGTGGGGGAACTTACCGCTGCCCCGAAAATTCCGAATTGAGCTACGCTGGTATACTGTGATTGGCATATTTCTTGCTAAAAGGGCACATGGGGGTCGTATAAGTAATGTGCTGGATTAATTAATAGAGGAACACTTAAGACGGTCATTTCATGTAAATTAAAGTAATGATAGGAGTAGCTACAACATAAAATTAACTGACCGCATGGGTCCCTAGAAACTCATACCGAGCAGCCCTGTAATATATTATCAACCCCCTAGCAAACATAAACATGGCGTCCCACGTTGGGCGCCAAAAGGAAGTAGGTTTGCTAGGGGGTTGATAATATATTTCAGGGCTGCTCGGTATGAGTTTCTAGGGACCCATGCGGTCAGTTAATTTTATGTTGTAGCTACTCCTATCATTACTTTAATTTACATGAAATGACCGTCTTAAGTGTTCCTCTAGGAATTAATCCAACACATTACTTATACGACCCCCATGTGCCCTTTTAGCAAGAAATATGCCAATCACAGTATACCAGCGTAGCTCAATTCGGAATTTTCGGGGCAGCGGTAAGTTCCCCCACTCTGTGACTCACATATTTTGGATCAATTAGAGGATACACTTGCAAAAATAACAACAAAATCAACTCCTATTTTAACACATTTAATTAATAAAATTAATGGCGCTACAAACACTTTAACAATTTAATTAATGACCCATAATCATCTACTTGCTCCAAATGAACAAGGAATCACAAATATAATAAAACAAATATTGTATTTAAAACATGTGGTTTCCACATAAACCAACAATTCTTACTTAGTCTCACTTCCATAAAGCATTAACAGTAAGTTTTATGTAACTCCGAGCTCTTTTGGCTCCATGCTTTATATAATAATGGTGTCCTTCTGGTACACCTCAAATACTATCCTTTATATTTTCTTATTTCTCAAAAACAAATATATAATTATATTTAAAATCTATGTTAATTATCTAACTCAATATTTTGGGCATGTCCACACATTCAGTTGTTATCATCTCTCTTTATATTCACAAATATATTAAGGTAATCAGGAAATCAATTGTGTACTCCAGAGCGTGAAGATACTTGACACAGTCAAAAAACTATAGTTACTCCCGAAACTCAGTTGCCTTCAATTAACTCGTGGAATTCTACGTCCATACATCATTACAATAGGGATTGTTATTTATCTCTTATGTCTTATAAGACCATTATCATATAAGAAACTACGATCTGAACAGGCAAACGAAAATATCAATCTACAAGGACCTCGGTTCAACGCCCGGGTCGTTAACAACTTTAAACACTCCTGGTGTATTCATTCTCTTTACAACATCTTACAAGACGGTCTCTGGTCCCTCTCGCTTTAAGAGAGCTAGACCCTACTACTCGGGCGCGATTTATGGCACGAGGGGTGACGGCGACTCCTTGTCTACCCCACGTTAGTATCTTATTTCCAAGGCTTTCAAAACAAACCTTCACATTATATTCAGTTCTGGGGAGAGACCAGGCTTTTACTGTACCGTATTCATTCAAACAACTATTCTTTGGTTCAAAGACCACTTTCGTAACCTTGGCATTTATTAATTATGAGAGGGTCCTCATTGATTGGGAAGATTAATACACATACGACGACGAAGAAATTAAGGGGCTTTTATCATAAGACGATTCTGCGTTCGAATCTCTTCACGTGCCTCGGGAACCATTCCCTTACAGAGGACTTATACAAAATGCGATTTAAAGTCGGCCGTGGCCCATATGACATACGCTCAATAATACCATATATTAGCTCCCTTTTTAAATACATACACAATGCCTCGTGATACTATGTCACAAATAGAGGACTTATACAATTATCAATTCACTGCAATCAACTACCCTCCATAAGTAATTTACCAAGTATTTTAACCACTACGCGTTCCTAGCGTGACACTTTAATATTATTGCGCTCATTTGCGCTATGCCTTATTTTAAGCCGAAATGTCTTCCCAAGAACTGATAAATCTCATTAGTAACAATTCATATTATTTTAATTCTCATATTAATCTTTTCTGTTGCCGATAAATCGCTCCCTATTTAAAATATTCCATTGAACATCATATCTTACACATACATTAAGGCTTTAACGCTCTTATATTCATATCAATTTATTTGATCTTTATTTAACATTTCCATATTTAATTATTATTATTATCTTTATTCTTTATACAAGCTCAAAAGCTATTTCTTTCATATCTCAACTTTACTTTATTTCAATATCTTTCAAGATAATTAGTGATATTTCGCTTGCTCTTATGACATTTGTTAAATACATTAACCCTTTATTCACATATTTCCTCTACGGGATTTATTCTTTACATAATTATTTATAATTTCTCAATTTTTTTATTATTGTTCAGACCGCGTTCTTGCTTATTCAGTATTTATTTATTAAAACACATCCCTTTTACTCAAAAACTCCGGTGGATTTGTACACAACCAATTTCTGACACCAAAATAGAATGAATTTAGTACTCACATGTTTAAGATCGTCCCATGATCTTTATTCTTGTGCGGTGCTTCATTTTTGGGCCCACTTTGAACTTTTTACTCCATATTAAAGGAATTCATCTTATGTAAAAACACTTTTTGACATATATTTAAAACACTTAACATTGACGACATTTTTATACACTGATGTGTCCCTTTTGAACACATAATAAACACTAAACATATTAATTTAACACACAATCTTGATTATTTTACACTTCACAATTCTCGATCACTAGGCCGTATTTCTGAGCCTATCACACGTGATCTTCTTAAATTCCCGTTTCCAAGGGTGAAATTTATTCGATGTCGGCTTCCTATCCTGCAGAATGCGAAAGTCTCGAAACATCTACTGTTCCCTGGAGTCCAATTCTGCTACTCCTATCCTGGATGGCCGGCTATTTATCTAGCTTGAACGGCTTCTTTGTAGATCTGTCTATCGATCCTAACGAAAGTCTATTCGGATCGAGGTCTCCTCAAAGACCTATAGATTTAGTCTATAGCAGCTAGCACTTCTCGATTCTAGTACTTTTAGAATAGTTCACCTGCTTTCTGGAGATAATGTTTATAGCCTCCTATCTTCTTTATTGGAACTATTTTAGCACTCCTGCGTTTCTGATATACGTTCCGAACCTTATTCTGTTCTTCCCTTTTAGGGTTCTTCAATTTAAATAACAGTTTATCTGTCTGGTACGGTACTTCCGTACGTTATGATCTATTCGTTCGTCTATTTAACGACCTATCGCCTTTAAGTCTGACGTTCGCGGCCTGCTCTGACTATATCTTACGAATTTTCACTATAACTTGTATACAGTCGGGCCTAAATCCTGTAAGTAGGATTTTCCTAATATTTCAATACGGCGATACTTTAAATTTCTTCTTGACCACTCCTTATGGAGGCAAGCAAGTCGTTAATACTGCGACGCCTATGGCTATCGGATATTACTTCTGTGGTGTAACACAGCGTTTATCCCCTCACGGAGTACTGGTAGCTGTTTTCGATGTGACGCAGAGTTACGCCCCACACGGCTGTCTGAATACTGATGTGCTGATGATCCAGCGTCACGTCCCCTCACGGACTGTCGGAATGACTGCATATACTGTTGATGTAGCCTTACGCCCCTCACGGGCAATTCGAGACTGCATATACTGTTGATGTAGCCTTACGCCCCTCACGGGCTATTCGAGACTGCATTCGGTGTGTGATGGAGCACAGTGACGTGCCCTCAGGCCGTTTGAAACTGCATGATTGGCTTGGTAAAGCCCGAAGCTTTATACTATTTTACTACAAAAAAAATAAGACTCTAGCCTTTTCTGTGGTCAACTTCTAAAATAATGGTGCCACAAATATAAAAATTATACCTTCCGAAAGCTCGTCTTCTCAATGTCACATAATCTCATTGCACCTAAGAATCGATCGTGCAATTCGGAGATATTAATTAATTTCTCGTCTTCAGATGTGTGGGTGTTGCATTTCTTTTGCTCTCTCCCCTCCACACAGGCTTAGGTAATTCCCCAATGACGTCGTCTTGCGTCGGCAGTTTTTTCCTGCGCAATTATTAAATGGTTTCTCTTTACTGAAAAATCTCTCATTCAAAATGTTTCACTGTACTGTACTTGTTTACTCATTATTATACTTGTAAACGGGTTAAATTTAATTATTCCTCTTCTGGCGCATAAGCGGTGTTGTCAATTTCCAGCAACGTCAGCTTGATTTCCGATTCAGGCTTCCTTGTTTAATCCTGGGAAATTTCCACTCGGTTATTAATACTCGTGACTCGCTCCCTTCAGAATGTCAAGAGGGGTGATATCATCCTCTCGAACACTTGGTCCTCGTTAGTTGCACAACCTTATGCTGGCCTCCTAGCTTGATCTTCCTTTAAAGTACATTAGAAACTGTACGTTTCTTTGATTTCTTCCTCAAATGCATGGATTCGACCATCCATGGACCTGATGGCACATGGGTTCATCTCTCCCCTCCTTAGGTAAATAACTTTTCGAAAATTCTTGAGAAAATTTATTTCAATTAAATTTGTATTTCTTTATTCGTCGAAGCCATCATAACGTAGTCCGTACCTTCCATTCTTTTTACTTCTTTAGAGTCGTATCCGGTAATTGTGTAGGTCGGGTATGCTCTGTCCCTACCCTTTCTTTCTTTCTTTATTTGTCTGGACTTTAAGTCCCCAGAACCTCATTCTTCCTGACGGGTTTGGTCTATCCCTACCCGTTTCCTTATTTCATCATTTTCTTTTCTTAAATTGGAATTTTCTTCTTCAATAAATTCAATTATTTCTTTAATTTCCCAATATAACTTCTCCAATTCGCATTCGCACTCGAATGCTTGAGCTCTATTTTCTATTTCTTCCTTATTCTCGTTTATGTCAAAAGCGGATTCATCTCTACATGTTTCCATAACCAGGGCTTGTTCATTCTCTTCATCAAAATCTTCGGGAGGGTAGTATAATTTCAAATTTGCTGAATTCATGGTCACTTCGTGATCCGTTTCACAGTGCCGAATTCTATATGCGTTATTCCTCAAATCTCTGATTATTTGATATGGTCCGTGGTACATTTTCTGGAACTTCTTGTACACACGGTTCCCTGGATCCGAAATGAGTAGTGGAGTAATGACAGTTCTAAGCCACTCTAGAACCCTCTTCTTACCACTACTAAGCCTCAGCCATGTTAAATATCTCTCGAACGCGTGGTCCGATTTTGACAAATGAGGTATTGTTGGACTCGGGCTGACGTCCTCTTTGCTATGGACTACTTGTTATATTTTTGAATTTTTTTTTGAAAATTTTTGTTTTCGAAAGTTGGTGATAGTTTGAAAACCAAACATGGTAGAACGTTGTTCCATGGCTCAAACGAACAGTCTTTATGACCTTTATTTTTTGTAATAAAACTTTTTTATTTTTTATATTTTCTTGAAAACACTTGAATTTTAAAAATCCTATATTTTGGAAACTAGGAACTCTACAAAAAAAAATTGTTTGACGTAAATCAATGGTCCCTACCCCCTCTACCCCCAAAATAAATTTCAAGTCTCTAGAGAAAAAAATTGTGTGTAGTAGTGGGGTAGTGGGGGAGCTGCTTATAAAAGCAAGTGGTGAGCCCCTGCGACCTTGGAATGGAAGGAGCCATGCTAGGAGGGCGTGCTTGGATTCGTTTTTTTCGTCTCGTTGTGCTCTTTACGGGAATGTAGGTGTCGAAAAGGTGAAAATCTGGAAACACGGTCTTTTTGGGGTAAAAACGTGATTTTAGACTTTTTGCTATATCTCGCGAACCAAGTATGCTAGAGACATGAACGAGGGGTCCAAGGACTCGGAGTGACGTTCTCTTTGCTATGGACCACTCGTTATATTTTAAAAAAAAAATTGGAAACGCGATTTTGGGGTAAACACGTGTTTTTTGTGATTTTTGCCGATATCTCACGAACCAATAACGCTAGAGACGTGTAGGAGGTGTCCTAGGACTCGGGGTAACGCCCCCTTTCGAGTGTGGTAGATATTTTTTCCAAAAATAATTCACAAAGGGCCTAACGCCATACATGTTGAAAAAAAAATCATTACCGTTACCTGTTTATAATGTTTATAAAGCGTGGTGGTTGAGAGAGACGATACGGCTGGGTGTGTGTGTTTCAACGAACCTGTCGCTGACCACGGTGGCTGTGTTCAATAGATCAATCGCTATTTCGACGGGTCGGTGTATGACAGAGCGAGGGTGCGTTTTCTGATATTTTACCTTTGACGTGTAAACGGTGATGAGAACTAGGTTCTATGTTGGTCGAAGCGAGTACCGAAAACAAACGAGCAGGAGGTGAAGGTCATTTGAGATTATTGGAAGGCGTTGATCTGACTTGACAACAGGTGACGCTTGAAGGTGAAATAATCTTACCATCGTGGTGGCAGGGGAGTGTGAAAGGCGTGCACACACATTTGTGAAACCACATGTAGGCTAAACCAGTGACATCCTGTTTTGCTTCGTACGTGACAAAATGCAAGTTCATGTGAAATTTGATCTTTCACAGGTGTTCGCTTGGGTGTTAGCTGTCCACGTGCGCGATAACTGTTAACAAGTCACATTCTGTTTTGCTTCGTACGTGACAAAATGCAAGTTCAGGTGAAATTTGATCCGGCACAGGTGTTCAGGTTGGACGTTAGCTGCCCACGTGCACGATAAGAGAATGTTCAAAGCATGGGAAAACAAAAGATTATACATGCAACGTAGCATATATAAAGACATGTCGTTATCATTTCCACGCTCACTTAGGTGACTACCTTTGAACACACTGCGTTGCATGAAACCCCTGGTCTTGTTTATCAGTTTTGGTGTTGGTGGAAAATACTTAACTTTGTTGTGGGGTAGGTATATATTTATTTATTTATTGATTTTTATATAAATACATGCAATTATTTATTGATTAGGTAATTAATGATTTTATTTATTTATTTGTTTGCAGATAACGTGTATAGCCTACCTGTCGTGTGTCTGTGGGAAATATATTAAAGAAAGAGAAAGATAGAAAAGAAAACCATTTCCACACTAGCCCACGAGACGGGAATATAGCAAAGCATTACACGTCAAGGTGAGATTTGTTTTTTATATATATATATAACCTGTTTGATTTTGTTTTGTTTATGAAAGGCATAAACTATATGGAATGGATATACTTATGGTGGTTTATTTTATTTCTTTTTAGATATTTGGAAAACAAAAGGTTCACTGCTATTGCAAATACAGTTGAAAACCAAGTGGCTTTAGAGTGGAACCCTTGTCAAGCAGTCTACAGCTGAAAACTCAGGTGAGAGTGTTCTTTCAAAATAATGTCTTTTGCCACTGCTACCGATAGCCTAACTTGGGAACGCCTAAATAGTTGTTTCAAATCGCGTGTGTGCTCTGGCCGCGTGGTCAATGTTAGAAAAAGTTTGATTCCCAAAGAATTTTTAGAATCTTGTTTTGAAATTTTTAAAATTGAAATTTGTACAGCACAAAGGTTGCATATGGCTTTAAAGGTGAATGCAGAACTAGTGTGCGATTTCATATATAAAAAGAAGGACGTGGAGCATAAAGAGACATTTTATATTTGCAGTAAAATGCAAGAGCTATTCATAGCCCATAATTTGGAACAGTGGTATGAAACCCACGTGGTGAATGCCTTGCTATCAAAATTTGATAAACTGCAACAAGGACCGAGTGGCCTTGCCTTAGACAAAATTCACCATTTACAAATCAACATTTGTCAATTCAACCCGTTGAATGCTGGGTCTAGCTACATTAAAACACCACCAGCAATAGCATTGAAAAAGGCTGTGGTGAATATAAAGAATCGTGACAATGATTGCTTTCTGTGGTCTGTGGCTGCGTATTTGCAGCCAGTACAACAGCATTGTTACAGACCGGGAAAGTACAAGGCCAAGTTTAATGAATTGAAACATACTTTAAATTTAACTCGAGTATCGTTCCCTATGGACTTAACCGAGATCCATAGGTTTGAACAAGATAACCAGGACTTTTCGTTCATGGTGTATGGCCTTGATGGTAATGAGATTGTGGGTCCTCTTTATGCTACAAAAGAACCGAAACGACACCACATTCATCTTTTATATTTATCTGTAGGAGAGGTGAATCACTATTGCCTTATTAAGAGCCTAAGTAGATTGCTAAGCAGTCAAATGTCCAAACATGATGGTGAAAAACATATTTGTGATCGTTGCTTGCAATATTTTACAACCTCCATGCTCTTAGAACGTCATAGGGTAGATTGTGTTTCTCAGGAAGCGGTGAGACTGATATTGCCACAAGGGGACAAGGCTGTGTTAAAGTATAAGGACATTCACAAGCATGACACTGTTCCCTATGTGGTATATGCAGATTTTGAAGCTCTCACTACACCCATGGCGGGATGTGAACCAGATCCCTCCATGAGCTCAACCACACCCATTCAAAAACATGAACCTTTTGCCATAGGATTTAATGTGGTGTGTGCCTATGACCCCACGCAATCCGTTTACAAATACCGTGAGGGGCCAGATTGTGCCAAATGGTTCTTGGATGAACTTGTCAAGTTGGCCGACCATGTACAGGAATTACTGGACCACCCAGTACCCATGAACCTATCTCCAGAACAGCAGCAGCAGTATGAGCATGCCACGACATGCCATATCTGCGAAAAGCCTATTTTAAGTGGAGAGGAAAAAGTCAGAGACCACTCACACTTTACAGGGGAGTTTCGTGGAGCTGCGCACAGCAAATGCAATTTGAACTTTCTGGCTCCTCGTTTCATCAGTGTCTTTTTCCACAATCTGGCAAATTATGACATTCAGTTTTTGATTCGTGAATTGGGCCATGTCAACAAGGGCTCGTTTACCATTATTCCCCAAAACCATGAGCGTTTTACAGCCCTGACATGGTGGTTGGGCGACTTTAGCATTCGATTTTTGGATTCCTTTAAGTTTATGGCATCCTCGCTAGACAGCCTTGTGAATGGCTTGAATGAGGAGGAATTAAAAAATACTAGAATGCATTTTAATGATCCTGAGCAATTTCAGTTGTGCATTCGGAAAGGTATATTCCCGTATGATTTCTGCAACAGCTGGGACGTGTTAAAGCAAAGAAAACTCCCTCCACAAGAGAAATTTTACTCGAAACTAACACGCAGTACCGTTTCCGATGAAGACTATGCACATGCATGTCAAGTTTGGCGAGTGTTTGGCATGAACACGCTAAGTGAATATGCTTTGCATTACCTAAAACTGGATGTATTGCTGCTCACTGATGTGTTTGAAAAATTCCGTGAGTTGTGTCAACACATTTACGGTCTTGACCCGGCTCACTATTATACGAGTCCTGGACTCTCGTTTGATGCCGCTTTGAAATACACTCAAGTGGAATTGGATTTACTCACTGACGTAGACATGGTTCTATTTTTTGAAAAGGGCATTCGTGGCGGCTTTGTGTCACTTAACCAACGCCATGCCGAAGCGAACAATGTCTACATGCCTGATTATTCACTAGACAAACCAGAATCGTACTTAATGTACTATGACGTGAATAATTTGTACGGTTACGCCATGAGTCAGCCTTTGCCCTATGGAAAGTTTGCTTGGCTGACAGAGAAACAAGTGTCAGAATTTGATGTAATGAAGGCTAGCCAAGAAACAGGCTGTGGATATGTGCTAGAAGTGGATATTGAATATCCCTCATTCTTGTATGATGAACATGCCGATTTCCCATTCTGCCTTGAGCAAATGGTTCCCCCTGACAGTAAAGTGAAGATTGAAAAACTCATGGGCACACTTTACAACAAAAATCGGTATGTGCTACATATCCAAATGTTGGTGCAATGCCTCGCCCAAGGCTTGGTGTTGAAGAAAATCCACAGGGGTATTTCTTTTGCTCAAAAAGCATGGCTTGAGCCATACATGCGACTCAACACAGAGCACCGACAAATGGCAACACAGCAGTTTGAAATTAATTTTTTTAAATTAATGAACAACTGCATCTATGGCAAGTCCATGGAGAATGTCCGCAAATACCGTGACATTAAATTGGTGAATGTCTGGGAGGGGCGGTGGGGTGCCCGGCGGTACATTGCCAAGCCAAATTTCAAATCGATCAAAATTATCGATGAGGATTTAGCTACTATTGAAATGAGTAAGACCAGCGTGACCATGGATAAGCCCATTTACTTGGGTCAAGTCATTTTAGACTTTTCTAAATCGGTCATGTATCGATTCCACTATGAGTTTGCCAAACGCCATTTTGAGGACGTCTCTCTTTTGTATATGGACACGGACTCATTCATTTACCACATTCGCCACTGCAACCCCTATGACGTCATGAGGCAACATAGTGACTGGTTCGACACCTCTTGCTATAGCGCTGACAACGTGTTTCAGCTGCCCATAAAAAACAAAAAGAAAATGGGCGTTTTAAAAGATGAATGCGGTGATTCCATTATGACGGAATTCGTAGGTTTGGCCTCAAAAATGTATGCTTACCGCACACTCGACTGTAAGGAAGCCAAAAGAGCAAAAGGTGTAGGTAGGGCAGTGGTAAAATCGCTACGTGTAGACGATTACCTAGCGGTTTTACGCACGGGCAAAGCTATGTCTCATACACAGTGCAGGATACAATCCAGCAACCATCATTTGTATCTTGTGGAACAGAGAAAACGCACCCTCGCCTCCATGGATAACAAACGTGTGTGGGCTAATGACCTGCTCACCAGCCTGCCCTGGGGTTATGATCGCAACGAGGAGGAGGTGTGATTTCATTGTTTAATCGTTTATGGGACATAGCTTTATGTAACTTGTAGATTTAGTATTTTGTAAATATTGGTTTCTGTCATTGTAAATAGTAGATTTTGTAAATAGTGACAACCCACTTGGACCTTTTGCTCTTTAAAATGTTCTATGCAACCTTATTTTTTAATTTTTTTTTGATTGGTTAATAGTGTGATTATTTTAACGCTGTACAAAGTTGAGTTTTTTTGTAAATATGAAATAAGTAAGATTTTTAGTAACTTTAATAACTAGTATTTAATTATTTTCGTAATGTAAATGATAAACTAAAAAGTTCTTTTGGGATGAGTGTGCATGTCGAGAATGTGCTTTTGGGAATAAATAAAGTGGTTGTGTTTGTTCCCAAAGACAGGTGTGAATGTATGAGTGGAGAGAGAAAACTGATGTATATGGTTGACCAGAGCAAACACGGTGAGGTAGGGTGGGTGGGTGGGGAGGGGGTAAATGGTCACTTATATACTCATTTTGTTTTAAATAGTTTCGTTTTTTCATTGAAATGTGGCAGTCAAAAGACATTATTTTTGTAAAAACAGTCTTACCTGCAGTAGTCGTAGACCTCGACGTTTCTCCAAACACACATTAACACATTGCAGTATTATCAAGGTCAAGCACTCGCATCAACATCATTGTCAAATCTCAACTTTCGACATACACCAAATGGAAAAAATGTGAAAACAGCAAAATGAAAAATCCATGTTTCCATATCACCAAAAACAGGAAAACTTAAAACGGACATTTTTAAAAACTGGAAATGGCCACGTGTGAAATTTGAAAATTTAAAAACTTCAAACAGACATTGTTTAAAATGTGTCATCAACAAAATGGAAAAATCCATCTCATCAAAATCATAAAACTTGAAACGAACATTTTTCACATCTGTAAATTGCAAATTGGCAAATGGCAATGTGTGGAATGTGTAAAATGAAAAAAATCAGCCATCAACATCACGATTTCTTAAAATTAAAAATAACAAATCATTGTGCTCTGGTAAACCTTTGTTTTTATTTCATAGTCATAGTGAATTGACAAAAGAAAAATAGAATACAAACAAATCCCAATTCCTCACTCCTCAATGTTTATGTCCATGCATTATCAACTTTCCTTTCATAGCACTCATGACAATTAGGGCTGCCATCCTTTCACCTACTGAGGCATCACTGGATGTGAAACGTTGTTTAGCTTTCTTCAATAACAATTTATCTGCCACATGTCTTAAACCAGGATGACTATGGCGATAAGAAAGGTCATGTTCCTTGCATGCTTGATCCAAAAGATTAATGGGTACATCACCACGTTGTAAACGTTTTTCGAGACGAGTTCCAGGGCCGCAAAAACGATAACCTGGAAGATGGATTTCGAAAGGTAGGTATTGAATCACTTTGTCAATGACGCCATTGCCAGTACAGGTCTGGCATATCCTTTTCCATCGATGGTAAAAAGGTTTGGTCTTCCTCCTCCTCTGTGGACGATGTTTGTGTTTGTTGTTGTTGTTGCTTTTTCTCGCCATGACACCCATGGAATGATTCAACAAAGTCTTTACATGGACTTTTATGACCGTGATACAGTTTCACTAGCTGGCAAGTCGCACACTGACGCATAGACGGTATTTTTGCCATGGCCACTTGCTTATGGTGATCGTAATCCGTACAGGGTTGCAATTCACTCAACACAGGGTCTTGAGTCCATGATTTTGGTACATGTTGCCAGATTTCTTTCACTGCATTGGCGGCCACATAATAAATGAACGACTTGGGCAGCGCCAAGAGTTCCTCTTTGGTAAAACTGTCTAGTTTCTTTTTGCACACAAAGAACTTGCCGATGGCTTTGTCCGTAGCATTGCCTTTCTCCATGGTATCACGTGCTGTAGATGTTTACACGTCGCTTGTAGAAATCTCACTGACGTCATTCACAGGTAAATCTTGAGTTATAATTTTGTTCAACAACTCCCAGCAGGCATGAGTGGTTAACCAATGAAAGAGATGCCACGCATGCGATAGGGCTGTATGGGTAATGTTGCCACAGGAACAAGTATCCATGAGCGTTTGCAGGGAGGGGCAGCCCAACTCCATGAGGTCGATACATTGGCAGTAAGACGCCAAAAATGGTTGCAACCATTGACGTTTTTCATTACCTTTCACAAATACCACATTGGCCGAGGACAAGTGTGCTTTCATGACCACGTCCAAATATTTATAGGAAATGGTTCCCTGATTCCAGTCTAGTTGCCTATGATTTTCAATCCACTGGGTTTGTTTACGGTCTTTTTCACACAACAAATCAAAAGCATGGGGTGGTTTAAATAGCAAATGCGTAGCTTGCGATATCCAAAACGTGGTACAATCGATTATGGCCACTTGTTTAAATATAAATTTGTTGTCACCAATTTTAAACCCTTGGCAATCCACAATGAGTGTGCGCAACATGTTGACGCTTGCCTGGACCAAGTTCAACTGACGACTGACGGAGGATCAGGTGTGATCATGACATGGACTTACCTGCCATGCTAGTTTCAAAATTGAGGTTAGGGTAGGACAGGGGGACATGCAAAAAAATAAGAATTTAAGAATTACATCATTTTATTATCATAACACGTCTTACAGGCTTTTCTCATTTTAGGATAAGGACGATAGCAACTGATACAACAATATAGTCTCTTGTGTTTGTAACGTCCATAACACCGATGATGTTCCAATGTCTCTAAACTAGGCGTTTTTGATGGTGAGCTGCTCACCGAAGCACCATGGATACCATACGGCCCACACGTATCATAACTTGTATTTTTTTCATCACCCAAAGACACAAGCGAGGGATAGCTTGAATGACAGGGTATATTTCCCACTTTCATTCTGCACAGGTAGGGGCAGGTGGGTGACCAGCGCTGATGTTCCTGCATGGGTTCATCGCCCTCCTGCCATTGGTCTATGATGATGGGACAAAAGGCACATTTCACTTCATCTCTTGTTTTTAAATAGTAGAATCCAGCAGCCGCCAAGGCTTGAGGGTTTATGAAAGGCACTGGCCATGTGGCAAACGTCTTAAAACGTTGTTCCTCAGAGTTTAAATTCATGGATGTAACGTCTCTTGAGGCTTTAAAGCAAGACATGACTGAGCGACTTGACGTGGGTTGAGCTGTTATTTATACACTCGTCACTTGGTTGGACAGTGGATAATAGTTGACTTGTTTGTGATGAATAATTAAACAGTAGGCTGTCGTATTGGCTGGTACATTGTCATGCGTTTCAAAATCTAGTCGAATGTCGATATTGGATGGCTTGACAGACTCTTCCAGGTAAGAACAGTCAAAAACAATCAGTGGTGCTCTTGCCTTAAACGCTTGGGGTAGTAGCATGGGACCGTTCTCTTTTTGATAATACGACCATCGAAATTTAGAAAACAAGTCGTACAGGGGGCCAAACTTATTTTTTGAAAAATCCAAATCCAGTCCTTCATAGGGAAACACAGCTCCGTTGAGGAAAAGACGTGCATTTCTCAATTGCAGGTGATCAAATTGCGTGGCATCTTTGGTTTGTTGATACTTGCGATTCGTTTGAAAACCCACGATCAGGTAGAGAGGTCTCTCTGTATAGCGAGCTGTTTTTACAGACCAACTGTGTGTGTTGGTGGTGGGCAATAGCGGATACTCATGGAGTGCCCAGCTTCTAAATTCCATGGGTAGAGGCATATCTCTCTTTACCATTTTGAGTATGTCCAGTTTTTTGCTATCGTTAAGGGTCACATGAGGCACTTTCCATAGCAAGCGTTGTAGTTGAATTTTTGAATCGATGGGGGCATTGTCGGCCCCCTTGAGTGCATTGTTATCACTCCTGTCTCTCACTAGATAAAGCACTTGCCTTGCGTTAACCACAATGCGTTGGTGATCTTCGGCAAAGCCTAGAACCAGTTTAAGAGGTAAATATCCAGTAAAGGTCCCATCGGTGTGTACCATCCAGTCATTGGTCGAGTCAGGGCACCAAGCTGCCATGCAAAGTGTTTTACCTTCTTCCTCGCTATAAGAGGGGTATAGTTTCATGACACTGGAAATACCCACATTTCGAGTGCTATCCACCACGATATCGTTAATGACATAACGTACTTCAGAAAACAGAAAGGCTAAACCATGGTTGGCCAACTTGGATGTAGTGGGTGTAGAGCCATCGGCTTTGGTGAGCCGACCTTCAATCTGAATAACACTTTCATGCGGTAGGGTGTAAATATCTTGGTTGTTGATAACAAATTGAATTTCATCATTGTTATTGAGTCCAGGTGTTTGAGCTTGATAGGAATGGAGATCAATTCTTACCACTCCTGGTTGCTCCTCGATGTGGTTCGCTATCTCTAGGATAGAATTCATTATAAGGGTTGACGTGGTAACCCAAATGCTGTAAAATCTGCTTGCCTTGAGATGTTAACGTGTATTCACGTGGCAAACAACTAACACTGTTCCTAGACGGTGTTGTTGCTTTATACACAAATTTCATAGTGGCTTTAGCACCAACTTGTAAGTCACTGGTGTAGTGGAATCTAGATCAATGAGTTGTTGATCTCTATTGATCAGTCTTAATGTTATATTACTAATACTATCAACAGCCACAGCATGAAAAAGCACCACTGGAGGGTTTTCACGAATAATATACCCATTGGGCGATGTCACAATAAAGTCATAAAGCGAATGCGATGGTTCTTGATTGGTGTACACTTGGCTAATAATATTACACGTCACCGACACATGATGGTCCTCAATGAATTTCACTTCATGGTCCGATTCATGTTTTTTGTTGGGCTCCAACACACGTGGTTTAAATCCGAGTAATGGGCCAATGGAATCGGGGTGTGTTTTAAAGTCAATGTTGAAGGTAGAGAAAATACTGCAGCGATGAGTGTTAGTATTGCCTACAAGTTCAAACTTGTGCGTTCCGTCGAGAAATGACTTTAAACCATACTGATTGATCAACACCACATAAATGTGTTCATAAATATCATCGATCGTGTATCCACCAGAGTTCAGGGTGAGCACAGAATCATCATAGTAAAACTTGTTGTTCACATTTTCACGTATGTTGTATATTCGATTGTACGTTTCAAGAGAAACAAGTCCTAAACCATAGGGTTTTTCACTCAATTCGATAGGCGGGTAAAAGTCTAGGCTGACTTCAGGTCCACGTCCATGCACTGTAAACGTTTTACTTTCTACCGACATACTGGTGGCGTTTTTGCTTATGCTGCGTCTTATATAAAAAAATTAAACACAAACGTCCACACTGTTGGCTGTTAAACGTTTGCTCACGTTTCACATTATAATATATCTTGATCCTGTTTCCAAAATAGGTCACTAGTTCCATGGGCGGGGGCAAATTCCCAAAACTGTCAAAGTACCATACCGTGGATCCCTCTTTGACATAAGCTACATAATGCGTTCCTGGTCCTCGGTGATCATCCAAATTGACAACAGCACATTCCTGTTTCCAGGGTCGTGGGGGTAATTGGTTTCGCATAAACACACCTCGAAAATGAGAAAGCTTTAGTTGTTTAGCATAGCTTTCCACTTGTTGATGCGTCAGGGCATGTCTCGCTATGGCTGAGGTTAAATTTTTTTTTTTTTAATATTTCGAAATGGTGAAATCCCAAATCCTTGTTGATAAAAGGCTGGCTTTAAATTGGCATTTCTAGCCCCCATGGCAATCGCTTCCATCGTTTCATTGTGTCGCTGACTTTCTTTGAGTTGTTGCTTGCCCTGCTGCGCGGCTTTAATGGTTTTCGCCACTGCACTGGCACCGCCCAAAAGTGAGCCCAGAGCAGCCAACCCGGCAAATAATGCAGGTAAAAATCCCGCTCGTTTGGGGACTGGAATCACTCGCCCTTGGTTTGAAACCTGTCGCCGACGTTTTGGAATAACCTGTCTCTGTGCTGCTCGAAGGGCTTTCCTTATGGTCAATACATTATTTTTTCTTTTTTTCTTTCGCAAGGGCTTGTCCTCGAATGTTGAAAGCCCTGGCTTTGCCAAGGACAAAGTCCTTTTTTTAGTCTTTCTCACTGCATACCTTTGTTTCACCATGATGATAATGACCCACAACCTTTCACACGAAAGTTTAAATCACAACTAACGTCAGATGGTTATTTCATGGCTGTATATTCCAATTCCACATAAAGTGGGAAATCGTTTATGGTTTTCCCCGCTTGCTTTTCATCCCATGTCAACATGAGATAAAAGGATAATTCGTCACCTGCATTGACCATTTCATGGTTATGGACCAACATCCTATGACCATTTATCTTTATTTGTAAATGGTTCTCATCAGGTATGGCATATTTGATGTGAATGGTTCCATCATAGTGTAATCGATAGTGGCTTAAACCCGAAGCAAGCGCATAGGTCAAGTGATGATCATGGACTAGCGGTAAATGGTTTCTGTCATTCACAGGTTTTTCATTTGTCAGATACACTAAAAACACAGATGGGATAAATTTATAAAGCCTTTTCATTTCATGGGTCACGTAACGCTTGGTACAAACATCGTCTTCGTCTTGTGGGTCTTCCACGTGAATAATCCGATGGTGATTAGCGCTATAGCCATTCACCATAAGCTGGGGCACTTTGTCATAAAACTCATACACTTTGTTATCCACATACTTTTTCGTAGTAACGTCTGTAGACACTTGAGGATGTTTTACATGGGTTAACCGCTTTCCCTTAAAGTCATAATCTCCCTGTTTTGTGCGTGGCACTACTGACCTATCCACATAGTGTTTATTAGCAGGATCTGTTTCCTGTTTAGGATCATGTATGAGGACAGGTCTATCTTTGGCCATCAACGCACGTCCAAAGACATCCATCGTCAACCTGTAGTAGCAGTCTACTGTTTCTATGACAAGGCTCGGTGTCCTGTATATAGACAGCCGGCTAGCCTGTCTAAGCCTTAGTTGACATGAAGATTATT
Source organism: Meconema thalassinum (assembly GCA_946902985.2). Lineage (NCBI taxonomy): Eukaryota > Metazoa > Arthropoda > Insecta > Orthoptera > Tettigoniidae > Meconema > Meconema thalassinum. The sequence continues at coordinate 2,980 of CAMPQE020000006.1, read as the reverse complement.
AAGCAGCAAGAGTCATTCCCCGTGGGGGACATGGTTTCCCATCTCTGTCCCACATCACGTGAACAACGCCATGGTTCACTGTTTCCATCTTCCATTCGCTGCATCATTGTGGGGCCTTCCGGCTGTGGAAAGACTAATCTTTTGCTAACCCTCATTACAGCGCCCAATGGTCTGCGTTTTCAAAATATTTATATTTTTGCAAAATCTCTCTACCAACCCCTCTACGTGTTTCTGGATCAAGTCATGTCTGGATTACAAAAAGAGAATATGGGTTATTTTACATTTTCCATGCAAGAAAATGTGATTTCACCGGATGAGGTAAAGCCTGATTCACTCATGATTTTCGATGATGTATCCACTGAACGTCAAGGCATCATTCAAAGCTATTTCAGCATGGGTCGACACAAACATATCGATTGCTTCTATCTTGGGCAAACGTATTCAAAAATGTCCAAACAGTTGATTCGTGACAATGCCAATGTCATTGTTTTATTTCGTCAGGACGAGAGGAACAGTCGTCACATTTATAATGAACATGTGAATCCGGATATGACCTTTCAAATGTTTACAGAATTGTGTGCCAAGTGCTGGAACACTCAACGTCATGCCTGTTTAGTGATTGACAAACAAAGTGAACTCAACCAAGGACGGTATCGCTTAGGGTTTGATCATTTTATTGCTATTTAAGGCCCTGTCTCATTCCCCATCAAGTCATTTGTCAAGACACCATGGCGTTAGCAGAGAGTCAATTGAAAAAGCATATTATTAGAGCAAAAAATACTATTCGCCAAAAGTTTCGTCAATTGAAACAATCACGTGCCAATCATGCTTTGTTTATTCAGCAACATTTAGCACCTCCACTAAAAGCCATGTTGAAACCCTCTTTCAAGCCATCTGAAACGCTACCCACCGTTTCACAAGCCACGCAGACGCTGCACGAGGACCCTGAGGAAGAGGAACAGGAAGATTTGACTAGTGATAGTGAAGTTGAGGATGAGGAGGAACAAGTGTTTACGCCTCAAAAAAAGGCCGCACCCCTTGCAGAGTTTTTGAGAAAAAAGAAATCCTTGGCCATGGTCGAAACACCTTGCCCTTCCAGAGCGTCTCCGTTTTCACAACTCTTGGCCACCCCTCAACATAAAGCTCAACTGAAAACCATTTTAATAAAATATTATGGATCAACATTGGAACCCTATTTCACCGATCTATTTATTGGAAACACAGATACCACGTATGGTGTTCGCTATGAGGATGATAGTTTTAAAATTGGCGATTCATCCATTAAATTTGCTCGTACTAAAGCTGTCATTAAAAACATCAACTATAAATTAACGCCAGGACTGTTAAAGCTGCTCTTTTCTCGGACCCCCTCTTCCCATGATTATACGTCAGAGGACCTTGACAAATATAAATCCATTTTATTGGATACCCATGCTCACAAAAGACAGTATGATCCCACGCAACAAGTGAATGCCAATATATCTCAAAAATATAAAACCATCATTGCAAAAATGTTTCCCACTAGTCAAAGTACTCGTCGTAAAGTGTCCGCTTCGGGAGTGACTTTTAAACCATTAAAACCCCTTGTGGATGTTACCTACTGGCACAATCCCAATAAGCTCGTCCAGCGGCTACAGTTGTTGCATGCCTCACGTCAAGCTGGCCATACCGGTCACGATTGGGAAATTCAAGAAATTGAACAAGAACTTCGAAATGCCAAAATTATTGTTTAAGCCCTCACCCATTAAAATGGGTATTGCTCACGAGTTGCATCGCCCAGCTAGGCGTCACTATCCGCGACTCAAGGTGATTTCACGAGGTGTGGATGAACTTTGGCAGGCTGACTTGGTTGAAATGATACCCTATGCTGGCGTTAACGACGGTGTACGCTATATGTTGACCGTCATTGATGTCTATTCCAAAATGGCCTTTGTTGAACCTGTGCGTCGCAAGTCTGGCCCACTAGTTACCAAGGCCTTTCAACATATTATTCAACACTCCAAACGTCAACCTCAGCTGCTACAAACCGACCAGGGGAAAGAATTTTTCAACAAGGATTTCTCCAGTTTTCTCAAATCTAAGGATATTCACCATTACACCACGTACAGCAATCTCAAAGCCAGTGTGGTCGAGCGGTTCAACCGAACATTGAAAACCCATATGTGGAAAGCGTTTACCGCTCAGGGCACGTATCGCTGGTTGGACATGTTACCTGAGCTAGTATCACGTTACAATGACACCAAACATAGAACGATTGGGACCAAGCCACGTCTCGTAACTAAAAATATTCAGCGATTGGATAAACTGTTTAACCCCATAAAAACAGCCGATCCTAAACGTCACCGACTGAACATTGGGGATTTTGTTCGTGTGAGCAAATTTAAGTCTGCCTTCAATAAGGGCTACACGCCTCAGTGGGGGACTGAACTATTTCGAATTCGTCGAGTCTACTTGGACAGTCCAGTCACCTATTTACTCGAGGACCTCAACCATCAACCCATAAAAGGTAGATTTTATCTACATGAACTTCAGAAAACAGCATTTCCTCAGCACTATCTTGTGGAAAAAGTGTTGAAACAAAAAGGAAATAAACTCTACGTCAAATGGTTAGGGTTTAACTCTACGTTTAATTCCTGGATCAATAAATTACATGTTGTGTGAACCTGTGTACTTTTTATTTATTCACACATGTTGTACACCACCTATAGCTCTATGTATACAGCGCTCCGCGCTTCATGCATGTTCATACATGTTTGTCTTTCCCTTTCCTCCTGTGTTCTCTCATACATCACCCCCTCCCCTCTCCCTCCCTTCACCTCCCACCACTGCTGTTTGCAGCTCTTGCCTATCTATTGGTTGTGACATGATTCCCACAAGTTGCATTATACTTTTTACTGATTCAGCGATTCCCACGCTTTGAACATTCTCTTATCGTGCACGTGGGCAGCTAACGTCCAACCTGAACACCTGTGCCGGATCA